>JANZLQ010000002.1:37787492-37816760 GCA_026212715.1 Elanus axillaris | reverse complement strand
CCCCCCGCTGTCGCCGGTACGCGCTTGCCCCCTTATCTCCCCGGGGCAGGGCCCCTCTCCCCCGCCGCCCCGGAGGTGTTTCCCAATAAAGCTCGTTCTCGCTCCCTCGGCTCCTCCCGTTCTCTCGGCCGCGCCGCTCGGAACGGCCGCTCTCCGCCCGCGTTGCCGGGTGTGTCTGTGTGAGGGGGGGTGACCGGCACTTCCGGCGCGCCGCCATGTCGGGACGCGCCGTGGGGCGCCCGCCGGACGCCACCCTCCGCCGCTGGAAACGGTAACGGCGCGGCGCGCCCTGCGCATGCGCGGGAGGGGCTAGATATGGGTGTATGGTGGGGGGGGGGGGTGTCCGCGCGGTGGCCATGGCAACCGTGCGCGGCTGCGGGCTCGGCCGGGCCGAGCTGTGGGTTCCGGGCTGGGCCTTGATGGCGGGGCGGTAGGCCCGGAGTGGCTCCCCCCCCCCCCCCTTCTCTCCCCCTCGGTACCGGGCCAGCCGCGGCGGGGTGTCTATGCCGTGGATCCCTTTCACCCCCCGACCCCGGCCCGTTCACCCACGGCCCTCACGAGGACGCGCACAAAGTGCGGGGAGTTGCATCCCCTGGCTCCTATTTTTGGAGAAAGCGGAGGGGTTCCTGCGTGCCCACGAGTTGTGGGGTCCCTCGAGAAGAACCCCCCCCGTGCTCTGCCCCACAGCTGGGTCGGTTGGCTCCTCCTGGGCCCGCTGGTCCGGGGGCACAGCCTGAGTGCGGTTCGGTTTGTGCCGAGCGGGATGGATGGAGCAGAGCCTTGGTGCTGGGTGAGGCCTGCAGCTGAGGAGGAAGGGTCACCTTTTTGACTGCAGCTGTGTGGTCTTTCTCTAGAGAGCAGGCCCAGTTAAAAGCAAGTGTGGTTGAGGAGGACACTGAGGAGTGGCAGAGAAATTCAAGTTTTGCAGGACTGGAGAGAGTGGGAGGCGTGGACTTATCTTATATCAAAGGAGATGACACCAGTGCCTGCGCTTCCCTGGTCGTTCTCAGCTACCCAGCTCTTGAGGTAACGGCAGGTGAACAACTTCACTCCGTAGGGTTGTGTCCAGGTGTGCAATAACGTGCGGGTTTTAATAGAAAACTTAGTAAAGGCCATTATCTACTGTGCCTCGGCCTCACAGAACATCAGTAAGTTATCACGTGTATGTTCAACAAAGCCTTCAGCTGTACACTCTGCAAGAAAGATAAACAGAAAAAAAAGTATAAGGATTTAGTCAGAAGTTTAGGAAGATGCTATGCAAATGACTCCTAATTGCGCAAAGTTTGTAAGATTACTGGGAACTTAAAAGGCCTTGAGAGAAAAAGTATGCATTCAAGATGGTTGGTAAATCAGAAAATACTGTGATGAGATGTAGTCCATGGTGAGGCACAGAAGCATCTAATTACTTTAGGTGTATATCAAAAATAATTTGTCTCGGCCACTACCCAGAAGGAGACAAAATCAGTGCTGATCAAGAGAGGAAATTAAAGTATTTGTAGCACTCAAACAGCAGATGTCTTGTTTGTGTGTTCTTGCTGGGAATCAACTAATAATATGGGATGTAACACATAAAAGCCTTTTCAAAACCACCATGAATCCCATACCCCACAGTCATTTTACTTGAATTAATAAAGATTTTTGGTCTCTTTCCCAGCTTTCAAAATGATATAAAAATTATCTTTTAACTATAAAACCTAGTACAAGCAGAAGAATAAAGTTTGGTACTGGCTGCTGGGATTTTTATGAACTGAATCTCAAATCCTGCCTTGATTCTTGACTTGCCCTGTGTGAATGTTTGTTTTTTTTTTCCTGTCTTACAGGGTTTCTTTTGCCTGTATAGAGACAGACACCCTTTGATGATGCTCTGACTGGGTGAACTTTGAGGTCCCCCACTGTCTATTTGAATAGCTGCCCCGATTTTGTTTCAATGACTTGACTCTAAAGCAGGGTATGGTAGGTGACATCCAGCTGCCTTCTGTTAGCAGTCCGTTATCCATCCCCTTCTCTAACTGAGTGACAGAATGACACAACCCAATGGCCTCAGCTTTGTGGGAGAGATCCAGAAACAGATTGAAACAGATTATTTTAAAAAAGATGAGATTAGGGGACGTAAACCAGAGGAGATGCCTCTGAAACAGTCAGGAACTGGCCAGCAAAGTCCTGGAGGTCTTTGTCTCTGCACTGTCCCACTGCTCCCAGGTGCTGTATGAGGATTGCCGGATGGTGGCTGTGAGCGCCCCATACATGGCAGGATTCCTAGCCTTCAGAGAGGTCTCTTTCCTGGTGGAAGCTGTTCAGAGACTTCAGCAGGAGGAACCCAAGCTCAAACCTCAGGTATGGCATATTTCTTTGTCCTGAGTTGAGATCTCATGAGGGTGCAGAGTACTGCTGAAAGGTGTTCTTCCTTCTCCTGAGACCACACTGTCTGGCTGTTTTCCACTGGCGGGTGGAAAGTGCGGTGTCAGAGTTGTATTGAAGCATCTATTGCCCTTTCCTTAGGGATCGGGGATGCTAAGCTAAGAACAGCCAGACCTCCCTTGGCAATGGGAGTTCTATTCTGTGTGCAGCACCAGTGAAGAGTGCTGCCAGCCACTAAGAGCTCAGGCTGCTGATCATTAAGAGTCAGGTGTAGGCAGCACTGCAGGAAGACTCTTATAGAGAGAAGTAAAAGGACTGAGACAGACTTCTCCTTCCTCACAGGGCCAGCATCACTGTTTCTCTGTTTGAGTGGCTCTCACTGCACAGGAAGTAACATTTCTTTTTTGGCTTTTTCAGGTAGTCCTTGTAGATGGGAATGGCCTGCTCCACCCTAGAGGTAGGACTTTACTGGAAAACAGTGCTCTCCGGGGTCCCTGTGTTGCTGCTTGAGATTCCTGTTCTCTGGCATTCTGCAGTTACAGTGACTTGTTGTTGGCAGGATTTGGCGTGGCCTGTCACCTCGGAGTCCTGACGGATCTACCATGCATTGGAGTGGCCAAGAACCTCCTGCAGGTGGATGGCTTGGTCAGGAATGAGCTGCACAGAGAGCAGGTTAGGCCAGGCTAGGAATTTATTTCCACTCTTCAATATCGCAAGAGAATTGGGACAGCCGCATACAAAACTTCCTAACCAACTGACCTTGTGTGTGTTTATCCCTAGATTCGTTCCCTGCAGAGAGAAGGAGATACGTTCCCACTGATTGGCACCTCAGGGAGTGTCTTGGGCATGGTAAGCTGTGGGGAGTTTCCTATTTGCTTGGCCACCGAGTCTTCCAGCTTTGTGTAGCTGGGAGCACTGGAGCAGCACGCTCTCTCTCTAGTGGGACTGTCTCGGTGATATTAGTTCAGGAAGACACAGTGTGAACAGGTGACCTGGTAACGCTGCTTTCCCCTTTCTGTGGGCTCAGGCATTTGTAGAAAGAATTGACGGTCCAAGTGTTGGATATTCATGTCCATGGCTATGGTATCTGAGGTGCCATGCTCCAGCACCTCCATTTGTGAACCACAGTTAAGGAGAGGTGCCAATTCTGTAGCAGCTTACCAGGATGCAATATGGGAGCATCTCACTCAGAAGGATGCTGCACAGGAAACACGCAGATGTAAGAAACTTCCTGTGTCTGGTGTTATTTGAACGTAGTCTGCATTAGCAAGTCTCTCTCTGTTTCCCAGAGCAGCGTGAGGCATTTGAGGGAGGGCCACAGGGGCTCAAAAGGGCAAACAGTCCCTATGAGGAGATACTGGGAGGTAGAGGAGGTTCAAGAAGGCTGGGAATTGCCAAATACAGAGCCACCATCCCACCTTCTGAAGGCAACTGGCTAGCTTATAATTCATTTGGCACTCTGTATTTGTTAAAATAAGCCTCTTAAGTATTTGATCTTTCTTGTTTCTGAATGCACAGGTCCTGCGTAGCTACAACAACAGCTCTAAGCCGCTTTATGTCTCTGTGGGTCACAGGGTGTGCCTGGAGACAGCTGTGCGCATAGTCAAGTCCTGCTGCAGGTACCGGATCCCGGAGCCCATCCGTCAGGTACAAAAGCAGGGGAGCTGAGGAAAGGGAAGGCAGGCCTCGAGTAGGGAAGCAGGCAAGCAGGCAGCGGAGGTGGCTGTGCATGCTAAGCCTATGGCAATGTTTCAGAACCTCACTTTGCCACCCGTCTGCAGCTGACAGTTCTGCAGCTGGCACCCTTCTTGCTGGCCTGTTCTCCCCAGCCTGTTGTGGTGGTGTTTACGTGGTAGCTAACTGATCCTTCCTTCTTCCTTGCTTGTTCTTGTGACGCAGTGCCTGGAAGCATACAAAGCTCTTTACTGCAGACCCAGCCTGACTGATTTCTTGGTTCCTCTCTGCAGGCAACTTCTGTGATGCTGATGTTAATACAGGGGAGCTGGAAATGCAGTTTTCCTGGTCACTCTGAGCCTAGCACAGACTGCAGTGCTGCTGCTCTGGGCTTTTCCCTGCTACTGCACTCCGCAAGGAGCCGCAGGCTCTGGGGCGGCAGCCAGCCAGTAGGTGACAGCACTGGATCACTGTCAGTGAGCCGCAGCTGCCACCAAGGCTCAGCTTCAGACTAATTAAATCACAGCAGGCCTTGAGGAAAGGATCTGGAGAAGTGTAAAGCCTCTGGGACTTCTAGCCTGACAAGTGCTTCCCTTCTTTCAGGGTCACCCTGTTAATGGCTCAGGCAGGCCAGACCCAGCAACTGCCCAGGGAGCAGGGCCCATTCAGAGGTCTGTGTTCGTAACGTTTCCCTGGAACACGCCGTTCACATTGCTACACCGCCGTGCTTGTCAGGTGTCTGGCCACCTTTGCTCTGCAGCTCCTCAGAGCAGCACTAAGGTGATCCTGCTGAGGGCTGTTACGCAGTCTCTGCACACAGGAGCTTCTCATTGGTACTGCAGTGTTTTCTGAAAACAGAGTCTTGAGTCTATAGTTATAAACCAGACAAAAATCTAGCACCTTAGAGCAAAACAAACCTTGAAGTGTCCATACCAGAACTGGAGTTTCTGATCTTATAAACCACTACCTGCCAGACGGGAGTAGGCTGATAGATCTTCTTATGTAATCTCTTCCAGCAAGGGACAGATGCCTCTGCAGAGCTCTGAGCTAGCTCTGCAGTTCGGCATGTTCAGAGGAAAGGGGAAAAGCAATTCCTTTGGAAACAAGAAGGTGTCTTGGAGCTTTTCATCACCCTCATTTCATTTCCAGCTATCTCCAGTATTTGTCTGTATTCTAAGACCCTTCCAGTTCTCTGACTACAACATTTATTTAAGGTGATGGAATGAATTGTTGTTACTTTCCTTACAGAGAGATTAAAAATCCAAAAAGGAGTGTGTTTACTGTAGAGGTAGAGGAATGGCAGGAGATGAGGACACTTAAACCTTCCCATGGGACTTCTCCCTGTCACAGTTCCTCTGTGTGGTAACTTCCACGGATCTTGACACAGGGCAGTGCTGGAAGCCTCAGCTCTTGAGCACCTAAAGCTGGAGTTAGGAGGTAGAAGGCTGTGGGGAGTCCTGCCATGGATGACTTCCTTGCCCTTTTTGCTGTGGTATGTCCCCAGGACAAGCTTGGAGACCTGACGGGTGATGTGCTTATGGCTTTCCCAGTGTCTTGAAAGACTTCTGGATCATTAGCTCCTAGTTTGTAAGTTCTGGTAGCCCTAGAAGTATAATGCTCTTAAGACAGCTCAGCTGCCCATACCTTCTTGAGGCTGTGTTTATGGCTTGTGTGAAGGCAGTGCTATGCTGCAGCATGTGTAGTGCTGTGTAACTGTTGTGGGAACTTAAACCTTCTATTTTCCTAGAAGTACAGCTGGCTGGTCTGTATAGGGTATGTTGTGCTTGGGCATGCAACACTATCTAGGCAGTGATCAGAAACAGTTTGATTTGCATTCAGCCCACAATGTGGTCATGCTGCCAAAGGAACTGTGGTTATGATGCAGGTGAGAGAAGTGATCTTTCAGAGAAAGCAGAGGGAAGTTTATTATCACCTACAATCAGTATTTACATCCCACTTAGTCCTTATTCCATGTTTAAGTACAAGGCCAGTCTGGGATAACTTACTTGCATGGGCGTGATCTCTCTGCCCAGCCAGCTTGTGAGATTTTGAGGCTCTTTTGCAGAGGGTTGGTCATCTGGAGCTACCCAGAGAGGAATTGAGGTAGGCAGGAGCTGTCATCCTAGTATAACAAGCAAAGCATTCAAGCTGAGTGGCCCTGGAACAATACCAAACCCTCCTGAGAGCAACTGTCCTTGCCTACTTCTGGCAGAGGTCAGAACCCCTCTCCAGTGTTTGCCCACGCTCCAAGCCTGCTCAGACCCAGGATCCCCATGCACAGCAGGGAAACAGAAGCTTTTAACACTCTCCAGCTGACAAGGATTGCACTGGGACTGATTCTTCTGCTCTCACTGTTTCAAGTTCCTGGTTGGCTGCACACCAGCCTCCAGCTCACTTGATGATCCTTTTAGCTCCATCTGGCATATTGCCCAGTGGTTCCTGCTGGCTCAGGATGTGGCTGATGGGACAGTCTGATGTTGCTCCAGCCCACCAAGAAGGACAGAAGTAGGCCTGCCCAGGGCTGTGAATTTCTGCAGGTCACTTCATGTGAAATATTAAAAACTTGCCCTTAGGAGAACTGAGAAATAAGCCGTTGTCACTCTCCTCTGTGTGAATAGCTCCTGCTGCACAACAAGGAGATCAGTAGCTGATATCCTGAAACTCTTGACTCCCTTCAGAGGTACCCCCCACTGCAAGCTTGCTGTGTGCACTGGGATCACCACTGCCCCTCATAAAATAGGCAAAGCAAAAATTCCAGACCCTAATGCCAGCACTAGTCCCCTCTGAAAATAGAAACAATCTGTGAGGATTATTACGGGACAGTTATCCATCTTATTGATTAGCCTCTTGGTTAATACGCTGGGTTAAGCTGTCTCTCAGCACTGTGTTAGGAGTGAGGGCTGGCTAGTAACTTGCCACCTAATCAAGCATTAGCTTATGTTATCAACAGAAGGTGGTTGGGCTTTTTCTTCCCCAGAAAAATAGTTTGTAGATGTGACTCTTGCTGCCTTGGCCTCCCAGTAGGGACTCTATTGAACAACCTCCTTCCCTTGTTATAAAATACATCATGTAATCTCTTATCCCGAAGAGTGATCAAAGTTATTTGTCAGTTCAGTTACGAAACTGTCCAATTATATAGAGAAAGGAAAAAATCTCCCAAACAAACCACCCCTTATGTAACTATTTTTCATTCTCGAGCTTGCAGAATCATTAAGCAGTTGTGGAGCTGTGTTTCCAGCAGTAAGCAGGCAGAGCCTCTACCCGAGAGGTCTGACTAGGAGTGGCAGGGATGGAGGGGTGGTGGGGAGCTTCTTGAGGTGTGGGAGAGACGCTTCAGAAGTAGAACAGTGATGAGAGTAGCAAATGCTTCAAGGACAGCCACTGGGGATGCGTTAACCCACTTTATTAGCATGATCATCATATGCTGTGAAGCTTTTCCAGCTGGGAAGGTCACATACTGCTTTTTAAGTGGAGAGAGACACTCTGCCTTTGAGGTGGGGCACAGCAGCTGTTCTAAAATGTCATGGCCTAGCAGTGTTTTTGAGAAAGGAAGTTTGAGGGAATGTTAAAATCAACTGCCAATTCTTGAAGCTGTCCAAGAGCCCAGGATCTGCGTGCTTGTGATAGCATCTAAGAGTCTTCTGCTAGTATGGTGCAGCAGTGGAAAGCTGAACGATAACACTTCTGGAGGGCAAGAACATCCAGTAAATGTCCAGCAACACTTTCTTACAGGTCTTGGGATTTCCGTTGGTGTTCTCCATGCCCCACTCTGACCACATACTATCCTGCATTTCTGGTAAGACACACTAGTTTTCCTGGTGAGCTCAGGAGGGCTCATGTCACAGGAGAGTATATCAGAAGAGGAAGAGAAGAACTGGACACTTGCATGAGGATGGGTTTGATGAGGTTTGGTGATGGTTCCAAGCGCAGTTTCAAATGGGGAGGGCAGTAAACCATGAATTTGGTAGAGTGTCAACAGTATCAACAGTACTCCTTTTGATTTTGGTACTGGAAAGCAGAGCCCAGAGCACGGATACGTCCTGGTGCTGTCTTCCATGGCACCTTTGCCTTTGGACTCATGAGGTAGGACAGTGCGAAAGGTATGTCAGTCACTTGCCTTGCAACTGCTGCCAAGAAGTGATAGAGCCAAGGGTGTGCTCGTGCGTTGTCTCTGCTTGCTTTTAGTGGATGTTTTTACCTGCTTTAGCTGCATAATTACCATCACACAGCCAGCCCATCAGGCACATAGGCAGGATGAGCCAAGCTCTTGCCTAGGGAAAAGGATATGCAGCAGTCGAGTGGTGTGCTTTTCCATCTGTTGCTGCATCATACAACTGCTGGAACAGAGGAAGGAAAGGGATGGGTACAAGAATGGGCAATGCCAGCCTCTCTCTTTTCATCCCATGTCCTGTTGAGAACTCACCTGCTGGACTGCCATATTCCCAAACTTTACAGCCCTCTCCATAGCCCTGTTCCCCCTATCAATTTACAGTTTCCTGTGGAAGGTAGAGTCCCATTTCTCAGCTGATGAGTGTCCAGAAGAGCTAATCCTTTGGGAACATCACAGTGTCACAGCTATAAAGACCATGAATGATCTTAAGAGTGCTGTGAGCCTGAAGGCTGCAGCCTGTACCTGCTTGCGATGCCAGTGGGAGTCCAGGGATACAGCTTCTGTTTCACTGAGTGTACAGTGAAAGCTGTTGCAGGAGAGTCTGTGGGGCATTCTGCTGCTCTGGGACAAGTCAATAAAATGCTCCAGTAGTTCCCCACCTTTTGAGGAGGGAACTATGAGCCACTGTCTCATGCTAAATTGCCTTGCAGTGCTGCAGAGGTCTGCCTTCACATCCATATGGTTTTGGCACTCCCAACAACTTTCTGGGGGCCAGAAGACATACTGCTTTTGTACATGAGTACAAGGATTTTGGTAGCTCTGAGCAAAGGGATGAAGAAGATCCCAATAAATAGAAGGGTGGGCAGAGTCCCGGGTTGAAGGGGAGTAATTTGTTTTGGGCATCTTTATCTGTGAGCGTTTTGCTGATGCACAGGAACTCCTCAGCACTAGAGACCTGCATGTGATCACGGCATGTAATCCCTTTACAGAGTGAGGGTGGGGAGAGCAAATTCTGTTGGTACAGGGGGAGAGATGGTTTACTTTTTGGAGTATCTACTCTTAAGGGAAGGAAGATTTACCCTGCCCTGAAGCTTCTAACAAGACTATTCCATCTCTCTTCAGACAGTGATGAGCTATTGCTGGGGAAGGCCTGTGAAGGAGCTTAGCTGCTCATTACATTTTCCTGCATTGCATTTGGAGGTGCCTACATGTGGAAGAAGTTATTTGGGTCAGTTCTAAGGATGAAAGCACTAGAGCACTCTCAGACTCTCAAGTCTCTTCCAGTCTGGCTCTGCTGCCAGGGTTCATCAAAGAGGGGTTGTAGTTCTGGTATAAGGCACAATGGAAAAGCAGCCCATCACCTCAGCAACTCTCCCTTTGCCAGTGAACACCGCTTCTTACTAAGCCTCTGGAAATCCTTGCTGGCCTGTCACATCCCTGGATGATGAGGAGCGGCCATTCACTGTAGGTGGAGGATGAGGGATTCCAGCTGGGTCAGTGCTTGCTGCAAGAAGGCTCACTGTGCGGAGTGTGTGCTGGAAGCCTGTGCCAGTTCATCCTCTGGGTCTCTTAGGGGCCCTTGGTGAGGGCTGGTTGCACTCAGCTGCAGCTGGGATTTGCTGAGGAAGGCCAGTCTGGGCCCTACTTTGGCTGTTCATCCTGCTGTGCTTGGGGTAGGTCAGGGCTGAGCAGACCTTAGGCAGCGGCTGGCAGGAACTGTCTGCACCCAATGTCTCATCTCCTTACTCCTATGAGAAGTGAAGGGGCAAACAACAAGGCTTCAGCAAATGCCATTTCTGCTTCTGAAATGGACTGTACTCCAGTAAGGCTGTTTGGTCCAGGACCCTCTATTTCTTCATTTTAAGTCTTCATTCTCCCAAGCAGCTTGCAGTGAGGCATAGAAACCAAACAAGGAAAGAAACATGCAGGTTCTTCTTTGCAACACAGTTGTACAAGAGCTATTTGTGATCTACTGACATCAGGGTGTGCAGGGACATACTGAGATAAGAAAGGGGAAGCACCAAGCAGGCTGATCAATCCATTTTCACTCATTTTCCTTCTTAATTCCAGGCTGATATTAGATCGAGGGAGTATATTCGGAAGCAGCTGTGTTCATCACTGGAGGTCATCTCTTCTGAGCCAGAGAGGTAAGTGTGTGGGCAGTCCAAGCAACTGCCTCTCCAAAGGGGATCTGCTCATGTAATGATCTTCAGTAATGGCATTAAAGGGACAGATGGGGTAACAAGGTGAGCTCAAGTGACATCAGGACGTATGCTGCCTCCATAAAAGGTGATTTCTGGTGATTGTAGCCATGCTACTTCACACGTTTCTTCTGCAGAGCACTGTGTCCTAGGCTGGGGAAGGTCATTGGGGATTTGGTCTGTTTCCGGCACCTGCGATAAGCAAAGCACTAACGCCCACAGGTGTGACATGAGGGTGAACAGAAATATCCTGCAGGGAGCTGTTTTCTGCACCCAGAAAGCAAGGGGAGGGTCAGACTCCCCCACTCTTACATAATGTAGGCCAGCAGCTGCTCTGTTTATCTGTGTAAATCCATAGCAAGTCCATTGAGGCATAGGAGTTCCTTGTGTTGGGGCTGCGCTGCCTCTTCAGCATGGTTCATGAGAGTCTGTTACTGTGTTCCCTCAGACCCACACCAGTACCAGGCTGGACAGACACCAGATAGCCCTGCCTGAAGAGCTGCTTGGGGATGAATGAAGTGTGTCAGGACTCAAAGCCCATTCTGCTCTGAGGGTTCTGATGGAGGAGAAGGAGCGAGGCTTGCCAGTGGCAGTAGCGAGGGATTACTTAACGCTGACTGAGGTAGCTCTTATGGATTCCTTAGGACACCTGGATGGTACAACTGGTCATGCTCTGCTCAGCTCCTCTATTCTTTGAGTCATGCAGCCAGAAGCAAAAGAAGGGGCTTTCGCTGCTCTTGTAGTGGCAGTTGCACAGCGTGGCCAGGCCATGAGTGTAGTCCTGTGCAGTGCTAGGCTGGGTGTCCCCTGTTTGTGCTGGAGCTTCATCTCTTAACACCTCTAACACCTTCCTGCCATGGCAGGTGCTGAAGCTTACACAAAGGCCAGCTAGTTTGGAGGTCTGTGCAACAGAAGAAACAAACTCATTCCATTTATGACCGTGTATCTCAAAATCCATGCATCTGACCCCCTTATTCAAGTGACATAGTCATTTGGTCTTCTTGGTTTCTACTTTCTAAGTCTGTGACTCTTCCTTGGTTTTGTTCCTAGCAGAAAAAAGGAGGCTGAACTGGATGTTTAGTCTGATGCCAGAAGAAACTGCAGGGCTCCTCTTCACTGGATCCTCTCCTCCACCAAGACTGTGGTTCTGTCGAGTGCAACAGCCAAATGCCACCCCAGGGGAGAGCAATGCCAGGCTGTGTCGGTCAGGACAGGGCCAGCCACTGTGCATGGTTCTGGTGGGCAGAGAGACCAGCATCTGTTCTGGATAATGTTTAGAGCATATTTCTCAGGGTTGATTTTTAAGCATTGTAAAAATATACTATGTAAGCAAATGTACATTTGTTAAGTTTGCAACAACTTCCCTGAGTACTTGGGCAATTGCAGGAGGTGATTTACAAAGAGATGCTGAGGCACTTAGTTATAAACAAACTCCAGAGCTGGCCTTTGGCCCCCGCCACACCTCTGTGGCACAGAGACTTCTGTTCTCATCATTTTTGGAACAGCTTCCACCTAGTCCCTGCAGCCTGTACTTTCACATTCGCTTTGCACATCTCCGGGGAACAGAAGGCCAGTACGCAGCTCCGGCTGGTCCTGACAGACGGGCAGAGGACGCTGTGTTTCAGGTGGGCGTGTGACTCACGAGGGAGGGGATGGAGCCAACAGTCTGCTGTGGATTTTGGAAGAGGCTTGGAGGTCTGAGCTCCAGTACCTGAGAAGCTTTCTATCTATTCGGTGTCAGTGACTTCTGCATGGCTGCTGCCTTGGTGGCATGCAGCAGTGACCTGACCTCGGTGGCTGTGTGCGGGTCATTATCTGTGCTGGACACATGGTGCTCTGGTGTTGCTGGTCTTGATGGGAACTTGCTCTGCATTGCTGCTGAAGAACGATTCAGATGGAAGGGCATTACGGTACCCAGATCCGCTGGGTGTTACTGTCACCCTTTGTGCAGTGACTGAGGCAGGGGGCTCACGGTGCAGACCAGCTCTTCCTGAAGGAAAGATCATCTCAGGGGAAAAGAGAATTTCCCACCAAGGAGAATGGGAGGGAGTTCCTTCCTAATACACAAATTGGTCAGGATGGCCAGATCCCAGCCCTGAGTTTTTGCAGTCTGAGTGGACTGGGAGCACTCGTTCAGGTCAGGAGGAAGCTCTCTGTACCGAGTATGCTTGGACCAACAACCATCAGTTAAGCCATTTCTGAAGCTTTGCTTTAGCAGCAGAGCACAGAACAATCCGTTTCTATCCTTGAATCAATACAGTGAGTCTTGTCCAGTTTGCAGGGCTAAAGCTTTTCCTCCAAAAGTGTGGGTTTCTCCTTGTATTCAGCAGGTTATTCCTGACCATTTCTGAAGAAAATTGGAGCAGATACATGAGTTCTTGAACACAGCCAAAACTCTGGCATGTTGATTTAAAAAACCATGGCTCTGTAAGATTCCAGCCTAGAGAGGAAAAAGGATGTTTTCCTGGGATTGGAGAGGGGTGCTCAGGGTCAGGACTCTTGTAGTCTGTTTTAAATGCTGCCAAGCACTTTTTTGCATAAATTTATCTTGCAGCTTTTGTTGTTCGTTTTCTTGCCACCACCTCAGTCTTGGTGCTGCTCTGGGTATAGAGGACATTCAGCCCCTTTCTCATGTCTGTGCTACATCTGCTAGATCGGGAGTCTGGGCTTGTTCCTCCTTGAGCACTACACCCTGAAACCCAGGTGAGAAAAAGGGAGGAAGCAATAAACGTGGCTCCCCCAGGGCCTGTTTGGGGAGCTTTGTTGGGCTGGTCCTTGGGAGTGTTGAGAGGGACAGGTGCTGATAGGGTGCTTCCCCAAAAAACCTTGCTGATTGATGTGTTTTAAAAGACAAAGCCAGAAGCAGCTGCAGTTTTCAAACCCCATCAAGGAGCCTGCCATCTCCTGGGAAGCCTGAAAGCTGTTTTCACACGGGAGTTTGTTATGTGGGTGGACAGGGACTGAGAAGAGAAAAACATCGCAGTGAAAGCGTGCTCCTTTGATCGCAGTGACGTGTGTGGGATCAGAGGGGCTGCCTGGCAGGCCAAGGGAAGAGGAATTGTTTGGTTTTGTATCTGACGCTGGCTTTAGCATGGGACAGGGCTGCGGGAGGCTGGTGGGCAGCCCTCCCCAGCTGAGGGAACGCAAGGGCAGCCTTCTCGCCTCGCTCCCAACGCCACGGCTGCAGCATCTCTTCTGACACTGCCATATCCCCCATCTTGATGGAACAGCATGGAGATGGAGCCTCCTAAGAAGCAACCCCATGACCGTGCTGACTGCCAGCTTGAGAAACCAGTGGAACAACCAAATGCTGTGGGAACAGCCTTCCCCGCCGCCTCCCTCATCCACTGTGAAGACACCCAGAGCTGTCCAGGGAGCAGCAGGAGCTCAAGGCCTCGCAGCCGGCTGGACCAGCTGCTCCGCTAGCCCAGCCAAAATGCCTCTTCCCAGCTCCCGAGTGTGGTGGGGAGGGGACCCTGGTAATGACCCACAGCTGGAGTGGATGGCGGAGAGAGCTGCCGCAGCCTGGACACGCTTGTGAGGGAGGAGAATTAATCTTGTAATTGGCAGCAGTGGCCCACTCTCCCTGCAAGGGGAAGCTCAAATCTGGCTTAACGAGGAAGGGCTTGCTGTGCAGAGCTGTCTGAGCAGGAAGGTCTGCTGGGGTGGAACCCCCCCCCCCCCAAAACCACCTCCTGTGCTTCCTGCCTCAGCACATGGCTGGGTGCCTTCAGCTTTGAGCACAAGCACCCTCTGTTCCCTTTCTGCCAAAACTATTGGACTGGGGGTGAGCCCTGCAGGACCCCCCTGAATGGTAGGGGCAGGGCTATTGACTAGTAAGTTCTTACTGGGAGGAATGGGTCCGGGACCTTTCCCAGCTTTTCCCAGGAACTGTGGGACTGCTGTCAGCAGCACATGGTTCATCCATTCCTCATTCCAACCACATGTAAAGCAGCAACTTCGCTAAACCACAGGGGCAGAGTCTTCTAAAGCCTGTAATAAAATTAGGCACAAATGACTTGCTGTGGGCAGGGGACAGCTGTTTCTTAGATCTTATGGGCAGAACACCAGAGAAATCCATTCTTTTTCTGCTGGTTACCTTGGGCCAGGGAGCAGCCAGCCTGTGCTGGGGTGCCACAGGACCAGCCCAGGCTCATCTCAAATTTTGGGTTACGCCGCTCTTGCTGCAGATGTATCTTGGTGGTCCTGAAGCACCTCACTTGGTTCAGCTGTGCCAGAGGAGGGGTCAGGGAGCAGAGCAGCTCATGCTCTGGGCATTGCCCTGCTAGAAAAGGGGTTTCTTCAGCAGATGGGGGTTGTAGCTCCTCCTGACCTGGCTGTGCAGCTGAAGTGGGTGAGTGTCTGTGGTTTTAAGCTCTTCTGATAGATTGGTGTGCTTCTGGTTGTTGTTTGGCCATGGGAGGGTTGGGGCGTGCTGGTCGGTAGAAGTTCTGCAGTGAGAGATGTGAGCTGGGCTACGTTAAGCCCGGTTTCTGAATGGGAACGCGAGGCTCTTGCTGTTGTGGGTCTGCAGCTGGGGGTAGCCTTCTGCTGGGCTCCGGGCTTTTTGGTACGTGTAAGGCCTGCACATTCACCCTGCGGGAGACCTGGGACTGGTGATGCTGCTTGTCTGGAGCCGTGGGCTGCAGCCTGCCTCGCTGCAGGGGACATGCCTCTGCCCAGAGGGGTGAAGTGGGAAAAAAGCCAACATAAAAAAAAACCCCAAATAAACCCCCCATTGCTATGCACTGTTTTTTTCCCCCGGCATCACTGCTGCTGCTTCCCTCTGTGTGAACTGATGTTCTTCTGCTCTCTTCTTATTCTGAGTGCAGGTAAACTTCAGAGATCGGATGATTTTGGATTAAAGTCACCTTTATGTGGTTTAGAAGGAGGAGGGGTGTTGCCTTGGTGGTGAGACCTTGCAGCCCTCTGCAGACCCAGAGGAGCTGAAGGCTGTTCTGCTTGGGTTTAGTATTTATACTGTGCGATGCTCTCTCAGCTGCCAGAACCTGGGGAGGCGGTTAAACAAACAGACTAATCTCTGTGTTTGGTGTCTACTTGTGGCTCTCTGAACACAATAAGGGATTAACTTGGTCTTTATCTAATTGGCTTATAAACTAGGGAAGGGAAAATCGCTTTGTAATGCATGAAACCTCCTCTTAATGGAAACTCGGAGACTAGAGCCTGAGTGTCCTTCCTAAGTAAACTCAGGCACATCTCTTCCTTTTTAACTCTCAGTTTGCTGGAAATTAGTTTTTCTGGGTGTTAAGTATTTGTTCTCTGGTTCCCAACAATTTACCGTTGACTTGTTAGAAAGCCTTGCCTTTTGTTATTACCAAGGATATTTTTCTCTTTAACGTTTCTGTCTGTGACCGCTCGGGAGTCTCTGAACAGGTCTCATTGCTTGGTAACTCCTCAGTGCTACTGGTGTACAAACCAAAGGGGAGGAGGATGGAGAGATGAAGGGAGGAGATCGAATCCTCTCTTGTGGCTGTTGTGGGGGCTCTGTAAAAAAGAGAGGATTGCTGGGATAGTTCTTCATCTTCTCGCTGAAATAGCGGACTGTAGCACAGTCCTTGCCCCTCTGCGGCATGCATGCAGGATGGATTGAGGCTGACTACCTTTGATTAAGCTAATTTGCCACCTCTGCTGCCTTATCATTCAGCTGGTGCTGCCAGGTGGGGCTGGGCTGTAGCACTAGCACCCTCCCGCTCTGCTCTGGGTGGCTGTTCCGTAGCCCGTACTGTTGGGATAATGCTGTGTGGGTTTGGATTTCCTGACTCCCTGCTGTGCTTTCCATAAGAGATGTGGCACCCAGACAGCTCTGCAAAATGATTCCTGCTGGAGTCGTCTTGGGGGTGTGGAGCGTGCCTAATACCTCCCCTGCGTGAGAACACACTGCTGGGAGGGGATGTGTGAGGAGGAAAGCTTTAAAGAACTGCCTGTTCTTGGATCTGCCTGGCCTGTGCAGCCTCCCATGCACGGCATCTGCGTGCGGGGCACGTAGCTGGGTGGCTTTCTGAGCCACAGCAGCGAGGAGAGGGCTGCGTGTGTCCCCCCCCAGGGCTCCCCAGTTGCTGCCCTGCAGCCAGCTCCTTCCTCCAGGAAGCTGGTAATTAAAGCAGGAATCATTTCTTGGCTTCATTGGTGGGGAAGCTGGAGGGAGTCACTCGCCCTGCTGAGATGCACATGTTGGAGAGCCCTCTCTGGCTGTCATGCCTTAGACTCATCAACCGACACAGCCTGCGCTGCCTTAATTAAACCTGGGCTGCCCCATGTGGAGCCTCCTCACTGCAAGAGCTTGGCTGCTGCAGGTCAGGCTCAGCCCCGCACGCAGTCGGAAGCAGAGCAAAGGCCGCTTAAGAGCTTCTCCATGCAAACCTGAGCTGGCATAAGGAAACAAACCCATTCCCCTTCTGAACCTGGTTGGTATTGGTGCCACCCTTCCAGGTAGGAGCTGCCTCCTGAGAGCTCTTACGGCCACTTGTTTTACAGCTTTGTTTGTCCTCTGAGGATGTGAAGGGAGATGGAAGACTTGTGCCAGTCAAATGCTGAATAATGTGTTCTGCTACATATTCTCCAGATCTGCTTCCTCTACATTTTTTGCGGACACCTAGAGATTGGAGAGGAAGATCTTTGCACATGTGCTGCTTATCTGGGGTCCCTTGATAAGGGAGAGAAGATGCTTTAGGATGCAAGTCTGTTTCTTCTCTGATTATTGAGGGATTCTAGATGAGCAACTCAGTCACAGATGTCTAAAGCTGGGTGAGATGAATTCCCACCTCCGTGTCTGGAGCTTGTGGTAGGCTAGATGTTGCCTGTGCAGTTTGTATTGCAAGGACTGAGCTCTGGTGACTGAAGGTTTGAATTTTGGTACGCTCTTGCTGAGGACAGGCAAAGTGGTTTTGTTGGGATTTCCCCCCTCCCTGCCCCGCAATTCTCATTCCTCTTCCCTTTTGACTTGTGCTGCTCAGGTAGATTTAGGAGGGGCTGTTTCCCTCATGCTTCCCCAAACCAAGTCCAGCTGTAGACTGGTAGCATCAAGCCATCAACTGGGCGCAGCGTGGACGCGCGAGCTGCAGAGCTCCTGCCACAAGCCGCTGAGCTTCCCCTCCCGTGTTCCCAGTGCATTTGGCTTGCACTGAGCTGGCCGGGGCAGCTGAGTGCTGTTGGCTCTGTCCCTTCTGCTCTGCTCAGAGCAGGGAGGCTGTTCCCCAGCTTTGGGCCTCGATGTCTGGCTGCAAATAGGCATTTTTAGTGTTGGTCCTCTCGGGGACAGCTGAGCCTCGTCAGGGCATCCAGAAGCCTCTTGTGCCTTGGATGTGATGGTTGGTGCTAGCAGACAGTGCCTGTGTGTGCAGAGGGCACTGGTGAGGCTGGGAAGCATCACTGTCCCTTGCGGTTGTCTCTTTTTGTCCTATAGATAGTTCTCCAACCCACCACTCTTCCCTTTGTTGGGCTCGGTTGATCCTCTCTAATACTGAGGCAGACACCTCTTGCCAGAGTCTTGCCAGCCCCTTGGCTTTATTTTAAGGCCATGTTAATTAAAAGCAAATGAGTGGAATTTCTCTTGACATCCAAATTAATGGCAAATGAGATAATTATGAGCTATGTCATTAGGGTGATGGAGCAGCTTGTACAGGGCTCAGCCCCAAAAGAGGTGGCAGATCTGCAGCGCACACACAGATCTCTCCTTTTGGGGGGGGGGGGGCAGGGGCCGTGTCCCCCCGCTCCGAGAGGCGACTGGGGAGGGGGAAGCCAGGAGAGTGGGGATGGTCGGCAGGGGATGCGTGAGCTCTTGGGCAGATGAGAGAGAAGACCTGATTTCTTTGTGGTACCTGCCCTTCTAGACGCAGGGCCAGCAGTACCTGCCTGCATGGGGGGAGCTGGCTGACAGGGGCTGTGACCCTCGTGGGCAGAGGTAGAGCCTTGCCCGGGCAGATCGACCCAAGCAGAAGGCAGCCGAACCGGGCTCGGGACCACCGGCTGCCCCTCGTGGGAGAACGGCAGGGGCTGGGGGATGCGAGGTGCCCATTCCATCTCCTGGGCTACTGGCTGGGTTTGTTGGGGGCCAAAGAGCCGTCGCTGCTGAGCAGACCGGGCAGCGAGCCTCCTCCTGCAGCACCTGGGCTCAAGGAGGAGGATGGGGTGGCAAAATGGGGTGAATTTGGGGCTGGCTGCTCTCCTGGGGGGGCAGCCCCCAGGGTCCAGCACGTGGATGCTCTGCAGGTCCCTGCATGTGCCGGCTTCCATCTGTGAGGGCACGCTTGGAGTGCCTCTGTCCCCGTTCTGGAGGCCTGATCAGCTTTTAAAAACAAAAATATAAAGGCCGTAAAGTCGGCCTGTAATTAATTCTTGGTTTAGTTCCCAACTCAAGGGCTTGATGCAGAATGTTTCCTTAGGAACGTGCTTTTTCTTGCTTTTCTTGGACTCGCTGCTTGGCTTGTTGTACCTCAGCCTGCAAACCCCCAGCTGTTCACACTCTGCTGCTGGTGCTTATGAGCTTGTGCATTGATTTTTAAAAATTTTTTAATTTTTTTTGGTAATGTTATATTTATTGAGCACTCCTGAGAACCTTGTGCATGGGAGGCCTCTGGTGAATGCAGGGACTCCTGCCTCGCGCCCTGCCTGACGTAGGTGGCTCTGCCTGCGGGACGAGCATCTCCCGGCTGATGTTTTGACTGGAGCTGTTTCTCTTGTGTGGAAACAGCTCCCGTTTGTGTGCTGATTGGGAGGATGTGATTAACCAGGCCAGTGGCATGTCAGGAGGGAGGGCTACACGCCTGCGATGACAGGCGCGGGAAGGAGATGAAAGGGAGGAGCAGTGGTGTTGGGAGCCAGCTCTGCTCCTGTGTCATCGCTTGAAAGAGAAATGCCCATCTTCTTTACGAAGAGCATTATTGCCTGCTAATAAAATATCAAACAAATTCTTAAGAGAGTGTTTAGGATCTGAAAGCCTGTGATAAATCTGGTAGCTTTGTAACTTACTCAAAACTATGGTGGGCAGCAATGTGATTAAAGCTCCCTGATAAACACGCATACCTTGTTTGTAATGAGTAGGACTGGGAGGGTTTGGGAAATCCAGCTGGCATATAACAAGGTTACTCCAACAAATTACTTGGATATCAATTAGTTTGCTAGGTAAATGTCACCTGATTTCTCTTCGTTTGCAGTAAACTGGTATCCAATTAATTTGACATGGTTATTGCTTGTGACTGACACCACTGAGGCCGCTCCAGCCTCAGGGGCAGGCAGGGAAGGGGCAGGCGGTGGGACAGGACAGCGCTGGCAGTGGCCGGGCTCTACCCCACCCGTGGGGCAGCATCAGGGCCAGGGAAATCCCAGTCCCCTGAGGATAACACCACAGCCTCTCCTGGTGCTCCCGCTGAGCCGAGTCCCCCTCCGAAGCCCGGGGGTGGGCACTGGGGCTCGAAGCCCCATGGTCAGGCTGGTCTGCGAAGCCGTCCCTGCAGCTGGCCAGAGCCTCCTCTCTCCTCCCAACTGGAGGTGGATAAATTTTGTTTTGCTGAAAAGAGCTTCCCTCCACCGTGCTGCTTGCTGTTCTCCTGCTTCCCCGGGATCTGCCAAGCTGCGCTTGGACTGTGTGGCTGCAGCGCCTGGAGCAAGGGAAGCAGCAGAGGATGCAAAAGCTGCTCCCTAAATCGCACAAGCAGTTGAGTAAAAGAGGGCAGAGCTGCAGCGGGAATGTGTGGGGGACAGTGCCCCCAGCCCAGCCCTTGGGAAGGGTCCTGGATATTGGGGGTGTGATGGCTCTGCAAGGTGCGTGGGGCTAAGGAAGGGTTGAGGCTGCAGCAGCCGGAGTGGCCGAGCACAGCATAGAGGGGCTGCGGGCACATCTGGCTCCGGACAACTCTCCCGCTGTCAGAGAGAGCCCAGAGATGAGCCAGGCAGCCCCGGCCATCCCTGGGGATCTGGCAGCTCAGCATCCCCGGGATGAGCCGCAAGAGCTGGCTGGCGGGGAGCAGGCGGTGCTGGGGACTCCTCTCCCAGCCCTGGATGCCTCCACAGAGCTCATAAATATTAATGACACCAACATATGGATGATCTGGGGAGGGAGAAGAAAGAAGCAGAAAGCGTTGCCAATGGTGAAGCACAACCCGTCCCAAATCTAACATCGGTGCAAGAAACCAACCCAGTCTCTGGGTATAGGATGGTGCTGGGGGGGGAGGGGGGCTGGATAATAAGGGCTGGTGTGAGCTGGGGGCTCTGGGCTCTGCTGGGGAGTTGGTGTCCTGCTCCCTTTTTGGGAGGGAATGAATAAATCAGCACAGCTATGTCCCCTCGGGCGTCTGACCACCCTATTGGGGTACGGGGGTGAGAGGCCGGGTAGGCAGGAGGGTGTGTGGGTGTCTGGGGGGAGGCTGCCGGTCTCCGGCTTTCATAAGCACTGAGTCAGTGGCGCAATGGAGCCTTGCATCTCTCCTCTCCCCTCCCTGCCAGTTGGGGACTTGCAGGATGATCCAGGCCTTTGCATCCCTCCTTTGCTCTCAGCCAGCCGGGCTGGGGATGGCCGCTGGCGTGGAGCTGCCCTACGGCATCTCTGACTTGCATAAGAGCCTCGCCAGGATGATAAATGTTAAAATCTGCTGCAGGCTATCACTGACCCCATTTCCAGCATCGCTGTGGATCTCGTCATCTGTTGCTTACAGCCTGGGTGCAGATGGGCTGACAGGGACCTAAGTGTGGGAGAGGGTGCATGGGGACGCCCGGGCTGTGCCGCCCCGTACCCCCAGTCCCGGGTGGCGTGGGGACCCCCACTGCCCCGGGCTGGGTGTGCTGGGGCAGCACAGGGTGGGCTGTGACCCTGCTGCAGCCCGTCCCTCCATGGGGTGAAGCCTCCTGCGCCCAAGCTGGGGCAAACAAGATAGTCAGGGTCCAGCTCAGCTTCGCTCCCTGCAGATTTCTGCTAAGCAGAAAACAAATGCTAATTGTACAGTATAATTAGCGAGGTGCTGCATCTATTTTTAATCAGCTTTGGAAGATAGATTCTTCCTTCTGCTCTGTGCTCACCGGCAGCCTCTCCCATGGTGGAGCGGTGCTTAGTCAGGGACCTTCTGGTGGGAAATCAGTTGCTGTTCCCCTCTGCAGCCCTGGGATGGGGCTGGGATCCCTCCTGGGCACCCCCCCCCCCAAAGCTCCTTGGTGGAGTCTGAGCTCCTGCTGAGATCCCAGCCCCTCCGTAATCCATCAGGGATGGATGGAAAGGATGGAGGAAATCGGCTCAGCTCTGTCAAGGTGGCGTTCAACAGCAGCTGGGAAAATCGCAGGAGGAGGAGCCTGGGAAAAGGTTGCAAAAATATTCTGAGAAGGCAAATTAGGGGGAGGGGGCAGCCCAGCTTTCTCAGCAGCTCCGTGCCCCCAGTGTGGGTGGGATGGGGTCTCCCTGCTGCTGGGTGATGCCCGGTGTCAGCCCTGGCTGGGGAAAGGTCGCTTGGGAGAGAGATGTGGGGTGCAAAAAGCAAATTTTGCTCTGAAACATTCAGCAGAGAGATGCAAAGTGCCATTTAAAGTGGACAAATACGCCTGCTGCAGCCATGGGGGAATCCCAGTCCCACAGGTTGTGCCACCAGTGAGGCTGTGACATCCATGGCCAAAAGTGATGTGTAGGAAGGGGGATGTTTGCAGGATGCCCTGGAGAGCAGCATTCTCCTCCTGGAGGAGGCAGCAGCTTGGAAAGATCCAGAATTATCAGGATTCTTCCAAAACTGCTTTAAAACTAACCCTTGGGGTGGGATGCAGCAGGGCTGGCAGGGAGCTGCTGCTGTAAAGGATCCATCCTTCCACCAAGCTGGGAGCTGCCTGCAGCTGATCCCTCTGCAGAGACCCTCTCCTTCCTGCGGCGCCGAGTGTGCCAATATTGTGGGCTAGGGAACAAGGAGAATTAATTGTCTTCAGCCAACAGGACGGAAGGGTAAATACGTCATTTAACTAACTGAAGGGCTGCACAGAAACAGGCTGATGGCTGGGAGGTGAATCTCGATCTCTTTGGGGCCCTGCGGTAGGTGTATGCAGGATTTGGACCACCGGCATCTGGTAGGTCCGTGTTGGATGGGGATGGGGCAGGTTACCTGGTGGGAGCCGTTTGCCTCCAGTGCCGCTGGCGGCTGAGCCGGTCCCCAGTCCACAAGGTATTCCCAGAGCCCAAGCTGCCAGAGACGGTCTGTTTGGTGAGCAGAGCCGGTGTGTCCCCATTTCAATCATCCCATGCAAACAGTCCTCCCTGACCTCCCCGCTCCATCCTTGCCCATCCCGCCTCCGCCGGCCACAGACTTGGAGCTGCTGGGGTCGTGGCTGCCTCCCCTCTGCTGCTCAAAACGATTTCCCTCCTGAGCTGTACCGAGTGCTGCTGCCAACCCGTTACCGTAGGACAACAGCACTGCCCTTTCCTGCTGTTTACCCACCAGGCATCTCCCCAGCTCCATCCGGCACAGGGAACGCCCGATCTGCCTCCCAGCAGGATGGAGGCAGCAGGCTCGGGGTCCGTGTCCAGGGTGGTCCCAGCTCCCTGCACATGCCGGCACATGGGAACATCGTGATGCTCACGCAGCAAAACCTCCCCACGTGCGTGTGCGTGTCCCCCCGTGCAGCCTGTCCCTGCTTTGCTGGAGGAGGCTCTGCGGGGCCCCGCAAAGATGGCAAGTGACCGAGGGGGGTCTGGTTTAAGGGGGGGGATGCTGGTGCGGTGGGAGTGGGTGAGATGTGCAGGACTGGAGGACTGGTGGGGTTTGTGGGGGGGCCGTGCCTTGGAGGTAACCAAGTGCATCCCGTAGAAGTGCTCTGGGCTTCTGTGTCCAAAGCTGCCGCGGGGTCCGGGGGCTGCAGAGGTGCTGCAGGACGTCTGCAGGGCTCTCACCAAGGCTGCTGAACACCTCACAGGTTTGCATAAATCCTGCAGCCACCAAGAGCCTAATTAAACTGCAAATTCTGGGTTACCAAAGGGAGCCTGTTCTATTGATTCACCTGCTGCAAGCCCCGGTGGATCCCCGGGGAGCAGAGCGAGCTCCTGCTCCGCTTCTCCCTTGCCTCTACTGACCCAATTTCCTTGCGAGGAGGCTGCGAAGGGGCTGGTGCTCATCAGACACCCGCCGCTCCAGGCTGCTGCTCTTGATTTAACCGTGGCTGAGCCTGTGGAATGGTGTTTGCTCTTCCAGTGCCATTTGGGCAAAGGCAGCTTTGTGCTGGGGAGGGGGTGTCCGTGGGGACGGGCTGCTGTCCCGCTGGGGCAGCGGTTGCTGAGGGGTCTTCGGTGGGAGATGCCCGTGTGGGTCGTGCCAGCTGTGGCTATGGCAGTGCAGAGATTGGCAGCAGCCTGAGCGTTCGGAGACCTTGGGGAGGTTTTTGCAGCCTGGCCGAGGTCTGCCGTGGCTGCGGCAGGAGCCGCGGCCGGCTCGCTTGGGGATCTCGGAGCTGTTGTCTTGGGCGAGATTTTTCATGTTACAGATTCATTACTTCTGCTGTAGGAACAGTCTCTACGAGGTCCTGGAAAAAGATAATGTCTGGCCAGAGGCTTGTCTCGCTGCGCTAAACGGATTTCGTGTTCCCCTGGTCCCGCGGCGCAGGAAGGATGGGCTGGGGCTGTGCTCCGTGCCTGCCCGTGGGCATCTCTGGCTCCATTTCAGCGGAGCTCCAGCAGGTTTCTTGGGGGCAGGAGGGGCTCAGGGAAGCCCCTTCCTCAGCTGTGCTGGCAAGGATGCCCAGGCAGTGCCGCAGCCGTGGTGGGAAGACGGTGCTCTGCCAGCAAAGGCTCCTGAGTGGCATTTGAGGGACACCGTCCCAGCCGTGACTCCCACCTGTGACCGGAATGGTCTGTCAGCCTTGATTTTGGGCCCGGGGTCGTGTCCAGCTGCCTGCAGTGACCCAGCCGGTCCCTGTGCTCCCGCAGCATCTGCATCCGCAGCCCTGGGTGCCCTGTGGCTCCGGGTCCTGCTCCTCCTCCTGCCCTGTTGCTGCAGGGGACCCTGGAAGACCAATGTCTTCCCTCCCCAAGTTGAGAAATCCTCCCAGTCCTGCCTGCTATCCCGAAGGACGGTATTTGGCTGCCTGCCTCCCCACGCTCTTCCTCCTCCCGTGCTTTGCTGTGCCGCCTGCGAGTTGCTCGCTCGGACCCACGTCCTTCGGGGTGTCCGGCATTTGACAGCCCCCCCCCGCAGCAGGGAGCTTCGACAAGAAGCCGCAGTGGTGCTCGGTGCTGGCTGAGCTCCTCGGCTCCGTGCTTGCTGCTCGGGGGGGGGGTTGGGTGCAGGTTGGAGCTGCTGCCTGAGCCCCCAGCGCTGCAGGACTCCCTGGTCTTGGGAAGGACGATGCCAATGCTCCAAACCCCATCCAGGAGCCGTGCTAGGGAGGAGGAGGAGGATGCTTCAGCCTATACACCCCTCTTCCCGCCCCCATCACCTCCAATTTTTGTGAAATGAAGACAAAGAGCGTTTTCTGTAGGCATGTGCCAATGTTTCTATCGCTTCCCTGGCACAGCCCTGCCCAGACTCATTGCTGAACCCCCCTCGCTGCTCCTGGGGGCTCTCCCCGGCTCCCTGCTCCCTGTCTCCTGCATATTTAATCCGGGTCTCATGGAGCCATGTGCTCCCGGCACGCCAGCGCAAGCCAGGCATACGGCATGACACGCTCGCTACTAATTAATCTAACGGCGTGTTATTAAGTGCCTAGCATGCCTTTGGCACTGCATAATAATGATGCTCTGGGATGTTTCTGGACCTGGTGCTGCAGACAGCTTTGCTTGCAGGCGGCTGTTCCCCTCCGGGGTGGTGGGGGGGGGTTGTGTGTGCCCCCAGGCCCTCCTGCACAGGGCAGGGATGCGGCAGAGGCCGTCTTGGCACATGCTGTCTCTCTGGTTTTCACAGGCGTTTTGCTATAAAATACAGCCGATTTAATTTTTCATCCTGCCCATCACCTCCTCTCACCTCTTGAAAGCCCTTGGCGGAGCTGACCTGTGGCCGAGGAGTGGGGAGAAAAGGATGGGCAACGGGCTGCAAAACGCCCGCGCGCGAGAGTGGTTTCTCTTCCGTGTGAGTTGCCAGCGAGAAGTCGGATCAGAGCTGTAAATCCCAGCTGTATCCTGCCCTTAAGAACTCTCCCTCGCCCCCGTCAATATTTCTGAGCCATCTCCCGAGTCGTGGGGCCTGTCCTCACGCAGCCCAAGATCTCCATCTGCTCCGCTGCTCTAAAAGCCTCCTGGATTTAGTGCACTCGGTGCTGGTGCGGGTAACACTCTCCCTTATCCCTGTGCTTGGGGGAGATCCTAGGCTGGCCGGCACCGGCATCAGCCAGGCAGAGCTGGTGCCGCGAAACAGCTCTCGGCCCCAAGCAGCAGCTTCTGGTTGCAGGGCGAGGTGTCAGGATTGCTGAGGCTTATTGATGGGCCTGTGCCGCTCATCTCCTCTCCCAGGATCCTCCCTCCCTGCCACGGGAGCTGGCGTTGCTGCAGTGGAAGCAGCGCTGGGACGCGCAGGTCGCACGCCCGGAGCTGCTGCTGTGTGCTGAGCTGCTCCGGGAGGGATGGAGAGGGATGGTCCTGGGGCTGCTCTGCACCCCTTTGCGCTGCCTGAAACGGCTCTACGCGAGAGGGCAGGCGTGGGGGGTTCGACACCCAGAGATTTCTGTGGGGCTGAGAGGCAGACCGAGGGTCTCTTTGGGGAGCCCGGAGGGGGGTTTGTTATCCCTCTCTTGATGCAGAAGTCTCGGCTCCTCCAGCTCCAGCCCCCTCAACCACCACCCACATCCCACCTTGCTCTCGCCTGCAGCCTCCCACCCGCTCTGCCCCTGCCGTGCTGCTGCCGCCCGCCTCGGGGAGCGAGACAGCCCCACTTTAATCACAGCGATGTTTTCCAGCTACCAGCAGAAAAAAAAAAAAAGCAAGTAAAAAAAAAAAAAAAGCAGCCTGTTAGTATAATTTTTTTATTGCAGTTTAAATTGTAGTGCGGCACAAGCCTCCGGCTGAGGGTATCGTTTCCTTCTCCTGCAGAAGCGGGTGAGCACTGTAGTTTTTTTGGCCCCTGGGGTGGCTGAGTGTAGCTGAGAAGACGTCTGTCCCCACGGGCAGGGCCCTGCTCGGAGCTGGGACAGGACTGGGGTGGGCTGGCGGTGGCTGAGAACAATGCAGGAGCTGCCACCCGTTCCCTGGGTAAAAATAGCATTCCCCTTGCAAAGATGTAGGCTGTTCCCAGTGACATGAAACCACACAGCCTGTCCTTGGAGCAGCTGGTTTTCAGGGATGGGGGGGGGGGGAAAGGGGATGGTATCTGCCTTGCTCTGCTCTCAGGGCTGGGGAGGAGAGCTGCCTGGGGAAGGGGGGTGTGCGTGGTGGGGTTTTTCTGGCTGGAGCTCTGCAATCCTGATGCCTTTGTAAGGCTGTCAAGATGCTGATCTAAATCACTTCTAAGACCTGGGGGGGGGGGGGGGAACTCTTGGTTGCGCGGTTCTCTTTGACACCTCTTCTGTGTCCTCCGGCACTGCGTCCCTGCTTTAATTCCTGTGCCTGTGTTGCTCCCCATCCTGCCCACCTCCGAGCCCTGGCTGAGGCTCCCTTGGCAGCCCATCTGTGCCTTCTCCCTCATCACCTGCAGGAGTGACTGATGAGTGGCATGTTACACCCTCAGCCTCTCTCCTGCGGGGCTCAGTAAATTGCCCTAAAACAGTTTTGATGTATCATTCTACCGCTTGCCGCCGGAGGATTCCTGATGCTGACTGTCCCCTGCCCAGGGTACCCAGCGCTTGGAATTCTGCTCCTGCCTGTGGCTGGCAGCGCAGGAAAACACACCAGGACCCCCGACCTCAGACCTGCAGTTTGACTTGAAGCATCCTCCCTCTCTCCCTCGTGCTGTTGGCCCTATTACGGTGTATTACGACTTGAGGCATCCTGAAAAGGACCTGGAGCAGTCAAGGGAGCAAACCCTCCTAAGGAAAAGAGGCTTTATGAGGGTGGCAGGTGCTGGGTGAAGGAGCGGGGCCACGGCATGGCTCTTCCCTGGCAGCTGGAGATGCGGGAGGTGGCTGGCGATGGGTCAGGGATGCCGTTAGCAGAGGCTGCTGTTGGCTGTAGAGGTTTTTTGGGAAGATGCAGTGCAAGCGGCCGCGGGACCCTCGCCATGGCCCTTGCCAGCCCCTGGGAGCCGCTGGCCACAAGTGCAGCAGCAGCGAGGGCTCTGCTGAGTTGTGCCAGCTGTGTCCGTCACCGTGTCCTTGCTCTTACGGAGGGAGGAAGAGGAATGCCGGTGCCACCAAGTGCTGCGAGGCAGCCGTCCTGGATTGGACCCGTACAGCTCCCATTCCCAGCTGCAATGGGTTGGGGTGGGTTACAGCAGGGTGTGTGCGTGTGTGTGGATTTCTTTCTGGCTGGTTATAAGGAGTAAATAATGGGTTTACTGCTTGCATCTTTGATGCTAAAAGCAATTTATCTGGCAAGTCTGTTCCGCAGCAGACGTGGAATGAGAGGGAAGTTGTAGCTGTGACTTAGGAGCAGCGTCAGCCGCCCTGCGAGGTGCAGCCCTGCGCTGCCAAGTCCCTGTGCCAGTGGCACACGGGTGGCCTCTAGCCACACCGCCCTCCGAGCCAAGTGCCCCGGCATCACCCCTGCGCTCAGGTTTTGCCCTCTGGAGCGATGCCTTCCAGGAACCGCGTTTGGAGCCCAGCCTGGCTCCCCCAAAGGACCAGCAAAGCTCCCCAAGAGCAGCTCCTGCCTGCAGGGAGGGAGCGGGAGCCACACAGTCCTGCCTGCTCCCACCGGGAGCGTTTGCTGCAGGGAGCTGACGGGCACTGCGGGATGGCATCGTCCCCACCATCGCCAGCCTGGCAGAGACAGCCGGGGGGGAGCTGAGCTTCCAGCCTGCGCCTCGGGGAGGGGGGGATAAAAAAAAAAAAAAAAAAAATCAGTTTGTAGGATGATGTTGCATAAACCAGGGAAAGGTGTGATCTAATGCTACAGGAGAAGGAGAGAGGCTGGCAGGTACGGACGAGGCTCAGGGGGTGCCCGTGCGGGCTCCGAGGGGAACCGGGCAGAAATTCCTGCTTTACACAGGCAAAACCTTCCTCTGTAAAGAGACTGGCCCCCGAGCACCGGCTGCTCAGGGAACTGACACGTTTAGGAGAAGCCGCTGTCTTTCTTCAGTCTTTATTGTGTAAAAATAAAGTCAACAATTCATGTCATCTCGGCAATAAAATGGAAAAAGCATGAGTATCAGTAGAAACAGTGCATTTTCAGAACTGCTGATGCGGACTGGATGCGTAGTATATTGTAACCCATTCAAAACCCAAAGGAGACAGAGAGCAAGTAATAGGAAAAATGTACAGCTTTGGTTAGCAAAATAATGACAAATTAAGATACGTTTATTCTCTCCCCTACTATACACTATATACACATTGTGTTGACATCACACCCTTTTAATTTTTTGGCAAATCTGACGCACCTGGGACTGTAGGCGAAACCTTTTCAGTGGTCTTGTTCTTCTCAGCAGGTTGTGCTTGTCGCTTTGCTGATGTGAACAGGTTCTTAGGAGGAACTTAAATTAACTCACGATGGTTTTGGATTTTGTTTGGTGGATTTTTGTTGGTTTTTTTGTTTTGTTGGTTTTTTTTTTAAAAAGAGCACAGTTTAAAATACGCTGCCCTGAGCCACAGTTCGTACGAAGGTATCTCGATCTCCGGGGTTGCGTGTCGCTGCGTGTGCTGCTCTTCGGCTGGACGCTGGTTCCCCGAAGTGGTGGTGGCTGGGCCAGCTCTGTGCTCCCGGCCGGGGCGGCCGTGGCCGTGCCTGGCTCCATAGGGCCCCTCCACGCTGCACGTCTCTTTGCCACATCTTTGGAGTCGGTCGGGGAGGCTCTGGAGCCCTGTGGGAATTCTCTGCCTCATCCTCCACTGGCACCCAGGGCAGCCCTCGGGGGGTCAGTGGAGGGG
>JANZLQ010000002.1:37761557-37777226 GCA_026212715.1 Elanus axillaris | reverse complement strand
ACGGGCTGCAGGGGAATCTCTGCTCCGGTGCCTGGAGCATCTCCTCCCCCTCCTTCTGCACTGACCTGGGGGGCTGCGGGGCTGTTCCTCTCGCATGTTCTCGCTCCTCTCTCCGGCTGCAGTTGCTGTTGTGCGGCTACTTTTCCTCCTTCTTCAATCTGTTCTCCCAGAGGTGCTACCACTGTTGCTGATGGGCTCGGCCTTGGCCGGCGGCGGATCCGACTTGGAGCTGGCTGGCATCGGCTCTGTCGGACGCTGGGGAAGCTTCCAGCAGCTTCTCCCAGAAGCCACCCCCATATTCCCCCCCCCCCTTGACCAAAATCTTGCCACACAAACCCAATACATGTGTGTGGAGGCTGCGCATGCCTCTGTGCACACCTTTGGGATGGAGTTGAAGGGAGGATGGATGTACGGCAGGACAAGTCTGAAGGGAGTTCCAGGCGCGTACAAGGCAGACGGATGACTAGTCTGGGTCCAGCAGATATGTGTGGAAGCGCAGGCAGAGATGCACGCCCTGAATCAGGGAGCTGGGAGCTCTGTGTTGGCACCTGGTGAGGTCTCCGAGAGGCAGAGCTCCCCAGAGGGAGGAACGCTCCGGTCCTTCGTGGTGGGTCAGAGATCTGATTGTCTGTGCCAAAGCCAATTTGTGCTTGTGCTCATGACAGTTTGGAGCTAAAACACAGCAAGGTTTTAAAGACAGGATAGGTAAAGATGCTATACTGCAATAGGAATTCATTGCATTTGCCTGCTGTGAGGGCTGACCCCTACCTAAAGTGTAGCTTTTAGTGGGGGAAAGGGGCTCTTAGGACATTGAAGATTCTTTGCTGGCAAGGATGCCATTAGGGCTGGGTATGCTATTGATTCCTTTTCAAGACCTGAGGCTTAAGAAGCTGCAGAGATAGTAAGTGTAACTGGAATGACATAGAAGCTGCTTCCAGGCAGTAAGCGAAGCTGGAGACGTTTTGGCTGGTGTGTGGAGCTGACAGTTCTTGAGCCGAAGACGCAAGGAATGGCAGGAGGCCAGCGGAGGCCTTCCTAGCCGGTTCTGAACCAGGACTGGGGTGGCAGTGGAAGCCCTGAAGCACCTGAATCTTTTCGAGGTGAAAGATGGACTTGCAAAACGCTGGGGTCCTCCACACCTGGAGCGCTGCACATTTCTTTTATTATTTGTTACAGCATTTTGCACTACCAGAATTGCAATGCCATCCTAAACCTGGGGACATCAGCACTGCCCTGCTTTACTTGTGCATAATAATAATAATATTGTCAGCATGTGGTCTGTGGGGCTGATTGCCTTATGCTGTTACTTCTTAGGGCTTTTCTGCATGGGAAATGCAAAATAAATTAAATCGTTAATCCAGAATATGCTAGCTATGCGGCATTGCTTCCAAGGACAGAAACTCTTGGCATGGTCTTTGGAAGTGGAGTAAGCTTCTCATTCTCGCCACATCCTAACCGTTCAATCAGCAGTTTAATGGGAAATCATTAGTGGACTATAAATTCACACTTTATATTTATGTAGTGCTTATTTTACCATGTAGAAAAGCCTTTACTTTCCAGCTGTATGGATGCTCCCCCGTGTAAACGACAAAAAGAGAAATTTGTGTATATGTTCGTGTCACTTCCATTAATTATAATAAGACTAGTCACATTATTTCTTAGAAACATGCTGAATTTCAGCGGCTAACATATCAGCCATAAAACCCACCAAGACTTAGAAAACAGATGTTGATCACTGTGTCACTCTGTATCAGGAACTGGAGTTTGAAATATCCTAGGCATAAGGAGAAAGGTTTCCACTGATGTATTTCATGGGAGTGGTAAGGAGAGGATGAGGGAACCGTGCTGATACCATGGGTAATTACCTTTCCTAGGTGTAGGAAGAGATTTTTTGTTTTCTCCATCTAAAACAGTGTTAGTGGTTAACACTACAGGGGCCAACCCAGGCTGTATTTTTCCATTCAGGGTTTGTTTTGGTTGGATCCAAGTCTGTTGGCTGTTGCCTCTTTTATTGCACATCATATACCCAAGCCATAGTGGTTCTGATTCTGAAGCAATCTCTGCATCTTTGCGCAGGGCATTTCCAAAAGCTTTGGAAATAACTTTCACATTCCCAAGCCCCAAGAGAAGACGGCAAGAACTTCCTGTAAAATGCTGAACTACTCCTTACTAGCCAGTACAGCTCTGGTTAAAGGGAATGTCAAGTCCTGCCTGCCCTCCGTGGGAAGGTGCGCTTGGCAAGGTGACTGCAAAAAGATATGCCAGAAAACAGGACATGTGGTCTGAATGCTTTTGACAGGCTCAGAAGGAGCCAGCAGAGTTCACTGGCTTCTATTTCCAGTGGATTGGGGTGGTTTTGTTGCTGAGTCAGAGCTGATACTGATCTATAATAGCTACAGAGTGTTTAAGGAAACATTTCTGCTCTCAATAATGAGAAAACCAGTGAGTATCTGCTGAGGTGACATCTATCATGTGTTTTTAAACACACATAGCCTGATAACCTAGCAAATTATCCAGATTGCAAAGAGACAAAGGGAGATAATGATAACAAATGAGCTTACATTTATACAACGCCTTTCATTGAGATGGATAGCAAAGTGGTTTGAGAACTCTATTAACGACTTCTACAAACTATCTAATCTATCGTATCCCCAAACGTATTGAGTGCAGCTTCACTCAGGCTTTATGAGAAAAACATCTCCATTAAGCAGCCAATTTTTGCCAGTCTTTGGAGTGGTCATTTAAGCCTCCCCTGTGCGAGCAGGATCACAGAAATCTTTACATGTGTCGATGACCTGAAGCCACCTTTGGGGTGAAATGCAGGTGTTGCTTCACAGTCTAAATTACTTCTAGCTTCTTTACTACCTTGTATGCAAGGATGTCAAATACACTCATGAACTAAACTCTACAGCTACTGATTTGTCAAGAAACTTGCCCTTTTGTAGTTCAGTGCTGGCAAAGAGAAAAGACAGAACTCCCACGTTATCTGCTTCGAACTGCTGCATCACCTCTTCTTTCTCCTTTTCCTTGGTGGCAAAAAATGCTCCTGGTGGCAAAGCACTTCTTCCACTGAAAGGGCAAGGAGAGATTTCTGACCTAGTATTTATTCTGGCCTTTTCAACATGAGAAGAGAAGAAGAATCCCTGTCATGTTCTTAACGCAATGCTCCTGACTAAGACACAGCTTTGCACCTCTTTTATGTCTCCCATAGTTTAGACACAGCTTTGCACCTATTTTATGTCTCCCATAGTTTGAGGCAGTGCGAGTGTGTTCCTAACAGCACATTGCAATAGCACGAGGGGCCAGGGGCACTTAAGAACAACCGGCACGTCAAATGCTCTGTCCAGGACCCCCAGCCCTCTCTAAGTCCCATCTGCACCTCCTAGAATAAAGCGGCTGCTGGTTTCCTCTGCGTTAGCTGCAGGATACTCAAACGCAGACGGCAAAGGATTTTCAGGGGGACAATTGTGTCCTTCCTACAGCGTAGAGAGGTGGCTGCTCTGCATAAAGTGCGGGGTGGTGTGGCCCCGTGTTGGGCAGGGTGGTGTGTCTGCATCCGTACGGATGTGTATTCCCCTCTCTGGAAGCCCAAAGAGTTGGAATAAGACTCAGCAGCCCTGTGGTGACTTCCTCTGCTTCAGGTTTGAGTCCTCTTCTGTCCTCAAGTCTCCTCGAGCTGGTTCTTGTCTGGGCTGGGGAAAGCCTCAGATTTTCTGTTCCACCCCGAGACACCACACCGGTCCCTGTGCCATGGGTGAACTGCCTGGAAAGCAGAAGTTGCAGCAGCAGTTAGTTACTCACGAGATGGTATTTTGTAGTAGAGCGCGTTTGGCAGGCAGACAGGCAAGTGCTCCGTTAAGCCCAATCTGACAGGTTTAATGCTACAACTGCTTCTTCTCAGCAGCACTGGGCAGTGCCTGTACGAGTGCGCGTTTCCCCGCCCGTGCGTATTTAAAGGACGCGAGTTAGGAAGAGCGTGGCAGTGCTAGGAATAGACTCCTCAGTTCTCTTTCTCACAGAGGGAGGTCACCGGGATTCTTTTACGAGATGGAGAGTCAATTTTATGAATCATTTTCCGATGTGTATTGGATTTGGCACATAATATCAACCACCCCCTTCTCACCTGCCTCCCGATCCCTTCCTCCCCAGGCTCCAATTCCCGTTTCCAGCCTCAAGCCTTCGATTCACATTTACTGCAAGGAGACAAGCGCGGAAGTCTATGTGCTGCACACACATAAATAATAGAACAGAAATAATACTTAGTTAAAAATAGATATTCTTCCTAATAAATATTTTACCCACTGTCTTTAGGATATAAAGCTCCCCTGACCAAAGTGTTAAAACAAACCTTGTTGTTAGCCCCTAAATGCTTAAAACAACCTTGGGCATGGCTGCACAAATAATGCTTGGCTGAGAGGCTGCATAATGGGAAGGTATGTGTTCACATGCATACACATATAGACAAACACCCTCTCTTTAAAGCCTTAGAAGAGGTAACCCTTTGGCTAAGGGCACGGCCCTTTGCATCTGACTTGGAGTCATTTGATGACCTGTGAATTTGACTAATGAAAATTAAAGATAAAATCTCCCTTGTTATTTATGAATAACATTCTTCTTTCCACATCTTTCTTTCTTCCTGCCCAAGAGTGGAATTAGAATTAGCTGGCTGAATAAGGCAAAACAAAGGAGACTGACAGAGACTGAGATAGGAGAATTTTTCATTAAAAAGAGTGACAGGTGGAAGAATTTGTCCAAGTGTGTTACTGGAAGATAATCCTTCTGCATTTTGGTTTTTAGGACATCACTTAATGTGCCTTACTTGGCATGGTGTTTCCACTCCCTAGATTCTCCAGGAACAAGGGTTTTACAATGCCACTTTAATTGAGAACAGATTTGCTAAACCAGGGCTCAGCTTTATAAAAGATAAAACTAGGATTGGAACACAGTGATCTGAAACACAGTGAGCTCCCAACATGAAGTACAGCAGGTGAAGTTCTGCCTGCGAGCATGAGTGCATGTGTGTGTTTTAGGGGGCTGCAAAGCCAGCTAGGCAATAAGTTCCACAAAGAATTCAACGGGAACAATTCAGCCTGTGGGCAGGCAGATGTGGAGTGCAATAAACTAATACAAACCAGCTAAAGTACCTCCAAAGGGAGCAGGAGCTGAAGCTTCTCCCTGCACTTGCAGTAAAAGTTTCCTTGGTGTTGAAATGCATAGGACAATAAATTATCTGGGCATTTGACTGTGGGAGTCCCACATATTGTCAGAGCACTAAAACATAATTGACATTCCAGACTGAATGTAGTCATGTTTTCCTTGTTAGGCAGGCAGAGATGTAGTCAATACAGCCAACCAAATTTAGGACACAGCTCGCTTCACCCCGTGTTTTTTTAGCTGAATTGCACTGCTAAGCTCTATTGACTGACTTGACTAGATCTTTATCAACTCTAAGAGAAGCCCAGATGCCTTGCTCAGACACAGACACCTACCTGGCTCATGACTAAAATCATGCAACGCATGCAGTGGTCTAGCAAACGTGGTCCAGATGAAATTACAGCAGCTTGGATGTTTGATATGAGTTATTGAGGACCCACTGTCAACGTGGAAGGAGCAGGGTATCCTAGAGATCCATCTGGGGCTGGGAGCTGCCTTGGCAGCTGCTGCTGCTGACTTGGATGAGTGATTAGGGAGCGTGCTTACTAGATATTCAGACTAAAGCTGAGTGTGCCTGGAGCATGTCAGAGGATGGGGCTGGAATTAAGACAGGTTTGGACAAACTGGAGACATCTAAAAAGATTTAGTTTCACTAAATGGATGGAGAATGTATGGAGAAATAAGCTGTTTTCTCTGCCCACTGATGGTAGGAATGAAGTACTTGCTTTAATTTTAGGACAGAAATTAGCTGTCAAGGGTACATTGCCTGGAGAAATTATGTAGTCTCCATCCTTGGAGGTCTTAAGACTCTTGTGGTACTGTAGAAATATGAACTAAACATTATAAATAAATAAATCAGAACACTAAGAAAGCCCCCACAAGCCCAGCAGGAGAAGCACATATGTAGCCTAGATTCTATACTCTAGCTGTATGGGGCTTGCCATGGCCTGTTAACATTGAGAAATATTTTGCCTGAGTAAAAGCTGCAGAATTTCCTCTGCTGTGAAAGAAACCAGGACCTGACAGTGGACTATGGAGTGAAATGAAAGAAGTCCAGGGAATGGCATCACTTCTAACAACTAATTTTTATGGAGATATAAATGGAAGATTATGTCTCCCTTTGGTTCTTGCCCTATGGAGACTGAAATAAGGTGAGCTGCTTTGATTAAAGCATAGAGCTGCAAATTATCAGAGTGCCCGTGACCACCATCCTGAAGATTTTCATTATCAGAGAGCAGATGCCATCAGGGCCAAGTGCTTGGCAGTGCTGTTTTTGAACAAATCAATTCATTCTGATTTCCATCAAAACTTGCAAAATTAAGAATTCAAATGGAGACTGATCCCCCCTGACCTGCAGCATGTGTCCTTTAGAAAAGGATATTTGCAAGGCTTGTTCAGAGATCTGATAAAGTGCAGGTAAATTTTTTCATTTGATATTTACCGGCTGTGGTCAGTTCACAGATTCTCAATCACAGACTTGCTAAAACTAAATGTTATGCCCTTTTCATCACGCATTAAAAAATAACATGTATTTAGCATGTAGATAATGTCATCCCAGCCACGTCTCCGAAACTGTCACGAGAGCAGCACCCTCCCTTTGCTGAGGTTACGGGGGCATTGCTGTGCCAGTCCCCGTGGTCTGCGCTGTGCCCGCTGAGGCTGGGGGGGGCTGCACACGCTGATGATGCCCTGCCTCAGCCCACTCCTGGCTGAGTCGCTGCCTGTGCAGGCGGTATTTCACAACTGCAGACTCTTAAACAGTGTTTTATCACTTGTAGAAACGGCACAGCAGGCTTAGAAAGGTCATAAGGAGCCTGTGAGGTCCCCCTGTTTTTCAGGCAGCCAGCCTTTCTGATGTTCCATTCATTTGGCTTTTCTGCAATGCCCTGACAATGCAACCCAAATCCTTGGGGGTAGCAAGGGCTCCATCCTGAATCGCCACACAACGACTGGAGGAATATTTGTTGTGAAAACTGTGAGAAGAGCCTGTGTGTGCCGCCCCGTTACCAGCATGGGAACTGGCCCTGGGCTTTCTGCTGCAGAGGACAGGGACTGGTCATATAGCCTGAAGCAGGTGTGTACCTATGAGCATCTGTGTCCACAGACATGCCCAGAAACCTGTCTGGTTTTATTCTTCTGTGGAAAGTCGTGTACACCTTGATCCAGTACAGCGTGAACATGAAGGGCTGCTAAGCCCCTCTTGTGTGTAGGGACCTTCTATCAGCCTATTATTCTAAGGCAAGAAAAATTGTAATCTGTCAATTTAATGTTATTCTGCTCAGAATCTGGGGCCAGAGGGTTGACTTTGCAAGGAAATGGGGGGTCCTGATGGCAGCAGCATGCATCACCACATGCTGCCTTCGGTACAGAGAAGCCAACACCAGAGGAAACCCTGGCCAGCAGTGACAATAAAGGATGCAATTAAACAGGAGAGGGTGGATCCGCAACGGGAACAGTGAAGTGGAGAGCTGCGAGTCTAGACTGAGGTCCTCCCAGTGAGTGTGTATCTGCGATAATGGGAGCATTGCAGGTCAGAGCTGATGCATTCAGAGCTGTGTGGGAAGTCTGCTGACAGCCTGCTCTTGCCGTCTGGTTCTCATCCTGACAGCTAAGCCGTGACTTTGGCTCTGCTCTGTGGAGTCTTCCTCCTGCCACCTTCTCCGTCCCCTTCCTCCTAGAGCTCTCACCAGGTGGAACGGAGCAGAGGCACTGGTGTGGATGGGATGAAAGCACTGGGAGCACTGAGAACCTCAGGGGAGCAGGGCAGCATTTTGGAGAAGTCCCTGAATAAAAGGGTGCGGAGGGGATGGGGGGAAGCACGGCTCTTCCAGCACAGGCCATGGACTTTGCCTGGCCGACCGTCCTTATCTTAAATAATCACCATTGTAAAGCTGCGCACATGGGAAGCGAGGCAGATTTGTGCTCTCTGCCCTCTGGCAGCTGTGTCCTTCAAAGGTATTTTCGGTGGCAGCTCCCAAGGCCGCACAGCAGCACGTTCTGGTGGGGCAGGCGCTGGCTTTGGCACACGCTCCCTAAAGCTGTTGGGAGCCGGGATTAGCGACCTGCGCTGCCCAGCGCAAGGGTCCATCTGTGCAGCCGTGGCACTGGATTAGCTGCCCTGGGTGCTCCAGTGGCTGTAATTTTTTTCAGGTGGCGTGTTGGGATTGTTACTCCCATTTTGTGTAGCTGCCATTGGTACAAGGGATTCATTAAAGGTTAGCAGAAACACAGCCATAAGTGCTTTCTGTGCCATGGCAATTAATTTCAATAACAATCATGTAGTTATGATCAGCCATCAGCATAAAGCACCCGTAAAGCAATGAATCAGCTCAGTCAGTAAATCGAAGGAGCAAAAGCAAATGTTGGCCACCCCAGAGCCTCCAAGAAACATTACTTTCCAATCTATTGTAGAGAAAGGTCTTTGCATTTAAAATAGTCCATGAATGTAAACACACTGAAAATATTGATGAAAATTAATATGATTCTATAAATCAAATTATACGTGTATTCTTTGATTTCTACTTTGAAATCATTTTTACACATTTAAAGTATTACAAATATGAACGTGGTTGGACTTGATTGCTGCTAAGAGCAAACACTCTGAGGAACTTCATTAGGAGCAATATTTGATATTCATTAACCTTCAGTTTATTTGATAGCAAAGAGGATATATTCCTGAAATACTACACCTGCTTTTCCTCATATATGGAGTGAACATAAATCAGACGTAATTCTGCTGGAGTCTATTGTCCAGTTTCACCACTTCCCTGCTCTTTTGCCCCAGAAGAAGTGACCACACAACTGAAAGTGAGGTGAGGTCCAAGAACTGGCACCATCGGACTAGTACCTGTGCCTGTGCCGTGGCAGGGCACGTTTGGGGAAACCAGGACACACCAGTGCGATGCTCGTGCTGCTCAGAGCCAGGAGCCTGACATCACAGATTTATTTTTATCTCTGTTTAAGATGAAGATCATCAGATCTGTAATTGTAGGGCAGGGTGGTCTGGAAGGCTCGGGATGATGTGCAGTCAGTCTGGTGCTGCTTTACGTGATGGAAGCCTAAATCATGTTGATATTTTTTGTGCGTTCATTTTTCGGTGCCTTGAAGGTTATCGGTCCCTTCAGTGTTGCAGGAGGGAAAATCCCTGGAGGAAACAAGGACATCTCATCCTGCGGCTCCCAGCGAAGAAGCCCGTGGTGGACAGACTGGCGGGGCAGTTAAAACGAGGAGCTGATGGCGTGCACGAAATCTTGTCCTTTTGGTCTCTGAGCGCAGCAGTTCAGGACCTTCAGCCCCCACCTTGGGACTGACAACCCCGCCGCCCCCCCCCCCGGGACGGGCTGCCCACCGCCGACATCTTGAGGCCGCGCACGGCGGGGGAAGGGCCGAGCGAGCGGGGGACCTTCACCCGGGTGGTCCCCGCCTGGTCCCCCGGGGGAGGGTGACCTGTTTTAAGCCCTGCGGCTCCCGGGGAGCTCCCGGGGGGGGTTCGGGAAGGCTCCCGGGGTCGCCCGGCCCGCGCTAGGCCCGGGAGACGCCGCACTGTAACCATGGTAACCGCGGCTGGACCGCGGCGGCCCGGCGTGTCCCACGCGGCGGCCCGTAGCGCGGTGCATTGTGGGCCGGGGAAAGATGGCCGCCTCCTTGATGTGGTGGTGAGAGGAGTCGGGCTCTTCGGCGCCGTAGGACGAGTCTCCCCTTCTCCTTCCGCCTCCCGCCCGCTCCCGCTCCGCAGCTCGCCGATCCTCTCTCGGCCCGCCGGTGTTGCGAGGGAGCTGGGAGCCGCGATGGGCCGGGCGCGGCTCCCGCCGCAGAGAGTGCAGGGCCCGCAGGGCTAGAGGCGCCACTGGAGGCCCGGGGCCCGGTCCCCGCCGGCACCTCGGCCCCTCCGCCGGGCCGGGAGACGCCGCTTTGCTCTGAGCCCGGACGGGGCTGCTGTCTGCGGGCGGCGGCGGAGGAGGACAGTCTCCAGGTGGAAGGCGCCGCTTCCCCCGGGCTCGTCCTCACCTGCACACCTGGGAGAGGAGCCTCCTTCTGCCCTTGCCCCGTCCTCCCCGCCAGCCCGCCTCTGCGCCTCCGCTTGCCGGAGGGGTTCCCTCGGCCCCCGCTGCGGGCTGGGCTGGAGATTGCTGCTCACTTGTTGCCTGGCACTTCCCCTCTGATGGAGTCTGAGATGCTGCAGTCGCCTCTTCTGGGGCTTGGGGAGGAGGATGAGTCTGACCTGACTGACTGGAACTTGCCTCTGGCCTTTATGAAGAAAAGGCATTGTGAGAAGATCGAAGGCTCCAAGTCTTTGGCCCAGAGCTGGAGGATGAAGGACCGGGTAATGCTCCAGGGCAGGTTGGGTTTTGGAGGAGGTGTGGGGGGGGACAGGTGGTGAAAAGGCAGGAGTAAGTGCTCAGAGGGCTGCTGTACTTCAAGCAGCAGTCTGTTTTCTGACGAAACGCTGGGTATTTGATCCGGCAGTCTAACTTGCCTTTAGTTTGTGTGCCTGCCGTATGGTATTAAGGGAAGCAAACATTCAGATGGGTCAACAGTACTGACTCCAAGTACACACTAGTACGCTCTTTGAGTGGCTCCCTCATTTAAGGTCTTTAAATGAAATTTGGGTACTTGGTGATTTTCAGGAAAGACAATAAAATTAATGAGGTCTTAAAGAGCGCTCTGGATCAGCAGGTTGATGATGTGAGCACAAGGTGCAATAAATGGAGTCATTACAGTTGTCAAGTGGTGAAGATGCATGGAAGCTTTGTGATTTTGAAGCTTGCCACCAGCATGGGTTGTGGAATATAAAACTAAGTCATTCTTTTTGTGTGTGGAAACTGAGATTATGTGATTTTGGAGACAGAAAATAGTTATTAGATGAAGCACGCACTGTATTAAAGCAAGGTGCTTCTCTTGTGTTTGAATGTATGTTGCATATTAAACTGATAAAACCAAGTGTGTGTCAAAGAAAGGTCCCTGCCAGGGCGTCTTGAATCCTGTGTTAAGTCTATATCCCAACTTAAATGTTTACGTTAAAAGCAAACAAACAAAGCACCTAAGAAATGCCATGGATCATCAGTTCTTCTCATTCTATTCTTGGAAACTGCTTTGGGTTGCAGGATTCCCTAGGTCTCAAAGTTGTTTTGCCCATAACTTTGTGTTTATGAATATGTATGGATTTTTTGGGGTAACCAGATTTCTGCTATGTTGATGACCCCTCTTGTAATACTATGGAATAACTTGGGAACAGCTGTTGAAACTCCACCCTGTAATTTCTTTCCAGAGGCATTATGACCAGGCATGAGAATGCTACGCATGAGCCTAAATGTTCCTTGAGGGGTCTTCACCTAAAAGGTTATAGTGCTTAGAAGTTCTGGGGAAGGCTGTGGCTGAACCAGAATCATTTGACTGAGTAGAACCATGTACTGAAAATTTCACTTGGGTTAATGGATTGAATTGAAGTTTTTTTTTGGTGTCATTTAAATGAGCCACAGAACACAAAGTTTTGTGGTATGTCTTCTTTAAAGGGTTTTGGCAAAGAAGAGATTTTTCTCTACTAGACTGTGGAGGTGTGATGAGCTTGCTTGTCTATTTTAGTGATCTCTCTGCCTTCCTGTGAAGCTTCCTGTTCACTTATTTCCTGATCTGCAAAGTTGTCTTTTTCTAAATTGGGAATGACATTGACTTGATCAAGATAACCAATAGGTTGTACAACATAAGCATGAGTAAAGGGGTAGTAGTAATCAGCTGTCTTCTCCGTAGTTGTTGTTAAACGTTTCATATGCATGTTACAGCCAAAGAGAGTCATTTCCATGAAGACAAGAGCACTGGTTACAGTGATCATCACAGCCCAGTTCCTACAGTCCTTTCTCCTGTGGAGTTGCAGTTTCTTCTTCTGAGAGTCCTCTGCGCTGTGAATTGTGTGCTTTTTGCAAAATAGCATGCTACTCGCTGTGAATGAGCTTGATGAAATCAGGCCCTGAATCATTCTCCAAAATATTGAGTCTTATTTTTGGAAATGAAGAAAATGAGAGCAAATCTGAAATTTTCTGTTTGGTCCTTCTGTTTTCACTGTCAGCTTGAATCGAATAACTTTTCTTTTTATTAGGGTTAGCGTTGCTGCTTATATGTCATTTGTATCTGGACAGCTTTATCGGGCATTGTTTGGACAAACTTGCCGTTGTGTATAATTACTTTTTGCTTAGGAGCAGGTTCATAGGAATATATAGAAAGCAGATAAAGACATCTCAAAGAGGAAGAGAAGCTGATTTGAGACTGCTCAATCTCATTACTTTTAAATCTTAATAGTTACTCTTCATATCTTGTATTTTATTCAACTTTTTAGCTATCATCGGATGTCTCCTTAGCATTTGATGTGATGTAACAAACTTACCAGAACCAAAAATGGTGAAGAAAGGGGTCTGAAGATGGGGTGTTTAGAATTCTCTATGGAAAATGACGTTTGTTAAATATTTTCCCACAGCTAACTCAAGTGAGGTTAATCCTGCAAAATAGTTCATAAAGTCATATAATGTGGTTTGACCTTCTGTTACGTGAACAGAAGGTAGAAGACTAGCTTGCTAGTTCATGCTGCTGCTGTTTTCACGTACACCAACTGAAAATAGCAGTTTGAGTGTAATGGGTTCGTCCAGCAAACGAAGCATCTTAAAGAAAATGCAGGAACTTGAGATTTGTGGGGGTTTTGTTACGAAGCATTTTGAAATAATAGTGTGAGGGAAGATATGCAGTAATCTGTCAGCCTTTACTGTCAGGAAGTATAATGACCTTTTTTTTAATATTTTATTTTTATTTTTCCTTTTTTTCCCCCTTTTTCTAATCTCATTTAACTGTTTTGTTATATGCTCTCTGGCATTATACATTAATTATTCCTCTCATCTTGTTGTTTTAGCTGTCTTCAGAAAGTTTCCTCTCTTTCTTTTTTCTTGCTTTAGATAATTATTTCCCAGTGATCAGAATTTTGTGTTGCAGCCATGCTTGTTTTGGTCAGCATTCAAGGCCTCTGATGTCTGTCTATAGCTTCTAATCAAATTAAAAGCAACACATAGTCATTTCCCTCCAGTCTCAATCTAACTGTGGCTCTGTTGCATTCCCCAGTTTATTTTAGCTTCCTTTTCTTGTCTCTTGCCACCTTTTTCCACAAACCAGGTCTGACTGACTTCAGATGTGGTCTTATCTTTGAGATGCTATTGAAAGGGACTTTCTGGAGGGCTGGAGGGGATATAGCTCTTGGTGTCAGTTGAGAGTGCAGAAAACATTCCATTATTTTGAATTTGATAAATTAACTTGACAAAGCTTAGGATGGGAACCCTTATCTGTATTTAAACACACCAGCCTATCTCTAAATCAAGAAATTCTCAAAGGTTAACCAAAACAAGTCTCTATTTGCCTGAGTTGCAGGTAAATCTGTGGCATCTTTTCCCTGTGAATCATGAAAAAACACAGGCAGTGGCAGATTTTGCCCTTAGTCATCTTCTTGAGTAGTCCTAGGGAGAGATCTTAGCTTTACTGTAGTTGTAGGAAATGATTCACTAAGATTTAGTGTGGAATGACTCTCTTTTTTTCATTTTGCTTCATTGCTCTGAAAAAAAGAGTTTATAAGAACTTGAAGGTTCTTTAGAAGGCAGAACTCTTATTAGAGGGAAGAATCAAATAAGAAAAGTAATGAGTGGTAAATCTAGATAAAATAACTGAACATTCACTTGCCCCCCCGCCCCCTTCATCCAGAAAGATTGCTCTGAAAACATTTAATCCTTCGTCTCCTGCTTTCATGGACTACATATGCCATCAAAGTGACACTGCTTTGATCTATTATTTATTTAAAGAATATTTTTAACACAAGAGGGGAGGAATTATGCTTTGTGTATTGAATTAAATCTCACAGCCTCAGTAGCAACCAAATCATGAAACTTGATTTAAATAAAAAGATTTCAAATACACCAGGTTTTACTGACAAGTTGCTACTAAATTCAGAATATTTAAATTAAGATTTGCTGTACTTTAAATATTGATTTCCAACATAAGCAGAGAGCAACAAAGCTGATTGTAATAGTTTTACTTTTAACGTTTTTTTCCTGCTGCCTCATAACTTACTGAGTGAGAATTAAATCCTCTTTTTATGAGAAGAGGAATACACAATTAGGTTTCTATGGAAATGCAGATTAAAGCAGGACCGCATACAAAGGCGCTTAATTCAGAGAAGCAGAGTTTACCTGCCTGGATGGTAAATGTTTCATGTGTCAAAGGAAATTAATGAAGAATAGTAGCATTGGAAGTCTGTGCACATCATTTCAGCTTGAAATAGTTGTTTCAAGCTAAGGAAGCTTCCCGGGCGCTCTTGTAACAAACGTGGCTTGGCTACTGGTTGCTCTTGGGCTGCTGGAGTATCGTCTCCTTGCTCTCTTCTAAGCCTAGTTTTGTGGTTTTTTGTGAGCTGAAACGAGGGAGCAGGAATCTTGTGTGGGGAGAGGGTGGGAGTTCATGTTTTGGCACCAGCCTTCACTTTCGTTTGACTTATTCCATCTTAAATGTTTGTTCTCTGTTTGCTTAGGCATGATCACAGACTATCAGCTATGTTCATGGTTAGGAAACTGATAACCCAGTAAGTAGTCTGGGATCTAACCCAAATGATACGTAGTTTCCGTTCTTCCGCTGCAATGAAGATAAACTCTTAGGAAGACTAGCTTGGAGCACTTTGACACTATAGCGTGGTCCTGAGAACTGGTAATGGTGTGAATCTCTCTCTTCTAGGTCAGTGGTTGAAATCCATTTTAGTTCAATAGTTACTAAAAGTGGCAATTACTGTCTAGTGAGGTGTGTGAATTGAGTGGTAGCATAGGGCACCTGCTGGTTTACAAATGTCTTTAAAAACAAAACAAAACAAACCCCCCAGCTTTTCCCTGAGCTGAACCCCCTGCTGTAAGTAATGAGCACTGTCATCTAAGTTATAGATTTATATCTTCTTTTACCCAGAACAAAGGTCACTTTGAATTAAGATGGTTGTGTATTGATTGGATAGAGTTGGGAAGCTTGCGCTGTGTCTACCACTATCTACAGATGTTCTTATGTCTAAGCAGAGAGGGGACTTTCATTAACAGCTCTGAAGAGTATAACTAGTCACATATTTTGAAAGAAAAAGATCTTACCTGTATACATCGGTAGGAAACACTGAAATCTTCAACTCGGTCAATCTCTTTTTCATCCTATGAATTTTCTCGCTTCAGCTGAGATCTAGAGGATGTAAAATAAGCACTGTTAGCAAATGGAATGACGGAAAATAACTGTATCTTTGTTTCTGCATTCAAAAAATGGAGTGAGAGCGTACTTATTTATATATATTGTGGTTCATTTTTTGACTTGGAGACTAGGGCACTCTTGGAGGCTGGTGTTGCTGCATTACCGAGCGTATGGTATTTGGAGAGGAGTTAGGCAGTTATTGCTGCTTAAAATCAAGATACATGTTGTAGTGGCTAGTTACCTTCCTGCCCCCCATGCTTGTGTTGCACAGTGATA
>JANZLQ010000002.1:37742587-37761457 GCA_026212715.1 Elanus axillaris | reverse complement strand
CCCCCCCCCCCCCACCCCCAGAGCATGTTTGTAGAAATTTGAAAGGCCTGTGGATAGCAGATAATGAAAAAAAATTCACCTTGAAAGATACATGTAAGTGCTGGACTATTGCTGCAAATTGTATACTTTAATTAAAAATATGTATCGCTATATGAGGCTTTTCCTCTAATTTCTCAAGTGTGGCAAATGTTAATAAACATTGGTAGAACCCTAGAGCAGTGGTAGATCGCCAGATGGTAGCTGCTTCGCATGAAGCTCTTGTGGCGAAAACTGTGAAACATCTGTTCTGCTGACAACTACCACTTCTTTATTTTGGCATTGTGCATGTTTTGATAGTTGAGAGACTGGAGGTTATGTGAATGTTTTAGAAATGCTTTGTTAATGCTTCTCTGGTTCTTGCATTTCTTTTCTTGCCTTTATGTAGATAGAGGAATTCAAGGGCACCAGGCTTCTGTGGAGTTTCGTTTTTGTTTGTCTCCATGGGTTATGTAGGTTTTCTGGGAAGCGTGGGGGGTTTGGTTGTGTTTTTCTTTCTGAGATGTTGTTTTAATTGGCTTGCTGCTGTGCTGATCTTCTACCCTTGAACGTTTCCAAAGGTGACTGTTAGCGTAGTATGGCCATGGACAACTGAGGGAGATTATTGATTGTTCTCTGTGTCTCATAGCTTTAACTGGCATTACCAGCTAAACTTGATAAACCCAAGATGTTTGTCTTGCTCTTCTGTTCTTCTATAAAGAACGTACTGTAGACTCTCTTGATAAATTATCTAGTGAAGTACTTAACAAAACCTAGATTTGGCTTAACGCAGTCTTTAATACAAAGCTATGATGTGCAATACGGTAGGTGACGGATGGGCTCAGGGCCTGAAGAGTTCCTTTTTATCTTTTTGTCCTAGTGGTTCTACCAGTGACGCTCTGACCGGTATTTTTACTTCTGTATTTGTATTTATTTATTTATTCTTGCTGTGTTGTGGCAGGGTGATCTACAGCCGGTGTAGCTTTTGTTGGGTAGGGGATGAGAGCGGCAAATGTAATTAGTGCTATACTCTGCAGAGCAGAGAAAAGGAGCCGTGCTTCAGAGGTGTGCGAAATAGTCTGTGGTAAAAGTGATGATCTGAGTCATTCCATCCCCCTCTGTGCAGCCTGGCATCTGGATGGAGCTCTGCGCTCACGACTGTCCCTCTGCTTGACTTCGCTGTAGTGTGACAAAGCCTCAAGGAGCACAGTCTACAGCATGGTTTGCTCTGAGAAGCTTGATCGTCTTCCCTCAGTGACTCCTTTTTCTCCATGGCATATCAGCAGTAAGAAATTTAGAGCCCTTGAAGTGATCAGGTGGTTGAGCCTTATTGGGCAGGGGGACAGTGTTCTGTACCTTATGGCTTTCAACACAACCAAACATCTTCATCTTTATGTTCCTGACACTTAGTTGAAATTACGGACTTGATCTTGTCCTTATCATTTTCTCCTACTTGCTCCTCTAAGCTCAGGAAGCTTCCTATTTTAAAAAGTTATTTTAATTTAGTGAAGTTGGCTGTAGCTTAGGGATTGCACTTGAGCGGGGCAGTGCGATTCTTGATCAAATGTACGTTGTGTAGCGTCTGTTACTGACTTGTTAAAGATCTAAAAGTGTCACCTAGGAATAATTTGAAATAATAGTTTGTAAGGATGATCTGAAGATGTAGTAAGTCAATGCATGGGAAGATGGACACCTTTTTAAAGATAGTGCTAGACAGGAGTGTGAATGTGGTGGAATGATGAAAAGAAGCCTGTACAGAATGCAAAGCAGATAGTTTTGTGCTGAGGTGAGAAGGAAAGCCGTTGTCACAGATCAAATGAGGAATACCATCTAGAAAATGTCTCTTGTTGATTCTTTTTGCATGTTGTATGAAGAAAGCAAAGATCTTAGAAGTAAAATATTTGCTTCCTATTATTTTTCATTATTTTTAAGAAATGATTGACAGGGACAAGAAAACACTACTTTGGTTATATGCATCCAAGCAGTGGTTTAAAGGCAGTATTTTGATGCTTTGCTATGACAGAGTGAATCAGCCTACTTGACTTTGTAGTTTTTAATCTTCAGAGCAGTTCTGTCATGCATGATTACCTTTGATCTCTGAGGGTACCTGCAGGAGCTGAGGTTGCTGGGCCATAGCATGTCAATTGATATTATTCCCTATCAGACAGAGAAGATGCACACTGTTCCCAGAGCAAGTAAATAGAAAGCGTATAAGTATATCTTGGGTATAGATTGACAGGAGTAATTCATTACAAGCCTAAGAAGTGCTTATAAGGTAAATAGAGCAGCCAGCAGTTAAAAGTCCATTTTATGAGGAGCTGTGTTAGCATTACTGACTGCTCTTGAACTTTGTGTACTAACTGCATTCACTGGGTAAACGAACATGTTGGATGTAATAAACCCCTGAAGAAAATTCATAGTATTAGCAGAATACAGAGGTTAGAAAAGGAAAACAAGCACTAAGGAGGAGTTGATCTAGGAATCTAGTGTATGCTGTCACAACAGTCACAGCAAGAGCTGACCTTTTGGGCTACAGATGGCTGAAGACTACCTGCAGAGGTGTTGAATAATTAATGTTAACTTGAAAGTATTTCTTTGCATTCTACTATTTTTATCCCTGTGGAGAAGCACACTGAGATTTTTTTTCCATAACAATTTATTTCTTTTAAACTTTACATAAAAAAACCTTCCTTGAAACTGAAAGCTCTTCCTTTTCAGGTATTTTACCTTGCAAATGTTACAGGTGCACTGAAGAAGAGGACTAGCACATCTCTTCTTTTGGTATTTGGCCTGCTGAAGGGAAGATCCATTAAAAAAAAGATTAACACTTGATTCTCAATCATCTCTCAGTATGATGCAAAATGAGTGTTGAAGGATTAAAGCTTGATTAGAGCTTGATAGTATAAGTGACAGCTCAAAGGGCAATGCATCAAACAGATCCCACTTCTGCAGCAAGGATCTGTATTCCTTCTGCCTGTTTGCTGGGTAGAGATAAGTCATGTACATGTGAGATATGTTCAGTGTGAGTCACTCCCTTCAGAAACCTTTCTTTGTTTTTTGTGTGCAGTTCTGTGATCAAGTGGACCAGGAAGGTCAAGGTTTTGTCTGCCTGTTCAAAATTTTCAGCCTTTTCACCAGCTGATTTCCAAACTGGCATTCTTCAGTGGCGTGTTTTGTGCCTGAGCCCTGGAAATGATGCCTGTGCTGTTAGAGAGCATCCGGACAAAGCGTTGCCACTTGCCACCTATCAGCTGGGAGCCCAAAACGGGAAGCTGCCAGAGAGTTCAGGATGCCCATCTTTTCCCGTGGCAGATCTGCCATGAATTCTGTCACCCCCAGAAGAACCCTGCTCCAGTTAAGCACGCAGCTTGCTGTAAGAGGCCACCTTGTTGTAAGAAAACCTGCAGGGTGTGGGTGTGATGTATAAAAGCTTCCACGAGGCTTGGGAAAGAGAAAACACGATTTTCTGGGTGTTGCAGAATGATCTGTAACAAACTCAAAAGGGAGGACAATGTTTTGTGTTGCTAAATATTGCTGTTACTGCTCAGTGTTTTAGAGAACACCTTGCTGAAGTATTTAATGGCATGTCTCTGAAACAGTTAACACTTTAGAATTAGCTGTGGAAGATGCCTGGTTTTGCCTTTTGGTTGAGAGGCTTGTACTAAATTCATGGAAATGTATATAAAGAAAAATGTCCCCAAAAAGTCTTTAGGAAGTGAATGAATTTACTGAACAAGCAGGCAGAACTGAGCCTGCTGGCCAGTGAAGATTCCCAAATGAGATGGAAATGAGGATTTCTCAGTCTGGAAATCTGTCCCAGTATTTGTATTTAATGCTGGTAAGTTCACCCTCAGCTCTGTAAAATAATGTAGCAACATATATTTTATGTTTAATGCTGACTTAATCTTGTGTTTGTATTAGCTCACAGAAGCAATTTTAACTTATTGGCATAAAACCAGGCAGGTTTATAACGGTTGAGTGTTCATCTGTGAAACGTTTAAACAGAAATTTTTCAGCTTAAAAATTGCAGTGTAGAAATAAAATATTTATGGTTTTTAAAATGTCCCTTCTGAAATGTTAGGTGAGGGTCTTACCACAAAATGCAAAATTTTCATAAATTGATGGACTGACTTGTTCTTGGTATTACTTGAACTGGAAGATAAAACAGTTATATGATTCTTCCCTTAGTTGCAAACCTGGTTCTTACTTAGGCTATAACAAATCTTTAGCAACTGATGACTTGGGGTGTCTCAGTTACAGTCTGGGCTGAAATTACTTTAAAGTGTGCTGCAATAGGATAAGTTGGGCTCCCTGTAATGATAAAACTTGAGGTTTTCAGTCAAAAACATTCTTACAAAGATAATGTAATGTTTCTTTTAGCTGAGAATAACTGCAGATATTGCACTAATTTTGGTTTGAGGTACCTATGGGTGATATTGCTCTCTCGTCTGCAAATCTGTTTTGTCTCAAAATGAACTAAGAGGTGAATTACAAGTATTTTACAAGTTTTCTGATCTTTAGTGTAATATGTACGTTTTAGTGTCAAATGCTTTAATAAGCATCTTCTCTTCTGAATAGGCACTGATCTACCTCTGCTCACTTACTCCCATTTCTGATGGATTTGGGGTTTAAATTCCGTACCATTACTTCTCAGAAAGAGCTTTTTGTCCAAGTGGATTTTGCAATTTAAATGTTGCAGGTTCTGACCCAGGATTATTAAATAATTTAAAATTGAATGCAACACAAAGTTGTGAATTGTATCCATTTTTTTTAAACATACAAACTACACCATATAGAGAAGAGCCCACAGTAAGAGCTCCTATGGTTTTGATCTTGTGTCTTTGCTGAGAAAGCATTTTGGGTATTGGTTTTCATAGAAGCTTGCCAAACATTCTTATGGCTAATTTTTTAATTCTAACAAAAATCCATTGAAATGTATTCTGGTGGGTATGTTCTTGAAACGTGGAAAAGAAAATTTCCACTGTCGTAATAACAAATGAGAATGTCCTAGTACTTCTTGCATTAAGAAGCTTTAAATATGCTATGAAGTTTCTGGTAGTATGTTCCAAAAGAGTTTAAAAATGTGAAAAGCATTACTCGATTTCTTGGGCTCAGGTTTTCTTTTGATCTGTAATGATTCAACATCAGAGATGGATGTTGAGTAGGAGTTGGAGGGGAGTATAAGAGAGCTGTAATTCTTACTGAAGATGTGCTCTTTATTAGCAGAACAAATAGTCGTGAAGTATAATACTTTATGTCCTTTGTGGGGAGGTAGGCAGAGGGGAAATAACCCTATTTGTCTTTGGGATCAGTTAGACTGTTACTTTTCATTACTGGTTTGCTGTCTGTTTTCAAGGAGAAATGCTTATTTAAAACACCGAACTTGGGAATAGAAAATAAATATCAGCCTGTTCAGTGTAAGTCACAGATCAGACATTACTAGTAAAATATTGAAAAATAAGTCAGTATTAGACCACAAATGGGAAACAATAAATAAGACAGAAAAGATTGTTTGGCAGGATACTTTCTCTTGGAAGAATGATTTGTGTGGTTCCATTTCTAATAAGTTATTTTGTCCCGTAGTTTTCTTTTTTTCCTTCTGGGTTTTTAGTGCCTGTTTGCCAGTGTGTGATTACTTCTGGGGTGTTTGTGCTCTAACACCCTGCAGCACCATGTTTTTTCTGAGGCTGTGTGAACTGGCAATGGATGTAGCATACTGAAAAGGTGTCCCAGTGCGCAGGTTAAAGCTCAGTCAGTGCAAGTAGTTCTGTAATGGCCAAATGTTTTTTTGGGGGGGCTTTTGGGGGTGTGTTTATCCTTTTCCTTCTTTTTTTTTCTCTTTTTTTCCTTTTTCCTTCTTCCTGCCAGACCGTGCTGCTGAGCACTAGTATTCCCAACAAATATGTGTAGTTGGTACATAACACTTCTATGCTGCTTGAAATAGTAAACTGTTATCCATTTAAGATCTTTTGTTAAATATGATTAATTTTTTATTTTTTTGCCTACTGCACGGGTGGGTCAAGCCAAAAGTCTCAACAGGAACTGTGTGCCTCTTACTGTTTTAAACATATTCTATGGGTTTTGGGAAAGGGAAGGCAGGAAAAGATGACACTAAATAATAATCTTGAAAGGTGTTGCTTTCTAAATGAAGTTATTTCCTTATCTTCTGTTATCTTCTCAAAACGAATAGAAAGGTTTCAAATTGCATGTTGTAATAAGTATTTATTGCAATATTGAAGTAACATCGTGTTTTCATTGGTGCAATAGTCAATACTGTACATGAAATAGGTGAGCAGGAAGAAAGCCAAGTGCACTTGCTGAGGGAAGAATAAGTCACTGAACTGTCTGATGCCAGACATCTGCTTTACTGGGTAGAAAGCCCTTCCCTTAGGTTCTAAGACTAAAGGGAACTGTTTTCATCCACTGCCACTTACGTTCTACAGCCTGCATCATGTAGGAGCTAATCTGTTCACAGAGCCCAGTAATGGATGTACTTACTGGTAACGGAAAGTGCACAGAGCTTCCAGGCCATCTCTGATCACTTTTAAAAATCAGTCTGTTTTTATAACATACAAATTTAGTACTGGATGAATTGAAAAATTTTGGAACTATTTTTCCTTTTACTAGTGCTGGGTATTATTTTGCTACCTTGAAAATCTTAGGATCATAGAATCATTTAGGTTGGAGAAGACCCTTAAGATCGAGTCCAACCATAACCCTGACAACTACCAAGTCCACCACTAAGCCCCACACCTACACGTCTTTTAAGTACCTCCAGGGACGGTGACTCAACCACTTCCCAGGGCAGCCTGTTCTAGCACTTGATAACCCTTTTGGTGAAGAAAGTTTTCCTAATACCCAATCTAAACCTTCCTTGGTGCAGTATGAGGCCGTTTCCTCAGTGTATCTGTTTCCTGAAAATAACTCCTAGTGTAGTGGTATGCGGTTCTCGGGCTGGGGAAGAAGTCTGGTATCCTTTTGTGTGGGTCATGGATTCTCCGTGTGTGGTTTGGGTTGGGAGGTAAATCAGTCACTACTTGGATGTTGAAGTAGATTTTTTTTTTAACCAGGTGCACTTCTTGTGAACCATGTGGTATGTGCCTGTTACATTTGTAAATATATTGGTTTTTTGTTGCAGCTGTTGTAGAATGGTTTTTATTGAAGTCTTTATTGTAGTGAACCACCAGTGCGATCTTTGTGTTGGGTTCTCTAAAACCAGGGCAGCAGTTGCCCTCTGCCCAGATAAAGTAGTTTTCTAAACAAAGCAAAAATGAGAGGGAAGGGTAAGATGTGTGTGAGCAATGTGAAAAGTGTCGACAATTGCTGGCACAATTTATTTTTGAGGGTAGCAGTTTGGTGTTGATACAATAAGAGAAGTGAGGTGAAAAGAGAGATGAAAGCCAAAGATAAGGGAAGCAGATAAAAGGGGGAGGAGGATGGAAAAGACTTCCAGGGGGAGAGGAATGAATCAGGTTGGCTGTCAGCACAGACGTCTGCTCTCCGTCGGAAGCCCCAGGGTTTGGTTGCAGGCGTCCGAGTCTTCGTGCTGTTGCCGCAGGGCTGCCTGACTGCTCTCAGCTTTGGAGGACCAAGCTGCATCTTGCAGCTGATCCTCATTTTGCCAGTAACTATACATTTACTATGTATTGTTCTTAATTTTGATAAAAGTTCTCTTAGTGCATGTGTACTTAGTGCTAAACTTCAGCTCTGGACCTTGTCACCCTATCTGTGCGCGCTCCTTTGGGAACCCTTGTGAAATGCCAGTGAGGGAATCCTCATTCAGACTTTTGTTTTCATCTATATTCTGGAAAGTGCTGCTTCCTCCTTGTTAACTCATGGGGATGAGTAACTCCTACGTGATTGCAGGGTTTTGCTAGCAAGAACATAGTTTGGGATGAAGCCATTAACCAGATTTTTTACTAATTTTTTTACTTGGGTTCCCCATCATAGACATGGGAGCGAGCGGACACTGCAGAATTTCTGTCCTGATGTAGAGCCCGTCCCCCCTTCTTGGTGTGAATAGTGTCTCTCTGCTCCAGTTTCTAGTTTCTTTATAAATTATACATTTGTGTGGCTCTAGCTTTTTCTGTAAGTGTGAAGTTTGGAATTTTTTTTTCTTTTTTCTTTTTGCCTGCTGTTCTGAATTGTAATGAGCACCCTGGGGAAGGGGAGATGTGGGTGGCCTCGCTTCAGAGGAGTGAGCGAGTGCTGAACACTTGATGGAACTACTGTGAGCCATGTTACTTCTTTTGTTTTCCTCCCCTGGTTTAGGTATTGGGATCAGGGAGTTAGAAAAGAGCATAAAAACGTGAAATAATAATTTTCACGCAATATTTTTAACTGGCCATAGTGCTTAGTCCCTGGTTTAATGCAGCTTTTCAGTCCCAGGCAAGGTGTCAAGGTGGGTTTGGATTTCCTGGGTTCGTGGTGCCCCTTGTGGCTCCGGCAGCGTGGCCGAATGTGCTGCCTGGGCAGGGCTGCGGGGCTGGTGCTGGAGCAGCAGCTAGAGCCAAGACCAGGAAGGGGAGCCAAGTGATGATTTCGCCTAAAATAAGGCTAGCCAGGGTAACTAACATGGGAAGAAAACAAAGCGAAAAAATGGACTAAACGTTTTGTTATGGTTTGGTTGGTCACTTGGGTGTTTTTCCCTTGTAATGCTTTTAGTTTTAATATTAGAGAGGACATAGTATATTATAATATTGATCAGGGACCCTGAATAGCGCATTCTCATGTTTTAATAATGTATTTCAGTTGGACAGTGACTAATTTGCGTAGCAGAAGTCCACTGATATCCATTTCCATGCTCTGTAAAGAAGAATGGGCTCTGGAAATAATAATAAAAATAGTAACATAAAGTCTAAGTACTGTTCTGTTTAAAAAAAAAAAATTAATCAGTCATGCCTTGCTTTAAATAGTCCGTGCTAAAGAGCAGATGACAAAGGTTTGTTGAAACACTTCAAAGGTTATAGTAGTGGTAACATTTCAACACAAGTGAAAATTGATTTTGTTTCTATACTAAGTAAGCATTTTATTGTCTGTCTTTGCAGATGAAGACTGTTAGTGTTGCCTTAGTTTTGTGCCTAAATGTTGGTGTGGACCCTCCTGATGTAGTGAAAACTACTCCCTGTGCCCGTCTGGAGTGTTGGATCGGTAAGTCTTGAGAATTTCCAAGCTCCAGCTAACTCTATTAGTCTTATAAATACTTAGTTATAGTATATATAGTAATCTTAAAGTTGTGTGTTTTCTGGACTTAGAACTAGGGTGAACAAAAGGAACTCTGGCATCTGATTTCACTTTGTCTATATGAGTTGATTAAGAGTCCAGCAGTAAGTGCTGCCATAGGTCATCTTTCCTGCTTTATTCTAGAATGAGATAGCACAGAGAAAAAAAGCTGTTAATTAGCTACTTAGCTTTCTTTTCATTGTTGTAGATTTATAAAATATCTAAGGAAATCTCTGAGCAGTTACATCTTTAAAGTACTGTGATCTGCAAAGGTTTGAAATTACCCTACCTCATACAATACAGAAATAAGTTTCTCTAAAATTCATGGACTTTACTGCATGTTGAGGTGACTGCTCTGGGGCTATTTTAATTGGGATCATGAATTCAGAAGACCTGGAATTATTCCCAAGGAAGTTTTGCCAGCCGTTCCAACACCTGGGCTTGCTAGTTTGATGCAGTGTTGGACTAAATTCCTAGGTTTTTGTTGATAAATTAAAAGTTCCCTTGGTTTTGGAGATCAAGTCTGCTTATCAAGATGAAACAAATCTGAAGTAATATTAGAAGGAAATACCTTGTATAAGAAAGCTTTCTAAGAGAGATTTGGTTTTCATCTAGGAGTTGAAAATGTTCAGTCTTCAGCAAGTAACATGGAGAGCTCTATAATCCTAAACTCTGAGGCTTATGAGAGGCTGCAGAAGCAAATTAATCATTGCACAAACTGAATTTCTTTAAAAACTTTCAGAACATCTTGTGTCTAACCTTGCCTTACCTGCTTTATGAATCATAACATCTCATTTTTTTCAACCTAAAAATGCTGATGACTTTAAAGCAGTTTAAAAGCCATGAGCATGCACTAACAAATACATCTATTCAGTGGAGAGAACAGCTCTGATTTCTCATTGATACACGAGTACAGAGCAAAGAGAACGAGGAGCGTTGCAGAGTCATTAAAATAAAGTTATTAGAGACTATCATCAACAAAGAGAATTTTGAATGCAGTTTTTAAATTAAATTTTTAGTGTGTATATGTATACAAGTACTTATTTCCATTTCTGGCCAACTTTAAATATCTGAAGAAGATAATTACAAAAATATCTGCTGTTTTTTTTTCTTCTATACAACAGTCTCAAGAGAAGCTAATGGCGTGTATTGTGGAAACGTAATGTCTTTGCCAGATATGCAAGGAAGTGTGGAAATCATTTTGGTGCAACCGCTGCTATTCACAACTGAGCTGAGATCACCAGCTTGTGACCTCTGGTGACAAATGGCCATTACGGTCTCAGACAAAAGCTCCTTGCAGTTCTCGCTCTACCTTCCAGATGCATCCTTAGAACATCTGAAGTGTTTTGTTTTTCTCCAGAATTACGCCTTAGCCGACATTGGTGCTACAGTGTCAACCTGGCACGGCTGAAGGCACGGAGAGCTTCGTGCTGTGATGATACCGAAGGTATCTTGGCCTACATATCTGCGGGCCTTCGCTGGCCTTGCACAGGCACTCAACAAGGGAGGCTGAAAGCTCACGTAATGACTGTGGTGGCATGAGCTATATTTAGAGAAATAATTAATTTCCGTTGTTTGGCTCTTGGAAAGGCACCAGTGTACTTTGCTTTTCTATAAAGGGTATTGTTAATAATGCTAATTGCTCTGAGGGCAGTCCGGAGTCCACAAACTACATTCCTCTGCTGTCAAAGTGCTTGTGAAGTATTTTTAATTTCTTTCTCCGAAGTTCAGTTTGGTCCTTTTGAAGGACTCAAAAATCTGGTGTGTTTATGCTATTTTTTCATTTCCTTTTTTTTTATTTGAGCAGTAGCTAACAGCATATTAACTAACAAACGATGTTACAAGGCAGTGTGAATACTTCTGGGGGTTTACTGTTCAACATCTTCAAGGGTATCGGCTCACCTTAAATAGCAAGGGGACTGCTGCAGTTCAGAGCAGCAAAGACTGCTGCAATATATATATATATATATAGATGTTTCTAAAAGGTATGTCAGTGAGTGCTGCAGCTGCAGGATCTGTAGTGGGGAGCGGGTGCTCGTTCGGTCCTGGAGACGGCTCTGGCCAGGCTTCTGGAACATCAGCTACAGCTCAGCCAAAGGCAGTAGACAATTTACTACTGTTTGTGTTTGTTTTGAAAAAATGTTAATTGGGTACTCGCATTACCTTAAATCTTTCTACAAAAGTATAGTGAAATTTAAATAGGATCCTAGCTTTTATTCATTTAAGGAAAATAAGTCATAAACCTCTGCTTTAATCCTACTTTATTATATTTTGTTTCTAACAGTACAAGGTAGAATATTTGTAAAGATTAAAAAAAATAACTTCATCGTTTTGGTTTAATGCTTCTAAAATAATTTATATTAAATTGCAAAATATTAGCTTCTAGTTTTTTTGAAACTTGTTAATAGAGTCAATTATATGGTCATGTTTTTTGAATAAAGCACATGAGCTGAAATTGTATTGGTGTGTATGGATGGTGGTAATTATCTAGTGATAAAATTAACTTCTTAAAAATACCAAATGGCATATAATCTCTGAAGCAGTAGGCAGTGGAAGTAAATGAAGAAGGATTTTGCATTCATCAAGAAAAATATTTATCATCAAATATTTAACCAATTTAAATTTTTGTCATTATTTACTATAGAAACCTTTTCAATATTAAAAGAAACAAATGTAATGCCTCTCCTGTCTTTCCAAATAAAATTGTATTTATTACCTTAGCGAGAGAAATCTTCCAGATTTGATAGTCTTTAATGGTATTTAATTTGTACTTGAGTGAAGAATTTGGGGATAACTTTTGGATATTGCACCCAAGTAAATTCCATGAAGAATGTAATGTTATGAATTTGAAATAGAATGCATGAAAGGAACCTGCATTAAAATATCATTAAATGAATTTTCTTGCAAGCAGAACACTGGAAAGTGTGGAAAGCTTTTGGCTTCTTCTGCAAAGGGGGGTGGAGTTTATGCTTTGATGTAGACTTTGATCTCTCGGGTTGTAGATGTGGATTTTACAGAAACATAATGTGGAGTAGCTAAAGGGTTAAATGCACACAGAATTGGAAATAACTTCTACCTCGTGTCAAGCTGAGTGATTCAGTTGTGGTCAAAAATACTCATTTGTATTATATTTCCTAGATCCTCTGTCAATGGGTCCTCAAAAAGCTCTGGAAACCATTGGTGCAAATTTACAGAAGCAGTATGAAAACTGGCAGCCAAGAGTAAGTATTCCTTGGGCTTCCCCTCTGCAGCTATAGATGTGATACTCCTTTCCGGTAACATTCAACAGCTGAAAACTAAGATGTATGTCTGTTACGTGGTGTGGTGCGGTGCTCTTGCAGCATTTGTTGCCTCCTTCATCCATCAGCATGAATAAATTCTTGCAAGCTCTCACACTTGGTAGGTTTCTAGCTGATGCCCCTCTTGGCTAGCACTTCCTTTGATTACGTCTGGGGTATTTGTTTAAAGTACTAAGTCCTACAGTGATTTTTTTAAATTTAGGTTCCGCTGACTTTATTGTATTTTTGAGATGTTCTCAAGTTTTTCATTCTGAGTTTATAGTTTCTTCTGTTATAAAAAAGCGTTTGGCCTTGGCTAGTTCAAAACTGTGTCCCAGCACTCATCAGTACTGTTTTTATCTTTTGGAACAAATGAACGTTGTACAGTTAGTAGCTGAGGAAGGCTTTTGGCTTTGTTGTAACGCATGATTTCAGAGCTTTGGTAACTGCTAATTCTAACTAAAGTAGAATGTGTGTATACATTTTCGAAAATGAAAGTTTCGGACGGTAGTAACACAAAGCAGGAGTTAAAGAAACATGCAAGCAACTGACTATTTATTTCCTGTTTTGTAACATCTCGCTCTCACCATTGGGGAAGTGTTTTGCTTCTGGATATTTCAATGTCCATAGTTTCAAGTGTCTCAGTAAATAAACTACAAAAAGATCTAAAGAATGAAATTTGAAGTCTGCAGCCCTTTCCAAATAGATACAAAACCCAAACTAGAATCATCTTGACTGTTAATATTCCCCGGTATGTTCGTGTCCTTATCTGTATGCTCGAGGTAGTTGGGGTCAAAATATTCCTCCTCAAAGTACGTGGACTATTGACTACTAAATCATAAATTTATCATTATAAGTGTGTAATGTGTAACCCAAACAGAAATAGTAACTTCATTGAATGAACCTGCCTGTAGATTTGCTTTAACTTTTTTTTTCCTTACAATGTGGCACGCATGCTAACCTGGCCTTCAGTTTTTAGGGAGACATTATTTCTTCTCTTCCTTTTAGATTGTTTTCAGTAATAATAATTACATGCATTTTTGTCAGCACCAGGACTATATTTTCTATTTCTAACATTGGTCACTACCTGATTTAATGTATAAATAATCTACCGAATGTCTCTGTAATGTCTGTTAGTGTATAGTTTAAGAGTATGATCTGCAGTTGGAAAAGTTACTGGTACTTCCCTGTCCTCTGTAGAGGACGACTGGTTGAGAAGGCCTTTGTGTTAGCAGTGCCCTTGGGTATTTTTAATCAGTCCTTCTATTTAAACTGTGATGGGTTACATTCATTTACTAGTTTCTTTATAGTTTATAGTATCATTAAAGATAGGTTGCCACTGCTGATGTTTTGTTTGGGTCTGGAACCTGGAATCTCTGAACATCCCTGTTCCTACAGGGAAACAGAGAACTTGGGGTTTTATTCTTTCCCCGCTAGCCCCCCTCCCCCAAGTCTTCCATTCTTTCATGAAGGACTGATACCTTCAGATAAAGGGCAAGTGGCTTTGAGATTATCTTTGCAGTAGTAAATACAAACTTTTCTTTTGCTGAGCATATTTTTCACCAAAAAAAAGGGTTGTTGGCATGTGTGTTGTTAAAGGCTGCTGGTGAAGTAGTTTGTTGTATGCGTTCCAAGTTCCTCTTCTACTTTCCAATTCAAACTTGATGGAATAATATTATATTCAGAGCAATTTGAATGTAAATACAGTTTGTACCACTTCTTTACCTCTTGCCTTTGTGTGATACTTCCCTGCTCTCTTATTCAGGGTTGACTGACTAGAACTGAGTTTATCATTCAGTAAAAGCTAAATGTATTACCTGAAGGAGACTTAACTGTTTTTTAGTGGTGAAATGTTTGCATTACTAAATCTGTGGATAATCATCTGTGGGTATGCTTTTTTCTGAAGTGTTTTGTAAGTATATTTATATAAGAAGGACTTTTCTTGAAGCATATATGGTATATATTTAAGACAAGAGAATTTACTTTTGTGTTTTTCCTCTAGGTACGTTGACAATTTTTAAAAATCTCTCTCTAGCAGACGAAAAATTTGGCAGGAAATTCAAATCGTGTCTGAAATCAAATAGGAGAGTAAAACATCTTGATGCGAAGGTGAAAACAAGCCTTTTTCTCTGTCGTTTAATAATGGAGTCCATATTACTGGGGAATGAGGGACAGGCATCTAGAAGCAGCAGGTACCCTGTGTGGGCCGAACTCACGCTGCCTTGTAGAGTTTGCACAAAACATGAGGCAATTACTGAGCTCAGATGTCTGTGTGCAAGGTGCCTGGTTCTGAACAGTAAATCACAGCCCTTTGAAACATTGCAAAGCTATACACGTACCGTTTTATTGCACTCTACAGGGCTCTTGAGTTTTCTGCAGTAATAAAGAGAAGTTGATGTGCCATCTGCAATAAAACAATAGGAACATTATTGAATTTCCTAGACCTTTCATATAAATACTAATACATCTAGTTTTGTCTGTTTCTCAGTGTTTTGGAATGGTTGAAGAATTGATGGAAGGAAGATGATTTGGGGAAAACTAGGCAGTCTGAAAGAAAGACCGAATCATTAAAATCTTCTGAAATAGCCAATATAACTGGGCTGTCAGTGTCAGCCCTTACACTAGGAAATACCTGTCGTCAACGTCTTACTGTGAATGCAAAAATGGTGCTAACTACTGGTGAATGGATCATGTCAGTTATAAATGCTGTGTGGAAAGTCCTGTGACATCACTACTAGTGCAGTACTTGTCTGCTTATAATTTGTAGGATGTTGTTCAAATACGCACCTGTTCTTGTTAAATACAAATAGCTTATATGAGAAAGCCTTAAAAGGGGTAAGCATGGAAATTCTTTGTTTCTGGAAGCTCCCAGGCTGCACAGCTGATGCATATTTCCTTCCAGGTCTTATTGAGCCCCTTTCTAAATAATTTAACAGCTTGCCATTGCTTGAAGTATTTCTTCTGATTAAATTTAAGACTTTGCTTTATTGTTCTGTAGCTACATAAATTTGTGTGCTGCCGGAGTAAAAAATGCTTCAGCTGTTGTTTCATCTGCAAAATACTGCAGTTAAACAATATTCAGTCATTTCATCCCAGTTCTCAAATGAAAATTTTACTGGGGGAAGAGAGTAGATGACAAAGCTGTAGGCTTTATCTGTCTTTATAAAGAATTTTCTAAACAAGTGAGAGTTCTTGCAATTCAGTGCAAAGGTAGTTGACATCTCTTCTCTGATACTACCTTGGGTCATTGGTTTTGAGTTTCACTGGGCATGGAAGTGGTTAAACCTGAAGACAATCTGGGAAGCAGGCTCAATTACAGGGGATAAAAGGTGTTGCTTAAGCAGCTGAGAATGAAAGGAGAAAAAGGTTGTGAAATTTAAGAGCACAGGACCCCGTAGTGCCCAGCCTGACTGGAGGGGAAAAACCTTCCCTGGGACTGCTCTTCTGGTGTTTGGAGGAATCTGCGGATTGATGGATTAGCGAATGGCTGGTGGAGCTGAGCAAAACTCGGGCTTGCCGGTCACAGGGTCTAGATTAAAGAGTTTGGCATAACACCGTGAGAAAGGAGAGCCTTTAGCTGAGACAGCACATTATATCACTTTAATTGCCCAGAATAAAATACTTTAAATTTCTACTGGAGATTCTTCACATGCTCTGTATTTAAAATATTTAGGTAAGAAATGGATCACGTTGAAATGGTATTTCTCTGCTTCTGATCTTCATTTACTACCCTTTACTGCCTGTGTTCGGTGCAACATTGTAGTAAGTGACCAGTGAGAGCACTGGTTGGCTTGTGCTGGCAGTAAGTAGCAAGTATCTTCCCTCGTGTATGGATGCAAATTTAGTTAGTTTTCTTGGTAGTGTTGCATGTTCTGCCATTCAAAAGGCAGGAACTTTCCTTAGTTTAAAATTCAAGAGACTTTGTTTGAAAATAGAAATAATAGGTTGTGAATTCTGAGTGCTGCTGCAGTGAGATGGTTTATAGGGATGCAGTAGCCAGTGAGGATTTTTGTGAGCAGAAACTTAAGTCCTAGTTTACATCCATTTATCAGCAGAGCCTTGGACTTGGGTTCTTTGCTGTAACATTCTGCAGAGCTGGAGCAGAGGGGTTAGTGGAGAGGATGAAGGTGTTATTCAGCGTTCTACTGCTGCTCTGTACAGCACGCTGCTCCTTTTCTGTGGACTGGTTTGAGAGAGTGTCTTTTTCTGCATCCTCTTGGCTGGAGTTCTCTGAACTGAGCTACAGTACTTTGGTATAAAAAGTGCCAGTTACCCTGTGGAAAATGATCGTGTGCAGTATTGTACAGAATGCTACGAGAAGAGGTTGATCTGTGATTGCTGGCTTCATTCTTAGAAGGATGCCAGACTTTTTTTCTTTCTCCCCTTTCTTGTAATGGACATCTCATTACTTGGCGTCTAGGGAAATAACGTTTCCTTCGTTTCCATTACTGTGTATATGCCTTTGAGAATACGGCTGTGTAGCCAAAGGCAGATCTGTAGGTTGAATGATGCACAGTTTACATAATTCAGGATCTGGTATGAAGTAGTCTGGAACATATGCTTATTAAATTTGCATGAAATTATAGATATTTTTTTTCTTTTTGTTGGCTATGGCTTTTGACCAGCTGCTTTAACTCTAAACTGACCAGAAAATTCACAGGACTTTTCTTCCTTTCTCTCATCTTGCTCAATAATTTTGTTGCTTCTGTTGTGATTTCTACTACTCCAAATGAATGCCAATGGCACTCCTACTCCTACACAGGTGCTTTTTGCAGTACTGTTCTTCATTCTCTAACAGAAACTTTCCCAGTCCTGCCAGTGGAAGGTCAAAAAACTGCTGTTCATAACTTTCTGAGTAGAGGTGAGGTGAAGAAAGCTGTCTCATGAAGTGCATTTGTAACACTGGAGGAGCAGGATCTTGTCTCAGTGAAAATTAGTGTTTTAAATTTTTTAAAATCTTCTTCCTCCTTTTCCTGAGAGTTTGTGCCATGTGGTAGTCTTTGTACAGCTAGCTGTGAGACCACTGAAAAACAGATGTTTGTGACTCCCTTGGGTATGGTTTGGTAAGGATTCTCCCTTTTTCTTTTCTTTTTTTAAATTGTACTCTTGCAGCACACAGGAGCCCTGGTTGTGGAGGAAGGTTCGGCTGAGCCAGGTGCTGTACAGATGAAATGGAAACTGCTGCTGCATGGCTCACAGTCTGAAATAAGACTGATGCGAACAAATGGGAGAGTACAAAGCGGCAGTAAAACAACAGCAGTCAATGTGATAGGGTCTTAGCATAACAGAAGCCTGACTCTAAACGTGCTGGTAAATATTACAGTGTGGTACAATGTAGAAGTAAGAGGCAAGTGGTTGTAGGGGAGTTTTGAAAGTGCAGTCACCAGGTGGAAGAGAATATACTAAGAGCAATAGGTTTGGAACAGACCAGAGAATAGGGTCATAGGTAAATTTGGTTTTGCATGTGTGATTACTGAAAGAAATAAGGTTTGGAGGGTGAAAAGAAGAGGAGTAATAGTAGAGCTGGAGGAGAGGATATCTAGAGAGTAATTACAAGCAGTATGTTCTTCGAGCTGAAGCAATATGTAATTGGCATGTTCACTAGATCCGTCAAAGAACCTTGACAGCCTCGCTGCCAAGCAAAGCCAAGAACTGGAGTGGAACTGTTACCCTTTAGGCTGGACTGTCACAGAAAATAAAGCTTTAGTTATGGTACACAAGAGTTGAGGACCATGAATAGCTTAGAATAAAAGGAAAGTTGCATTCTCTGCTATATTTAAGGTTGACTTTGGTCTGGTATCTTATTTTGATGTGTATGGAGGTTTCAGGGGAGGGGGAGATTGCTCCAGAGACCCTTGTAGCAATTTGAATATTTGCTTTTCAGTGAAGCCAGTTGCAGGATTGCAGTGTTCAAGTGCCAGTCTCTTTAAACAAGCCATTTTGCCACCTGAGGGAGCGGGCGTTGGGCCCTGGTCTTTGAGAGATTTGGAAGTGAGCCAGTGAAGGTGCAGAGGTGTGAAGCACTCTGAGCTGATCAGAGATCCTACAAAACTGTTTTAGTGGGATCTTGATTTTATATAAAGACCTTTAATTCAAGTTGAAAGTCAATTCTTCTGTGGAATTTGAGATTTTTTACATCCTCTGATAAGTAACTTAATGGCGTCTAAGAGGTCTGTGCCTCTCTGTAACAGATTTAACCAACACCAAGGTCTGTAATTTATCATTTGTGCAACATCTATTTCCCCACTCCCCCTCCGTCCTTTCAGGCCAGTAGCTCTATGCGGGGAGGATCCCCGACATAGGTTCGGGCCTGAGAAGGCGGAGGAAGAAATGCAGCCGACCCAATATGAGTGAT
>JANZLQ010000002.1:37609903-37742487 GCA_026212715.1 Elanus axillaris | reverse complement strand
AGCTAACTGAAACATCCCTTCCTGATACAAGGGATCACTAGACCCATGCCCTTTGTCTGCAATCCAATCCCCAACAGCTCTAGGGCGTTTGTACTTCCCTTGCCATAACCAACACCAGCAACGCTGAAGAGCTTTAAACATTACATTGCAAAGAATTTGCTTCCCCTTACACCCACTTGCCTAAATAAACAAAAGTCAATTACAGTATTGATTTTTCTAATTCAAGTGCTACATTGTCTCCACTTCCTCCTTTTTTGCTAAGACAGTCATCTTCACTACTTTGATTCTCTAATGGGATTAGTTGTATTTCATTATAGCTCCACCTGAATGGACATCCTTGGAGTGAAGGAGAACTGTGAGCTATGAAGGGTGATGAAAATCCCAGATGGGGGAAGGAGTGGGGAAATCTAGAAGGCAAGACTAAATAAACTCTTAGAAAGCCTTTGGGAAGCTTGGCTTGAAAGCAAATATGGGTATTTGCCTGCATCTGTAGCATCCCTAGTCATTGAGAATGCTGTGTTAATGACGGTGTGGATACTGTCACACAGCAGTTTTGCTTCTGTTCCTTATGCAGCTCTCTTTTTGATGCTCTGTTACTTACATTAGTGTCACTTATTAAGAGACAGACAATTAACATATCTGAACTTATTAGTCTGGCAGATCTAGGCATGTTTTAGGTCTTCCAGCCCATTTAATTTATGTGGTTGTACCCATTTTTTCACTCAGTTCAGAGAGGTGACATAGTCAAGGAGGAGCGACTGCAGCAATTTTTTACTGAAGTGGGCCGAAGGGAACTAAGAGACATGGTACTAGTTCCAGATAGGCATGCCTGTTCCTTTTATGTGTGGCATTAATAGAAAAGTTAGTTAGTTAGTTGAACTATAACTATACATTATCTTTTCTCCTGAGGTGTTGGTGCCAGGCTGAGACTGCCAGTAGCGTGTGTGTCCCATTGTGCTTAGTTATGCAGGTTTTTAAATAAAGGGTTTTCCTATTTTTTTTCTAATCCAATATCATATGTTGTGTGATGCCTCTTGCCGCTCGCATCCACCAGTGAGTGATGGTCTCTGAGGAGACATCTCGTACAATACGGATAGATTGTATTTTTTGTCGCAAGCCTTCAAGGAAACAGTGATGCTTTTCTGATCAAACGAGGCTGCTTCTTTCTCTCTTTTAGTCTGCTTCCCAACAGTTTTCTCTTAATTTCAAAGGAAGTACAGCCAAGATACTTGAAACAGATAATTTAAAGTCTCTACCTTTTTGTGCATGTTTTCTGTTGTTGATGCTGTTGTTTCCCTCATTAGATATCTCTGGGCTTTGATAGGGTTTCTGAGGTTTCATTCCTTACATTGCTTCCTTCTGCCTAATTAATTGGTAAGCTGCCTGCTGCACATCAAAGGTTGAGCATTTCCTAAAGAGTAACTAGTTAAGCATGAAAACTAATTGAACACATGACCTAATTATTGGTGTCTCTGTGAGTCATACTTTTCCTTTATTTCTGTAGGGTTTTTGTTTTAAAACAAGAGCAAATACTAATTGCTCCTGCAAAAAAAAAAAAATAGTGTAGAATTCCAAAGGGGAAAATGTAAAATGGAAAAACTTGTACTTGGTCTCTCCCTACTCTGCAGATATAAGAACATGTAACAAAAGAGGAAAAAAACCCCCGACATTGTGACCTTGTTTAACAAAGTCAGGTTTTTCCTAAGAGGAGTATGTTTGTTGTTTTTTATTTCCCGACAGCCTCTTGAATCTGGCAGCTATTTCAGGCTCTGCAAAATTTTGCTGTATCAATCCTTTGCTGTCTTGTTAAAGATGAACTATCTTCAGCATAAACCAGCATATTTTTTTTCCACAAAAAACCCAGTATGTCATAGAAGAAGGGTCAACAAGCATAATTGCCCAAACCAGTTATTCACATTCTGATTGTCTGAAAAATTGTCGTGGTACCATTCAGAGTTTGACCTTTAGCCATGTGCTGTTGTTGCAAAATATCCCTCTAGAAGAACTGGTAGTTTAGCCAGAAAAGCACAAATTGTAAGTATGGTAAATAATGAAAGCCACTTTTTTATGTCTTGTGAATATGGAGAAAATTAGGGCAAATTGAGCAGTATCTGACTTCTAGTTTTCCTTTTGGTAGTTCTCCGAGTGGTCTGCAACCCAACCATCCACTCATCCACAGCACAGCTTGGCGGGGGACAACACAAGACCAGGGTCTCAGTTTAAACCATCAACAAAGATGCATTGTGGTGAAGCTACTCTTTTGTGCTGAAAAATCTGAAGTGGGCCACCTATTTTCTTCTGCAGTTGGGGTGCTAAAGCATCGGGAGGAAGTCACGATGAACAACTGTGGAGATTTTAGCATCTTAAACCACTGCATAGGCTCCCTGAATTGTATCAGTGTATCTGTAGGCATGCTGATGTGACTGCTTGTGGATGGGAGTAGCTGTACCACCTGTATGTAAAAAAATCTCCTGTAGCAATGATAACTAAAGGATTTGGGAGTAAGCTGTACAAGTGGAAAGCTCCCTGCTGCAATTCTGGGGCTCAGTCTAGGTAGAATGCGTGTTTCAATTCTTTTGATAGCGAGGAAAAAAAAGTCTGATAAATCTTGAGCACACTACTGAAAATAAAGTGGAAACTTGAAATTGTAGCAGTAATGTACTTAATACTGATTTCTCTGAGATTCTTGTGGAAAAACGAGGCACAAAAAGGAAAAAATGGTTACAGGCATGAACTGACGTGAAGAAGCGTGTTCAGAAGCTGTAAGGACAAGGAAGTGGCATTAAGCTGTTTTGTGAACTGAACTGTTCATGCATTGCAGATCAGCGGTGATCTGCGTTCTGGAGCTAAGTCAACAAACTTGCAAAATCAGTTTAGTGGGAAAATCCTCTGGGTCTTGCCATCTTGCTGAAAGCCTCGAACACTGCAGGCAGGAGTGACCTCGAATGAAGGAGATGGGGCAAAGGGGAGGCTATCGCTGAAGTCTAGAAAGTTAAGCCTGAACCACAATGAAAAGGACATTTAACTTGTAAACAAACAATTTTTCTTCCCATTTTATTTGAAAAGTGATGCAATAATGTGACTGTTTAGGTTAGCGTATCTCTCTGAAAAGTGGCAGTCTTCAAAATCACTAAACTGCTCAAGTAGCTGCTGGATGACGATGCCTGCCTTCAGTTGTGCTCTCTCTGGGAAGCAGACCTGCACTGCTGCAGGACAGAGGCTCCAGAACATCCCATCGCTATTTCTGCACATTTTAAACAGCTCCCCGTGAAAATGAGAAGAGTGACCTGGTAAAATCTCCCAGATGCACGCTGACTAAGGCCTGCTTGGCAGGGAAGGGCCTAAGGGCCTAAGGCCACCAAGAATAAAATTCTTATTCTACCTACTGCCTTCCCCTCCCTTACGCACATTGTCATTTGCAGAAGCAATGGGCCCTCCTTGCCAAGGTGGAACTTCCTGAGACTGCCTCTGAAATGCTTTTCCTTTGCTTTATCACCCAGCATCTGAACGCCTATTAATTTTGAAATCCTCTGTTTGAATGCAGTCATTCAGTGACCATGCTTTCTCTTGCTTCGCTTTCTGTAGTATCCTGAAATTGAGATCCATTCACATGTTTTATACTGCTGCTCTGTTTTGTTTTTGTATTTTGTCATCAAAATGAGGCCAGAGTTGGCAGACAAGCAAGATTTGCGTATTCTAGGGTATTTTCATATGACCATTGTACTCTTAATGTCATTTGTCCTAAGATGTGAAGAAAGAACTGATATTAGAAAGGCTACTTGAAAGAGATAAGCAGCTCTGCCTGCTCAAATCTGATTAACGTTTTTCTGTAATTACCACCCAGCCTCTGTGTGACCTATTTAAAAATACCTTGTCTTTGTGTTCCATGGAGAGTAGTGAATCACTGGTGATTAGAGACAGGGAGAAGCCTTCTGCAGATCCACTTGCATCGACCCTGGTGCTCTTTATCTAGTAAATACCACTAGGTATCCACTGGACAAGGATTCAGTCATTGCAAACTTGGACATGCAAATGATACTATATTAGAGAACTGAAGCTACTTTCTGAATAGACCTCAGAGTTTTGTGCAAAACTTAGAGCACTAACAAAGAAAACTATTTACATTTTTATTTATATTCCTGCTCATCTCTAAGGGAGAATGAGAAAAGCCTGAAATACTTTGGGTTTAACTCCTTTCATATGGATCTTAACAAAGCATAAACCTCTGAATGATTGTTTTTCTTTCTCCTGACTCATTAAGCTGTTTGTTAATCTGAATATTGCTTCGTTAAGCCATCACTTTGCAACCAGAGGAAAACCTGAAATTGCTAAATAATTATTTAGTATTGAGAAGATGGACTTCTAGCATGAGTACAGGGTAGCAGTTCCTCCTGTTGAGTACAATGCACTTTGACCAGAATATAAAGACGACCTGTTTGAGGATTCACTTATGCACCAGATTGTGGTCCTGCAGCCTAAACTGGGCTCTGAGTAATATCTAATTTTATATTTAAGAAACAAGAAGGTGCAGAGCCTGAAACTTTAAAGAGCTCTTAAAATAGAAGTTAGAAAGAAGGAATAGTACTAAAATGACACTGTTGCTTAGGAGTTACGTTATTTGACTAAGTAGGTTTTAAAGAGGTGTCCTGGTGTGTACTTAAAATCCTGTTAGAGCATTTTGTGATGTGATCCATCAAACTGCCATCAGTCTGGGGATGGAGATCTGGCATATGAGAAGCAGATTTAAGTTCTTTTACAATTCCCTTTGTTTAAAAATAAACAATTATTTGTGCAGCCATCTCAGAACATTTATTTTATTTGAGCAGATAGGGAGGGATTCTTACCATACAGGGTAGGCTGGTGGGTAGAATTTCTATAAATCTTGGAGTGAACTTGTACTGTGTAGCAGCTTGTAATTGCTGAGAAAGAAATGCACCTGTCTTCTGAATCTATTGTAGCAGATATTCAAGGTTAGTAGTCTTGATTTTTGTCTTCCCTGTCAACATCAGTTCTCATGAACAGACTGCTCAAAGGTATTTTTTTGGAAGTATTGTTGAATACTGAATCCACACAATGAGGATTAGGTACTTTAGAATTCATTTCACATTGGACTTAAAAGCAAGGTCAAAGACTCTGCAGAGGAAAGGTAAAGTCACTACACTGCTGACTACAGTCAAGCGAAAAAATGTTCCACCCTTATAGCTTAGCTCTAGTAATGCATTTTGTCCTAGACATCTAGCAAATTAAGCTGTTTAAGTCTTGGGCTGCTTGTGAATATATTAGCAGGTAGGAGATAGAGATGGATCTTTAAAATGCAACCAAGTATCTACAGAGGACTTGCCTAAGACTTACAAGAGTATTCCCTGTGGCTTAGTTTAGCATTTGAACTTAAGTATCTGTAAGTTATAGTACGTCTTCACAGTAATTAATGTTTTTCAAGTTAGCAATAACTAATAATTTTATCAGAAACATTTTTCATGGCCTGCATTGACCAGGTTAAGCTGTTACTTGTAACATCCGTTTGGAAGTTCTAGCATACTCCCTTGTACTTAAAAATGCAGGGTTTTATTATCTTTGATTAATCCTCATGAATTTACATCACGGTGATGTCATGTGCCCACAACCTAAGATTAAAAAACTTAAAAGGTGGTTTTTTTTAAAAAAAAAAAAAAAGCTCAGAGTCTGTGGATATGGTTTAGAATAATTTGTATTTGCGTGCATGTGTCTAACCCAAGAATTATTGTGGTCATATCAGCTTGGGCTTACAGGCAATTGAATTTATGATTGATTGATAGTAGGTATAAATTGAAATCACTTCTTACATTGCTGAATTGATCTCTGAAGTTATCACATAACGTGTTCTTGCAGCTGTTTACTTCTCTGCTACCCGCATTTTGCAGTCTGATGACCTGATGCAGCAAAGTCCTGCTCTGGCACTCATGTTTGCAAGGAAAAGGAAACAAACAGCAAAGTTGCATCAGTGCAAATGTTGTGAAATTTGGAAAACCCGCTGTGAGACTGCAGGCTTCTTGCCAAGTTCTGTGCTAGACAGAGTTTGCCAGGTACTTTAGGACAAACTTGTCATACTACTACCCTTTCCAGACTCGACAGCAAACTGGGAGTGACTACAAGGTCATGTGCTGCCTGTAAAGGATTTGTGTCTTACTGAGATTTTGCTGCTATTTTGTTTGTGTGGGGTGGATGTGGAAAACAGCTGTGCAAGTTAGAGTACATTGCTTTTGGATAAAATGTCAGATATCCTCTAGAGAAAAGGATCCGGATTTATTACAAGACATACTTTTTATTGATGTAGTAAGAGTTATTTTAAACAAATGCTTGTAATGGGGTAGTGCAGAACATGTTGCTGTATGAATTGCAAAGATAGAATATATTTGTGACTGATTTTCTGAGGAAGCCAGGCTGTTAAAACCATGCAGTGTGTGGCTGCATCTTGCATCCACCATACATCCCAGCAACCTTAACAAATCACATGCTATTTTTAAAAGGGTCGACAATTCAGAATTTAAATTTGTCATGAACATTTTGTGAAGAAAGCTGGATGGAGGTAGAGGACAGACTGCATATTGTTACTCTCCTGGTCAACTAAGGAACAGGCTGCAGTCTGAGCCCAACTCTTACCAGACATTAACAGCTACATATGGAGAGAAAACACCATTAACACCCCAACCTTCAGAAAGAGAATGCATCTGATCAGGTGACAGAAAATTGAAAAATGAGCAGCAAAGTTGAAGAAAAATTGGCTTTATTCTACTGCTCATGAAAGAATTATTTTCTGCGTAGATTGTTCATTTATTGTGATATTGCACAAAAAAAAAGTGGTCTTGTACAGTTCTAAATTTGTCTATTCTTTGATGTGTTTCCAAAGCCAGTGTAAATTCAGGATCCTAAATCTTTCTTTGATGCAAGAAAAAAGATGTGGTTTAGTAAGTATTAAAATTAAATCACGGTAAATCACAGGATTGATATATTAACGGTTTTGAATGAACCAAAGAACAAAGTATTTTTGCTATGAATGAAATACGTAGTTTTTCACTAAAAACAGCTTCAACATCAGAAGACTTGGAAGTAGGCCCACTTAGTGTCATATATAGAAAAAGAGAAAAAGTGTGGGTATAACAACATTGTGAAAAGTCTACAGTAGTGAAGGTAATTGAAAAGAAATTAGTGGGTGTAAAGCAGCTAGTAGTGAAAGTTATTAGGAGCCTGAACTGTTAGTGTGCTTTGGAAGAACTTGTGGCAGAAGCGGCTTAGAGAGAATTGCTTGAGGTGCAGACCCTCGGAGGTCTGTGCGGAAGCTCAGTCTCCAAGGAGAGGTTTATCCCTTAGACTAGTTCTAGCACCGTCCCTGCCAAGACTATAGGGAGTGAGCAAAGAGGAATAATGAAGTAGTGATTAAAACCTGTCTGGGTAGGTAACTGGACTGGACCAACTGGGCTGTCCTGGAGAACAGGAGCAGTAGAGCTGTCCTGGTTCTAATTCAGGACCCTGGTACCCTGGCCAACTGCAGATGCAGAAAAACGTTTCACTCGAGGAACCTGAGCGTGGATCTTACTCACCTGATGGCTTTCTGAGCTGGAGGTGGAGGCTTGCTATTTTACTGTCCTGCATATATTGCTCTTCCAAGAGTTTATGAAAGCTGAAAAGTTTAAAATAGTTCAAAGAAGTGATTGAATGGTGGTGTCTTGTGGCAAGGACATGCTTGTCTCTACAACGTTTAGTCAAGTTGTGTGTGTCTGTTCTTTTGCTCTAAACATGTCAGTGGATATTTTCATTTTAGTTTGCCTAGTTCTAGTGTTGGAAGACATCATGGCTAGCCAAGAGAAAATGAATAAAGCATAATTGGTTCTCATTTTACAGACCACTGCTACATACACCTTCTGTATCACTTCTCCTGTAGGTGAATCCTAGGCCGTTTAATCACTCCTCATGTGAAACCTATTACACACCAAAAAACCCCCCAACCCAAACCAGACCATTATTACTGCTACCAATGTGGCCAGCACACATCAGACTGCTCTGGATTTCTTCTGGATTCACTTAAAAGAATTATGTCATGCTTACTGCTTTCACGTTTCCTGATACCCAGGCAGTTTTAAACTGAGGTTACCCTCTGCAGTTTAAGTTCAGTAATTTAATACTTCAGTTAATTTCCACTTTTTGTTCCGTAACTCCCGGAGATCTGATAGGGGTGTGAAAGTCTGGTGATCTCATTGCTTGTAAGTGATTGTGGTTGATGATGGCCATGTCAGCTCTGTAGCTGCGAACTGTCTGCGTCCAGCAAGTTAAACCTTAAGCATATGCTTTCCAAAGCTTGTAACTCCTGATCACTTGGAAAAACTGCTCATGCTGTGCATTAGCTTCCTCCGGGTTCTTCTGCTAGTCCCTGTGTATCTTGCAATTTCTTTTTAATTTTCTGGAACCCACCTTACAGATATAATTAAAGAGTTTCCGTTGGTAGTTGAAATAGTGATCTGAATGTTGATTCATCTGAAGTGGTTTTAATACCAAAAATCAAAATGGCAGCCAGTCTTAAATCTTACTTATGTTTTGTGGTAGAATAACTTTTATCTGAAAACCTTCCTAAGGAGAAGAAAGCTCTCAGGCTCAGAGAAACACCACCCATCCCTCAACCAAAAAAAACCCCAAAGCATAGTGATGCCTTGCAGTCACAGCTAGTGTACAATTCTTACTCGGTGTTTCTCAAACTTGGGTTGCAGTAACCCAGAGCAAATCTTTAGCTGAAGCTCGGCTGGGCTTAAACAATTTTTATTTTATTTTTTTTTTAACTTGACAGAGAAAATCAGAAGGGTGTTTATAAAACTGTGAATCCCAGTATTTGCTAGATGTACTGCCTACTATTTCCTCATAGAAATTAATTTACAATTCATAAATATATACGTACAAATATAAAAAATATATTTTTGTGGACTGTATTCATCACAGTTTTCTTACTTGATGCAAGATATTACCCAGTGCAAGATAATAGTGCTGGGTCATACAGCCCTTGCACACACTTACATGGGATTCTGTTGGAGATTACTTGTGCTTTATCTGATCTTTGGGTAACTACCCGAATTCCTTGTGTATATGAGCTTCTCTGCATGTTCCAACTCGTTTTGGAGCTTTAGGTTTTTTTCTTCTTTCTGCTCAACATAAAAAAAGTTCCCTAACGAAAGGACGGGAGGTGATTGCAAAGAATTTCTGAATATTCAGAGAAGAAATCTAACGGGACCTTTAGAGAAATGGAAATAAGGGTGAATTTGAGCATCCAGTCAAGAATAATAAAATTGAAGTTCCAGTCCTTATAAGGACAAAAAAGATGAGACAAATCACTGAGCTTCCTTTCTACTGCACTAGAATATGATTTAAACTTTTTGAGAAGCTTACTGAAATATTTTGACCCCATTTTTTATTTTCCTGCATGTCATTAGAAGATGATTTCATAGAATGCTTTAAAAATAAATAAATAAAACTATGGTAATGCTATCCTCTTCTAATTATCTAAGCTATTCCTATTGTATTTTAGTTTGTTAACATGCAAGTATAAATGCTGCTGTTCCCCTGCTTCTGCTTTACTAAGTGAGGATTAGTGTTTGAGGAATGTTTTAAAACAGAACAGAAGCTTATCTGTGTGGTGTATACTTTAAACGCCCTGTCTTAATTTTGCGCCATTATAAGTAATAGCTATTTTGGTCTTCTCTTGTTCCTAAACTTTTGTTCTTAATAATTAAAAAAAAATTATTTGAAGTCAGTTAAGCCAGGGTTTTCCAGGACTTTGTAGCCTCAGCGAGTGGGGATCTGAAAGAGAGTTCCTCGTTGTGCAAAACCAAGTCAAATGCACATTTCATTCTCAGAGTTTATCTTTCGAAGCCGCATGAGAGACAACTGGGAACCGCAGCAGTCGTGGTGTTGGGGATCCAGCATGGGCTGTAACCTGGCTGGCCAGGTCCTGTCTCCTCGGCAGGATTTAGATATACATAGAAGTTATTATCTCTATTTCTGTCAGTGCCACTGCGGGTAATTTTTCTTTCGGCTTATCTGCTACATATTTATGCCGTCCTTATGAAGAGTTTTTTGTTTGAAGTCTTTTAATAAGCCCTCAGAAAGGCTGATGGTAACAAAATGTTCCCACCCCATCGCTGTAAAAATGCAGTGTTCTGTAAGAGTTGGGCTCCCATTGGCTTTTTTTGAGGGTTCTGTTGAGCCAGTTTGTTATCCTGTATTACTAAGGGGATAGTTACCACTTTGTGATACTACTGACGTAGTAAGTAAAACCTAGAGCAACACTAGAAGATTGGAATTGCTTTTTCCTGTACCATAATTCAGAATCAGACTTTAATATACTGGTCACTGAGTTAAAAAGGATCCAGCTGTTTTCTTCTACACTGAAAGTCACAGGATAAGAAAGCACAAAGGTTTTCATTGTGTAGTTTAACTCGCACGTATCCCCGTAAGTGCTGAGCATCATGTGAAAACTCTGTAAGTGTGCATTGTTGCTCCTTATTTCATCATTATTATCTAATAAAAATATGGAAAAGAATGCAATGGGATATAGATGATGTTTTGATTTTGTTAAAAGTTCTTACTCAAGGATGAAAATCAAGCCAGAAGCACATACGTGTGGGTGTGGTATAGGTTTAAATTACTCCAGTAATCTCCAGAGTTTTCACAATAGTTCTTTTTCCTGTAGATGCACCCATTCCTCGTTTTGGGTCTTTTAATTTTCTGAATGGTTGTGTTGCTCAAAATTTCTATTTAAATGTGTTAAGCTAAGTAAAATAATTGTAATGCCAGTATTTGAATGAATTACTATGTTTTGCTTGGGAACACCAGAGCCATCATTTTGGCAATGTTCTTTTTCATCATTTTGTACGCTTTCAGCGTGTTAAATAGTTCAAAAAAAGTAAAACATAATGATGTTGCTTTGCTGTGTGGCACAGCCATACAACTGGACAACCACGTTGTGAAACTGTTTGACACATATATGCCTATTTTATACGTCGAAGCCAGAGTTTGTTCCAGACATTCGGAGAAACACGTTGCATCAAACTGGCAGTTGCCCCATAAAAGATGGAATCTGAATTAATTCAGTTTTATCTTTTTCACTTTAAGAAAAACTAAATCCAGGACTTTTATTGTTCATCATTAATAAGTCTTCAAGCGTCTGAGAAGTGTCTGTGGCTGCGGGATTTTTTTTATTCTTTGGATACAAGATACTGGTATGAATTCTCTTACTGTGAAGATGGTTGTTAATATGCTCTTAGGCGTAACTGCTTCTGTGCTGCCATATATCGCAGAGTGGCTCCCCAGTGTGCTGGTGTCGCTGTTGCTGGTAGAAGATGCGGCTGTCGGATTTAACTGCGGGATGGTTTGTACGGTTGCAGTCCTGGGAACTTGCTGGGATTCTTGCGTGTAACGAAGAGGTGGCAGTCAGGAGTGCCGAGACTAGAGTGGTTTATCACGCCCCGGAGCACCCTACCCTGAACTGCGTGAATTCTTTTGTCTGTTGTAGAAATAATGTTTCTGAAGTTACTGTGCTGCCGTGACAGAACAGAGCAGGAGGAAGCAGCGTGGATTTGCTTCCTTCCAGGGCTATTGGCATGCCTTTGAGTAAGTGTTCTCAAAATTTAAACCTTTTAACAGTCAGTTCTGACTCCACAAGTCCTGTTAAAATTTTTATCTGTCGTTTCAGAACCTGCTATTAGGTCTCCTCTTCCCCTTTTTTTCCCTGGTGTTCTGCTCCCTCCGTCCTCACAAACCATGCTGACTAAACTGGCCAGTGGAGCAACAGCAGCAATTTTGAGCAGTGACCTTGATCCCTTGAGCAGTAGCAAAGTGGTTTGTGCGCTGGGCTGGAGGCTCTGGTACGCTCACAGGCAAGAGAGGTAGTATGTAACCAGCACATCTTTGGCCCTTGAAACTAGTGGTTTCGTTACCTTTGTTTTTTAGTAACTTATTTCCTTGTAAGGCTTTTTATATTTCTGTTTTTCAAATTTGGGCATTGTTCCAAAAAACACTCTCTTGGAATAATTAGATTGCTTTGATTCCTTTTAATTAAATCATGTTAAGTAGGCTGTCTGTGTGCATGACAAAGTCTCAGGTTTAATGTATTTTCTGCATTTGGAAACTGGGATTCAAATCTGATCCAAGTCACAGTGCAGCAGCTGCATGACATCCTGTGATGTCCCATTTATGTAGAAGTTCACCTTGAACAGTAGAGTTGCTTTGAAGAGTTAAGCAGAAAAAGATAATAAATCATTCTAAGGAAAAATTAGGCTACGTTAGGAAAAAATGTTAATAACAATAAGGGAAATGCAGCACTTGCTGCCTATCAAGGCTTTTGGGCATCTGCTGTAGAAAGGCTATAACACAGGTTAGATGACCAATTGTCAGGAAGGATGCAAATGTAATTGTTTCTGTGTCAGGATAACTGGGATGGGATTAGGTTACTTCATGAAATCCAACTCAGCCTTGCTTTCTGAGATGAGACGGGACCCAGCAATGAGATGGCAGAGTGCAGAATAGGAAACCTTTCAGTTAATTTTATTGTCCATATTCTGCACATCAACTGACAGTTCTATAGTGAACTTTAAAACCTCAAATGCTACAACTATATTGATTCTGTTTTATTTATTTTACCTCTAGCAGTAACTCTGAAACTGTGTTTTACTTGCTTTGTGTGCACTATTTTGCATGTGGGATTCTTTCTGCCCAACAGCTGTTTTAAAAACAAATCTTCAGCAAAATAAAGCAAAAGCTGTAAATTTTAAAATTTATATTTCAAAATACTTCATTGTAGATCCTGGGTTTTGGATCATGCATGTGGCTTCTTCTGTAAGGAGGTATGAAAGACAGTTTCAGTATAAAATATTGAACCTTGGAGTAATTTCTTCTCTTGATAAATTGGGAACGTATCTTCAGATGATAAATGGAGCAGCATTGCCAATGAGTCTCTCAAGAAGTGCAGAGCCGTCTTACCAGACCCGTTCCTGTGGGGAGGAATCTTTTACCTGACAGTGTGTCCGATGGTAAGGGTGATTTTGATCTCTTCAGGGAGAGATGGGAAGGAGAGGAGGGCAGATATGAACAGAAACAGGGCCGTGATTTCATGGAGAGCTTCCTTAGTCCTCACGCAGTGAATTTCAAGGCGTTCCACACTGTTTGCCTTTTCGCCCCAGCTGCTTCTCTCTGAAGTTGTTTCTTGTTGGTGCTCTGTGACCCCACTCCAGTCTTGTAGAGCTTAATCTGCAAACTGCTGTCTAAGGGGCTTAAATCCTTCTTAACCAAGTTATGTCTGAGAATTTCTTAACTTTTAAGTGTAAGCCTCTGACCTCGTGCAGATGATACCTTTTCTCCACTCAGGTGAGCACAGTTTTACCCTCTTTACCTTTATTACAGCTGTACACACTAGTTAATGTCTCTTTGTAGCAGCTGGGGAGATCATTGGAATAGCTACGTTCTTCAACCCAAACTCATTAAAAGCATCGCACTTCAGCAGTATGAAGTTACTCGAGAAAGCAGTTTGGGGATCATGTGTCAGTATGAGTTGTAAAAAATGAAGTATGAATGTAGTTTTATGGAAGTTAGGCCCATCAGGTTTGGTAAGGTATCTAAGGGATAAAAGGCGAGGAACTTTAGGCTTTTGTTATGCTGAATGAAAAGAGGGCAACATTATAACTTGTAAATAGCAAAGGTTATGAATGCCAACAGATAAATTTTTCATGTAGTTCATATCTGCTGTGCTAGGTGTTGCTATTTTGACGTTGAATCACAGGCGCACTGTGGTCTAAGTCTTGTGGAGTCTTTCTGGAACCAAGCCCGAGGTCTTGGGCTGCGGGAAAAGGAAGGATCAAGACTTGAATTTTATAACTTTGATGGGAAAATAGGTTTATCCTTGTATTTTCTTAAAGGGGAAAAAAATTGATCTCCCTGATGAAAAAGCCATAGTGCTCCAGGATGCATCGGTCACCCTGCTGAGCTGAGGAGTGCCAGTGATGACGGAAACCTGGCCTGGCTTCCAAAACTCTTTTTTTTCCTCTCCATTGCCCATTAATGGTTAAGCAACGTCAGCAACTTAAATCACTTATTCTCAAATTGTCACTTTTAGCACTCCACTTTTCATCCTTTTTATAGGACCTAATCCTGAGGTGAGTTTCCTGAACTCAGCATCTGGCAGGGTTGAGCACACCAGAGTTTGGAATGCGGATAATGAGTCAGGTTCTGGTTTCTCAAATGACAGCAAAAGCACTTTGTCATGAAATCGTTGAGCTTCTGCAGCCCCTGCTCTTTTGAGCATAGCTTGGTGATACCCTGTGAAAGGGGCCTGAAAAACTTTGACTTTTCCTCGTTGATTTATGTTTTGGCCCCATTGAAGGTGAAGGAAAAAACCTGTAATTAGGTGAAGTTTCCAAAGCAAAGCCATTAATTTAAGCACAAAATCCACAGAACTGTGGGAATTACTTTATGCAGCCGATTCATACTGACATTTCCCAGCGGGATAGAAGTTGATGAACACAGTGAATTGGTTTTTCCCCTCCAGACAGACTCGTCTTGGAGAGGTTACTGCTGTCACCTCCTAATCAGTAAACATGTAGGGGTTTTATTTATCCTTTGAAAGAACTAAATCCTTCATGAAACAAATGGGACAATGCTTGTGCTTTATTGCTGCTGCTTTGTGTTTTGTGTTTGAGCCCTGGTGTCCCAGTGCAGCCCCTTCAGCGGGGCTGGGGTAGGAGCTGACTGGCTCTTCAGCTGCAACTCTGCTTTATTTGCCCACTGACGCTTTTCCTCTGGTGTTTTCCCAGACCTGCTAATTATACTGGTAGTGTCAGCCCTGCACTGCTGGCTTATTTGGACCTTGCGCGCTCGTCCTGATGAAATGACACGGAACTGGTGTAGATGCTAATGACAGTTTTCAAACCAGATATAGCCAGAATGTTGCTTTCGTCTTGAATAAGGAAATGATACGGCTTTGATAGATCACATCTTTCGAGAATCCTTGTTTTCTCTCTTAAAGATGATTGCTTTGATTTTGTAGTGATAGGAAATTTGGAAGTAATTTGGAAAGTAGTTCTAAGAGAGTGTGTCAATAGGCAGTCGGCATAATTACTTTAGAGCAAAACCATCTCACTTTAAATTTCAGCATTAAGCATGGTTAATGTCCACAGCAAAAAACATCTAGCTCATGCACTTGGTATTTAGCCCCAAACTGTTCTCTCTTCCCGTTTTGAGTGCCAGAAGTCCCTTTCCACTGAAACTCCTCCTATTTCTTGCAACTTTGTCAATCCAATGTTTTGTTAATCCAGAAGTTTGTGGCATGCTGAAAATTGAGAGGTCTTAAAAATTAACATAAAACCTGTATTTTTAAACAAGTATACAGGAGAAAGGTTAGATAAACCAGTGGGTGTTTCATAGAAAGGTGGCAATATTACATAAACAAGCAAAACTTTTAATTTTGCCTGTGTGAGTAGATTAATGAGGATAGTCTAGATCAGGCTGCCACAAGGTTATTGCTTTTGACAGGAGCTGTTCAGTGAGACACTGAAGTGATCAGAAAATCAAATTCACACCAGAAAGCCGGCTGACATCACCGTCGGCAATTTCATGCTTGTCCATCACGGTTCTCTGGTTGGACTTTTTGACAGCTCTAATTCTATGATTGCAACATCAGCTGGGAGCAACAGATACAGCTGGGCATCATCTGCAGAGGAATCGAAGTCTAGATTGTCTTGTCTGGTAATTGCGTCAGGAAGCAAAGACTCCGTGCCAAACACCAGAAAATATCTGTCATCAACACATAATAGAAGGCAGGGAAGGCCAGTGAGGTCTTCCGATGCAGTAACAATCTGGAACTGGTCAATAGCTCATAAAAACAAAGGGAAAACAAGACATAAAGCCTTCTTGTTTGTCTTTGTGATTTCAACAGAAGTTGCTGAGATTAAGCCCAACAGATCTTCGCTGATTCCAGTTGGGCCCTCTGTTACCTTTTGCACTAACTACTGCTTGAAAGCATCTGTTTGGAAGTGGAAGGGAAGGAATGTAGCTTGCTGCCAGGGAAGACAAATGAATAATCACAGAAGGAAACATAGGAGGGTGACAAAAGGAAATTATTCATCAAAAGGGTAGTGATGCTAAAATGCAGAATGTTCATATGAGAACTAAAACTGTGTTTAAAAAATGCTGCTTCATACTGTGAAAGGAAAGGTAAAATTTGTGAATCAGTGAATCCTCCGGGACCACAGCTCATCTGGGCGTCAGCGGTGCTAAATGTGATGGGATGCTGTAGAGCTGGTCCTCGGTAATGTGCTCTCTGGTACTGGGTAGGAGTGGCAGCCCATGGGTTAGCAAGGTTCTTATGCTGTTTCTCCATGTTCTTCTTGAAGAACTTCAGTTTCTGTAGTTCTGTTCTAGAAGGAGACCTTACTTGTTTTTAACAGTTACTAAAAATAGCACACAGAGCATCACGTAAACCAAGTAAGGTCCTCGTCTCCCCCCACAACTACCATCCCGTACTCCAATCAGATGAACAAGCCCTGAACATTTCTCGTAACTACTGTATTTATTCTCCTGGTATTTTTTGCATACCAATGAAAAAAGTCTTGGAGATATTTTTTAGGGGGAAAAAAGAAAACAAACAAACAAACAAACGACACTACCTGGTCTAGTTTGTTAGTTAGATACCTGTTTCTTGTTGTGTGTGCATGAATGATGCATCATGCCTGAAAGTCCTGAGCTGACAGGTAGGACTAAGACTGTCTGCTTATTTACAGGCTCCCTCCTCTCCTTCTCATTCTTCTCAGCCTCGTGTTTCTCAATGCACGAATGATATGTTTACAGTTTGGATCTTTAGATCTACAGGCTTTAGTTTTAGAGTGTGAATTCACCTCCATTAATTGCGAGCTGTATTTAATATTGATGCTAAAAGGACGTGAGGAGTGTTTGAATTAGTGTGTTTTCCTTTGGAAAAAAAGGAGCTGAAAAATTACCAGCCACTCTGGTTATAGTGTCTTGTAAAGATGCCAGCAGGCAGAATGTGATTTAAGGTGCACATTTTTGCAAATCAGCGCCTTCGTAACAACACTGAAAGGAGAGAAAAAGAGGTGCAGGGGGATCTGCGTTAAGATTAATATAGCCTCTTATCTTTACTTAGTGCGGAAGTTCCCTAAAAGGATGCGTGGTTTAGATCACTGGTTCTTTCTTAATATTTTTTTTTCTTTTTGCTTGCTTTTCTTTGTTCTTCTAATAATGTAAATGATGCCATTCATTGTATCTATCTTGCCTATTGGCTTGAGACACTGAATACTAATTGAGCAGCACGATACCTATTTTTCAAGCTTCATAGATAAGCAAACCATTTTTATATTGAAGTGCTTCATCCTCTTTTACTGTGATATTTTAAGACTTTCTTATCTTTGCCTATCATAGATGAAACCCCAAACTTCTGAGACCTTGATTTGGTTTATAAACAGGCTTTCAAGGGCAGATTTTTATAGAGGTATGCAGACGGTTGTCCTGCTCTTGTATTGAAATAAAGAACCAAGTTTATCAGCTTTAATTTTTTTAAGCCATTGTGATTCTGGATTCTCAGTCTCTGCCTGCAGTTCTGAAGAAGAGAGGAAGAAATAGGCTTTTGTCTTTCAAAGGACAGTTGAAAGACTTTTTGTTATTATTTGGCCTTGCTTCAAAAAAATGCACTTTTGAGTATGACAAACTAGCTACTACATAGGCACCTTGAACTTAGCGGAGTAAAAATATTTTTGAAGTATTGAGGGTTTTTTAACAGTTTGGCTTTTTTCTCAAACATAGAAGTGTGCTCGGATTTACATGCCTGTAGAGCTGTATAGGTAGGAACGATAATGTGGTGTCCGCAACCGAAGTTGTGATGATATTGAATATAAAATTTGTCCAAAAGCAAGGGTCGGTTGCCAAGGGCTCTCAATCAGTTTTCTCTCTTTTTACCCAGTTGTGTGAATGTCAAATTTCTGGGACTTTTGTGCACTTTTATCTTGAGAATGATGTTGTCTTAAAGTATAAGCTGTTTGAGGTGAGGTTATGAAATATAGTTATATTTATAACACTTCTTTAGGGAGGGGAGTGCAATACAGTCTCGTGTAACCTACTGCCGGATCTTAACTGCTAATAGTTAATAAGTTAATCTAAAAGTATGTTAGTGTTATGCTAAATTGCTTTGATCTTTTTTTTTCCTGTTTTTATCTGTCACTGAATGTTGAATAAAATCGTCATGTACTTACTGATTGCACATTTATTAACTTTTCTGTAATTCTGTAGGTTTCTGTAGTCTCTTCTCGTATCTGCAGGCAACAAGTCTGCTTTTAAAACTGCCGGACTTTTACGCAGCAGTATTCTCTACACCTCTTGCGTGCAAAGAGCAGACAAGAGCTATTGAGCCGTAGTCATGTTTATGGCCTGATGGAAGCAGTAGTGGTGATGAGCTGCTGGGATGGAGAGATGTGCAAGTTCAAAGTAAACTCATTACTGAAAACGAGTGTGCCCACAGTGTGCGTAGTACAGCTGCAAGAAGTTGGCCATGTTTCTTTTTGAAGAACAAACTTGTTGCTATAAAATTTTTCGCTGTGTCTGCTGTTGGTCCATCTAGAAAAGGCAAAACTTTGTCTAGGTTTGACATATTTGCAGAGGTGTTGGCCAGGTTTCTTTTATCTCTGTTTTAGTAATAAAAAGGAAGCTAAAAAAGGGGAATAAAAGTTGCGGCTTAGGAAGAGGATGAGGCTGCTGCTTTTCTTATTCTTATTCCATTCTATTATTCCTTTTTTATTCTTATTCCATTCCATTCTGTTCTATTCTTATTCCGTGAAGAATAGCTATCTGAACTTCTCCACCCTTCAGTCTGGTATTTTCGTTCCTTTTAAGGCTCTAAGGAAGAGCTGGGTCCCTTTTCCATATGGGAGGGAAGGAACATTTCAGAATGAGATTCGAGGTTTACAGAAGATCTAATTTATACAATTTTCTGTCTTTAAGAGGGAATTTTGTTCAGTTGGAGATGTACAAGGTATGAATTTGACAATTAAGAGAATTGTGCAGGGTTATTTTTGAGGCTGGCCAATGTTGAAAACAGATTTGACCTCCCTGAAGGCTTTTTGAAAACCTGTGTTGTTACTGCAGGTGTGTGTGTGTGATCCCACACACCCGTAGCAGAAGTATTTTGTTTATTCTTCAGCTCTACAGTAAATGTTTTGTGTTTTCTTTTTCCAAGTAACCAATTTATATACCTGCTTCTGTCTTAACTAGGTATGTGCATCTTGAATAGATTTGGTTTTACATTTAAAATTATTATCTTACATTTTATGTTACTAGGCCAGGTACAAGCAGAGTCTTGATCCTACGGTGGATGAAGTTAAGAAACTGTGTACGTCTCTGCGCCGAAACGCCAAGGAAGAGCGGGTACTTTTCCACTACAATGGACATGGTGTCCCCAGGCCAACAGTAAATGGGGAGATCTGGGTCTTCAATAAGGTGCGTCTTTGTGAAACAGTGCTGAACAGCTGAATCTTTTTTACTGTTGTGTAAATTATTGAAGTGTTCTCTTAGAGAACAGCTGGATTTTCAGGGTTTCAAATGTGTTCACAGGTATTTGTTTGGTTCCCTGCTGACAGCTGTTTGCTTTCTTCACGTTCTTGAACTTCTGTGAGACCAAACGGGTTGTCTCTCACTTCCCGGTGGGGCAGGAGGGTCTACTCTCAGATGCACTAAAGCTCATTTGCAAAACACTGAAAAGCCAGCTACTTCCTTGCTTCGTCTGCTTTGCAGAGGTAGCCCCCCAGCTCTGTCATGTCTGGGCAAACAGTGTGGCCCCTTGATGGACTTGGCTTTGCTGCATTACATCACTGACTGATTATTAAGTTCTTACCATGAAGTGTATGCTTAAAATGTCTGCTAACTCTGAACAGCCGTTGTTCAAACTACCTAGAGATACTGCATGAGGACAATAAACCATTTGGCTAGCTCTGCTTCCAGAGCACAGAGTACTGAAAAGCCCCCCAAGTACAATATAAGAGGTATCTTTTGTTTTTTTTAAAGAATTTGTTACTCCTGCTTAGCCATGGTTTGTACAGCTATGTAGATCACATGCAACAGCCTTTGAGTGATTCCAGGTGTGCCTTCCCTTTAGTTAAGCTATTTAGTTTCTATTAAGGGTAACTGATTTAGACTGGAGTATTAGGAAATGGAGAGATACTGCTTGTAGCTGGAAAGTACATTCAGCTGACATAGGACTTGCATTCATTATTATAGATATGCTCCTATTTTGGGAGCTTACTGAGCTTCTTTTCTCATATTTCACATGTATTATTTTTATAGTCGAATGACCATTCACTGGTAACTTGAAAGAGCAGAGTAGAAGGGAAGGGGAGAAAGTGCAAGAGGGCATCACTTTATTCTGGTGCATCTATTTGGAGACTTGATTAGTATTCAGACCAATAAACAACTGGTCTGAATACTAATTCATTTTGGAGCTGAATTTGGTGTTTAAGAACAAATAGGAGTGACCTTCTTACTTAACAGCCAGTGGGTAATAAATAAGCCAGAAAGAACGCTGGGTGGAATGTGTTACACATGAAAGAAGAGGAAGTTACTGCTCAATGAAGTTGTATGTTGTGCCAAATGCTTTATAAGAGCTTACTGGGTATTTGCCAGTTTTCTGCAGTATCAGCTGGGATAATGTGGTGTGGACACCACTCGTGATTAGGAGCCGAGTTCTCTCTGACTTATCTTACAGGTGGTGAAAAAAAATATCTGATTGTCATAGAGGTTGGTAGGGAAAGTTGAAGTTTAGTAATTTTTGCAGCATGTTACCAAATATTGGCTTTTTTTGGAGAAAGAATGAATCAGGAGTGGAACTTCTCTTTTAAGCAAAGGATTAAATTTAAGGAAATACTAAGGGGGGTGGGGGGGAGGTGGAATCAGCCGTGTTTAGAAATCAGTCCTGAAGAATTCAGTCTCATATCTAAGGAGAGGGCTTAATGAGGCTCAGTATTATAGCCCTCTTGAATTGAAATAGTAGAGGTACTGAAATTTGACTGTGCTGACATTTTAAAATTAGATTTGAAATGCTCATGCATGCACTTAAAGTCTCAGTTATAGGAGCATGAAGGCAGAGCTGAAAGGGACCTTGAGATCATCCAAGCGAGGGGCCAAAAGGAGTGAAACATGCTTGCTGTTGGATGTGGTGTGTTACAGGCTGACCTGTGTCTGTCGCAGCAAATAAAATTTTTTTGGAATTACACTGACTTCCCGTGGGTTGAGCATCGTTCTCCTGTTCCCCAGAGCGTGTGGTCCTGGTGAGACTCATCAGTCTGTCAGCAAGGTTTTGGTGCGGGTGCTGCAGGAGAGTAGAGGGCACTGAGGCAAGCAGGAGGTGTGACGTCTGTTTTAATTCAAGGATGGGAGACAACAATGGAATTTCAAGAGTCTGTCCAAACATTTCAGTATGCTTTTGTTCTCAGTCTGTAGATGCTCATTTTTCCTTTTTCTTTTTTTTTCTCCCGTAAAATTGGTGTGCAGCTGTTACGGGGCTGATGACGTAGGTGGTGACAGAGAGACCTTCTCCCACTGCGTGTGAGCTGCCTGCCCCGCGCTCCTGCAGCCCAGCCTGCATGCAGCACAAGTTGGCAGAGCTGTACGGGTTAGCGACCTTGTGCCTGATGGCCGCCAGAGCTTCCTAGGGTGCACAGACCATCAGACCCAATGCCTCTTCTTTTCTGCCCGTTTACTGTGAGAGGAGAAGAAAAAGCAGCTTGGCAGTGCTGTTGGTAGCTACTGGAAACTTAGAGGACCTTAGTACCTGTTCAGTTTTTTCTTTTTCATCCAAGTCCCCTGTAACAACTAGCCATCTCTGGAAATTTACTTTTGCTATCACAATGCTTAGGTTTGTTTATTCCTCATGTTTTGTGGGAGGCTATGGCTTTCAGCTCTTACTAAAGCTTGTGGTGCCAGGAATGTCATGGTGTTGTCGGAATACCCCAAGCGTTTCCGTGTTTGGGGTTGGAGGAGGTATGCTGTGGCTAGGGGAAAAGGACGCGGCTGCTCATAAGCACCTCTCCTGTAGCACCACAGATTATTTAAATCTCCCAACATGCGCCAGCAAGCTATCAGAGACAGCAAATAGATGTAGTGGTGCAGGACCACTTTGTAATGATGCTGGAGAAAGTTCACAAAGCGTTAGATCTTCATTAATACCTTCCCCTTAATTTCTCAAGAGTTGGTATTTCAAAATTAATTTAGACCTCTGCCCTTGCACAGTTGGTGCTCTCTCTGAACTGACGTTTTAAAGTGGTAATGCAAGGACAATGCTTCTCAAATGCTTTATTATCTACTCCTCTGAAAACCTGTCTGCTTATGTAGCTGATTGAATTAGTTGACAAAGGGCCTGGCAGGTGGACTGACGTGTTCTTGAAGGTGTCCCAGGAACAGGCGGATGGGTGGGGAGCCCTGCTCCGGCTCTGCCGTGTCTGATGGTGGGCTCGCCGTGCTGCCGGAGCGTTGGCAGGTTGTGCCCCTGCCCTGCCGGAGGGAGATGTTTGCACCTGATCTCTGTGCGCTGTAAGAAGCCTTCCTTGCATGACAGGAGTGTAGTCAGGAGAGATTAAGCATGGTATATTCTGATATGTAGATTAAAACCAGGATAAAACCTTCAGGAGGTATCATGAAGCCTGATTTACTTCAGCTGCACTTCTCGGTCACTTCGTTCAGTTAACAGCATGCAGGTGCTACCGGAGAGGTGGAAGAGGACGGAGTATGGTACGATTTGGATAAGGCACTTGTAAAGCTAGTAGCTTAACTAACTTGGTCTTTAAAAATCAAACGTGCCTTCTCTCCTACAGACAGGTTTTCCTTGAGTTTAATTTTTTTATAGATTTTGACAAGTTGGGCTTGCTGTAGTATAAATACCTCTGGTTACCTTCACCTTTCAGGGTTCGCTTATGAAGCAAGCCTTTCCTTTTGATATTTAATCTAGCCTGGCAGAAGAAGAGAGTAGCAAATAAATAATCTGATACTCATTTGCATTCATTTTACTAGAATTTAACCTGACCTTCTACGTATGCTTTGTAGAAAAGAAGATGGCAGCGAGGAGTGTCTCTGCATTGCCTGGCAGCAGAGAAGCAGAGCACGAGTGTGGGAAGGTGCCTGCTCCTCTTCCCCGCGCCCGTCCTCCTCCCCTCCAAACACACACTTCAAAAATTACTTCAGCTCGGTAACTTCGGGGGGTCAGAGACAGCGTTAAGGGAAGCAGAAAGTATTTTCAGTTGTAATTTTTTTTCCCTAGCTTTTAATCACAGCTGCTCAGCAAATGCAGCGCTACTCCAAGGCAGCACGTGAAGGTGTCTGTAGTGCTTGAGTTTGTTAATTTTTGGTTGGCAGCTTGACAAAGAAAACGTTCCTGAACTCTTTCGGTTAGAGAGATGATAAGATGTATAGAAAGAACTGGGGATGGATTCCTGTAAGTTCATTGCCACAGGGTTCATTTCCTGAGATTTCCGAGGGATTCCACAAAGTTCAGAAATCCCAGGACAGAAGCTGAACACAGCAACCTTCTGAGGAAGCTTTTTAGCTTTAGAGAAATCTCTTCGGAGAATACTCTGCAAGCATTGTTTCACCTTTGATAGGAAACGGAAAGAGAAATGATGCCATGCTTTGGAAGGAAGGATTATTTTGAAAATGTCCTTTTCCTTGGTCTCTTATGTCTTACTGTTGTACAAAAAGCTGTGAAATGTGTGCATTATCAGAAAAAAATTCCGCTGCTGGTGTGAGAACATGCAACACAAAATGTGCATCATCACCGTGTTCCTGTGAAGTCCTTGGGAAACGGTTCACATACCACTCACCCTGTCCACAGCTCTGCTGAAACATCCTCTGCTTGACCAGATAAGGGCCCGAAGCTGCTCTCCTTCTTCGCGCTGTAGCGGATTGCCATGGCCTGTTGTTTTAACTGGCTGCTCTTGTTGACTCGCGTTACAAGCCAGTACTTAATGATGGAATTGTGCATTATTTTACTGTCGCTTCCTGCTCTGGCTGTCTGCACAGGATTGGCATACAAAGGAGGGGTTGAGACCGTCCTTGTAAACCAGTTAATTTGGCATTTTGCCAGATTTTGAAGTTGGAATAACATGCTTTTCATATATTTATTGTGAGTGCCGTTGCATTAATAAGGAGCAATGTTCTTTTTCTAGTTTTGTTTGCTACTATTTTCTGAGAAAATCCCAACGTGATTTCAAAAAGGTAAAAATCAACCCCCCTGCCCTGACTTCAGACATGTGTATTCTGAAGTTCTGGGCAACTTCTCTGCAAAATCTGAAGAATGTTGGGGTTTTGGGTTTTTTTTATATTTTTGAGTTGCTTATTAAGAATTTGCTTGTGAAATCTGTTCAAAATCAGTTTCTAGTTTAGTTTTTTGTTGTGTCGTTCCTTTAAACAGTCACAGAGGGATGGTGGGAGCTATGTTAACGGAGCAGAAACTTTCTTGCTGAAAACCAAAGTCAGTACTGAGAACAAAACACACAGACAGGTTCTTTCATACTCGCAGGCCCAGCATGGCAGAGACGAGATGAACAAGCATCAAAAGATCACCCCGAGCAACTGTGCTAGAAAACTATTATTTAACACTCCTTTTTTCTTCAAACTATCTCATTTACATATCATTAGCAAATTTGATAAGTTATATGTGACCCCACAGTAAAGTCAGAACATAAAATTCTTCTGGCTGGAAATATCACAATATTAATCAGAGCTATAATCCAGTCTTAACTGTAGCAATATGCATTATAAATACAAAGATAAAACATTGCGTGCCCATAAAATCTCATTGATTACATGTGTCACAGCAGGTTGTTAGTTTTTTGGGTGTTGGTTTTTTGGTGGTTTTTTTTTTGTAACTTACTATGATTGGAATGTGCTTGAACTGAGTGATGTCCTTAACAAAGGTCTGGGCCAAGGGTGACTTGTTCATTTATCATTCTATACTGCAACAATTTGCAAAGCTTGTAACACCCTAAAACTTTGGCTTTTATAAACAATTTTTCCTATTAATTTTAATGAAACAACCGAAACTTTTAAATATGGGCAAAACTAGATTTTTTAAATGACTTACTGTTTCATACCTTATCTAACATATGGTTTATGATCACTTCTGTCTTTATATATGCTGATAGGTGTCCTTGAAAATTTGATTTTTGTAAAAGTTTACTGGTTTTATTACAGCTATTTGAAGTCTCTGGAATTTAAATGGGAGTTATGATCCCATCCATCATTCTGCTGATGTTAATAGGAACATCACGGCTTTTACTGTACATTTTGGGCAGAGTTCAGTGCTGTGCGAACATGAACAGGTTGCCCTCTGGCTGCAGACGGGAAGGATTATGCAGTCAGCCGCTGTGTATTTGGTAGTGACTCTGTAGGCTTAAATAGCAGAAATGTGCTTTGGTTTATATTTTCAGTTCTGCCGCTTAGTTTAGGGTGTGGCCCTTCGTAGCTAATTTTAAATGTCTGGTATTTTATCCTTCTTGTATTTTAAGAAGCTCTTGCCTCCAGTTACTTAGAGGCATTAAGATGGAAGACAAGGAACATGCTTACATATACTTTACATATTTACAGAAACTGAATTGTTGGTACTTCACTTTGTTGAAGGCAGGCTTTGTTGGTTTTAATTTTACTGGATAATTCTGGAAGTTGCACAGAAGTTAAAGGCTGTAATAAAATTATGAAGCATCTCGTTAAACTAAGATGGCATAGCTGCTGATGGGCTACAGAGTCTTACAGAGTCTTAATTATCAATCTTGATTTATTGATGAAGATTTCAGTTTAAGATGTTTGATGTTAAATTAGAGACAGCTGGTTTACATTCTATATCAGTGTTGCAGAAATTTGAGATAAAATTAGACTATTAAATGCTGGTTGGAGTTGTTAGCACATATCAAAGCACTCTGCTGAGTTTTAGAATTTCAGTTTAGAGTTGAGCATTTCAAACAGGACCACAATAAAATTTACTTGTCGTTTGTGTTGGAATTGGGTTCATAGTCCTCATTATTAGTAGATGTTGATTGGTATTTGTATTGATTAATATGCCCAATGTTCAACCTAGGTTTTATTTTGTGATTTGAGAATTGGAATTTTTTGGTGTGATTTTACCATCTCACCAATGCACGTTTGGTTGCTTCTCTGTCTCTTTGTAACTTGAGTGTTTTGGTTTTTTCTTCTTACAGAACTATACTCAGTATATTCCTCTATCCATATACGACCTGCAAACTTGGATGGGCAGTCCTTCCATTTTCGTCTATGATTGCTCTAATGCTGGCCTTATTGTCAAGTCATTCAAACAATTTGCACTACAGAGGGAGCAAGAGTTGGAGGTGAGATCAGTCTGTTGCAAAGGTTTCATTTGTGTTTGTGCCACAGGGTTAAGTTTCAGCTTGCTTTGCCATATACAGCTGAAAAATGTGTTTTAAACTATGTTGGAAGGCAAATTACTTTGCAGATAACTTTGCCATTCCAATCTTTCTGGTTCATTTTGCTATCCTATTAAACGTGGAACAATTTTTAATAGAAGTGCTAATTAAATGGTAATGTTAATAGAATCAGTTTGTGCCCTAATGGTCTTTTCTGCTAAGATAAATGCTGAGGTCAACTAGACATATTTATTTTAGTTGCAAAAGTCTGGTGTCTGGGTATGTGTTTGGCTGCAGTTAGAGTTTTGTGCTGTTGAAGTGAATGTGAAAATGTGAAACAAAATAAAATAAACCTGATGCACAGAGGGATTGTCACTGGTGGTTTCAGTTTCACAGAGTGCTGAAGTTGAATGTGTTTCTAATGAAAAGTTGTCTTTCATTGCAAATGTAATTACTAGTAAATATATTGAAGTAAATCTGAAATGCAAAGCGGAAGGTAAGAAGTCAGGATTCTTTGTGCAGCAACTTGGGATGGCAAGACTCCTCGTGGCCAGAAATTCCTGCTAGCTTTAGCTTACAGAGAAAGCATATTTTTTTAAAGGTTCACTTTTTACACTCTCACAGTTCTAAGACACTGTATTTAAAAAAAAAAAAATCAAGGAAGGAATTTTAATTAATTAGGCAACTGACTGTCACAAATACAACCTTCAAGCAGGTATTAACGGTATCCCCGGCTACAATTCCTTTCTTCTAAATCCTAGTTTTTGGAGATGCTTTTGTGGTGACTCTTTTGGCAGGTGGAAATTCCATTCTGTTGACAGAAAACAATCTTAACAGCTTGAGATATGTAGATCGTTTCATTATTCCTTCTCTTCAACCAGTGATAATGCTATTTTTTGTAAAGATAGGAAACTTCCCAAAGTCTGTCTTGGGAAGAGCATGAAACTGCAAGACACAGATCAATAGTATTGGTAATAGATGCTTTTTGATGGTTACCATCTTTTTCAGTCAAGGAAAATGTCTGGTGGTCATATTCTGTTCTCCTTTTGCAAGTTTTCCTATTGGCCTGTGACTTATATTGTGATATTTTTTTGAGCCTTTCTCTTTTGTTTGTACAAAGCACCATTCTGGATTTTTGTTTCATTTTCTCATTCTGTTCCTAAGCAGGTTAAAAATGGACCTAACTACCTTCCCTTTCCCTGCTTTCTTCATGAATTTCCTTTTTTCCTTGGCTCTTGCTGAGCTCTATAATGACTTTGAAGCTGCTTTGGAAGGAAGGCAGCCGCAGGTGTCTCTGTTGGTTTCTGCTGTGAGACAGATAAATTGCTTAGGTGAAGCTTGGGCTGGAGAAGTTCCTCTCTGCAAGTCAGACAAACCAGACTGACTGCAGACAAGGACAGCTGGTTACAGAGAGAAAGATGAGCACGAGTAATGATGTCAGTCTGTATTTCAACAAAAATACTAAATGCCATTTGTTCTGTTTTTTTATTTATTTATTTTGCAAAATATGGGAGGTTACATGGGAAAGCTTCTTTAGTATTTCTTCTCTTTGCAACACAGGTTAAAACTACCAGTTAATTTGATTATGAAAGTACTTTCAGGCTCGTATGTCAGCTTCCCATTCTGTATCTTTAGATTTCATTAGCTGCTGATCACTTACTGAGATCACTGCTTATTATTAATAGAAAGCGGAAGACCTGTTAACAGAGGTAGAAGAGTGCTTACAGTGTTATACAAAGTATGGATGAGAATTCATTGAGAAAACTATAAATTATTGAATTGTTCAAATTCGTGAAAGGTGAAGTCAAGTTGGAACTGGTACTCAAGAGGGGCTGCTAGAGTGATCAAGGTAATTGTTAGCCCATCTTACTGAAAGGAGATTAGAGAAGTTTGACATTCTCTTAATCTGACAGAGAGAAGGCTGAAGGAAGCCATGGCTGGGTTTTGTTTCTTTTTTTTTTTGATAGCACAGAGCGCTGGCCAAGTGCCATCAGATTATACATGGTTCCATCAGAAACGTAAAAATTAATTACAATGTGTTTATAGGTAAGTTTGCAACCCCATTATACTGTGTTTTCATTGTTCATGGAACATAAAGGCTGGTATACTCTTTCTTAATGTAAAATATAAATCTTGTTCAGCCTCCAAAGAGAGGGAAGCACAGAAAGAAATGATAACTTGGGAGTGATAGAAAAGCAGTTAACACTTCTCTAAGGTACCTGAGAAAAGATAATATTGTAGCACTGCATGGTACATTGTCTTCTTAAGAGAGCTGCCTCCAAAACAGCACTTGAATAGTAAATACTTTTTTTTTTTTTTTTTGCCTTTGTTAGTAAATAAAGTATGGCTAGTGTGTGTGAGTAAAGAGCTGTGTAGATAGAAAGAAGTCCATCAGTTTCAGTAGGAAGATGACTTTGTTTACCAGAGGCAGGAATCTGTCATATCTTATCCTGGTGGACAGATTGCAATTGAAAATTATTTTTTATCTTTGGCAAGACTGCTTGTCTGAGGGAGGTGAGGGTGAAGGCAGATCTAGCTCTGAAGACACCAGAGCCAGTTCAGCTGTAACTGTTTTTGGTGGGATGGGGAGTGGGTAGATGTGGAGATAATTTTGTCATTTGATTATAGCTTTGTATCGTGTAATTATAGGGCAGCAATTAAGCTAATAAGGTCTACCCATCCCCATCATTCTTAATATATTACAGTGTTTGCAAACTTTTAAGTTAAGTGCTGTTGATGTAAGGACTGGCGGTTTCCCTGGACTCTGGTAAACTCGACTGTTTCAGAGAGATATCTGTGAATTGTTTTAATTGTCAACTGGATGGACAGTTAAGGATTTGGTTTAATATGTAGCTGAACAAAAGTACATATTTTGCAGATAAGAATCATCCCTTGAGCAGCATGATGTGGATATGATGTGGCATAGTATTAAGTGTGATAAATCAGTTTAAAAGTTCATTTTTTCAGTTGATCCTCCCTTTATTTGTTTTGGTTTTGTCCCAGTGTTTGTAATAGAAGGCTGCTGTTTTCCTTTCCCAAAAGACGTTTTTCAGACCGGGAAACTGATCCCAGCTTTTAGAAGCTGGAATTCCTGGTTTCTGTCCTGTTTGGCATCTCTAAGCATGACAGCAGTAAGGCCAGCGTGAACATTGGTGGCGGAAGAGGGTGCAGAGGGCTGCCTGGCAGGCACTCGACCTCCTGCCGCTCGAAGAAAATGGCAAGTGAAATGATGTCTGCAGAGCAGGCAGGAACCTGCTTAGAAAACACCTTTGCTCTGCCTGCCGTGGAGCTCGGAGCTCTGTTTGTAACATGTAGTGGAAGTGATGGCACTGGGTGCTCTTCATCATCTAATTAGCTAGCTCTGATGCTTCTGTGAGTGTATATAAGTACACCGTAATTCTGGAGAATTAAGCAGGCATTTTAAGTGTGCTGCGCTAACAACGATAGAAGAGTAGGCTGGTTATTTGTGATTAATTTTCTGTGCAATTGTCTGACTCATACTTGGTTTCATACAGCAAAGGTCTGCTGTCTTAAGGCCACATTTGAGGTGTGCAGAAGTGAAGGCTGAAATGTCTCCTAGACGTGTACTTTGCTGCATGAGATACAACTTTTTGATTTGTGGCTTTATTGTTTGAATTTTTCAGCGGCGTTCCTTGCGACGGCATACTAACTTGTTCTGTTCTTTGTGTAGGAATTCGGTGTTGCGGTGGGAGCGCCTGTTCGTTTTCCCCTCCAGCAGGGTATATGACTAACGAGTCCTAATTGGAGCTGAGGAACTCGGTTTTTATTTTTCCATCTTCAACATTAATTCTCAAAAAATTAGCTTAACGACAGCACGGCAGAATGTTATCTGGCATTAGCATCGTGTCTGGGGGGAGAGTTTTTCTAATCCACCATCTGCTGGGAGAGAGGAACATCTCCTTATCTGTAGTTGCATTAGTGCCTTCGACAGGGGAAGAGGATTCTCACAGCAGGAGTTGTGTGAAGGTGGCAGGTCTGGTCAATACTTGAAATTGCCTGAGACGGAAACTAGGAGTTCAGTTCCTCCCAAGCTTACCTTGAAGAAGTGTGTTCATTCAAAAAAGGCTTGGTTTTCTATCAAGTGCTTGTTTCTCAGTCTAATTATATAAGCACATAAATGTTTTCAGTAACAGTGGTTTAAAATACATATATTGCTTCCCTTTTTTTGTTAATTACAAGCAGTAATACTTGCAAATCCGTTAGCTCTTCCTCCGGATAGAGTGCTTGCAAGTAGCAAACCTGAGTGCTCCTTAGCTTGGGCAGCTATAATTTGTTTTCAGATTACCACCATTTTACAGGAATGATAGCATATTTCAGTATAACCAATAAATTAATATTACAACTATTGTTTTGTCTGAAAGGCTGTGGATTGTCAGTTGCCCTGAAATAACAATAAGTAACACCATAAGTACTCTATTGATAGTAAGGAATTTTTACTTACAAAGCTTACACAGGAAAATAGGCATCACTTTGCTTTCAGACTGTGTTTCTGCTGAAAGAAGTTGAGTTAGTGATGGCCTCCTGCAAGGTCTACATCTGATTGCTTAGAGAAACCAATTAAAGATTGTAGATAAATGCATCTTGATAATTCTGATAACCTTTCATATACTGTAACTTTACATCGTTTATTTACTATTCGTACAGTTGTGAATGAGTACACTTTTGCCAGTTTGTGTTTTTTAATATTTCTTTAGCCTTCTACTTACTCTATATCTTGCCCTAATAAAAAGTTACATTTATGAGGGAACCAAGCAGTCTAGAAAGTCAGACTTCAGTGGATGTTCTAAGGATGCAAAAATAGATGTTCATAGCGGGCTTTACTCGACCATCTTTTTTTTCTTTTCTTTTTTCTTTTTCTCCTTTCTTTTACTTGTAATAGAATGTTTTGCTACATCATTATCCCTAGAAGTCTGGCAAGATCTGTAATTACTAGCTGGTATTGTATGTTCATTTTATGGTTGTTAGTAGTTCATCTCCTAATGGACAAATATTTACACTGCATGTGTCACAGCTTCTTTAGTTCATCTTACTGTGTAGAAGCCAAGAGTGGATGGAGCAGGTCTTGGAGTATGAGCTACCTCCCCATCGGAACTGAGGGGCACTACCAGACCATGACAAATGCCAAGTCACCAGTGTTTCACACTACTCAGGAAGCAGAAAATCCATCTAAATGTACTTCCCACCTACGGAGCCCATTTACGAGGATGCCTAGAGGGCAAGTCTTTCTTTAGGAAATGAATAGCCATAGCTAAGCAGTTTGACTGCTTTATATTTATGAATCTGCAAAGAGCTAATGCTTTTCCACGCTGTCTCTCATGCCTTTCTTATTAAATGAAAGAACTTTTCACTATTTTAATCACCTTTTTTTTGGTTTGTTTTTAGCATACAGCTTAAGTTTTATTGAGAGTAAATGTCAGTAGAGGACAAGTGATGACTTGAGGGTAGCTTCATTTCCACCCAAGGTATGGCATGGATCTTTGCTGAGAGCAGCACAACTCAACTGAGAACAAGGACAGGTCTTAGCTAATTTGGACAATTTGGGAAAGCCAAAGTGTGTCACTGCTGCCTCTGGGATTAGAATGGAAAAAAAAATATTTAAAGAATCGAAAAGCTTAATAGGTTGCAGAATTTGTGAAATGGCATCTGTAACTTCCCTGTAGCTTATGAGGTTGCTTTGCTAGACAAGAGGTATATGATTGTGCCAGGCTCTGGGTTTGTAAATCAAATATTCTGTTCCCCATCGACCCTTCTGAGACACCAAATGGATTTCCTCTTCAGATAGACAGAATTTTTCATGTATAAAGATGGTAAAGAATGAGTTTATTAGTCAACTGTATTACCTTACTCACTTGGCAAAAAAAATGAAACTGGCTGAAGTGTTGGTGTTTGAAGGAACGTATTTCTGTTAACTTTGGTAGCACAGCATATAGACCCACTTTGGTGGGTCTTTGCTTTCTAATTGTTACATGAAAGGGCAATGAAGACACCGCACGTGTTACATTTCTTTCTGCTATTCCTTTAAGAATCTTTTGAGTACCATTCTCTTAATCAAATGCTAATTAGGAGAATCAGTGTGGTTTTGAAAAGAGAATACTGATATATATGGTATTTTTACTTTATGGACTGATGTTTGGACAGATTAATTGATTGCCGTAGTGCAGGTCAGAATTTTAGAAACTCAACTCTTTCACAGCAGACTTGATTCTGATAAAAAAAACCCACCACTGAATATGCCCATGTAGTGTCTGCTCTGTTTCCCGTTCTTGCTTGCCTTTTGAAAATTGATCTACAGCATATGGAGTGAAAAGAGTTGAGTAAGATTTATTCTTGTCTGCAGATGCACAAATGCCATCAGACCAATGCATTCATTCCATCAGTCCATGCATGAAATCTGCACTAACGTGTGTCTTGGTTCTGAGTATTTTAAACACGTGATTAAGCCCAATTAAATATAAACTAATCGAGTCTTGGAAAATGATGTCTTGTTAGAACAGATGTAGATCTTGAGATGCAAAGACCTTACCTTAGAATTATTTTTCAGTGTAATATTCACTGCTTAGAGCAGAAATTACCAAGTTTGTTCCATCCAGAGTAATATGTATAAGGACCTTGAGCCCTTTTACTAAAGCATTGATTAAAACCTGTATCTGCTGATACGTTAATACTTGCATTGCAGAAGGCAGTGCATGTTTCTTTTTCTCTTTTTTTTGGAAGATAGCCTCTTTACTTACATACAGTAATTTTCTCTCTTCCTTTTTCCAGCTTGACCTTTTTGCTCTAGTGAAGTAGAAAGATGTATGGGGAGAAACATGGAGTTCAGTATCCTTCTCCTGGCTTAGCAGCAATGGTCATCTCTATATTCCATGGCAGGAAACGCTGCCTAGTACAGCCAAATGAATTGCATTTTTCCTTTTGAAGCTATTCTGCCATCTGTGGTGAATGGTTATGAGCCACAGGAAGGATGTTTTTTGCTTAAATGTGAAAAAGAATAATTAGCCCAACTTGCTTCTACAGTGCTTGATTCCAAGCTGGCAGATGTGAACTGAAGACTCTGAAGGGGCGATCACAGTTCAGTCTGTTGCAAGTTGCTGGTTTTGGTGTGTGGTATTGTATGGTAAATACACTTAAATACTGTTAATTGTATGTGAGTTAAAACTATGGCTGGTGCTATGATGTCATAAATTTCTCTGAATCCAGAGATCCATTGAAATTTGACAGCTCTCCATTGGTTATTTTCAAAATGGTACAGAAATGAACATTACTGAATTCACCGCCTGAGTAATTTCCTTGATCTCTCCAGGTGGCTGCAATTAACCCAAACCATCCTCTTGCTCAAATGCCTTTGCCGCCATCGATGAAGAACTGCATACAGCTGGCAGCGTGTGAAGCCAATGAATTGCTACCCATGATCCCTGATCTGCCAGCTGACCTTTTCACATCATGCCTTACTACGCCGATCAAAATTGCTCTGAGATGGTGAGTATCTTCCCCATTATTGAAGGCAAGCGTATAATTTGTGTAGCTTCTCTGTTGAAACGGTAATTTGTTAATTCAAATGCTTCTCTAACCTACAGTTTTTCTGCAGTATTGAATTACTGGATTTGAACTATGCATTTGGGACAGCGTTTTATTAATCAGAACTAGAAAGGTGAAAATATTGTTATCTTCTACTTAATACATTTTAGATTCCAGCTCAATATCTAGGTTTGCTCAGATTAAGGGATTTACTGTTCTGGGAATTAAATATCTGCTTCTTCAGAGAGCAGAAATACTACATAGTGCAATACAACTTTTTGTAAATTGTCCTTTGTACAAATCATATTCGAAGTATTGCAGTTGCTGTAAATAATACAGCAGTATTAAATAATGCTGTAGTGAAAGAAATTGAGCGATAAACCAAAGAAAGATGTTATGGAATGACATACCAAGTTAATTAGGCAGAAAGTTATAAAAGACTGCTACAAATAGCAGGAGCTTTCGAAGAGCAATATTTTTACTCAACAACAGAGAAGATCACGACCAGTTGTGGTGCCAGCTGAGGACACGGTATGAGGAATCCAGCACGTGCGCCCAGGTAGTACATAGCTCTGTTGATTCATTCCGGTCAGCACATTTCACTTGATCCTTTCAAGGTTATGCGTAGGCCAGAATGAAAAACTCCAGGTCATTTGCTAGACTAGGTTAAAACAGGCGAAAGCCTATAGACATTGCAGACAATGGTAAGCAATTGAGTCGCCACAGCTTCAAGAGGTATTAGCTGTCTTTTGGAGATATTCGTAAAAACTTACAATTCTTATACTCTTTCTGACTTTAATAAGCAACTACCTAAGTGAGCTAATTTGACCAGGTTCTCTCGTAGTGCCTTTGATACCTTTTGCACATGTGAGGGACAGCACAAGGTCTGTTTAATTTTTTGTCCTGTTTTTGATTTTTTGAGCTCACCGGGTATTTTCTTACAGAAGAGAGTCACAGCTTGTAAACACTGGCAGAAGCCTTGGATAATTTTGCAAAGCAGGGCAAAGAGCTTCAGTGACATTAGGAATATTTTCAAGAGAAGGTTTTGAGAGAGCTAGGGAGAAAGTGGTTTTTTTCTGACCCAGGTCTCATGGCCCAGGAGTCTGAAGTAATGGGAGACTAGCCTAGAGTTTCAGCCAAGGAATGGCAAACCTCTAAAGTTAGGCAGGTATGTGCTCCTCTCATAGCTTTAAAAGCCTTTTCATCCAACTTTTTCTTTCTTCTCTTGTAAAAACAAAACTTTGTGTTGTTTTTCTAAGATGCCAGTCTGGTTACTCTACTAACCACTCATCAAAACTCACAAGTGAGCACTTGCAGGTGTGCACCAGGATCGAGCTGGCTGATAGCCAGAGACATCTGATCTTGTCTAATCTCGAGAGAATGATGTGCTCCTCTTCTGGGACAGGTGAACGGAAAGAGGAGGTTAACTTCCAATATAGCTGTTACTGTGACAGCTCTTCATTGGTGAAGTGACGGCCTTGACATGGAGCTCTTGCTCGCTTGCTCTTCCTGATGCTGATGTGCTGCTGGTAGGCTAGCTCTGGACTCTGCCTGCTATGTGAAAATTCTCAAGCTGCCTGCATAAATCCTTGTCTTTTAAAAGCTGAAGAAAGTTACTATGCAGCAAAATTCCTTTAGGGGAACTTTGAGAAATACTATGTTTTATAACCAAGAAAATACGGTTGCAGAGAACTACTTTTAGCATACGGCTGCTATCAGGTCACTGCTATTCAAATGTGAAGAAGTTTAGATTTCTCCTGGCTTTATCTATGGAGAAAGACTTTGAAATTCAACTGAATGTTCCACCTGATGAGCTGAAGGCTAGCAGCAGGTGACAATGAATGCAATTTGGTAAATAGAAACAATGTGGTTTTTTTAAAATTACTTGTTGAATCGTGTCTACAACCAATAAATAAAAAGTGGCACAGGATTCAGCAAATGGAGGTTTAAGTTCAGGTTCAGGGAGAATGTTTTCACCAAAACACTATGTTAATGTGGAGGGAAGAGTGGAACGATTGCTTTTCGGGGTGGATATGCTGAGGCTTGCAGCTATTCTGAATAACTCGTTATTGTGCGTGTGTGTTAAATTAATACCATGCAGACACAGTGATACCACTTAATTTGTGGTGTTTTCACTAATTCATGAAATCTTTGTGAGAATCTGTAGCATGGGCTTTGATGCCTACTGAAGATTAACTGGTTTGTAGCAAACTGAAGCTTTGAAAGTGAAGTGAAAACTATTGGCATTGGGACTTCAGGGTTCTCTTTCACTTGCAATTGCTGGAACCATACTTTACAGTTTGTGCCATATTTAAATTGAAATGCTGAGGGTCTGTAAGAGGGGTTTTTTGGGTTTTGGTGGTGTGTGTTTGTGGTGTGGTGGGCTTTTTTTGTTGTGTTTTTTCTTTTTTTTTAAGGAGGTCCCTTCTAAACATTTATACTGCTTTATACAACAGTGTTTAATGCACGGTTTATATAATCCGAGAAAGGGGTTTTTTGGATATTGTGATCTGTTCAGGAATTTTCTGTTACTTCATCTCCATGGGAACGTGGCTGAGGGGGTGATCAGGGCAGGTTCTCAAGCAGAGCTACACCTGGCATAAGCATGAGATTCTCAGAGTTGTGTCTCCTTTGTGTTTGACAGGACACGTTGTGTTTGTAAAAAATGCAGCTCAGGGGAAGGATTTAAAACTATTAACCTCAGCTGTTCTTGGGGCTGATGCTGGTAGATGCCATGCAAACTCCTGGACAAGTAAAGCATTTCCTACTACATCTACTCCAGTGATTACGTGTGTTGCTTACTGCACACAAAATAATTTATCCTCTATTTTCTGATGAAAATTATTCTCCTTTCATATTCCCTATTGATTGGCATTATTGTGGTTGTGTTTTTATCCATGCAAGTCCTGTAAATAATAAGCGCTTGCTTGCGGAACGTTGTTATTCACTGCTGTTAAACATAATACTTGCAAAGGCAGACTCTTTTCCTGCATTCCAGCTGTTTGATGCGAACCGTATGTTGGTGTCTCAAAGCAGGCAGTTAACCAAAAGTAAAGATGTAAAACCTTTGTCATTAAAACTTTTCGTTTACTTTGGTCTAGCCCTTTTACTAAAGCTGATCCAGAACCCTGCAGAACTGCTTTTGAAATAAAGCATTTCTGCAATTCTGGACTGACAGGCTGATGACGTTTCATATACTGAATTTATGGGCAAATAAAAGTTTGATGAATAAATTTCTATACATCCCATTTTGTGCTCTGTATTTTAAGTAAACAACTGATGGACAAAATCACTTATCAAATGGGGTTGCAGCTGCATCCACTTTAGTCTAATTTCAGGGGAGGAAAAATTGATGCTGGTAGGAGAAAGACAGGTCGATCATGCCCTTCTGAATGTGGTGCATGAAACTCTTAATGACAGTCTGACAATTCCAGGAATCCAGTGTATGAATTCAATTCTGGCTAACTTGATACTGATTATCTTCATGTGTAGTGACCGTTGGGAGCTGATGTATTCCAAATGTATGTTGTACATGTGTATTCCAAATATATGTAACTATTTATAGCTATATGTGAGGCAAACTTAGAGATAAGCTGTATGGATTGTTAATCTTGAGTGATGTGCGCTAATTGGGAAGTAGACGCGGCTATTGCAGAAAGAGGCAGAAATCAGTGTGTGTTTGGTGCACTGTTTTACGCAGATCTGTCTCTCTCATGCTGTCTAAAGCAAAAAGCAACTATATTGGAAGTTGTGATCAGTAGTGCGTCACATGCTTAAATTATCATCAGTCCCTTAAGACATAAACAAGCCGCAATTATATGTTCAGGATTTTACACGTCAGGGAGAAGGCTGTGCTTGTCTGAATTGTCTGAAGGACCCCTAAGGCTTTGAACCATGAAGTCCCATTCAGAGTAACAGGGCTCCTGAAAAGTGCTGGAAACCCCCCAAATCAAAAAGAAACAAGAAGTTTGGGAACTGCTCAGATTCGGGAATTTTGGATACGCAGTTTGTACACTAGAACGCTAATACAGGAAGCGTCTAAGTGGATGGAAAAAAGAACCTGACCTATGACAGCTGATTTTCTGTTGGGCCAATTAAAACAAATGCTTAAAGTGGTTTTTTTGTCCAAGATATTTATTTTGCATTTCTGCTTGAGATTTTGGGGCGGCTTAACTAAGCCAATCCTCTGTCCCAAATTTATTTAAATTAAATTGAGTTTCAAAATATTCCTGTGATGTCTGAGCAGAACCTGATTGACCATCGTTATGTACATTTCTGGTTTTCTTCTTTATTGCCTTGCATTTATTGGTATGTTTAAGTGCAGGTCTAAGATGTTTTGCCTGATGGTTGTGATGATGACACCAACCATCACTTGAGACCTCCCATTCAGAGCCTTGCAGTGGTGAAAGGGGGGGTGCCGATACAGGATGAGGAGCATTTGTTTACGAGCACGTTTTCTTGGCAATTAGTGGTTGTTAGAGAGGAAATGCAGATAGTCTGCTACTGGTTAAATGAGGTTTTAATGAATTAATCTCTTTCAAAATATTCAAGGCAATGGTGGGGGCTTCTACTGTAACAGGCCCAGTATATACAAAAGCAGTAAGCGCTTGCTGCTTTACTCCCATTCTGGTGAATATCAAGTAGATCCATGGTCAGGGCAGAAAGGGTGATTTTTCACTAGTCAAATGTAAGCTGGTTTTATTTTGTCATCTTTGAGGAGCCACGAGCTCAGAGGAAATAACTGAAATCTAAGCTTATTTACATGTTGCCCACAGTGCAATCCTAGCAGCTCCCTAAGGAAGCGTGCAGACAGCTGCAGAATGCATTTAGATGTGAAAATATCTGTTTATAGTTGACCCTCAAAGGTGTGTCTATGCTGCTCTTGCAGAAGTTGTAGGAAACACTTGGCACATGGGCATTTCTCCTGTTGTGTGTCCTGAATGCCTGCATGTGTGGGGCAAGCTTTCTGCTTCTAATCCAACAAGCTGTAATCAAAAGCCTTGTGCTTAAGAAAAATCCTTGCAAAAAGGAGGCTAATATATTTGTTTGCCCTCTGGCAAATGTGCTCTGCTACCAGGCGAGAGCCTGCTCATCAATTCTCAGACTCTTGCTGCTTGGCCTGGAGGAGGCTGGCCAGGGTTAGGATGCTCTTTTTCTTTTTTTTTTCTTTTTTCTTTTGGTGTTGTGTCTTGCAACAGTGTGCAGCGCTGCCCTGTTAATCTGTGAGCCTGTAAAATATTGCTGAGTGAGTTTAGGTCAAACCATGGCTTGGATGAGAGGCTTCTGAAGTAAATACGAAATACTGCGTGACATGGTGTTAGGTGGAACTCTTCATTCCTTACAGAGAGCAAATGTGTAACGGTACAAAGTTGTGCTGGCTCTGTTATGGTCCCCTTTCAGACATGTCATAACGTAGAGGCGTTGAGCAGAGGAGTTAGAAAGTCTTTTGGCATCCTTAGTCTGTAGGGAGACTCCGGCCTGATTCCAGTGACCTGATTCTGCTGTGCTGAATTCTGCCGGCATGTTTGTTTGAGAAGGGTATTTACCTGCGTGGTTCTCTAAAGCAGCGTTGTAAGATTTTTATATTTTGGCAGATTGTATAGGGAACCCACTGTAGTGTTCATAGATAGCTTTATGCCTTTTTTTTTTTTTTTTATGATGGATGGCGCACACATCAGAAAAGCAGCCTGGAGACCACTTAGCTTTTCAGAGCCCGTCCCTGTTCTTGGCAGTAATGGATGTCCTGCAGGCAGGGGATGCCGCAAGAAAACTGGAGGATCCTCAAGATTTCAAAACTGGGCTCTGCACATCTTGTCTTTAAAGAAGTAATTGTTTTCTGCTTTTCCTGGGGAAGAGCCTTTTGGATGTGGATGTGGTGGCTGTGGTGAAAGGAGGGGCTCCTGCTGCAGCAACTCCAGCCGCGGCTGGATGCGGGAGGTGGGTTTCCCAGGCAGCCGAGCCCTCCCGGTCCCGCACTGCCCGCAGAGCTGCGTAGGGTGAAGTGTAGGGGTTAAATACCAACTTAGGTGACACTGATGGGTAAATTCCTCCTGAAGTACTGGGAAAATGGTGTGGGAAGGTAGTGATATCCTGAGGAAGTCATTTCTCAAGTTGAATTTGCTGGGTTTTCTTCCCACATCTATTGTTTCCCATTTCTGCCCTCAGGGCTGCAAAGCACGTCCCCCAGTCCCCCAGAGTTTTGGAGGAGGGAGACAAGTGCTTTTGTCTTCCCACACCCGCTTGGGTTTAGTGACTCTCGGGATTTTCTAGGCAGAGCGAGTGGTAGTGCTAACGGGACTCTGCATTTTCCAGGGCCGGCGTTCCTGAAGCAGTGGGATTTGTAATGCTGAGGAAATGGAGTCAGCATTTTTTTTAATTAAATAACGGAGGTGTTTGAACTTGATGAATCCCTCTCGTTCCCTCCCTTTCTCACTTTCCTGCCTGCAGTGCCAGATCTCTTCAGGGAAACCCAGCCAACGCTAATCATTATTCCAGAAGCATAAACCTCCTCGGCTCTCGTGTCGTCTTGCTCCTCCCGAGAGACTGTGCTGGATGACTGTGAGCCCTTTTCCCCACCACTATGTGTTGGAAAACTTGTCACCGTGACAGTTACAATACCCCAGTTTTGACACCTGACGATGGAAATCGCCGCATAATCACGAGTGTGACAAATATTGAGGGCCTTGTTTGATTCTTATTATACTGCGGCAAAGTTTTCTACCCAAACACCATTTTAAAAGCAGAAGCGCTGTAATAAAGAAACCTCCTTCCATATTCTTTCCATAGAACCTTGTCATTATGTATTCAATTAGTATGTTTTATTTTTATTCTCTTCTCCACAGGTTCTGTATGCAGAAGAGTGTCAGACTGGTGCCAGGAGTCACACTGGATTTAATAGAGAAGTAAGCCAAATTTTATGATTCCCCCCTGTTGCTCTTAATTTCCTCATTATTTCTAGCATTTCTCTTGTTTGTCTGCGAGGAAATTTCTTCAGAAAGCTTCTCGCAGAGTCTGCACCTACAGTATTTGTCATTTCTTGCCTTACCATGTGTTGCTGAAATAAGCAGTGGCCCTAAAAGTGAGCAGTTGCTCGGGGAGCAGCGCTGCAGCCGGGAGTTACGGCTGCACCGGGGCTCGGCTGAGCTCGGTGAGTTGAGAGTCCTGTCGCTCTCGCCGCTCACGCTGCCATCGTGGGCTAGCCAGAGAAATGGCAACTGCGGACACGGATTGTGGCCGTGTTCCTGGAACTCCAGCACTGAAAAGCCAGGCGTGTGGCTGGTTTTGGTGTGGGTTTTGACCATGGGAGCGCTGACAGAGGAGGCGTGCTCGCAGCTCTGCCAGCTGTACGCCCCACGATACCGAAACCAACTAATGAACAGAAAACCACTCCGCCCAAAATAGTGTTTATCATTTCATCACTATGCTGTCCTACTAATTTTTGTTTGATAGCGGTGTTATGTTTCAGACTTAACACCATTGAAATATGTTATAATCCATTTATCCAAGCAATATTTGAGGATAATTACGGGTTGTCAGGCAGCTGAGGCAAACTGATTAATCAAGACAACTAGTCTTCAAATTCTACTTCAGTTTATACAAAAAAGGTGGACTTTGAAATAATAATTGTCCACTGTAGTCTTTGCTGTGTTTTAAGATATTTTTTTTTAATTTTTTTTTCTTAAGGGAAGCAGACAGGGTCTTTAGATGCTTGCAGCCACTAGATGCAGGAGTTCTGTGCTCCCTGCAGACTGTTTTTGAATGCTGTATTCTTGGAACATTGATACACAAACACACAAACTGTCTGGGAGTGATTGAGTAAAGATCATTCATTCAATTTCTGAGAAATTTTGACTCTAGAACTACTGTTGTTGAGATTACTTGGAACTCTTCTGACACGTGGATGTCCAGAGTCCAGTGATCATCTTTTGTCTAAGATGAAAACTGTAGAATTGAAGGGCGTCCTGAAAGGGGTTAGGAGAACAGGGATCTGGATAATAAGCATGAATTCTTAATGGAAATACATTATCATACTTCCTTGTTTTTTAATAAGCTTCTGCATGGTGTAGCGAAGTGCAGCAATCATTCATTGCTCATGCTGCCAATAGCAAATTATCTGTTATAGCAGAAGCAATGAGGATAAGATTACGTCAGCTAAAATTTCTTGTTCAGTTTTCACTTTAGTAAATCATTCCGTGTTAACTTGCATGTTTTACATTCAGATGAGGTTAGAAATGCTTCTCAATGCTACTAGCTCTTCCACAATATGCATTTTAGAATAGTCAAGCTCATCAGTAGTATTTAGGTATTTAATCATGCTAATTTTTTATGTGAAAATTTGATTATCCTATCTCATCTCACTTGGGGAAGCTAAGCAATGATTCTTGTAAAGCTGTACTTCAGAGGCACTAATCTTAACCAAAACAAAAATAATTTTTCAGTTTACAACTGAGATAACGTAGACAGGACCCCATCTATCAAAGGAAGTATTAGAGCGGTTTGCAGAGATACATCAGTCTAGGAAGAGGTCCACCCCTGGAAATTGTTTTCTCTGAAAGCCATTGTGGTAGGTTTTGTTTTTCTTTTGGTTTTAAGGAGATGAGAAGCAGGAAGGAAATCTACCCGGGGTTAACCTTAGTTTGCCGATGTACTCAAAGGTGTGCTAACAGGGTTTTTTGGTGTGAGAAGGTTAGATGGTCCTGAAGTTAAAAGCTATTTAGTGGTAGAAAGGTGTGTAGTTCCCTGACTGTCGTTTAAATGGGCAGAGTGAGGGAATGTTGTTTTGGTCATCTCTGGCTGTTGGACAGCAAAGGTAAGCCGTTCTTCCTGAACTTGATGGGCTCGTCATGAGTGTGGACTGAGATCACCTCAGGCCACTGGATAAATGTGTTCCAGAACAATGACTATATTATGTTAATTGCAATTAACAGATTGCTACAAGAGTGTATCTAATCAAAGAACATATGGCAAGGGTCAATGAAGGTCTTGAGCTAGGTAGCTCAAGAATCTGCTTCACTGAATGCTCAGATGTGCTGCTGAGGGTTAAATACTCTTTAAGTAATGGTTTACTGACAAAAAAAAAAATATTATTCATTATTCTTGATTCTTGTTGGTTAATACCACAGCACACATGCATTCTTTAAAGGCTGTCTTCATGAAAAGTATCAGCTCCCTCTTCTGAAATCACATTCTCAGGGGAGCAAGAATGGTGTATTGCCTTCCCGGGATTTTTTTCCTGGGTCCATCTTGCAGAAGGAGGGAATCCTCTGAACAAAAATCCTGGCGACCCGAGAGCTGTTCGTGCTTCTGGTGGGGCCACTCAGAACACAGTCTTTTCAAATGGCCGCGTGAATATGATACCACAGTTTACTTACTCAACTGGAAAGGAGCCTAGTCCCTTGCTGTCAGGGTTTTGTGACAGAGGACCTTTTCTGAGTGTCAGCTCTGCGTCACGTAGGCACGAGCAGCGTGGGAGAAACTCGTCTTGCTGCAGCGTGTGCTGTTGCAGTTCTGAGAGGAGAGCCCATCTCTAGGCTGTCATTCACCAGCACAAAATCCGTTTATAAAGATCACTGGAACTAGTCAATTTGAGACTAAACCAAATTTTTGTTTCCACTTTAAGTATTGTCGAATGTCACAGACTGGAAATTATTAATGTTTTAATGTCTATTGATTATTGATGAGTAATGGTTCAGTAGAAGGCAATTTAAAGACGAAGTAGGAAAAATAAAATCCCAAGATACCACACGGCAAAAGTAATGTACTTGGAGAAAATGTAGAAATGATACTGGAATATAACGAACACTTTTGGTGCATGCTCTCAGAACTTGGCTCATTGGTTGCCTTCAGGATGGTAAATTGGAGGGCGGCTGGTTAGTATTGTAATTTTTTTTTCCCCAGGTGGTCCCAGTAGCAAATATCAGCTCCTCCAGTCCCTTCCGGGAAGTTTTCCTCTGCCAGGCTGGCAAACTGCATGTTGTGGCTGGAGGGGTCTAGGATAACATTGCCTGGGACCAGACCGGAGTGTCCAAGAGCAGCCGGTTGGGCTGAGTGGGTTGGGGAAATGGGGGAATGCGCAGAGAGCCCTGGTCCCGGCTGCCCGGTCGCTGCTCGGGGTGAAATGAATATTGCTTTAGTGCTTTTCCCTCAAAGGTTAACACCGACAGCGGCTTTTTGCTAACTTCTGGAAATTGAGCACATCAGTCTTGGAAAAGAGTTTGTTGTCTGGAAAGTCACTGGGAAATGATGGGTTGTTTGAAAAAGTCAGAAGGACAAACACTGTCAAAGTATAGGAACAATCTTACTGACTGTGCTTGTGTTTAAATAAACAAAATTGTTGTTGCTGCGTAAGCAAATGAGGCCAAGTGTGAAACGGAAATTTTATTTCCAACAAGATACGTTATTGCTTTCCAAAATACGCTGCCTACCCAGCGCGAGGAGATACTGCCAGAGCTGCTGGTATTTAGGCTTGGCAGAAATTGGCAAGATTCCTAACTAGATGGAGGAAGGCATTTGATTAAAAGAAAAAAGTTCTGTTATTTTCAGCAGGACCAGACAGGGACAAACACTGTTGCCTCTTGGGCAAGTGACTGAAAGGCAGTTGAAGGCAGAATGATAGTCCTGATGTTGACAGGAGCGTGGTCTCTCTGTAGCAGGTCTGTCATCACAGCTGCCACAAGTTGAGATGTCTTTGCAGATATTTAATCAGCCACTGCTAGGCCAAAATCTGAAATACTGCAGCTTATGAGGTTTTTTTTAATAGTCACTATTTTATTTATAGTGTGAAGACTATAATTCTTAGTGTGCCTTTAGACCTAGGTTAGGCAGCTTTCAGCCCCTTTGTTTTCTTCTAGAAAATTCAGCAGAAGGCGTTGGAGCGTATTTCCAAATATAAGTGTTTCAGTAAGTATTATTAGCTGCAGTATAACAGGGATGCTGTGCCACGCTACCTGTTGGTAGTATATCACTCATTAGTACTTGAGTTGAGGAAAACCTTTGCTTTTGAAGATGTTATTCTGAAAAGTTTTGCTTCTGTAATAAATCTGATTTTATTGAAATGGAGTGTTTAATTTTACTGCCATTGTTACAGGGTATCAGTCTCTAGTGTAGGCAAAGCCTATTGTAAACACAAAGTGAAGATCATACTCAAAAGGATGGTTTTCATGGCAACACTTCTTTCATATCTTTATACAGAGAGATGCCAGGATTGAACACTGGTGTACAAAGCTTTACAGCGCCCTCGAACAAATAATTTAAGAACCTCAAACGTTTTGTCTTTCTCACGTAGTTTGCCAAGGTTTCAGGAGCCCAGTCACGGCACGCCTGTATCATTCATGTTGTCTCGTGATGAGGGCGTGTGGTCTTTGGGCATGTTAACTATGTTGATCCTATCTAAGCAGCTCTTGCCAGTTCAGGAGATTTCCACAGCATATATCCTGCCTGAATTACTGTTATACCATTTGCTGTGGTATACGCTCTCCCTTTTTTTCCTGGAAGAGTGAAAAGTGAAATATACTTATGTTATTTTCTTTCCCAAAACTAAAATTATTGTGAATGTTCACAGGTATACATCGGTAACAAAGCATCTTCTTTTCTGAAGTCTGATGTCATGTATCCCAATGTTATATATATATTATATTCCAAAAGTAGAGGTAATGATGGAGCCCCTCCGAAGGGAAAACCTGGCATCCTTTGAAGTAAACGCTTCCCCTGTAATTAAAGTGATTCATGGGCTTTTGTTAAATTTCTGACAAGGACATTGATGGTTACACCTAGCACGAGCTCTTTAGTGACCCTGACATTTTGTAGTCCTCGCTTTTCACAATAGACTGCTGTGATTTAGGCCTCTGTAAAGGCATCTGTCAGGAAGTTGATGGAAGAAGCAATTGAGAGTCCAGAGATGTTAAACTGCAGCGAGCAGCTGAGACAGTTTGCCCTTTTTTCCTTTTCTTCCCCTTCCTCAAAAATAGTTTTTACAGATGAGTTCTGCTTTGTCCTTACTGTCAAAGGCTCTTGCTGATTGTCAAAGCATAATGTGAAAGACATCGGGAGAAGTGATACCAAGATGATAGCAGTATTCCTTGTCGGGAAAAATACTGTCTGGAGCTTTGCGACGTTCTGGTTATGTAGATGCATGCCCAAATAGAAATTAAAAGGAGCTTTAGTTTATAGCCACAGGATGGATTTGAAAGTGCATATTGTACAAGGGAAATGTACTCACCCCAAAATATTCTACCTGAAAGATGACATTAAGTAAATTCACTGTCCCTATCATCAGAGTGTCTTTCAGTGCAATCTGAGAGTTAAGGGTCATTCTTCTCTTGCCTTTGGAAGCTTAAACTTTAATTCTCAAAGATGATTAAGATCTACTGTCATTGAGTAGTGCTGTGTTAAAAATCCCTTCCTTGGATCACTCAGCTTGCCATTTGAGGGTTACAAACTGTCCTCCACTTCCTGGGGTGAGAGTTTGAGTAGTCCCGTCTAGGAAGAGAAAATACGTTGTGTTTATTTTCATCTGCCGATTTAGAGTGCTGACTGTTCCAACTTTAATTGATTCCTGTGTGCAGCGTAGAGAACAGCCCTGCTGCCAATTTCCTTCTAATGGCTGCTTTCTAGTGGCAGTTCAAAATCTGAAAGCCCTGGTAGGGTTTTGTGCAGTTATGGAAATGTATTGCCTTTCATGCTTGTGCTACTCTGCCCTCGCTATTAACACCTAATGCATAGGTTTTCAAAGCGCTGAACAGCATTAATCTTCACAAAGCTGGAGCTAGGTACAAAATTAGTATCTTCCCGACTATATATGAGGGCAGAAAGAAAATGAACTCACCTGATGCCACATAAGATGTGAGAATGACATCCTATTAATTTCTGCTTCTTGACTGCAGTCCCCCGTCGGTAGTTGTATTTTCTATGAATTTTGCAGCCAGTCTTAGAAAGGACAGTCATATTGGGAAAAAACTACCAAATGCATTTTAGAATCCAAAATAAATTCTATACCGTACTCATGAGTAGTTATTTTAAATCTTTAAACACAAAAATAAGAAGCATACCTTGTTTCCCAAGAAAGTAGATATTCGAGTCACAAGGAGTTGCTAAGGTTGGGCTGCTAGCAGCAACTTTGGATTTCAGCCTGTCATTCCTGCTTAATACCATCAGTAAGATACGCATCAACTCACAATCTGTGTTTAATAAAAGAGAATTTAGTATGAACTTTGCGCAGAACTCTCCATCTGCTGTAAAGATTCAAACTCTCTACTGTGAAACACCCTATTTCTATTTCCACTGAAAACTGGCTTGGAAGTGGCCATCTAATGGTTTAAGCTCAGCATTTGGCTTGCTAGGGAATCTCAGCAAGGATCCCTTTGGTTCCTAATTAATAACATTCTGGCTTATGAAATGCTGCTATTTTGCTGCAGAGGGTGTTCTGCAATGCAAATATTTATGTGAAATCCTCACAAGAGCAGTTGTGTGGCCTTGTGTTCCCTCTGCTTGCTCTGGGGGATCAGTTAACAAACCGTTCCGGAGATGTATATTTTTCCTCTGATATCAAGACAGGAAGTTTTTGTAAGATGATAATTTCTAGCTGGTTTAGAAACTGTGTTTATACAAGTGAATATGCTTCATCTGAACCTGCCTTGGAAATAATACTGCTATACATATCAGAAGGATAAGTTGCCATAGAGGAAGCGCTTGCTTCATGTAGCCTGTCTTGATACCTTTAATATTTGAAAGCTTGTTACAGAAGGGAAGCTAGGGTGCATTAGGATTAAATCCGTAGGATGTCTTACGGCGTTGGGGTGCATGTTTCTGAAACTTCCCCATCCTATTTCCCATACTTTCTCAAGGGGAAAAAAGCTGTGCTTGAGAGTGCCAGGTTGTCTTTGTGTGTTTGAGTGTCTGAGTATTAAGAAGACAGCTAGGACCGAGTCTGTTGGTCTTGGTTGGGTGGGGGGGGTTTTGTTGGGTTTTTTTCTTCTTCTGTTTTTCTTCTTTTTTCTGAGAAGCAAATAAGCATTGGAAAGCATATTTAGGAAAGCTGATCAGCATGGAGGCAGAAGCTGAGAGATATTGAAGAACAGATGACAGCCACTTTTCTTTAAGTGGCATTGTGCATATGTTGATTTTGAGTCACAGTAGACTGTCTGTCATCTGATCTCTTAAATCACAGAAATGAGATTGTATGTTGGTCCTGTCGTTCCTTTGGAGCTCCCGTTGTATTACAGATGAACAAATACAGTACGAGATCTTCGTTCAGTTCCTGGATGAAATAAATTTGAGTGACTTTTTTTCAGTCTACAAAAGCAAGATCCTGATCAGCCAAGATCCTGGACCCTGGAACGGCAAGATTCCTGGTGGAACATTGCTGTTCTATCTTCACCGAACGTGCTTTGGTCAGTCTGTTGTCGCTGGTGTATTGATGCTTAGAATAATGAATGTTAAGCCCAGGGGAGACCGTTAGTTTGTCTCCTCTGACCTGCATGTCTCGGGCTACAGAATCTCACCAGGTTATTCCTCAGAAGAGTCAACTAAGTCGTGCTCCTCTGAAGTGTGTACGCATTGAACCTTTGAAAGATGAAGATAGAATTGCTTCCCTTTCTTTTAATGGACAAGTGTTCTTCTTTCTTTCTCCACTGGTGTAAATTCGTTGTTGGCACCAGGATTTTTCTCTCTAGTAGGTGTTGAGCCACAGTGTTCAAGTTGTTCCTTGGTAACATGGATAGAATGACCTCCTTACATTTCTCACTGTATGACGTTCATTCACTCTTATTTTTAAGCTTTTTCTGCATCTTCTATGTTTTGTACGTCCCGTTTTTAAGCAGTTTAAATGAATGCCAAGATTTGAATACTAGGCAAAATGTTCTAGTATCATTCTCAGTGACAGAAGGCAAAAATCACCTCTCTGTCCACTGCTTGCTCCCTTGTACAGGACAGGCTGCTGTGCTACTTGTGATAAGGATCCCTGCTTGGTTGCCTGTGTGTTACCATGCCTAAATACATGGGGCTTTCCTAGGTAAACTGGTGTTTCTTTGGAGTGCGTTGGGTTTTGTTTTGGTTTGGTTTTTTTACTACTTGATAAGTCTTAATGCAACATGGAAATTTTACAGCAGAGTTCCTTTTTATTTATAGATATCGCTGTTCAAACCATAGTGAGCATGCTGCTGTAAAGCTTCAGAATCCAAGATTTAAGGGAACTGTGTACTGATGCCAGTGATTTTTCCAAGAGAGGTTAACAACTCGGGTTTTCTCAGAATCTTCTATTAAATGCAAGTCGTCTTATAGCCAGAATATACACACATAGTCATAGAAAGGCCTTCACTGTGACAAACCAAACTGTTACTTCAGCCCCACACTACTTGTATGTACTATAATAACCCTCTGGCTTTAAGGGGCTGCGCTTAAAAGCATTTATTTATTAAATGCCCATGTAACATGCAGCTGGATTGTCCCAGCAGAATCACTAGTTGACCCTCTGCTTTTGCTTTCTTTGAGGAAGGGGATGTCTGTATGAATATTTCAGCTTTTTGCATGATTTGGGTTATTTTCTGCTATCTAAAATATAATCATAAAAAAACCCCAACGAACCCAACCCTTTGCTCACTTTCACTGCATATCCTACCTATGAGCAGGGACAAGCGTAGATCACTATTTGGAAAGCTGCCATCCCTGATATTGAGTAGTGCCACTTTTTTCTACTTTCAAATATTTAATAAAATTAGCAGTTGGACTCCTCAGCATTTTTGGTACCTTACTACACCACAAATGGACTCCTGGTATGTATTGCTGATGCAATTTTGGCATCCTTAGGGCTGAAACTATATTCCCAGTTGCAGGCCGGGTAGATATGCCCATTGACCAGATGGAGGAAGCCCATGAGATGCTGTGGGTCGCAGAAGAGCTTGCAGCAGCGGTGACAGCGTGGGCTGTTTGCTTCCTTAGCGCGCGCTGCCTGTCCCCGGACTCTTTAGGGGAAAGGAATTCATTCTCTTTGCGGGGGGGGGGGGAGAACACAAGAGAAAAAAAAAGAATTTTGCTTTATTATTTTATACTTTTTAGGCATGCAGGTGCCAGCGTGGCACACATGGGTAAGATTATGAAGTGACTGCACAAAGCATGTGTAGACTACCACTACGCTGAAACCTGGATTAAGTAAATACTTCTTTCTAGACGAGCATCAGACCTTGCATATAGCCAGCAAGGGGTAAAGCGTGGTGAGCGTGGTGTCTCAGTTTGTGCTGTGACTTAGTGACAGGAGGGCTCCAGAGTGCAGCGTTCGGCGGCATTTTGGTTTGTTCATTAGAAGATGCTTTCCAAAGTGACCTTTTTCACTCTGGTTTTAATAATGCCTGATTTATAGAAATTAGAAAGACTAAGTCTTTTGCTGTTGAGTTTCTGTGGGGCAGTGTGTTAAATCTCAGATTAGGTTAAGGAACTGACATGCAAGCTACTGATATCCATGGATGCCTGCGTATTCATCGGAAAGTTCTTAATTGCAGAAAACGTTTTCTGTTTGGACGAAAAGCTGCTGATTATGCTCAATACCTTTTTTAGTAAGATACTGTATTTGCACCTGCATGCAGTGATGATGGCAATGCAACAAATCTGTAGGCAGCTAAGGACTAAATTCATGAATTCAAGTTTTCAAAGAACCTACTAGGTGAAAAACTGCATGTCTTTGTAAGAAATAGCAAACATGCCCCTTGGAAACGAGCAGCCGCACCATCTGTAGCAGGCGCATGCATGCTCTGATCTTGACTTAAAAGATAGTCTAGCTGGAACGATAAGGTGAATCTTACTGGGTCGCATTTCTTTGTGAACAGGCAGTACTTTGCAGCAACGGGGAGCTGTGACGTACGTGTGTTACTGTCAGGCAATTTTAAACAAAAGGACTGTTTTCTAACTGTTCTGAGATTTCTGACCATATAAAAAATAGTAATATTTTTTTTCTGCAGTATGATCACTCAGAAGTTCTTACACAGGGACATTATGGATTGTGAGCATGCAGTTTGTAATACAAATTGTATTTATTATTAAATATTTCAGCAAGAAGTGAATAATGGATAAAATGAAGAAGGGTGGCACTTTTGAAGAAAAAGGCATTTCCATTGCGTCTCAGAAATGAACGTCATCTCTGTGATATCTTCCCAGATGTTTTCCTTTAGCTCAGTTATCTATAAACAATTCCTTGTTTATCATCCTTTATCTGGCAATTAATCTTGCAAGCAAATTCAAATGTTACAGGCTTAGGGTAAGGAAAGTTTGTCTCGCAACATTAATTCTTGGCTAAGAATTAAGGTTCTGGAAATACTGTCTTTTGTGAGCTTGATTGAGCCTTAGAGGCATGCATGTGTATGTACCTCAAAAAAACCCGTTTTTTAATAGGAAACATACTTGGGTTTTTTTCCTCACTTGTAGGATTCCTGGAAGACTGAATGACAGGAGGACTCCCCTGGGAGAGCTGAATTGGATCTTCACCGCTATCACAGACACCATTGCATGGAATGTCTTGCCTAGAGGTAAGACTTGGGCAGGTGAATCAGATTCTCATCCCAAGTGAGCATTGCTTTTTCAAAGCAGAAGGATGAAGAGTGAAATACGGAGAATGTTAAGGCCTGGTAGTGAAAGAACAGATCAGGCTGGACCTTAAGTCTAGTTAAATTTTTTTAATTTGTTCTTTTTACCAGAAGCATTTCAGCAACCTGATCGTTAGAAACCAGAAAGGTTTTTTTTCTACTGCTAACTTAGTTGCTTCAGCTTTAATAATTTTCTTTTTTTACTGTATTTGTAAAAAGCAGTCTATTTTCTTCTGGCCTTTGTTAGTATCGTAAATACAGGTTTTTTTCCTCTTTGCTGTTAAGGCAGTCTGTGTTTCCCATGAGTAACTTCATCCCATTTCCATACCCCTGTTCTGCTTTGGATTTGTACTTTTGGAGCATGGGTGGCCAGATTTTTAAGCAGTTTTCCAACTACACTCTTTCTAATCCTCAGTACAGCATAAATTCTTCTTTACCTCTATAGAAGATAGCACATTTGCTATCTTTTAGGATTCATTTTGGCTTCTCATGAGCACATCAAACTGCCAGTTAACAGGTGTGTAGTTCTTGGTTAAATAGTACAGAGAGGTCCTCTTCCCACTCAGTTATTTCAAAAAACTTAGTCAGGCTGAGTTTAAGTGAAACACCACAAGGAGAACTCTGTCCAGAAAAGGCAAAAAAGAACCCAAGTTAGAAAGTATTTAATTCTGTTAATGTAAAATGGAAAGTAACTGTGATGCTTTAAGGGAACTCAGAAGGCAGGATTTCCTCTTAATAGCTGTCATATCATGTTACTGCAGAAGTGTTGTAGATTCCTTGTTACTGGAATAAAATATTAACATGTTTTTATGTTTTAAAGGATTTTTGCATATTGCCTAAGGTACTTAAATTACAAAGATACACATTTAGTAATTCATGCAATCTCTTGGCAGATCTTTTCCAGAAGCTCTTCAGGCAAGACCTGCTTGTGGCCAGTTTATTTCGTAACTTCCTCTTGGCAGAAAGAATTATGAGATCTTACAACTGTACCCCTGTCAGCAGCCCTCGTCTACCTCCAACATACATGCATGCGATGTGGTAAGTCACAGCCAACAGGTTACCCTCGCTGCAAAGGCTGCGTGCTGATGCCTTAAGGAGATTTCAGGCACTGTAGTCATGAAAGATTGTTACTACTTAAATCTACACAGTGCTTTACTGATTAAGTCAGTGGATCAAAAATGAAACAGCATGTGGCAGCGTAATACCCATCTCCAAATCTATTTCTTCTCTGTGCATACATAATTATAACGTGTTGTAGTTTAACCCCAGCTGGCAACTAAACCAGGACATTCTCTAATACAGAAGCTTCGGTTCAGCCATGTAATCTTTCACTCCAAATAGAAAAGAAATTGGGCATCTGCTACCTTTATTTTCACAAAGTAAAGCTAGTTACCTGTGATTGTGACAGACGGGGAGAGCTAAGGGCCTGAGGGAAAAATTCGTAACTTGCGTTGTTGAAGTAGAAGAAATTTTTGCTGCAGATTTCATCTACTTTTACTGTTGCTTTTAAGATGATTAATGGAAATGGAGGTGGCACAGTTATCGAAAAGCTCTTAAATGTGGTTTTGACTATCAAACAAATGTCCCATGAATAATAATAATAAAAATAATAATAACAGTAATAACAAAAATGCTTGCTTTCATTTTTTTATTCAATATGATTAAGAACAGAACAGTGCGAAATTTGGCTAAGTACAAACTGGTACAGTCAAGCTAACGTAGTTCCTGTAGCAGAAAATGATAGCTGGGTAACTTGCTAAAAGGCTAATAAAATGACAGGTAAAGGTAGCTGAGTGGGCTTAATTTGCCTGCATTTTCAAAATCCTTTTGATAAGCTTCCCCCGTAAAATTGTGGGGGAAAATAAGTGTAGAGGAGGTCTGAAGTGATGATGATCAGTGTAAAACTGATAGCAGCATCAGTGAGTTCAAATTATATGGCATGGTTTCTCCAAGAAACGGAGGCAAGCTAACAACAGAGAGCCCCAAGAGCGTTTGCAGAAGCAAGCAGCCGTTGAGGAGGCATTTGCTGGTAATACAGCGTTGTTTTCATTATTGAAAAACATGGAGGCGATAGAGGAGACTTTGGACGGAATTATTAGCAACTGGGCAGCCTCACATTTTAAATGTACTGTGTGTACATGGCAAACAATGTTCTTCAGTGCTTTGGTTTAGCAAATTTTAAGGAAAATTGTTCCATCATTTGTAAATATGGTGCGTTGTTTTATCACTGTGTCACATGAAGGACTGGGACGTTTGTAGGTGAAGAGCAGAAAAAGACACCGGAGTTCCCATGGTGTCTTTCAGATGATGTTGCCACTAGATGTGGCAGAGCTCGAGCCACAGAACTGCGTGTTTCCAGTTGCAGTAGAGTGGAACACGTTTTTGCAGAAATTTTGAAATTAAAACAGTAAATTTCTTGAGTTATTTATAGCTTGCTTATCACCAGCATATTAAAAACCTGTATTTCCAGTTCCTTGGGGGAATATAATTCATTCTTATTGCCAGTGTATTAAAAGCCTCTATTTCTGGTTTCCTATGGGAGCATGACTTGACTTGGAGGTGGTGTTGCCATCCACATGCTGAACTGCAGGAATGAAACTAGGAAGACCTGGATCCCATTCCGTATCTCTCATAGACCTGTACAGTAGCATGATGGATTCTAGAAATGCATTCTTTTCTTCGCTTGCATTGTAGTTCTCCTGGTGCGAAATGGTGCTGTAAATACCTTTGTAAAGACCCTCAGACCATACCACAGGATAATGGCATTGGTGCTGCTTTTTAGGATTTACCAGAAGAAGAAATTCCTTAAGAAGGGTCACACACAGGGCTTTTTTCCTTGTGAATCCCAAACACTAGCAAAGTAGACAGCAAGTGAGCAGAGAATCCCTTGACACACTTTGTTCAGTGTCCTCCAAAAACTGTGCAGTTTGAAGTAAATCTAGCAAAGGGGAAAATTCCATTTTTGTCAGAGGTGGCTCAGTTCATAATAATGAACTTTTAGTAAGAACAGATTTAGAAACTAATTTAGGGCTTGCTTAAGTATTTTCTAAAAATAATTATCCGCACTTATCTATGGCCTTTCATTCAAGAATTTTCTAATGGATCCCTGATCTGAAACCTCCAAATCTATTGTGCTGTTTAGATAAACTAGGTAACGTGATGGAGGGCAGGAGAGTTGGCAAAGGAGCGTTGGAAAGAATGTAAACTTCAAACAAGGTGGTTTGATGAACACATTGAATCTACACCTGCATTGTTACACGGTGGAGGGTACAGCACAGTTTTGCTGCTGCTGCGTTACTGAGACTTTTCACAGATTTTTCATGCCCAGCGTGTCAGACAGTGTTTTGGGGAGCGAGTCCTGGCTGCCGCGTTGTCAGCAATGGTTTGTTCTACAAGCGGTGGGCAAGAACCCCCAGGGTTCTCTCCCGCACTGTTGTAAATGTGCAATGAATGCAAATAGTGGCTCTGGTGTATATCGGCCAGAGCTCCTCAAGGATCTGACTTCAGACTTTAAGGGACTTCTCCTCCCCCTGTCCTTCTCCTCCCCTCTTCTGTACTTTTTGAACTTCATTTATTTGGGTTTGTTTAGGGCCTGGTACCTTTTGTTGTCATCCTGTGTGCACCGGGTGTGTGTTCCTGACTCAGGTTTTGGTTTATTGCTTGCAGCCTAAGCAGCGGTGTGATCTTTAGCTTCTCCGGTGCACACATACATATATTCTCCTCTCTTCCATTGTCCTCTGGATGCTCCTCTGGCTTCCTGGACTTTGCTCCTTCATTGACAAAGGTAATACAAGATTACCGTGTTTCTCTGCTGTTACAGACACAAGCAGTTCTGCACATTCACAGCTGGGATGGTGACTAAAAATGGATCTACATACAGATGTAATTCCTATCCCAGCAGAAGGCTGGCTGGAGAAGCAAACTGCTCTTGTATGTTAGTACATTCTTTTTGCGCCATCTTTTGCAGAAAAGGCATAAGTAAATGTCAGTGTTTTGCTGACTGTAGCACCATAAGCACTCTTTCTTCTGAACTTTGCATACACTGCCTGGATCTCCCTCCTCATCGCAGCAGCAGCCGTGAGTGAATTTGCACTCGTGGTGCTCTGCACTGGCCTCGCAACTCTCTTACTGGGAGCATCTCGCAGTCGGTGAGAGGGAAGAGAGCAGAAAGAGCTCGTGCCTCGCTGATGCAGATGGGCTTCTCTGGTCAGAGCACGATGTTCCTGCTTTCCACTTTGCTGTCTGTAGCTGGATGACAGAGCTCTGCCAGTTCCGAGAGGAAGCCGGAGAAGCGCTGAGCGAGGCTGTGAGTGTGCTGGAGGGGTGGGCAGACAGGATGTTCCTTACGCTTGACTTAAGCATCACTTTACCTCATGAGTAATTATGACTGCCCCTTTTCAGACATAAAATCTGGACCATTTGCTCTTTATCTTTTTTGCTTAGCTTTGTCTCTGCTTGTTTGATAATTTTCCCTAAGTTACACTCAAATGTCTCGTGACTTGAGGATCTGGCGGAGTTGTAATAGAAGCCCTGAGGTTGCCGGAGATACGAACTTCTGTTCCTTTTGATTTAGTCCTTTTGAAAACAGCTTTTTAAAATTTTGACCTCTTAAATTGTTGTTCTAGTCAATTCATTTGGGAGACCACTGTTACCTCTTCTGTTAATTATCCTTTTTACCTGAACAACTGAGGAAGAGCGAAAGCTTTTTTTTTTTGGAAGGAAAATTTGACCCACAAGCTGTCAGTCTTTTTTTTATTTCTTCCAAGAAGGGCACCATAATTAGGAATCAAGAGAGCTGATCCCTGTGACCTTGCCCTGTTTGGTAGGCTCTGACATATTATTTCATTCCTTCGTGTTGTTCTTACTTTTATTGGCTTTCTCTGTTTTACCTGCTTAGGCATAAACCCTTCTGGGCACAGGCTGTTTGTATTTGTATGGTGCCTCACACCATAGGTTTTTGGCTGCTGCAGGCACAGCTATAATACAAGTATTAATATTAATATATATTGATTGACTGGCTGTGCTATTCAACTTCAAGAGTTGTTCCATCTATTGTGCAGTAAGAATAGGAGGCCTTGATACTCTGTCAGCATCTTGATCTCTGTTGTGATGGATTATGGTTTATACATTACTGCTGTTGCCAGCAAGTTATATTCGCGGCCTTTGAAAAGTCCTAATAATGTGTTTGGAAATATTTCCTAACGTAGGTCGTATATTAAAAACGAAGTGCCTTAATTATGCTTTGGAAGAGCTATGATTTGTCCATAATAGAAATACTGCAATAGTGTCTACGCCAACCATGAAATTCTAGTTGAAAGTAAGTCATAACAAACTGCAAATAAAATAATCTTGGAATTCTAGCTGGAAAGAAAACCATGATATAGCAACCCAATTACAGGTGAGAGAGGAGCTGGAGTCTTTGAACACTGTGGAAGTGTTGCAGAATGGATGCAGGTCTGCTCACCGATTCCTCAAAGAAATGAGTCTCATTTAGCTGCACAGGAAGACTTAATATCTCAGCAAGAAGAAAGTGATTGTTTGAAAGGGTATTTGGAACCGTTTGACATTTGAAGGATTAGGTTAATTCAGATTACACTGTTGATTTGACCAGATTTCTTTTTGTGTGTCTATGTGTTAGTCTTAACATCTCCAAGACCCATTAATGGACTACAGAGAGTTTAATGGAGAGAAATGTAGGACAAAAATAGCAAAGCATGTGCTTTAAGTTGTAGCTAGAGCAGGGGAATGCATTGGTAGAAGAAAGAAGGATTTCATAGTTGTACCAAATATTCATAGCAATAAATATTTTTTTAAAAATAGCTGTGTCTGAGCAGCTTCCCATCTGTCTCCCCTAAAGCAGGCTTAGGGAGTTCACAGTGTCACTGTGAAGCAGGTGAACTCGGGCTGAAATCTGAAAATTCAATCAAACAGGGTATGGTGTTGAATTGTACTTGCAGAAAAAACAAACATGAAAAATCTTGTCCAACATACTTGTTAAAGTCTGAAATATTTAGCAGTTCTAGAAACACAATTCAAAGCAAGCGGATACCCTGGTGCCTGAGCCCTAAGACTACAGAAGGCTTCAACTTCTCTTAAGTTGCTCCTCAGCATGACTGTCCCAGTAAGAAATACTCATTTTCACTAATATTATGTGCAGTGCAATATACTGCAAACTATTCCCAGAAGAAGAGAGAATGTTAAAAGACATCAATAATATGTTATAAAAAATGTGACATGAGAGCATTAGGCATTGACTCAGCCCAGAAAATGTGAGTGTAAGAAAATCTGCCTTCACGATCTGCCAGCTAATATAGTACATGTGGGTGAAGAAACACTAACGTGCATCTCTGTAACCATGCTTCATTTATGCTGTTAAAGTATTACTGTGGGCTTCCATTACTGAACATTTCATGAATTTGCACAATAAAATAGTCATTGAGCAAAGCTGGAACTCTCAGCCTGTTCTTTGCTTAAAAGTCCAAACTTTGCGGCACCTCCGGGAAACAAAGTAAAGGCAGCTGGATGAGTTCACGTTAAATTATTAAAAGTTTAAACAGTCCTACTGTAATGAAACTGGTATTGGACTGACCGGGGTAGATAGATGGAATCTGGGGGGCATGTGAATAGGAACTTTGTGCTGAAGAGCTAAGAAAAACTGAAACCAAAATACAAAGACAAATATATGAGTATTTCTGTCACGGGAGAAGAGAGTTGACGGAATTCAGGAGAGCTCTTTCCCTGTTTCTTTTTTTTTTTATTGTAGAATTATGGAGGAGCAATGCCTTTTTTAATTTTGATATATTCTGAAATGCTGTATCCTTTTGCAGGGTAATGTCTTGCATCTTGTATGTTGAGTACCTTGTTGAACTGATTGATCAGTGCAGACAGATGCAGGACATTGTTGGTTTGTTTTCTTTACAGATTGTTTCTGTTAGCAGGCTGCGTTGCTTTGCTTGTTTTGGATAAAAAAAAGCACCTTCTTGCCTGTTTTTTAACTGAGTCAATCTTCCAACTAAGGAGAGGATTTAATACACATTTATTCTGAAATATATATGGGAAGTGCATGATACTGTGTTTACTCAGTAGCTGAACCTAAGGAGTGCCCCATCCTAACATAGCGGAAAGTCTGTGAGTTTGACCCCTTTCTTTAACGAGATTGCCCTACAAAAATTGCCAGGTCCCGAACAAGTGTAAGGGTAAGTATAGCCATGCCGTGTGGTTGATCGCATAAAGAAGCTTTTGCACCTGTGGCTTGAGGGCTGGTGGTCCAGCTGATGAGCAACTCGAGCTTCGCCTCCTGTGGTGCCTCTTCCCAGGTTCTCTCTAGTTACTGCCTCGGACGTGTTGGGTTTAGAGCACATAGAAATGGCCCCTTCCTGATAGGTGGTGTATGGTGGAAATCCTTTGGACCTGGTCGAATCAATCGCGGTGTGGGACTGCTTGTTTGTATTGCCCTTTTGGGGAAGTCATAACAGGAATGTGTATAAAACCTTCCGTTAAGCGTAGGATAGCTTCTAACTTAACTGGGAGGTACAAAGAGGAGGTGTCCTCCCTTCTTATGCAAGTCTATCAATTTGTTGTACATACAGAGCGATTAGGACAACATGGTATAAAAAACCTCATTAACCCATTCTTTAGTAGCGTAATGTAGTGAAGTTGAAGCACTGCGATATTTTAGAAGGTTATTATCTGGTGGATACAGCAGTGTTGTCTTGTCAGGGTGGCGGGTTTGGGGTTATTGGAAGAGCGCAGTAAGGAGGGAGGAGAGAACAATGCTGGGGTATTACCAAGCTCTTTTTGTAGCTAATGTAGCGAAAACAAATCTTCCAAAGCACTTTGCAAACAGCAATCTCTGCAAAGGAAGAGAAGTAGTGATCTCTTGGGTGGGCCTTTATAAATCACTTCTAGGATGCAACACCGCCCATCCTTGTTCCACTGCTGCTCCCTAATTTATCTTCTGTTTGTGTGCTAAAGTGTAATATTAGTTCAGCAAGCATATCTACAATTTACCCACCTTCCTAGTTCCCTTTGGCATATTAAAACAGTCAATCACGGCTCCTCCTCCCCACCACCAACAGCCGTTATTTTCACCGTGACTATAACAAGTATTTTTCCCCTTCTCTTTCTTTTCATATACTCGGTGGCGTTAGTTCTTTACCATTCATTTGTGGCAGGGTTTGAATCTTTTAATTATTATAATGCCTGTTTAATGCCGTCGTCTATTTTGCCAACTCCATGAGTTAGCTATGTGGCAACTCATGTCCAACTTGAAGTCTCGCAAGTAACGTGTAGCTGTTCTAGTAGTTGGAAATAGCGAAGTTTTACTACAGGCAAAACTGTGATTTGCTCATGTGTCTCGTTGGGTGGGGAGGTTTTCTGTTTCCTGCAGAAATAGAGCAGCAGCAGTGTGTTGGGCTAGTTTGGAAAGGCCGGAGAATGATTTTAAGTATTTGAATTGATTAGAGTCTCTTACGCAGTTGATGTTAATGACCAGCTCTCTAGATTGTGATGAGCAGTAATGTTAAGATTTTATGTTGGCGGTTACTCTTTTGAAAGATTGAGTAACATTGGCTATGTGGCTACGTTGGTTTTTAATGGCCTGGTTTTAGAAGCGTAAAAAGAGATTTTGTTTTAATCTACTAAAATCTCTTTAAGTTTTTGTTTGTTCTTTCTGATAGCACTTAAAAACCTTTGAGATGTGACTTTGTAGGGCTGCTTTGGACATTTTCATAGCAGTATTAGTCCTTCTTACCTAAAATGACGTTGAGAAGCTGAGCATCTTAGCTCTGTGTCTCTGCAGTATAATGACCTATGCAGAATCCTTTTATAGGCCGCCAAAATAAGACTAGTTGTCCCTGATCTCTAAACCATTTTTCTGCTGCGCAGTAAAACTTATCTCAAAGGCACTACGTATTGACATTTTCTAATGTTTGAGAGAATTTCTTCAGGTGGTATTGCCCATTCCCCCAAGAAACCTGAAAGTCAGAAATATTCATTCTTTGCTTGAAGTAAAATTATCTTTGTATTTGCACTAATTGACTTTGCCTCAGCCTCAACCAGAAATAAATATCTCTCTCATCAGCTCTGTGTAATCATTTTGTCTCCAGCATGGGTCTTTATTGAGCATGTGGGAAGCATTTGTTGCCTGTGCTTTGATTATCTCTTGATTACCTCTTAATTATATTGGCAGCATATTGTCAAGTGAAGGTGAATGCTGTGAAAGCAGAGGGACAAGGTCTGGGGCAACTTAAGCTGCATCTCTCAAATCCATAGAAAAAATGCAGGAACCCTATAGTTTATTTTTCCATCTAATTGGAGAGGTTGTTTTCAGTTGAGAACAGCTGCCAGTTAGGCTAATGGGATAGATTTTGCTCAGCAGTTGTTCTAATGTAAGGCTTTGTTTGACTCAAAACAGGGTGATTTAAGAACTTATTAGAGCAGGTAACTAAAATACACTGTATTGATTATCACCTATAGCCTTACGTCTGCAAATGTTCCCAGAAGAAAAACTGCTTAGCCTATTGATGTTAACACATGATGGCCACAAGCCATGGAAGAGCAAATGTGTCTGGACAGTAAATTAGTTTCTTTTGTGTAAGAAATCCAGTGGGTGGTGGTTTAACTGGCTAGCCTTTCGGAGTGCGTGTGTTAAAATGAAAAGGGCACGGAATGTCTGTGGATAGAGTAGGGATAATCATTCCTGGGGTAAAAAGTAACTGTTTCAGTTTTTTAGAGGTGTTTTAGGAACTTTGGAGACCACATGCATTTATTTTAGTTTGGTCCTATTTTGAAGTAGACTTCTAGCACATTTTGTTTGCGCTGAATCAGCCACAACAGGTTCCTTGGGCCACTGTATGTAATTTACGTGCTGTTATAACACTAACACTAAAATATTTTAAGTCGCAATACTTCAGCCATTAACTAGTATAGTAGGTAAGTGTAAAAACTGAAATCCTTAAATATTTTCTCTTCTTCTAGTTTAGTGTACATCCCTCCATCCTTAGGGTGAGTCATGGAGAGCCAGCCTTTGTAAACAAGGTTGCCACACAAAACCCAACTCCGAGTTAGATTAATGGAGACTGAGTTACTTTTCTCAGGGCTGTGTGCAGTGAGAATGCAGAAAAAGAGAATGAGTGTAGTGGTGTACGTGTATCCAAGAACTGTGAGTTGGAGGGCTTGTCAACAGGATCGCGTCTTCCTGAGGGGTTCTGACGTGACTTGAATCGGAGCAAGTGAGGGTTTGGATGCATATACAGGTGTGCGTTGAAGGATTATGGGTTGGAGCTAATCCAGGATTGAGTTCATTTTTCTACTTTAAAAAAAAAAAAAAGTCATCCATTTTTGCATGAGGCCAGGTACATAAGAAGACTTGAGTTCACTCTGGCTTCTTTCTGTGTAGGAGAGGAGCAGTTTCTGTGAACTTCAGCTAGGGATCTTTTTACCTCGCTCTCGTTTTGTTGGTCAGCCTGATATGCTGCTGGACTAGAGCTTCTCACTGTTTTTCTGAATAGTTCTCATATGTTTTAGTTGTCTTTTAAAAAAAGTGAATATTAAGCATTTCGAAGCCAGTCAGACAACGCGACTTTGTCCATGTACTTGCATGATCAGAATTTAAATTTACCTAGATGTTACTTATGGATAACTTGTAATGACTTCTCTTTCCTTTTACCTTTTTTTCTAGGCAAGCATGGGACCTTGCAGTTGATATTTGTCTCTCCCAGTTACCTACAATTATAGAGGAAGGAACTGCCTTTAGGGTAAGTTGGATAGTATCTTGAAGTGTTGTGTGCCCTATTTAACACATTATTTGAAACCTCGGTTCAGGGCATCACTTTTGCTTTTTGAGTCTTGAATTGTTGCAGTTTAAGGGTTTATATTTTGGAAAATGGTAAATGTCTACTCACCTCACTTAGAGGAACAGATAGAAAAGCAACTTTAAGTTCTTCACTGTTGTACGAGATGTCCAATTCAGCCTGCACCTGTTGGTGAGGTGGAAAATCCTACCAGCAGAAATGATGCCTGAGACCTGACTCTTAAAATTTCAGAGCCCTGATTCTTGACTAACAGTGCTGCTACCAAAAAAAGCATGATTTTTTTAAATGAAAACTTTTAATGCAGAAATTGCCTCTTATTAGAGTTTTTTTCAAATAAACATAAAATAGAGCTTGAGGCTATGTCCAAAGAGTTTTCTTAAGCATAGTATCATTAATATGCGTCATTGGGGTTTTTTCTACTTTAGTTAATCTCAGAGAGCAGAAAAGTAAAATTATTAATATTGTATTTGGCTTAAATTCCTCTAGTCAGACTGGATTTTTCTTGATATTCCTTTTGACGTTCATGAACGGAAACCTTTGAATAGTAATTACCGGACAACCTCAGATACCAATTCCGCCGTGATGTTCTCTCTAATTTTACAGTAACATTCTTGCATCTTATTTATGTTGCCAAGCTCCTGAAAGGTTTTCTGGCTGCGATTGCAGGTTGTCTCCAAAGACCCAAGTACAGGAGGAGAGCTGTGGACTTCTGCAAGGGTGGGGGGTTGGTACAGATGCACTGAGGCTTTTATCCTCCCACCCCTTTCTTTCCCTACTGTATTTTAAAATTTAAACAAATATGATTTTTCTTCTCCTAGCTTATGTTCATTTTTATTCCAGGCCTTTAACAACATCAGTGAGTGCTTTTATATTAGTCTTAGACCTCATCTGTGCACTCACTGTCAAGTGAGTTGAAATTTAGCGACTGTCTGTGTGTTTCAGGGATGAGAGGAGGCACGTGCTTGCTAGAGATTAAACAAGAGATCAGCAAATAAGAGTGGTCATTCTCAACTAGCGATAATTGATTCAAGATAGGGTGGAAGCAATTTGCAAGCAGGTTTTCAGGCCTGACAAATGTAATTTCTTGTGTGTTTTGGCTAGGACTTGAGGTAGCTAGAGCTGTCGATGTGCGGTCACAGCTGGGAGCCTGAATGCTGCGAAGTTCCAAGCTAGTCCGGTCACTAGACGTAAAGGCAGGCTCAAGTCTTCTTCTGAGCTATTCCTTGCGCTTCCATTTAAAATCCAGCGTGATTAATGCTGTGTAGGTTTGTGCCCCCTCTGTAGAGAGGGGACAGATATTATCCTGCTGAACATCTCTCTCTGAGACACCTACAGGAATAGGAAACTTGTCTGTTAGTTTGGGGAGGGAGTGGAAGGGGCTTAGCTCTACACTGTGACAAATGCTCGGAGCAGACAGACAGTTGCTGATCTATTCCTTGTGTTCCAATCAACGCTTTGCCCTCAAACCCCTTGATTTATGCCGGGCAAGAACTGTTGTATATCAGAGAAGGCTAGCTGCTGCTGGCCAGCAGTAATCCTGGGAGAAATTGTTGTTCAGTGCAAGGCAGGGAGAAGAGGCGTTGTGTTGCTGAGGTTAGTCAGCCTGTTTCGTAACTAGGCTGGCAGAAGCAGCAATCAGTGTCTGGGATGTCAAACGCCCGGGTGAGTCACAGGATTACCTGCTGCCATCCATTCGCCGGCCGCATTGGCTGCTGTGGGTTTAGAGTCCAGTCTGGCCCTGGATAAAGCAATTGATAATCTCTTCAGGGCTGTTTTGTTTCAGCAGCACATTATAAACCACGTGTGTCTGACTTCTGCTTATTCTCTAGGTGTTCTTGCCTAGCCAGACCTGGAAAATATGATAACGTGACGGAGAAGGGCCTGCGGGCTCACAGTGCTCGTACGGGGAGGGATGGCGGGGGAGCGGTTGGGCTTCTGGCAGGTTTGGGTTGGTTTAGTCTCCCTCCTCCCATCTCTTCCCTGCCTCCTTCCCCCTTGATTTCTGTTTTTCTGTGGATTTCTAACTGGAAGCTGCTGTGAGATTTGGTTGGCACTTTCTCATACCTAGCTTGTACCACGTACTCAGTGTGATAGATGGCAAAAGGAACGTTTCTCAAAGCGCTGCCACGCTGGCAGGGAATGCTGATGTGCCCAAGGACTGTCCGAGTGTGCACTGCGGAGCAGAGGGCTTTGGGGAATGAGTGTCAGATTATTGGCCAGTCACCACCGGTGTTAGGAGACGAGAGCCACTCTGCACATTTGAGCAGGCTCCAGGGCATTAAAATGTGCTGCGGAATGTCAGCTCTCACCAAGTAAACGTCCTGTTTCATCAGCCAGCGTGGTGCACCCCCAAACAATCACGTCCTGTTAGAGTAAGACCATAGTTATGTTTTTCAAAGTATGCAGAATTTTCTCTGCTTGTATTTGCTGTCCCCTAAACCAGATCCCTCTGTGCCTAGAGATCCTACGGGCTAGTATCCTTTCTATTTACTGGATGCTATTCAGATGCATTTTGTAAAATAACATATGATTGTAATGTCTTAAGCACCAAGTACCAAAGTACAACTGATAGATACTAGCTGGTGGGAGTTCACCCCACCCCTCGTATCTTTAGTAGGGCACTAGTGTAAAGTCTATTAAATACTGTAGCGCTCTGCATGTTATTTTTGTGCTCATTTACCCATGCTACCAGGACATCTCTAATTAAATGAGCGGATTCAATATCTTAAGTAAATTTTCTGATTTTTGTTTGCCTGTATGAAGCCCTTTTACTGCATTATAGGTGTCAGAAGTGATGAATAGCTAAATAAAAGGCTTGAATTAAAAACCTGATAAATAGGAGTCAGCCTTCTTACAGCCCAGACCAGCACATCTGAATTGCCACCTGTTTGTGGGAGAGGTTTATGGCAGCCAGGGACGACTGAGACGTGGATGGACATATTTTTTGTTGTTGTTGGGTAGTATTGACTGTGGACTGGACAGAGGTAGCACTGTGTGCTGCTACAGGAGTGAAACTACCTCTGCGGAACAGATAAATCCACTGCTGTTGCATCTGCTTCTCATGTGGAAATGATTAACCAGATTTCCCTAAGACCTTTTGTGATACCTTTTCCTGTTTCCCTACTCTTTCCTTCTCCTTTTTTCCAAACACATACATTAGAGAATGCCAGTGTTTTTAAAGGGAATTATATCTGGTCAGCCTTTGGAAAAATTTTATACATTTAAAAACCCCCAAACCAAACGTGTGTCAATTAAAAAGAAGGTTTTGGAAACAATAAACTGCGCGAGTCCGTAAGTGCCAGAATTGTTTACTGCACTTGTTTCTGGTTTTGTTTTACACCAAACTTGCATTCCTGTTCTTGCCTCAACAGCACAGTCCCTTCTTTGCGGAGCAGCTGACTGCTTTCCAGGTGTGGCTGACCATGGGTGTGGAGAACCGTAATCCCCCGGAGCAGCTCCCCATCGTCCTGCAGGTGAGCGGCCGGGCCAGGAGGCTCAGCACTGCTGAGGTTTGCGGGAGCTGACACGGAGTGTTTGTGCATGCCTCCCCCTGCCCGCGGAGCGCTGCGCTATCAACCAGATGGCGTTTGGGTACATAAATTACATGGGCTCCTTCAGGATTAATTAGAGCCGATTGCATGTTTACTAGACCTGTGCAGATGAAGACAAAGTGCTTTTCTTCTCCCATACCTTCACTCTCTGTTGAGCAAAAGTTCCTGCTATAGTCCATTTGCAGCTTCAACAGTATCAGGTTCTGCTGCCTCCTCTTTTGCTCTGAAGTAGCAAGACTTTTTCACAGAGCAGCACATCTTTGTTGTTTTCCCCTGTAGTATCTCCTCTTCTGTGCCAGCTCTGTCAGGCAGAGACTTTATCTTCTCTCGGCTTTCAGAAAGTGGAAGTTACTGCAGTGTAACTAGTTTGGAAATGGCTTCTTTATCTGTCTGGTGCAGCCTGGAAAGTGTTCCCTTTAATGCGATGCTGAAATTTTGCTGCAAGAACATAGAAACAAGTCTCTGAAGACCATGCCTGGAAGGAATGTAGCATTCTGGTAGGCATTTGCTCAGACTAGACAAAGTTCATATGTATAAAGGAGAAGTAAATCTGGGAGAAACATAACACCTCATTTCAAATAATATTTTATGGCCAGGCACATATTACAATTGTCATCTGCTCTTGCCCTCTTCTCCCCAGGAGTTTGTATCGACAGTAATATAAACCCTCATCAAGGTAGCTGTGGTCTCTTCTCTACCAGGCAGCAAAATTTAAAGTCTTTCCATTTAAAGGAACATGGTTCCAGTCACTTGTACAAGGATATGTGATTTCTTTCACTACATGCGAGAAGACTCCCTTTCCCTCTGTTAGCTACCAGCTTGTTTTGTGACTGACAGCACCATCAATCTCTGTAAGACCAAATCTTAATTTCCCTGAGCCTCCCAAGCCTTGAGAGATCAGTTGGATAAACAGATGTATGGTTTATCTCTGTCACTGCAATGGGAATAGGCAGGCTTCTACTCTAGCACCAGCTTTGCTGCTTTCCAGTGAATTATTTGGCACCAGAGGGCTCTGCAGGTAGCTTAACCTTGCAGTGGAACTGAGAGGTCACCTGGCAAAGGAACTTGCTTTCCTTCCTGGAGCAGAAATGAGCTAGGGCAATGTAATTATTCTTAGAATTCAAGCATATTAATTGTATAGTGGAATAAGATTGCTTGTTAACAGGTTTGAGATACTTTGAATCAGAGACCAGCTGATTTAGAGAGGGAAAGAAGTGTGTTTTGGACCCCTTTTGCTTTGACCCCTTGGGAGCATTTAGACTATGCTACTGTAGCCTAACAAAGGCTGATCCTGTTTTCCCGTTTTAGACGTGGCCATGGGGGAAGAAGGTATTTGAGTGCCAGGGCCACGATGCCAGCCATGCAACCATGCAAAGCTTGGGTTTGTCAAGGATGGGGAAATGGTCCTTTGTAAATGGCCTTTTAATTGACTTCAAGAAGTTGCTTGCCATTTCGAGTTCTTGCTGTGCATGGGGCAGGTTGGACACATGTGGCTTCCTGGTGCAGAGGAGAGAGAAGCCATCAGAGAGAAGTTAGCCATACGCACAGCCTGAATGAGCCTGAGCAGCAGATGCTTGATCCTTGCGGAGGTACCTCCTGCAGCGCAGTCTCCAGTGCACGGAGACGAGAGTAGCACCCACTCCAGAGAAGGCCATGGGGAGACCACTGCTGCAGTCCCCTTCTTCCGTGCTGCATTTGTTAGGAGATTCTTGCTAAAATGTGGACTGTTACTTCTAAATTATCCTCTTTTGTCCCGGTTAATCTCTAACTTGCATGTGTGGACATAATTAGCTTCCCTATCTTCTGTTTAGGAACAATGATGGACAAATGTCAGGGAGGGATGTGACATAGTGCTGTGTGCATATAGCGGCACAGCGTAACAATTTCATAATTTCACTAAAAGTTCATAAATTGTGCATAGAGTCCCCACATCCTCGTGCAAGTCTCTAGAATTTGTGTCAGGTCTGGCTTCAGGTTATTGTGCAAATCAGTTTGGGAAGTGGGAATATAAAAACCTGAGAGACTGATGGCTTTTTTGTTTTTGAAAATAACGAAACAGAGTTTTTAAAATAAGACACAATTTGATTTGGTTAAAGGTTCTTGTGAGATGCTAGCAATGTTGAGATGTGGTTTTGCATCTTCACCTGGAAATCCTTTTCAATAACATCCATTTTTTTTCCCCAGCTATGATAGAATTTGTGGATTTAATGTTTTTTTCTCTGCAGGTCAGATACTAACAGCGTTGTCTATCTGTATGCCTCCCATTGTCTGCGTAAGCACCCTGCACCTAACGTGTTCCTGTCTGTTGTTTCAGCCCTCCCCAGCTTCCACCATGCCCTGGTTTCTATTACTGCTTTAATCTGAAACAGCTGCCCCTGTTATTCCTGTGCTGGGTATCTTTCAAGCACATTGTTAATGGTGCCAAGTTCTGTAGTGAGTTTATGGAATAGGCTGGCGCCAACTAGGGCAGGATGACCAAAATCCTTTCTCTTACGACCTGTCCTGAGATCTGAGCTCCAATGTTCAGAGGTGAAACGATTAGAGTAGTTATCACATCCTCCTCCCTTCTTCTTCTTCTGGACTTTCTCTGCACAACTTTAGTATCAGTTGTCCATAGGATGAGACATGAGCCAAGTAATTTAGTTATTCTTCAATATTAAACATGAAAAATAATTTAATTTGAATATGCAGGGTGGAAAAACACTGAGAAGGGGATGGAATTGGGGAGCTAAATCAACGAGTCACTTTCCCCGAGATCCGTGCTGAGGGATGTTACTCAATTTAAACTGAGGATTAAACGTTGCATTCCAATATCTTACATCTGTTAAGGAGATTAAGAACTGAAAGTCTCTCTGTTAATATTTCACACCAGGGTAGGTATAAGCCAGTAAACTACTGCCTCATTATCATTGTCAGACTCCGCTTTAATGAGATTTTTATTAACGACTAATGTGACCTTTTGCTTCCCTCTTAAGTCTCTTACATCGATTTGCCAAGGAAAGCAAAGCCTCTCTTTCTGCTTCTGAGCTGTTTTGAGTAATGGGAGACTGCGACTTTTGCTCACCTTTGAATCCTTCCTGCAGATCCAATTGTGTTCCTGGTTACTGGGGAAAGGCAGGTGGTACGATGAGAATATTTGAAATCCGTAGGGGCTGCTTCCATCTAGCAGAGCGATGATGCATAGGAAGCACTGTGCTTGAGAGAAAAGTTAGCAGAGAGAACAAGTGGAGCAATGACGTGGAGATCGAGGATAACTGCATTCCTAAGATAACGTTTGTATGTGCTCGCAGAAAGATCATGAAGGAGAGCATTGTCGGGAGGGTCAGTAACCCCTTGGCGACACTGTTCAGTGGGGTGAAAGTTTTCAGCAGTCAGGGTTTGTCTTCCAGCGTTTTTGTTCAGACCGTCAGATCGTTCAAAGTGATGTAACGATCCTGAGGTCTTCTTAGATTGGGTCTGCGGTCACAAGGATTTTTGTTCTTTTTAGCGATAACCTTTATCCTTCTCCTCTGCAGGTGCTGCTGAGCCAGGTACATCGGCTGCGGGCTCTTGATTTGCTGGGAAGATTTTTGGACCTGGGTCCCTGGGCAGTTAGCTTGGTGCGTGGATGTTGCATTTTGTCTTATAAAAGTCTGGTTTATCTCAGTATAGGCGATAAATACAAATGATGATTTATGGAAGGAAGATGTGGAAGATATTCCACAGATTTGACAAATTACCAGTATTTTGTGTGTTCATGTGTATGCAATGGAGCAAGTGTCCCTAAAAGAAAAGTGGTTTGTATTAATCAAAAAGGCCGAATAGCTGTTAGTTTCCATTACAACAAAGAGGAGTTCCTTGCAAATAGTTTAGTGTAAAATATTCTAAGGGACAAAACAGGAGGAAATACCTGGGACAAATAAGAAGGTTTATAATGTAAAATAAATAACAAAAAAATAGCGCATACATTTGTCATCTCTCAGCTTAATAGCTGCATCATTTTCTTCTCTTCCTTTATCTATTTGGTCTCTGGATTTTATAAGCTCTTCTGAGAAAGTGGCAGCTGCCTTCTGCATTTTGGAAAGTGGCTAGCACAGTGCGGATAGTAAATAAGAATTAAACAGAGGAGCAGTTTAAAACACTCCTGTAAATGGAGCTATTTGTTGATAGAAGTGATGAAGACGAACCACCAGCTGGTAGTGGAATAGCTCAATGATGGGACTTTTTAGTGGTTTTCTTAACCTTCCTCCTTCTCAGCCAAGACTCCCCTCTGCACGCCTTTGTGGACAGCTTAGCCTTGGTGGTAGGAAGAAAGCGTGCACTAGAGGTGATTTTAAGACCTCTGGATTATAAACTTCTATGGGGATCAAAACATAGCTGCAAGTCAGCCACGGTGGCCTTTGCTCTGGCTATTACGGGCTTTATAGACCTCCTTGGCTGTATCACTGGGTGATGCTCAGCTGCTGCAGGTTGTGGGGCTGGTAACCCCCCCAGGAGCCCAGTGCTGCAAGTGCAATCCCCCACCATATATTTCCTTTACATTGTGCTTTGGGAAGGGTACCGGCAGTCACAGTGGGGTTCTCAAAGATTTTACATGTTGCATGTCCTCCTGTGAGCGTAGTCTCTAATCCCATGGAAAAGCCTTGGTAAAAAGTCCGTGTAAGGCGAGAGGCTTATTTAATTTCCAGTGGAAGGCTGTAATTATTAAGCTTTTGCAATATGTTTACTTGTGAGAGCAAATGGCCCCATCTGAGGAGAGCACAACATATCATGAAGCATAAAATAGCACAGGCTGTAATGAGTAAAAGCTAGTGCTAGATTAACTCTGCGTCTCTGTGGACCAAATGAATCTGAAAATATCTGGTGACATCCAAGATGAAAACAAGCAATAGACAAATACACAGGGATCCCCTCTTTACTAGAAATGTATGAAATTGTTTTCTACCAGATTTCTCATCCGTGTCATTAAGTATGCCGCGTCTTCGCCGAGCGCTCAGTCCTGCCCCTGCGCGGTGCTGCCTCTGCAGCGAGGCTGAGCTGTTCATGAGGGTTTGCTGTTCTCTCTGGCTCCCCAGGCCCTGTCTGTTGGCATTTTTCCGTACGTGCTGAAGCTACTTCAAAGTTCAGCTCGTGAGCTGAGACCACTCCTTGTCTTCATCTGGGCCAAAATTCTGGCAGTGGACAGCGTGAGTACTTCTGAACTTGGCTGTTTCTCTGGGGTTTCAGCAACGTGCCTCCCCCCCCCCTTTGCTTTACCCAGTTGCTTTAGACTTGGGACTTTCTCCTGAGGTATTTCAAAAACACGCTGCATTGGCTGGAGACCACTATATTATCTCATTAATTTATTTGACTTGTACGAAAGCTAGCTTCTGAAGCTTTGTGAATGGGAAACCCCCATTAAGGTGCTGGCACTGGGTACTTTGGCTGCCCACCTCTTCACGCCTGCCCAGGATGAGAGCAGGTTTGCTCTGTCTATTGATGCTGCAACCTCACGTTAACATCTCACAGTTCCTAGTTCCTCCTCTGGTTCTAGGGTGTAGGTGCTCTAGGTAAAAGCCATCAGAACTCACTGACTGCATCTTTATGGGGGAAGATACTGCTTTGCTTGCTGGAGGGGCTTAAAATGCACTCCTGTCTTGTCGCATTCCCAGGTGAGAGCGCGCGTGCATGCACTCATACTCTCCCTCAAGTTGTTCCCTTCAGATAGTGATTAAACTTGGGTTGTTCAAGACCATTATGTCAATTGTCAAAGCAGGCTGTGGGTAGTCTTCAGACACAGAATTTTTCTAGAAATAAAAGTGATTTTTGGTGACTTTAACTTATAAGTCCTGCGCCAAGTCTAATGCACATGCTGATGCATTGAAGAGGGTTGACATAGGAGTATTTACCCGCCACAGAAGACAGATTATTGCTATCACGGGTCCATGATTCTGGTCTCCTCTACAATATTTTGGCACCTTTTGGGTTGAGGTTTAAAAAATTGAGCCCTGGTTTTTAAAGATGGCCTTAGCCAGAGCTCTAGTTTATGGGGTTTAAAATAAATAATTAAGCAGGTAAGTAATTGCAGATAAATTTGCATAGTGAGATATATATATGTATGACTCTGTGGTTTGTAAGTGCAATTAGTTGGGCAATATAAAATTATTAGGAGTGGTGCGCACAGTTAATTGCAGGCATGATTATAAGCCAATATGAAATTGTCTGAACTGCTTGTAGAAGTTGGGTCTTGCCTATTTGGAGGTTTATTTTTGTTATATCACTTCCATTTCAGTGTGGAGAATAATACTGAATTTGTTGGAATTTTTCCCCACTGTTGATCTAGCATTGTCAGGTTTAGTTTTATAAATACATTTTCATTAACATCCTAAGAGGATTTTGGAGAGCAAAGAAAATGAAAACTATTCATCTTAAAGCTACTCTTGAAAAGCTTATTTTTGATGCATGCCTCTCCATGGCTGATGCTTCTGCCCCAGGTACGTTTCCAAGTAGGCTCATGTATAATTTACATGAAGTGTCATGCCATCCTTCACTTTCTCTGGTGGTGAAGCCAATCTGAGAGGGCTCATCCCCCCCTACCCCTCCTGCCACCATCAGTGTTGCTCCCTCCCATCCTCTGTTTTATTGCCTCACTCGTTTGGTAGGCTGTGCTTTACAACAAAACAACAGAAAACATACTCTTAAATTTTGTATTTGGATTTTTTTCTGCTGTTTCGCTCACTAGCTCCACAAACAAGTGGTACAAGTGAGAAGGGAGGAGAGGGCAACTTCAGCAGGAAAGTGCAATGAATGCTGCCAAGGGAGGAGACGGGCAGCAGCTTGAGTTGTCACGCCATAAAGGGAACAAATATGTCATCATATCGGAAGCGAAAAGAATACTTTCTTGTTATATGCTAAATATCAATACAGACATGTCTTTTCCCTCCTCTGCTGACACAAGGTTTGGCCATGTAGGTTTGAAACAAGTTCACTTTCAAAGTTTAACAAAAACCAGTATCGCAGTGTGTATGTTGTGCAGGTTCCAAGTTCTCTAACGTTATAGCCTGCTCCACTTCCCCAGCCCTCCGCAATTCCAGAGGGTAAATTTATCTAACCAAACCACAAGACCGGTATCTACATGCTCCAGGTTGAGAGAAGGTCTGTTAGTGTTTTGGTTGATCCAGTGATGCTGCAGTTCATGACCTGAGCCGTGGAGAGCACGCTATGCTGCGTGTCAGCGTCGTTTTCTCGGAGATGGTCTTTTATAAGTCTCGGAGGGGGATGACAACTGCAGGGGCACACTCTGTGAGTATGAAGGCAGGTGGGCTGGAGATGCTGACCAAAGGGTAGATGCAGTAATTCATTGTTAGGCTGCATGGAATCGCCGTAGCGTTAGTGCTGCGCATGGGGTGGGTGTGTGGGTCTGAGGGTGTGATCCTCTGCCTGCGCTGGGTGTGCATCTGCCTGGGTTGGCTCTGGCTGGAGTGGGTGCTACCTCCATCATCCAGGCAGAAGCCGTTGCCCTAGCATATGAGAGCGTGTTTATTTTAAAACATTCTGCCAGATAGTCTTCATCCTTGCAATAATTGTATGGTGCTGTCTCTCTCCTTCATCTGCTGTCCCCTGTACGTGTATTTTATTTGGTTTCAGGAGACTGCAGCTGATGAAATTACTTTCATTAAGACTGGAGTTGAGCTGATTGCTCATTCCTCTTTGCATTTGGATGTGACTGAGAACAAGTTATATAAGACTTGCTAGTGCCCTGGAGAGCAGAATATCCTGCTAAGATAATATTTCTGTTCTGGTCCCTCCCTCTCTTTGCCAGGGAGGCAGAAGAAAGGTGTTCTGACATGAGACAGCAGTGTACTATGCCATGTGTCTGTTCAGATGATACCTTCAGTAGGCATGGTATGCTGTGAAGAATTGCATTTTTTCATTAAAATTAGAGGATAAATCAGTGGTTTTCAAGAAACATTGCACTTCAGACAGAATTGTTTGTGTGTGATATATAGGTGTCCCTAATAAACATTGGAATATTTAGATTAATCTGCTTTAATTCCATGTATAATCAGATGATTTTTTCATAAGATATTCATTGAGGACTCTAGTCATCTCTGCCTGAAACCTGCTGGAGTATTTCTAGACAATCAACTTGCAGAGCTGCATAGCAAGTGAAGGTTCAAAGTTGCCTGCTGTAGCTATCTGGCAGGTATAGATTGGTGTAGGAGTAGAGTTGTGTGCTGCCACATGGAGATGGCTGTAACACTTGCAAATACAGTTTAGGTCAAGAATTCGCTACATGCCACATTGATAATGTTTGGTAAACACCACCCTCTAAATCTTAAATACTTGAATTTAAAGGGAAAAAAAAAAATCCCCCCACCTGTAATAAGGATTATAATCAGGAATTTAAGCAAGACCAAAAAAACATGCACGTAAACCAGTACTGAAAATGTGAATAGTACTGAAGTAGGACAGTGAAAAGAAGACCTTACCACTCCAATCTATTGGCTGAAGACAATAGAAGACAAACATTTCTCCTACTTTTTAAAGCGATGGAGTGACATAAATAGCATGCTTACTTTCCAGATGTGTCCTTTGTTAGCAGGATTGTGACTGCCATTTCCTATCTTACGTTTAATACAAATATTCAAGTTAAGTGTTCCCTGAGGATAATGTGGCAAAGGTACCCACCGGGGGGGTGAGGGTTCACTGACCAGCGTGGTCACCCAGGACACCCCTGAGCTGTGGCAGTGCTGCTGTATTCCAGGAACTTGTGAGATTTTTAGGGTTAAGCTACATAGCACATACGTTATATTAAGGAGAAAGAGGAGATCTTTGCTCTAGTCCCTCCCCAGCACTGGGAACTTTATGTTTTATGTAAGTTCTGAACTTTCACACCAAGCCTGCAGCTTGTTTTGGTCATGTTGTATTATTATTCACAAGTGTAGCTGCTTATTCCCTGAGGAGGCGGTGTTACTGATGCTGGCTTTCCATATTGTTCGCAGGATCTGAGCAGGGAGGGTTTCAGCAAGCGTACTGGCTTGATACAAGTTGCCTCCCTCCCTCCAGCCTCAGGTATTTGGTAACAGTGGCAGCACAATAAATGTGGTGTGAAGATGGGCAGCCTTCTCTTTGCTGGTGTCTGTTTGCCTACATTATAGCGAAGAGATTGGTTTTTGTAAGGAGCAGAAGGTATTCACGCTGAGGATGAAAAGGGGGAATTTTTTCCTGGTTTTTTTTGTGCAGCATTACACAGAAGTCGGGAAAGCCTCTCATACCTGCAGCCTGGCATCAATCCATTCCCTCTGCTCTTTGGTCTGCCAAAACCAGCATCTTCACTCCCTTCAGCAATAAAATATTCTCTTGCATCTCTGTCTTGCCATCCCCTCTCCTTTCAACAATTAGTTCCCTCCTTCACCTTCTACGCATGATAAAAAATACATGATCCTGTCTCTGGCATGAAGCGTACAATAGAACCACAGTCATGGGGGAGACTGATTGCCGAGTCAGTCTTTCCTCCCTTAAATTTTCATTGTCGTAGTATGTATTCTTTTGATTTGACCCTAATATGTCAACCTGAAGCCTGAGTTGGTATGTTAGCAAAACCGTGGTGTATGCCATGTGCTTCACTCCTGATACTGCCCCAGGAAAACCTGCATTCTTCTCCTTGCAGGCTTTTAAAGACACTGGACTTGCTCCGCAGTTTTTGATTGTGTGTAGTAGGAGATCATGCTACTACATGCTACTGTTGTACCGATTTAATACACGTTAGCACTTGACCAAATGATACAGTGAGTAGTCTCGTTTGTGTAGATGAGTTGAAATCTTCTTGTCAAAATCTAGCCCCACCTAGGCAGGGGATTAGACAGAATATAAAGAATGAGTATATAAAGAATGAATAATTCCTCCTCCAGCCTTACAGATTTACTGGTAATTGCTCAGTGATGTGGGCCACTGTAAGAGAAACATGTGCTAAGTTTATTGCATGCGGCAGTCCCCAAGGGTTCTCCTGCTTGTGGAAGGTGGCACTTTAACATTCACCAGGCACTCGCTCTCACATCCTGGCTGCCAGGCTGAACTGGAAAATCAGCTACAGTGGTACAGAAAGAACCAGGAAGGACTGTCTGTGCTATCAGACTGCGCCTCCCATCATCAGAGTCGCAGAGCAGGCTCGCCCAAAAACTTCCATAGCTCTGGAGTCCTGTGGATAAGATGGGGTGGGCAGCCGGGGGGGAGAGGACGGACCCCGAGAGCATCTGCAACAGCCTGTGCCACGTGTTCGGCACCCAGGAACACCCACGTACGTCTGAACGCACAGCGCAAGCTGCTTGCTTGACTCTTGGTAGCTAGCGCGTGACCATAATGTTCTCTAAAAGGCAAGGTCACTTACTGCGTGCCTGGGGAACGTTACAGATTTGACCAGGATTTTGCGCTAGTTAGGTAGGTGTTTAACTGTACAGCTAGAAGTTAGTGAGCAGCATTTATCTGCAAAACTGGTCTATGGTGAGCTAATTGCCTTGACGTGGGATTGGAAATCAAGGGGAAAATTAGACTAGGAGCTTTCAGAAGATCTCATTTTACATAAGTTTTATTCTGGTAAATGTAAAAAAGAAAAAAAATATTTATCGCGTTCCTCCTCAGTTTTGCCTTTGGCAGCTCTCAAATACAGGTGAAGGTTTGATGTGGGACAGAGAGGTGTCAAGTCTAACTCTTCTCCTGAGCAGGAGGTGACATTTTCAGCTACTGTTTCTGTCGTGTTGGAGGGTGGCAGAAGGTTCCTTGCTTTAGACACTGCTCTTCCCTGTCGACCCTTCTCCTGCGGGGATGTTTGCTTGCGGCCCTGATGGAGGGCTAGTGCTTTATTCTGCTCCTCACATGAAAAGGAGATTTGAGAAAAATGATTAAGATGTGAAATATTCATGTGTCATTGGAAGAAAAAACATTTTTTATGTTATTGTACTCATCGTGTTTTTCTTTGTCTCATTTTTCAGTCGTGCCAAGCTGACCTTGTGAAGGACAACGGTCACAAGTATTTCCTTTCGGTTCTGGCAGATCCTTATATGCCAGTAAGGACAAGTCATCTTTATTCAGACTTCTAGCATTTGCTTAGCTTGTCTGAGCTTATCTGTTGCTGTTCTGATGCAGTTGGTGCTAATGTAGGATTGCCTCCCACCTCCATCTCCTGTGACACCCACTGCTCTACTGGAGAGAGTCACTGCTGAGCTGTGGAGTCAGTGACCAGGGGAGTTAAAAATGCTCCTGCCAGGTTGTGTGTTAGAGACAGCCAAACCAAACAAGAATTTGCAAACTCGTTTGAAGTTACATAAGTGCAGATTACTCAGTGGTGATGATGGGAGCTGGGGGCTCCTGGGGGCTGGCTGCAGAGGCAGTCTAATTGCGCTGCAACTTTCATAATTCCCTCTGCAAAAGTTTTTTGTGGTTTCCTGCGGTAGGTATTTGTATGCCTCCTCCGGAGCAATATATGGGGGCTGGTTGGGAGGATCGTATTGGCAGTCTGATGAAGTGTCTCAGGTGTAACTAGTGACAGGACTAGATGACAAGAAAATTCTAGCTTTCTTCCCCTTCTTGTTCTTTCAACGTGATACAAACTGCATTTAGACTAATCTCATGTTTCAGAAAGTACGGGATATTGTTGTTCCCTGACCTGTTTTCTAGATAACAGTTAGTTGTATGTTGTTTTAAGGCTGAACACAGGACAATGACGGCTTTTATCCTGGCTGTAATTGTTAACAACTACAACACTGGACAGGTAAGTCCCAACATCCTTTTTTCTTTCATTCTCTCCTACCTCTTCTCTGCATCGTGCCTTTACTTTGATAAAAGTCCTGGCTTGCATTAAAGCACGACCCCAAACTGGAAAACTGAAATAGAAGATTGCTTTACATTATTTTTGTGTGGATTAAAAGAAAAATTGACCTGGAGGTGTGACAAACACGTTATGTACCTGGCACCTGGAAGTGGAGGTTAAGGACACAAGTCACTCAACAACTACCCCTCCAGGCAGTGCGCTGACGTGCTATTAAAGAAATAGTGCCTAGTTTCTGTCAAGTAGAAACTTGATGGCTGTGATAAAGTTCTTGGGAAGGGTATATGGAATGAGCCATAAACCTTGGGGCTCTGACAGGTGCAAGGAGTATTTCCAATGAGGAAAAAACGGGCTTTATGTGCTACAGGAAGCATTTCTAGTGCTCAGCTATTTAACTAGCTATAGCAGCACATAGTTGACCTTCCCTTCGTGCTGCTTCCAAATAGTATTTTGTAACAAAATCAGTATATAACCACTGAATAATTATTTTCTCTTGATTTCCTGTCTGTTTCAGAAATAATCTTCTTCTTTGATGATGAGGTGGGAAGCTGTCATCCAAAATAAATTGCATTGATTTGTCTTTTAGGAAGCTTGCCTTCAAGGAAACCTGATTGCTATTTGCCTGGAGCAGTTAAATGATCCACATCCTCTTTTGCGTCAGTGGGTGGCCATTTGTTTAGGACGCATTTGGCAGAACTTTGACTCAGCCAGGTGGTGTGGTGTGAGAGACAGCGCTCATGAAAAGCTCTACAGTCTCCTCTCAGATCCAATCCCAGAGGTGAAAATGCAACTTTTTTAGTAAACGCCAGTTGAATTGTCAAAATTGTGGCAGAGGGCTACAGAAATACTTACAAAAGCAGGGCCTTCAAGAGCTTTATGATTGTGTCTGGTTCAAAGAAAGATCTTATTGCTGTTTCTTCAAGGTGGTGGAAATCATACAAGCCCCGCAAGAGAAGTAACCAAATAAATGCGGGGGGAGTTCATACAGCCCAAAAGCCCTGGAATCTTGGCACCAGAGTTAGGAAACGCCGTGTTTTTACATACTTACATATCAGACACTGGTTAAAAACATGGTCTCAAAACTCACTGTGTGTTGCAAAACATCTTCTAGTCTTTTTGTCCAAGTACACAAACTGTTCTTCTCCTGGTATGTGTGAAAATACATCTTTAATTGAACGTGGATTACCTTTGTGACAAACTGTCCAAGAGAGAAGCAGTTCTTGTGCAGAACCTGGCTATGATTGACAGAGCCTGTCAGACCCCCGTGAAATTACATCGTGTGTGGGAGAAGTAAGCCTGGAGATAAACACCATTGCTAATGTGCAGTGATTAAAGATTGGATTCTCCTTTACATCCAGTCTTTCTTCCTGCATCCTCCACCTCTTTTCTCTGGCCCCATCTTTCCCCCATTTTGAGCAGTATTGGTGAAAGGTTGGGTTGACTGTCCTTATGGCACACCTGCACCTCTCTTTGAGAAGCTAGAGTGAGTGTTTCTACTTTGTGCAGCACGTCCTGCAGTTGCTGATTGCGCCATATCCCCACCGTTTGCAGGCTCTGCCAAGGCAAGCTGTAAGACTACCAAACCATCTGATCCCTCTGTTCTTTGTGTAATCTGGCAAAGTTTACCCCGATTAGAGCTGCCGTCTTTTCTCCTTTTCCTTTTTCCATCATCTTCTACCTTTCTGTAAGCCCTTAGCTGAAAACTGTAGTTCAGCACTCTATTGTTAAAGAGATTCACATCCCAGCAGTGACTCCCTGTGTACCTTATTCCTGTTAATTAATATTCTGGGCAACGTCAACTGGAAACGTCACCCATGGGAAGGTCACTGAGTGTTCTGGGAAATTAAATATACTCCTGCATCTGTGAATACTTAAAACTCAGTGCTTTGCTGAGTTTGTTTTGGTGTTTACTCTCCATGGGCTTCCCTTTAACCCTCACTATTTACCTGATATGATAGTCCGGGTATCCAGAGATGCCATTTTGGGGGATAAAAAAATCCCACTGGCAAGCTTCGGGCTGGAAACAAGAGGAAAATAATAATGAATGTTTGTGTCTCACAGGTTCGCTGCGCTGCAGTCTTTGCACTGGGAACATTTGTGGGCAACTCAGCTGAACGGACCGATCACTCTACCACCATCGATCACAATGTAGCCATGATGTTGGCACAGCTCATCAACGATGGGAGCCCCATGGTTAGAAAGGTATGGAAGGGCTGGTGGTACAGAAGTTTGGTGGATTCATGCTGATGAGCTCTGCACTATGCCTAATCAGAGCATGCATTATTTAATAGACTTTTCAATGAATTTGACTAATTTGGAAGGATCTGTTTCATCATGAAGCCTTTTAACATCAGTTCCTGCCAAGAAGCAATAGGCACAACTGACGACACTGGTGAAAACAGCAGCATGAACCTACTGCTGTGGCTGAAGGCTCAGCACTGAGCCCTATGCTGCACGCTCAGGGTGGTCACGCGCAGTACCGTTCTGGAATGCTGTTTTATCCACTTGCCCTTTTTCAATGCACGTATTACAGCGTTTCATTTACTCTGCAATATAAGGAGCCTGCTGACAGGAATAATACAAGCGTAGTATGTCATTGTGTCCACGTGTTGACAAGAGTGTTGTTCAGATCAAAATGTTTCTGCTCTTTAACACTGGACCTCTGACCTAGGTCATGTATTCCACTAAGCAAATATCTCAAATGGGAGTAACCATCTCAGGATTTTGTGGGAATTTTTATATCCCCCCCCCCTTTTTTTTTTTTTTTAATTTAGAAGAGAATGCAAAGACAGGTATAAGGAAGGAGAGCAATTACACTGAAGTCTTTTCCAGGTGCACAAAACACTGAGAATTCTTGCTGGGTTACTCTTCTACTGATGCTCTTCTGTTGATTAGTGTTTTGATTCAAGTATGTTACATTACAGGATCTCAGGTTTTACATGAAGTAGTAATGTGTTGCTAGAAACATTGAGTATGGGGCAGTCCTAGGGGAGGAAGAGGAGATGGAGTAAGAGTGCTGTGGATAGAACAGGAGAGCTCTGTTCCGTAAAAAGATCTTGCTGCTTTTGGAAACCACAGGGCGGATAACAGACAAAGTAATTCTTCAGGTTTCGGAGAACTGCAATTTCTGATGCACCACTGCACATCAATAGTACATTAAATAGTTTTTGACATTCTGGATTGTTCTTGATGGGTTTACTTAGGTGTCCTAATGCTTGTGTTTACTTAACTAGAACATCAATACCCTGACAGTTGTCACCAGCATTGTGAGGATTAATTTTTGTTGTCTCGTTCCAGCATTTAATCAGTTTAATTCAAGAGAGAAACGCATGTCACACTATATGCTCTTTGAGATTCATAAATCTCTCTTGGAGATTAGTCCCCTGAACAGAGAACAGCAAGCGAAGCCAGCTCTCCAGCTTTCCTGTTTGCTGTTTCCAAGTGCCTAGCAAGCAGTACCTAATTGAGGGTCTGAACTTCACCTTCTCTACGCTCCCCACCCCAGTAATTCAGGTTCTCAAGTTGCAGCTATGAGAGTGAACAGACTGATGATCCCTTGCAGGTGGGCAGCACTGTTCTCATGGTAGCTGCTGTCGTGCTTTAAGCCCAGCCAGAAACTAAGCACCACGCAGCCGCTCACTTGCTCCCGCCCCACCGAGAGTGGGATGGGGGAGCAAATCAGAAGGAAAAAAGTAAAACCCATGGGTTGGAATAAGAACAGTTTAATAGAACAGAAAGGAAGAAGCTAATAATGATAATGATAACAATAATAAAATGACAATACTAATAAAAGGATTGGAATATACAAAACAAGGGATGCACCATGCAACTGCTCACCACTTGCTGACCGATGCCCAGTTAGTTCCCGAGCAGCACTCCCCCCAGTTGATATACTGGGCGTGAAGTCCCAAGGTCTGGAACACCCCTGTGGCCAGTTGGGGTCAGCTGTCCTGGCTGTGTCCCCTCCCAAATTCTTGTGCCCCTCCAGCCTTCTCGCTCGCTGGGCATGAGAAGCTGAGAAATCCTTGACTTAGTATCAACACTATTTAGCAACAACTGCAAAACATCAGTGTTACCAACATTATTCTCATACTGAATCCAAAATACAGGACTGTACCAGCTACAAGGAAGACAATTAACTCTATCCCAGCTGAAACCAGGACAGCTGCTGACATTGCAGGTCAGTACAAGACACTGTGGTTCAGCACAGGATTCAAACGCCAAGGCTCTTTGTGGAAGAGCTGAGCCATGTCCCCAGGGGCCTCTTGTCAGAATCTGTTTTCTTCAGCTCAGAGCAAAGATAGGGCAAGCTGTAGGATGACAGCTCCGCTCCGTCCACACATGTGCTGCACAGGGGGAGAGAGGGTCAGGCTGTGACACCGAGGGACGAGGACACCGATCCTCGGTACAGCTCGTTGCTGCTCTGCAGGAAACACGCTTCTTGTGGGTGAGACTGCTGCATGCACGGGAGCAGAGGGAGCTGGGTGTTAGTCGCCAGTTCAGTACTTCTTGTGACACTGCATCAGTTTGACAATATTGGCCACAGTCAAAGAGTAGTGGGAGCCTGTTCACGTATAGACTTGTGAAGAATTAGACTTGAAACGGAGTGCTCTGGCTTTCTTCAGTTCATCCCTGTGAAGTGAAGGGAAGATTATTAGCCTGGATGGCCACCCAATAATATCAACAATAATGATCACATTGTTCTGTGTTTCCCTTTGGTTTATTGTTTCTGATCTACGTGACCATGAAATACCCATTTCTTCCGCTCTTTCCATAGGAGCTGGTGGTGGCTTTAAGTCACCTGGTGGTTCAGTACGAGAGCAACTTCTGCACCGTCGCCTTGCAGTTCATGGAAGAGGAGAAGAACTACCCTCTCCCCTCTCCAGCTGCCACAGGTAGATGGTTTGTGTTTCTATGGGCAGGAAATGTGTAGCCTGAAAGCGCTTGGGAACTTTTATTTAAGGAGTTTGCCCAACACGATGAAATTCTTGCTGGTGGTGATTTACCAAACAGCACCATTGCTACAAAGTTGAGTGGTGTGGTGGGTAGCTCTAATGTCTGTTTAGCACCGTAATATATTGCACTGGAGAAATGCATCCTCTGCTGATACTCCATCTAAAACACAGCTATAGCTCACCGGCAGGTTGTAGAGACTGAACACCTTGTCAAATTCAAAGGGATTCCCTTCAGATCAAGACTGAAGTATATTTGTCAAGGCAGTAAACAGGCTTACCTTCTTTCCCCCCCGCCTCAAATTACACCTGAAACTTCAGTGTCATGTTGACCTAATGAGAAGCCTCACCAGACAACAATGAACCAACTATACTACTTGCTGCTGCAAAGCACCAGACAAGAAGCAGTGAAGAACTTTATGCTCTGTGCCTATGGTCCCATCCCTTTTGTGGTGTCTGTTGCTTTATGCGAGGAATGAAAAGCCCTAGTGAAATTGTTGCTAACCTTGTATTTTCTTTAGATGTTAAGTACATTGGAAATATTGAAGGATAATGGGACTGTTGCAGTGGAAACTTGGAGACGAGAGCGTGTGCTGCCTCTGCAATAAGTAGTTTAATCTCCCTATTGTCTGAATAACTAAATCATATCAGAAAATAAACTTCCTCCCATTTGTCCTTTTTGCTGCAGGAAATAAACATTGCAGGCAGTTTATATAGTGCTTTTCCTTATCCAAAATAATCCTGAAGTATTTATAAGCAGGATGCACTGGAAGCATTGGCCCCACCACCATAATACAGCCACTTCTGCAGTGAAATAGTAGCTATTCTGAAGCCATGGTACTGTGTGCATATTTAGGAACGAAAATGAGAAAGTTTGGGAAATTATAAGTATCCAGGTCATGGGTGAAATGTGAGTTGAAACCAGGCCTGAAATTCGGTCAGGAAACCAGAATTTTCATAAATCTCTATAATGAGAAAATTTACTGCATTTTTAATGAGCAGAAGCAAGCAGAAGCCTGCAAATGCTGCCTACTAAATAGCGTCTGCTGTAGCAGCATGTGCTAGCACAATGTCTGGGCAGTGGCCAAGCACTGACCTGGAGAGAAAAGTCATCATGCCTTTCTGGGTAGTCTGCAGGCACTGGCAAGGCTTGACTCACCTGCTTTTATTGGATGTAACAAAATCACAGCTTAAACAGTAGACACACATGGTCCTTGCCGATATGTGCACAGAGGATCTTTTGTCATACCTCATTCTGGTTTAGCCTAAGCGGCAATGACTAAACTATGTTCATACTGGTAGTATTTTAGTTATATATTTGCTGGGAAATAACCAAAAGGCTCTGATCACTTTGGTGACTTCTGTGATTGCTAAATCTTGCATCCACAGAGGGTGGCAGTTTGACACCAGTGCGAGATGGTCCATGTACACCGAGGCTGCGGTCTGTCAGCTCTTATGGGAACATCCGAGCAGTTACCACAGCTAGGAACCTGAACAAGTCCTTGCAGAACCTCAGTCTGAATGAAGAATGTAAGAGAGATTTCAGAATTCTTTAATTTTTCTTTACCTCCTCTTTAACCCCTCTCTTGCAAGCGAGGAAATACCATGTGCAGGACAACATGAGCTGAAACCCACACTTCAGCTCAGATTATCCAGCTGCCAGCTCCAAGGGCTTAGATGAGAAGCCCCCTGATAATTTGTTTCAATTTTCTGGTCATTAGGATTGATTTTTCTGAGTATTTGGTGGGGACCAAAAAGGTACCTTCCAACTTCCTAACATATATGGATTTTTAACTGAATCTTTTCTGACCCCTTGATGCTTACTCTGTATTTAAACATTCAGTATTTAAAAGGGGATATTATGGATTTGCCTACAGCTTCATCGAGAGTTGCAGGATTTAGAAAAGGGCTGTTATGCCTGGGTAAAATAGTTCTCTCACGAGTTCTTGTTTCGGCGTCTGCCCTCTTTTCCTTTGGCAGCTGGAAGCTCTGTTGCATTTTCCCCTGGGAATCTCAGCACCAGCAGCAGCGCCAGCAGCACCTTGGGCAGCCCTGAGAATGAAGAGTATATCCTGTCGTTTGAGACTATTGACAAGATGAGACGAGTCAGCTCTTACTCTTCTTTGAATTCACTAATAGGTGAGTTAAGACTCTCCTGCCCTTCCTTTGGTGTCGCCTTTCTTCACATGCTTGCTCTAGCTTTTGTGGAAAGTTTGGATCTTAGCTTCTGCTACATCTTACTCCAGCAAAATTTCTCATAACAGTGGAAATGCTACTCTTGTGTTTGGTTAGGCTACATGCAGAGCAGATTCACTCCTGCTCTGATGGAGAGACTGGAAATGAGAGCTGTTGGCTCCAGCTGTAAGCTTCACCATGATGGACAGCAGTCCTGTTATGAAATTCCTGTATACGCCACATTTTTTGTGCTTAAATTTCTATCCACTTCAGTTTCATGGGCAAGAGAATGAAAGCGAGGACTCCCCATCCTGTGGACTTAGCAGCTGGGCACACTGGCACTAACTGCTTCCCCTGGTTAATTTTTACATGGGTTGTATTTCTGTACAGCACAGCCACTTTATTGTTACTTATCCAAGGAAGCCTCACCTAGCTGATTTCCTATGCAGGTTTATTTGTATGTTGTTAAAATAGGACTTAAAAAAGAAGGAATCCCAGGCTGTGTCTTAAAAGCAAAAAGACTGACTGTTTCATAGAAATATGCTTTTGTGCAAAACGTTTCCCTGCTGCCTCCAATCCCGTCTCCATTATTTCCTCCCGGATAAGCAGCTCTAACATTACTAACAGCGCTGAACTTTTTACCACCACTCAACAGTCCCTTTCTCTCCTGGCATCCAACTCTCTGGGTAACGTACAGAACTCTGCAGAATCAAGTGCTATAACACAGAAGGAAGGGAGATTTTACTGGTATTTATGCAGTGCGGGGCTGATTTCCGTGTAATGGATTATTTGCATTTCTTTCTTAGAACAAAACTGGAATGTTTGTATTAAGCTAGTTCAACCCCGTTGCTTTTCAAGTAGCTTTTGCAGTCATGTCTGACTGCGACAACAGCCTTGCTTTAAACTAGCTGTAGTTTTTCAAATAATCTGAACCATTTGGGGATGATAACATGGACAACATGCAGAAGGATCTAGCTTTTGGAATGGCCTCCTTCCAGGGAGCAGGGATGGCAGCATGCAGCAGAGAAGTGCTGTGGAAAGTCTCTGTATTTACTTTGTAATCAGTAAATGTACTCAGATTTTTCTAGCCTTCAAAAATCAGTGAAAAAAAGAGTGGTGTAACTCAGAGAGGAGTCCACCTGGGTGATAATCTTGCCTTGACTGAAGAAACATTTTGCTCTATTCTGTATTTTCTGGAAGAAGTAATGATGATGTGGCTCTCCTGAGTTGAAAGATTCTGGGATTTTAATTCCTGAGCCCCTGTGGCAGTTCAAAATCATGTGTTCATTAGAAACTTGATCAGTTAATTTGCTTTTGATTGTAGGTATTGAAATTAGATCTTCTTAAGCATGACAAGAATGTTAGGAAATTTCTCTCCATCTTAAGCTAGAACTTGAGTTTTCTCATTTCCACTGGTGCACACTGGCGTCTGCTTGATGGCTTGTGCATGTCTCACAAGAGCTTTACAGTACAGTTGGGAAAGAATCTAGAGACGAGCTGGAGATGAGTGAGGGAGACCTAGGAAAACAAAAAGAGCAGTTCTCCAAAGCTTCCCTCATTCCTATTCAATCGGAAGAGCTCATATCCAGCTGGAAATGACAGAGCTTATAGAAGTGTTTAAAATTCATAACTCACACAGAATCCCATTACCTTCAGCATTTGCCTGCTGAACAGCCAGGCTTTTTTCATTTCTACTGAAGAATTACCATCTTCCAGCCTGCTCTCACCTGCTCCCCAAGGAAAGAGTTTTCAAAATGCCATCAGCTCCAGCCACCCTCTGGAGTGCTGTGGCTGCTGCACAGCTGGCCTGGGCTTAGATTAACCCCTTTCTTTAAAGTTTTAGTGCACGATAAAACACAGCTAGTAATTTGGGGTAACTCAGAGGGGAGTCCACCTGGGTCATAAATTGGTCTTGACTGAAGAAATGTTTTGCTCTACTCTCTATCTTTTGGAAGAAGTAATGGTGATTTGGCTCAGCAGTAATGACTCTGCCAAATATTTGAGAGGGGGAAAGCAGTAAAAAGGATGCTCTGGGTACGGGGTAGACTCAGACCAAAGCAGAAATCTAGTCTGTAATAATAAAAGTAGAAAATTTCAACCATAGTTTAATTCCATGTTTTGTACTGTGCATTCCCTAGATTGATTCACTGATGTCTGGGACTTTCTTCCTCTCTTGCAATTTTAGGAACATGGTGCTAGAGGGGTTATTCTGGATCAGTCTATCCAATTTACTGACATTGCGGCATCATACGATGCACTTCTTCCCGTAAACCTGAGGAAAACCTGTCCATTCCTTCTTGTGCCATTTTACAAACAGCTTAGCTAGCTATAGGCTAAGTGGCTCCACGTAGTGTGTCCCCCCCCCTCAAATGCAACATGTACTTATAGTCTAGGTGGGCTGTTTTCTGGCAGACTGTTCCTTGGCCAGACAGTCCTGTTACCAGAAGAGACATTTATGTCTGGCTCACGTTTTCAAGCTGGCGAGAGGGAGTTTTTGGTTAGTCAACGAAGACATCAGTTTGGACGGGAAGCTGAGCCTTGCTGCTTTTTCTGTACAACTAGTCATTAATCTTGGTGTCCTGGAAATTTTTAGTTTAGTTTAGTTTAGTTTTAAGATGGGAAAAGGGAAGGAATTAAGACAGGGGTTTTGCATACCTTGAGGCTGATTATTCGTATCCAAACTGTGTGATTAAAGGCTTTGTCTTTCAGAGAGCATAGCTGGAAAGATTATATTAAGGAATGATCAAAGAAGGAGGAAAATGAATCTTGGAGCGATGAGATGCTGGGGAATAGTTCTCTTTTCCAGCAGGAGAGGCTGGGGGCAGAAAACTATTTGCCATGTCACAGGATCTGTCCTGAAGAGCTGCCTCAATGTAGCACTTACAGTAGGAGGTTACTGCAGTGGGTATGAGGAGAGCAAGAGGCGTAGGTGGACAATGAACCCCAGCAAACAAGAGAGGGAGTGTTGGAACAGGTAGAGCCTCCTTCTCTGTCGCTATGCAATATATTTAAATGCACAGACATAATAAGAAGTAACTGGTCAACAAGCAGTATTTATAAATACTAACTTGCATAGTAGCAAAATACAGGGATCTGAGTGGTTTTGGGAAATGGAAGCTTGATGTAGAGGCTGGTCATGGTGGGCTGCTTTCATGTTGGCTATGACAGCCCTGGTCCAGGGGAACATTCCCTGCTTGGAGGGAACATACTTTTTCCTAATGAGCTGCTTCTGGTTTCTGTTGAAATAGGAAGAAGCTTGTGCTTTGCCATTTGAATCGCTATCAGGGGTTGGAGTGTGCGGGAACCCCTTTGCATGGCCCCGTGCAAAGAGACCACCTTGCAGACTGTCGGGTCTGTGCATGAAACGCTGATTTGCTGTTCCTGTAGGGAACAGGCTGCCATCTGCATTTGTCGAAGTAGAGTTCAGAGAGCAATCAGGATTTGAGATGTTCTCTTCATCCGAGTAGCTCTCACAAGACCACCTGTGTCACTCGCGGGAAGGGGAGAGACTTGCGGGATACACATTTACAAAGCAAGTGGGAGTGTAGCGTTAATGGGAAGCGGATACCCAAGTCCTCGGGTACCGTTCGGTCTGAAATATTTCAGCTCTATGTTTCATTGCGTGCCAGTCCGAAAGTTGCCTTTCCCTGCAGGCGGGATGAGCAGGAGAGGAGAGGAGAGCTGTCTCTGGTCCAAGGCGTGCAGCAGTGCCGGTTCAGCCATTGGTCAGTTTTTGCTGCTGTGTTGGGTGGGGAGCGGTTCTTCTGGAGATCAAGGCTTAAAATCACTGCAGTGATTTTTACAAGGGATTAGAAAGAAACCCTGTCAAAGCCTGGCAAATCAAAAAGAATAAATAAAAACATTAGCATTCATTTTTGCATCCAACGGGGTTCTACCCTTCGTGTACTCGGTGAACTGGTGGCAGGACCTCAGCCAGGTCCCTTCCTCAGGGCCATTGCGTGATGCTTGCTGTTAAATTGAACTAGGAGTTATGCATATGCAAAGAAAATCAAAGTCGTCAGTAAAGGCAGGCAATTTATTTTTGACATTCTTAGCAAGGAGGAATCATTTTGTAAACGTAAATCTATACTGCAAAGTCCATTTAACTGGCTTTGAATCAGTCTGACTAATTACAGAGCTGTCTGCTTAGATTAACACCCCGTCCCCCTTGCTCGGCTCTTTGTTTGCGTCTCATGGATATTTTTTGCATTTTAGTCCATTACGTGAAATCAAGCTGCTGTTCCTCCTGCCACCTCTGCTGCCTTCCATTATCCCACTGACTTTGTGCTCAGGTTTTTAAAAGGAGCTATGTCAGATGTATCGCTCGATTGAATCAGTGCAGTGAACAACACTAACAGAGGTGGGGGGAGGATGGCAGGAGAAAGGACCAGTCCTTCGAGCACCAGCTCTGAGCCTGAGACGCCTTTGTAGAAATTCCCTCTGTTCTTTTCAAAGGCTGCTGAATGAATGAGGAGTTGCACTGGTGCAGTTCTGTTTTAAATTTGTTTTTTTCATGATGCTTAGATGTATAAAAAATGTTGGGTTTTTTTTTCTGCACGACTGCGTCATGAATGAGGTGGTTATCAGAGAGGCTGGAAAATCTGATGGGTACCCTCTCGCTCTCCCTTTCTCTCCCATTCCTTTTACTGTCTTTCAAGGGCTTTAAAAGAAATCAAGCTGTTCAGATTTCCCATCGGTCCTTACGTAACTGCTGCACAGGACGGAATGTAGAGGGTAGAGCTCTGAGAGGACCTCAGGCATCATCGCCTGGCTAGCTGCTTCAGGGGCTGGGGCTTTTCTTCCTCCCACAGCTCACAGCACTTTGTCTTTCTCCCTGTCTTGTTCTTTATCCTTCCCCCTCCCCTTTTTCTATCCCTGGTAATAGAAGCTTCCAGGATGAACGTGGCAATGGCAAAAATAAAGCCTAAATGGTGAGAAGCCTGGATAAGACAGACAAGCATTGTGTCACCATCTTTTATGGTTGGGAGGCCTAACCCTCTTCTGAGAAAAGACTTACTTTATTGTGTATTGACATTTTCTTTATTTAAACATGGATAAAGAGCTTCTGAAAAAGACGATGGCTTTTGCCTGTTATGACCAAAGCCAAAACCTGAGCTTGGATCTGCACCATTCAGTTCTGCTCAACTCGGGCATGCTGTACTCGGGCCTTCCTTGATTTTGTCCACTTTGGGCCTTATCCTCAGCTGGCATAAACCAAGTATCACAGATCCGCGCCCTTTGACTCTGTTGTATCTTGAGAGTTGTTATTGCTTTCTCAGATTATCAACTTCCTCATTTTTCCTAGGTGAATTTAACATTGTTGTATCTTTGTCAGGCCCTGTATCTTACCTGTCTTGGAGAGGTTAAGATTAGCTACAGGAGTCTGTTGTATAGGTAGCCCCCAGCAAATGGACAGCGCTGTCCAAGTGATACTGTTGTAAATATTTGTGAGATTTCTGCCTGAAACTCTGTACACAGATGCCACTTGGAAAATTCTTTGGATGTCTGCTGAGTTAAGAGACCCTTTTCTTCTCAGGTCAAAGGAGAGGATGGAGCTGGGTTATTGCCTTTGCATTTTGCAGAATGCTTTCTCACATGCTGGGGAATTTTTCTGGCAGAAGAAAGATTCCCTTGGCTAACACAGACAAGCATATGAAGTGCAGTGTGCCTGCTCCTGAAGCTCATTATTGCGCGCTACTTGCCTTCTTCAGCCAAAGGTCAAAACTGGACTGTCCAGGTGTATTTTCTGTTGATTTGAGTATCAAGTTTAGCAGCTATGCAAGGTGAGAAGCTGCTTGTTGACCAAGGAACCCTTTCTTCCTAACCTAACACTTTATATTTAGATGCCTCCAGAAGCACGAAAGGAAATGCAGCAACAGCTTGATCTGTCATTTACCATTGATTGTGACTCATCTGAAATCCTTATTTTAGTTCTTTTTTTTTGTTGTTAGTGCAACCACTTTGATATTGTCCAAATGGCTCAATTCCCAAATGACAGTGTTACAACTATTAGACATTGTGAGGGTTAGAAGAAAGAGTAACAAATTAAAGATTCACCTAAAAGCAGCAAAATAAAATGTTCACAGAATTTTGTCAGTTGTTGCAAATGCTTATTAATTTGATTTGTACTTTGAATCTGTCAGTCCCTTCTGCTGAAATACCAAACGGCAGATACTCTCATTAAATAGCAAATTGGCAATTGAGGAATTGATACAAATGTCAATAGGAAAGACTGAGTTAGACTTACTGCTTCACAAAGGTACAGGTCCTAAAGCTCCTTTTTAACGTTTAGATGTTTAGTAAACTTGTAGAATATATAAACCCCTGAACATTCAAGCTGAGTATTAATGCTTAAAACATCAATAAAAATAACCATAAAACTATAAGCGAGTAACTGTGGGTTTATACTGTTTAGCGTTTTAGCTCAGGAAATCCAAAGACATTATCTGTTTGGCCTTTTCAGATTATTTGTTTCAGAAGCCTAGAAAACTAGCAGTTTGAAGCTTATTTAGGTAGTCTAATTTATTTTGCCTTCTCCCACTTTCATTTTACAAGCCCTTGCAGAGTTCACAAAGACAGACAAAATGGAGACAAAATGCCCCTGTAGGGTGTTTTTGAGCTTTTCTCTTGAGGTTTTCTTAGATGTCATTGTGATGTTTGGAGTTCTAATGAATTTTCTCACATAAGATCAAAGAGTTTGAGTTGATGGATTGTCATGTGCTTTGGGGCTTTTTTTGTTTTGTTTTTTGTTATTTTAGGTGTGAGTTTCAACAGTGTTTATACCCAAATTTGGAGAGTACTCCTTCACCTAGCTGCCGACCCCTATCCCGACGTCTCCGACTTGGCTATGAAAGTTCTCAACAGTATTGCCTACAAGGTATGCCCTTCTGCGTTCGTGTGTGTCTGAGGTTTTTGTACGTTAATTTTTTCATGCTGAGGCAGAGTGTAGGCAGACTGAGCTGAATAGGTCCGTCGGAGGGCTCTGCCTAGTTCAGTCTGAATCTGTTGCAGAAGGAGCTTTTAACGTTTCCAGATGATAAACACTCTTATGAGCTCTTGATCAGGTAAAATAAATAAATGGGGGAGGGCCTGGGATTGTTTTAGGATATAAATTAGGTACAGACCTTAGACAGTAGGTCTTGTTTAGAAGTCTACTTATCTAGATCAGCCCCTGGGAGAAACCTTAAATATACTTCATTAAATTATCCGTTTGCAAACTGATTTAGATTATGCAAGTGGGACTGGCCTGCAGACTGAAGCCACAACGGCTCTCCAATCCAGGTGAACTAGTACATGTGAGTCAGCATGCAGACACCCCTGCCACTACTCACCTCTTCAACCCAGGCCTAATCCGCCTAAACCACCATCCTCATCACATTTCATCCTCCAAGGGTGACAAGATGTCCCTGGAGGCTGCCACCATTGCTGATTCAGAATTGCCAGCTTGGGAAGCTGTAGAAGCACCCTCACCCTCCACCTGAAATGAAGCACCAGGCCACCCCAGAACATCTTCTCACCAACTGCCTTCCTCCTTCTGCCCCGGTCGGTGGTGTCAGAAAGCTGTCTGAACGCAGTCCTTCCCACGTGCTTTCTATTTGCTCTAGCATCAAGACCATGAGCCATTGCAATGCAAGACGACGTCTCTTACTGATGATTTCCAGTGAATAATCCTGAATCTTCAGACTTAGGCTTCTAAGCTAAAGTTGCAGTAAGAGATGCCAGCATTGTGCACTACCATTTTAATGCCTTAGAGATTTCTTGCTTCTAAATCTGATTTTCTATTGAGAAACTAGTTACTTATTTGAACTCGTTTATTTAACTATACATGTCAGTGAGTGGTAAAATCTGGGTTTGGGGATAGAGAATTATTTTGCCAGTGGGGGCAACGAGGTCAGCCCTTCCCTGATGGTATGGGTGTACAACAAATTACTGTCAGGCAGGAGATGCCAAACTAAGGTGCATAAGAAAGGGAAAAGGTGAAAGATTTCCCTCTCTCTGCTCTAGATACGTGAAACTATTTCAGTTTTGTATTTCGGAAGGCTCTTTGCAAAATGCAATCTTACTCCTACTGTGGAATTCTAAGGAATATAAAGAGGAACCGGATCTGCTTTTCCAGTCTTAAGTATTCTTTCAGGACTTACTCCCTTGCTAGTGGAAAGAGATGTGTCAATATTAATAGAGATGCTGCTGTGCCCTGCAGATGTCTTCACTAGCACTGCTGTGGGTCTGCTTAGCCAGCAGGAATTTTGATTGTTATGTTGTGATATCCATAGTGAATGTTACGACTGGTTTGGTAAATTCTGTGTTGATTCTGACAAGTTTGGACCTAAATGTCTTGGTACTGAATGGAGTCCAAAAGCTCAAGTGGGTTGGTGTCGTGCATCTCATGCTCTGCTTCTCAGACAGCTGCTCTGTCCCTGGCTTTCTAAGGCAGTGGCTTTTCAAATGGTTTTGCAAAACAATAAGAGAGGCATTCCCATTTAAAAAGATTTTTATCTGGGGATGCTTCAGTGAACAAAATTTAATTGTTCTTCTTTGCCTTAGCCATAAGATCCATAAGGAAAGTATTTAAATATGCAGTTTGTCCAGCTGCATATATAGTGGGCTAACTGCTGTGCACTTTGTGATACTGTGAGCTTTGCTTTTGCCGGTACCACCTGGCTTAGGTGGCTTCTAAAAAGGCTTTTTTTATTTTAAAAAACCCAAACAAACCCCAAACAAAAAACCCAACCCTATTACCAGCCCACCAAAATGGAACTTAAGGCTTCAGATCCTGGATCGTGATCTGGCCTTTATTCATTTCATTATGGACAAAGCTCCCACTGTGAGCAGCGCTGCCAGGATTTACAGCCTGAACTCCGTGTGTCTGCTGGTGTGAGCTCCGGCAGATTATAGGAGTTGTCTGATGTGTAATGCAAATTAGTAACAATTACATTTTTGCTAACTGTATGCTGAGTTCTTTCCTTGCTTTTGATGGACCTTTGTTGGACGTAAAAGGGAGCAGCCTGGATGCTGCCCATGGGCCCTTTGGTCCTCCCGAGTACGTGCAAACAATGCGTTCTCCATTTTGTTTGAATTTTGTCATTGAATAAAAACAAAAGTTGATTTTCTTGCTTAAACATAAATACTGCTTCAGGTGAAGTAAAGCCCTTGAATATTCTAGGGATGTAATCCTTTTGTTCTAAATAATACAAAATTCAGGGAATGAGAGGCTTCATTTTGGAACTTGGACAGCTGAAATTTTCTTACATTAATACAACTGAACAGAACACTGCGATCTGTATGACGTTGCCTGTTACTGTTGGGCTTCGTAGCTGAAGGACCTAAACAAATGAGTCATGGGCTTATACTTCTGGATGGTATCAGTGAGCTGCATCTTCATTTTGGTGAACTAAATATTTAGCCTCAAAATGTTGCCAAGCTCTGTGCTTTAAGTCTTTATGATTTTTAAACATATTTTGTACCAGGCAGGTGTTAGTCATGTAACTCAGTTGCCCTGATGGGTGATCAGACAACGCATTGAGAGCAGTGTGGCTGGAGAGATTAGGAGTAAATATTGCTACACCTTTTGATCCCCTGCAGTAAAACATGGGGCCAATACTGTGAGTTTTGTGACTGCAAAAGTTCAGATTATGAGTCTGCATTTGCAAAATAGTTATTTGCAAGGCAGTGCGTGAATCTAAAGCAGAATTTTTGTTTTCAAATGAGACCAGTCCTATTCAGTTTTTCTTATGAAGCCGTGAACATAGATCTTTATCTACAGGAGAACTCCAGTGATCTTTAAATAGGGTGATGTCTTTCTGAGCAGCCGGTGAGTAGGTTGCACAGACGTGCATGCTTCCTGGATGTGAAATACGCCGGTTTATTTCATGGGCTGATTAGACATTGCTAGTTCTCACACAGATTGTGGCTGTGTTGTGATTTATATTTATGATGCAGATTGGAATGGTACAACCTTCATTCCCAGCCTGATCTTTTAAAAAATCCAAAACGTGCTTTTTGCGTGGACCAAAACAATCAAAAAGGACCCAGTAATCAGTGTTGGCCTTTTAAGACTTTTTTGAAATCACAATTAATTAAGGAAAGTTTGCTTCCTCCCAGGTTGCTTCATCCAGCTGTTTTTAATGGAAGGCTTGAGGGTGAATTATCCCAGGAGTTATTCTTCCACGACATCACTCCTTGGTACAGGCTTTTCTGTGCATAAGCAAGTAATTTTGACAGAGTGCTCTCTTTTTTTTTTTTTTTTTCTTTTAAACCTAGGGTCGATTTGCAAAATTATGAATTACTGTCTCCCCTCTTGAAAAGAGTTGATTTGGCTTAGCAGAGGAGCAAATCCCCAGGAAATGGGGAGCTGCTGCCTCCAGCGAAATACGCTGTCATATCACTGAACTGCGGCCCTCACAGCACTCGCTGCCTTCAGAAAAGAAATTGCTTTTTTATTTTTCCCAGGAAAAGGAAGGCTGTCTGCTATGCTCATCTCTCTGTGTAACCCTTCAGCAAATTATTGTTAGTTGACCTTGTCCCTCTGCTGAAAAACTAGGTGACCTGACCCGTTTCAGGTGACAGAGACCTGACTATGAGAATCTTAAAACTGAGCCTTCTGTGGCTAATTAAAATTAGTTATGATTAATAATATGTCACTAGTTGCTAAATTGTTTCTACTTTCTTTCCATTCTCATGGTGTGATTGTCTGTCCCCATGTAGTAACATCTGCTCACCGGAGACCCCACTGCATTCCCGAGTGATGGAGAGATGAGTGGCCTTTAGGACCTCTCCCACCCCCATATGAAAAGGAGGAAAATAACACATAAAATGAGCACGTCTCGCGTGAGGAGGCTAGCTCAGGGGGCAGCCAGGCTAACCAGAGCTCACGGCACTTGCCCTCCCAGCCGCAGCAGTCTGGTGCTTGCTGCGGTGTAGGTGTGCTGCATGGCGACGGTCATCACCGCTCCTGCCCTTTGGAGCCAGACAAGTGGTGGTCAGGAGGGCTTGAACCCTGTCAAAGCGAGGGAGGCGACAACCTCGCTGGGTCGCTGGAGGAAGGGAGAAGTGGAGGTCATCTCAGAAGGCATTTTGGCTCCTGCAAGGAGAGGGCAGGGTGTCTCCCAGGCTCGAGTGCCTCAGACTTTTCTCTGAGTGCAAAGATACTCTTGTTCACGATGTTGGTTGTTGGTTCTGCCTTGTAAAGGCATTAACTTATAAAAGGTTCATTAGCTGTCTGGCCTCCAGAAGACCACGCACACAGCTCTTGCTTTTTGAGTGCTCTGTGTTTCAGTAGCTGCTGGTCTTAACCTGATTAGCTTGAGCTGGATACCAGCCCTAGTGTTGTCGTCTGAGAACCCTGCTCAGCTCTTGCGCTGTGCGAGGTGGATATTCTTAGTGTTCTAAGAGATGATGAAAGTCATCTTGCCTGTTGGATTAACTGTATTTGTCCCTCCAGGCTTTTTTATGCCAGTCTGGGGCTTCCTTTAAAAATTATTTCAATATGTGAGAAATTTCAAACAATTCACAAAAGGTAGGGTGTTGTGGAAGAGGAGGAAAGGAGTCCTGAAGCAATGGAAGACTTGTCCCTTTCTAAAGGGGAGCTCACTTGCACAGCGGGAGCAGCGTGCTCAGCCTGGAGCGGGGCGAGATGGTGATGCAGTGGTCTGTGCACTGCTCACCGCCTTTCGCCTGGCCAGCGTTTGAGGCCTTCCCCACGAGAAAGGACGATAATTTCTCAGGCTCTTTCAGAAACAGATCTGTTCTAGCTAGTGGCTGAGTGCCCGGGTACCGTTTTGCAGGAGGACTGGCTGTGTTTTGTAGAGCTTGGAGCAACCCAACTGTGTAAATCCCCTGCCTTCCCCGTAAGAGTGGATGTGGTGCTGCTGGAAAGGGCATCCTCTAACGAACTCCAAAAAAGCTCGTTAGGGGAGATGGAGCAGCAACAGGAGGCAGTTTCAGGCAGCTGCCAGATTTACAAGGAGAGTTCTGACTCAAACATGAAATCAGGGTCAGAATGTGTCCTTGAATTACGGTTGTGGTATAGATTGCAGTCCTCTGTCGTGAGCTGGGAGGAGAAGCCTGGTTGCTGAAGGGGAACCCCCGGGCCGTCTGCCGGCCCAGCGGCAGCTTGGTTCGAAGTGCCGGTACAGGTCGTAGGCCACAACTGATTTAGGAAAAAGGCTTATGTGTTAGTCAAAGCTGTTTCCCTGTAGCAGAAGGGTACTTTCTGGTAAGTCTTTTCTGACTTAAAAAAGTAGTAAAACCATCTTACATGTTGGGAGCTGCCCAGGGGCTTTTTTTTCCATATACGTTTTTAAACACCCACACACGCACTGATAGAGAGCTTAACTTCAGTTAACCCCAGATGTGCAATTGTATTAGATAATAAACAACGGCGGTTGGTGTTTTGCAGTCTTGGCTGTTCAGGACTCTGCTGTGTTTTTTCTCTAGGCAACCGTAAATGCTCGCCCCCAGCGCATCCTCGACACCTCCTCGCTGACTCAGTCTGCCCCGGCCAGCCCCACCAACAAGGGCATGCACATCCACCAAGTGGGGTAAGCGCCAGCGTTGCTTTCTAGCACTTTTGCCATAGTGGGTTTAGATGTTCCCTGCCAGTCACTGCTCAAGCAGCCAACCCAGTTAACCGCACCAGAGAGAGTGAACATGCCGAGGTCTCGGCAGTTTCTTGTTTTAGCACTGGTAAGGTGTTCAGAAACAAAAGCTCTGGGGAAAGGTGTGGAGTTTCTTCCTGCTTTTTCTTTTTAGGACTGAGTAGCAGTAACAAGCCACACTAATTATCTAAAGATTAATTGAAAGGAAGAGCTACCTGTTGCTGATTTTACCAATGCACTCTGGCCTGACCTGTGCTATCCAACTTTCCCCTTGAAGTCTGATAATGTGTTTTCTGCAATTTCCGATGATAAAAGCCAGGGTTATCCGATGATCAACAAGAGATGTCTAAACTGCATGGAAATTGAGATAATGGTATGGGCAAAGCTAGGATTTGAAAATGCGATTATTTCCCAAAACCTGCTCTCCAAGAGAAAATACCACGCTTTAGATCTAGCAATCTCATAAACAACATGCACCAGTAAGATTCAGAGTTGGAATGGAGGGCCCAGAAGTGCACAGTGATGTTTTTTTAATGTTTCCTGATAATAACTGTGCAATAAGATAAATCTCAGTTTACACGTAAATGAAAATGCTTTTCTGTGGGCTGACAGGACTTCCAGTCTCCCCAGTGAAATACAATGGCTAATCAGTGTGCCTTAGGTCAGGCATCGTGACCTGTGGGCGTGTGACTGTTGGACCTGCAGGTTCCCAAAAATGTTAATTTTCTTATCCTCAGACTGGAGTTGGCACAGTCAAGGTTCGCTCTTGTTTTGGGGTTTGTATGGCTTTTGGAGGGGATGGGGGGGTAGTGTTCTTTTGTTTCTGTAGAGGAAGCACAGCAGTGAAGTATATATATCTTAGAAATAAAGTAACATAATGCACATGCAAGAGTCTTGTGCCCAAATACCTAAATCCTCTCCCTCTTTTTTCATCTTTAGAGGGTCACCTCCAACCACTAGTACAAGCAGCTCCAGCCTGACAAATGATGTGACAAAACAGCCAGTCAGTCGGGACATCACATCTGTAAGACCTGCAAATGTTGGCAACATGGGGGTTCAGTATACTCCCCACTCCCACCAATTCCCCAGGACAAGAAAAATGTTTGACAAAGGGCCAGAACAGGTAAAGAGACTTTCCTTTCAGATCTGACTACTTCATTGCTCCACTGGGTTTTGCTACACATTCTGTTCTTTGTGTTTTATTTCTACATATCTCTTGTTTGCTTCTAGCTGCTGTTAACTCCAGACTGGCTTCCTCTAACCAGTAAAATAAAAATGGATTAACTTTAATTTTTTTTCTTCAGGATAAATTTTGTTTTGTAGCTTTTGATAGGGCATTATTCACTTCTGCTACTAAGAAGTGTTTAGTCAGAGTTGATTATTTATTCTTTCATAAACATTTGTCTGCCTGAGTGATAACACAGAGTCGGATCCATGACCCTCAGATGTTTTTTCTCCAACCTCATGCAAAGCAGGGACCAAGGAGGAAAAAGGGGAGATTCCTCTTCCTTTAACATATGAACTGGCATTCCTCTCAAGAGACTGTTAGGTGCTTCTGCACCAGAATATTCACCTTCTTTCCAGCAGCCCATACCCACTCCACGCTTGGCAGCCCCTCTTCACTATGCACAAGGGAGGATGTGAGCCCAGACTATTACCAGGAGGACCAAAGCTCATTACAGGTCACCATGCTGGAAGAACGCTGATCAGTTAAGATCTGTGAGGACCTCTGGGAGGAACAACAGGGACTCCTCTTTTTGGCATGCAAGCAATCCAGCAAGGGTTCTGCATACATTTTAGCATTCTAAAGATAATCATCAGGTACTGGGCATTTTTCCATTTACAGAAGCATGAAGGACTGATGTGGTGCCAAGTAGAGCAATCAGTCAGATCTTAGTAGGCACAAACGATTCTGAATGTCACCTTCAGTTGACTTTAGATGAGTCATGTTGGATGAATATGGTTGAGTCCGGGCTCAGTTGGCCATGCTTGTGCCCGTCACTTGAAGATAGAGACTAGTACTTACCAACGGTCAGCATTCTTGAGGATTCGGCTGTCTGGCAATAGTTTTGTGCCTACCTCTCCCTCCACTTCAGCGCATTTCCAAGATTTTTTTTCTGGTGCTGGCTCTATGAATAGGAGGAAACTGAAAAGGCAGCGGGTGTGCTCTGCTGCCTGTACTAATCCACAAAGTGTGATGGAGGGAGGACACTGACCCTCCCTTTCTCCCTCCTGATACTAGAAAAGGGAAGGATTCTCCCATCTGAAGCAGTGGGCTGCGTGCATTGCAGTCCACAGGACAAGTGGATAGCACAGCTTTCACATGGACTGGCTGCTGAGAGGTAACTGCTCTTCACTTAAATTGGCATTTCTGCCTTTCTTTAATGAGCGATCTCACAGAAAGTTCCAGGTGTGGAGAGTCAGTTCTTCTCCGTAGTTACAAGAAAGAACTGGTGAAGCCTTAGCAGGAACACCTTCAGTTCTCAGGGGCACGGCAGCACTAGCCTGGATCATATTTCTGAAAACATGGCTGACACCTCAGTGGATGGAGTGGTCTTCCCGTTTTCTTTTTGGATGTCTTGTGCTTTGTAACAGATATTCAATACATATATGCCCTTGATGTGAAGCTGTGTCTGGCTGCGCTTTATCCTGAATCATCTTCACTGCTCCACTGTTTCTCATGCCAGATGCTTGGGAGACTGTGAGAAAGCTCATCCTGGGACTTCGTTTTGATGATACACTGATGCTTCAGCCCTGATTCATATGGTAGCCTGATTATGTCTTGTGCTGCGCAGACGAGGGAATCTGTGCACTTCCAAAGAGTTAATGTAATGACAGTGATCTTAAAGCTAGATGTAAAAATTTCATATCCTTGGCAATGTATTTGAGCTTTTTTCTGCCCAGTGATGTGTTGAAGGCAATCTGGGTATTCCTGTGTATGCATCTTGCCCACGTGAATGGGAGGGATGTGGGTTAACATCCTGTTCTCTTTCTGGACAGACTACTGACGATGCTGATGATACCGTTGGACACAAAAGTTTCATTTCGGCCACAGTGCAGACGGGGTTTTGTGACTGGAGTGCGAAGTATTTTGCTCAGCCAGTCATGAAGGTAATTATTTGTTATCTCTGTGCATGCTTTCTGAATCACGGCACGGCAGCTTTGAAAAGTGGTTGTGTCCTGAGTGGCTTTCCCTGTTCTTTTTCCCTTCCCTTAGTCTGGGGAGGGAAAAGAATGGACTTACTTGCATCGTGCTGCTCTGTGGAGCTGTGTAACCACTGTGCTTGTAAAGTAAGAGGGAAGAAATCATCAGAGGGAGCAGAAGAGTTACAGACGGGAATGTGGTGTATTAATAGGGAAATAGCCCAGAACAAAAGCCTTGCACCGCATGGAGCATGTTCAAGAAAGAATATAAAACTGAGGGAATGGTCTATAGTTGGTCTGGATCCACCTGTTTTGCACAGTTGCAGGTTGTGTTGCGGAGTTGTTTCATTGTAAATGTTGTGCTTGTGTGTAAACTGACAATTGCATTATAGTAAATACTGGGTTTTTTTAAATAAAAATAAATGGAATAAGGAAGGTCTTTTATTCCAGAAAGAGCTGTGAGAATCTTGAGGAGGAGAGATGCTGTTTCTTACTGACATTCTAGCTGAATTTTCTGGCTGTGGTGATGCTAAAACAAGCAGAGAAATGGTGGAGGCTGCTGCCCTGGGTGAAGATCACGTAATCCCAGTGGTAGCAGAACTTATCCTCCGCTTGAAGTTAGGCTTGACTCTGTACTCGAGTGTAACTTCAGAGCTGTGCTCTTCTTACAGGCACCCTGTATAGATGCCTTTAACTTAAAAAGGAGAAAGTGATAGTGACTGAACATCCCCATGACTACCTGGGAGAAACTTTGGAAGCATCATTGTTGTTTTTTAAAGTTAAAAAAAAAAAGTTCTATTATGGCAAAGAATGAGGGTGGTAATAATAAATCTCCACTGAGATCTTTTTAGAAGTGAGTGTATTCTGGTAACTAAGTTGGCTTTATGCGAAGTGAGAGAGACACTTGAGCCTCGTTCTAGGAAAAAAACAAAACAGAGCTCTTAAGAGATGGGCAAAGATTATCAGTGACTGGAAGGAGAAACTGTTGAATTCCCAGAATCTTTTAGCCAAAGATCAGGTTTCAGTTTTAAGCATGAAATCAAAACAAGCAGTAAATCCCACCTTATTATAAGGAAACCCGATAAGGCAAGTCTCCAGGTGCCTTGGGAGTCAAGCAGCACAAACTGTGACAGGACTTTCGGCTTAATTTCTTGGAGGTATTGCAATTTCTGTGAAGAATAATGCACAGTCTGTAGTAATGCCGTTACCTGAGCAACTCCACAATGGATGTTTTGTATCCAACCACTGATATTTAAATCTTAAAATGTACAGTTTCTTCATTATTATGTGCTGTCTCATCAAAGAATGGCCACTGAGCCACATGTCACCGCTCCTTACACTTTTTAGGCATGTTAAATTGATTGGTGATGAGGTGAGGTAATTGCCCCCAAGTTTAAGGATATCAGAAAAGTAGTTACATGGCAACCAGTTTCTGTGTAGCTTTGATTTCTTCAGAGAATCACCAGGAGGAAAGACTAGATGGTAAAGTGATTGCCTGACACTTCCTCAGCTGCTAGTGAAATTAACTTGCTTCTGATATCATTAGCAGAATAATTCATTAGGACATAGATCTGGCCTGTGGGACTCGGTTGCTTGGTCAAGCTTTAAACCAGGGTTTTCTCTTATCAAGATGAGTTTCGGTGTCTTGATTCAAGTCCAGAAGAGGGGGGGGGGGGAGGAGGTGGATGTTGTTCCATTTCTTTGTTCTTATTAAAAACATTTGTCTGCTTTTTAAGGAAAGCTCTTCCCAGTGAAGAGGGGTGTCTTTATTAATAAAATAAATCATGGTAGACAGCCAATCAAAGGCAGGTTCAGTGAGTAGATGGGGAGCTCTATGTGTGTGTGTGTGTGTGTGTGTATGGGTTTACTACTTCATGTGCATAAAATAGAGGAAATTTCTTTAGGGGAGGAAATAAAAACTGTGGAGCATTCCTGTACTAACGTACAGAAGCCAGGGAGGGGGAGTGATGGAAACTGAGGGCTTCCCTGCACCCCAGTGAGTCCCAGAGTGTTCAGTGTCTCACCATGAGAATTAAGGTGCTGCAGACTACACCCCTGTGCAAACCACCTGTGCAGTGGTCTCTGTCTTCAGCTTCTACTAGCGTAGCAGGAGTAGTAGCACGCATGACAGCGATGGTTCTTTTAATAGCTTCCAAAGTGTTTTCATTTGGAAATACTTACTGACTGGGGTTGAGCTTTCTGGGCACGGACTGTCCTCAACGGCAGTGTTTTAGGTAAAGTTTGAGCAAAACAAAAATCTGTGTTTTCTAATAGAACAAGGAAGATAATCGATTTCCCCATTACTTCTGTAAAGCAGCTTTAAAAGGCCAGTGGAGGGTTTCTGCAGGAAGACTCGTGTGTTATCCTGTCCTAACAGGGAATTATATGTAACTTCATAATGAGAGTGGGTGGTGGGTGTGCAAGGGGCAGAAAGAAGTCTCTCTATGAGAACTTTCTTTGGCGTTTCTTGATCGCTGCTTGTGTAATCAGGCAGGACTGGCCATCCAGTAACTCGGGTGTTGGCTGAGTTCCTAGAGTGCTCCTTTCCTAGCATCACTGTTCCTGCAGGAACAAGGAACAAACAGCCCTGGCTGGTGGCTGCTGTCTTTTGGGAACTTCAGCCTCATGAAAAAGGCAAAGACTAAAGTCTACCGAGTACTGATAGAAAAAGATGATATTGGTGTTTAATTCCGATGCTTCATTCGGAGATGCTGCCCACCATCATAAAGAGGGAAAGACAAGGCAACTATTCCTGTAATGAATAAACACAAAATGACTGTGAGTGCATCTTAGTCATATTTAATTTATGAATTTAGTTTTGCTTCATAGACTTTGCTCTGAGAATGCTTTCACTGGAAAGATTGAGGGATTAATTTCCAGTGTAAATCACTGGCTCAGTTTCAAGCCATCATACCGAAGTTGATTTATTGATTATCTAATCAAATAAATGGAGAAAGAAAATACTGCATTGTGAATTCTCAGCGTGCCAGGAAAAACAGATACCTACTCTAGCTCTGATCTCTACAAAAGTCTTTCCTCTTCCTGAAAACTCTGGGGCAAAAGGCTGTTCTGCTAACCACAGGCGGTCTTGGACTGAGAGGCACAGGAAAGCCTTGTTGCCAGCTGTCAGGAAGCCCTGAGTCAAGGAGAGCGGGAGCCAGCATCTGTTATTTCCAGAACTGGCAGAACATGCAGGCAGGAGCTGGTAAGGATCCTGGAAGGTGAGAATTACATAAGAAATCCTTCCTGATAGATCTCTGCCTTAACTTCAGCACTGTATCTTGGCCGTTGTTCAAAGTCCTGGTAGAGAAGTGAGCCTTCCGTGCAACTGCTGCAGTAACATTAACCACGGAAAAACTGTATTTACTACTGGAGCAGTCTGCTGAATCTTCCCTGCTCCCTTTCAAATCCCGACTTCCATGTCGAGAGGGAGAGACAAAGTGTTAAAGAAGAAAAACTTAGTTGGCTTTTGAATGACACTGCTTGGTGGGGAGGTTTCAGAATCGTAATTGGTTTCAGTGTGAGTGGAAGCTCAGAGATGTTAGGAATCGGTGGCATGTCATGATCCTCATCGTGTAGCACTGTTTGTGACTCCCACATACCTCTGGGAGCTTTGCTTGGAGGATAGCTGAGCAGCAGCCAAAACCAGGCGCTTTTTACTAAAATGACTTTCAGATGCTTAAATGGAAGCTGGCTGGGAGGGAGACAAAGACACGAACGATGAGCCTAAATAGTTCTTTTGAATAATAATTTCTGGTTTTTCAGCCAGCAGCAGCTGGGCTAGAGGTCATGGCTCTCTGCTACACACACATCCCAACGTACTCCTGTGCTTGTTTGTTACCAGAAGCTCCCTCGTGGCACGTTCTGTGGGGTTCCTATTTTCACAGATGATTACTCCCTCCTGACAAGATCATCCATACAGCTCTGTCCTGCAGGCGGATGGGCATGGGAGGAAAGGACTGCATTCTGCCTGCATGCTCTGACTCTTTCTGCTCGCTGCAGTGATGGTCTAAGGGCTCGGTCAGTCAAACCTTGGCTGTTTAGCAAAAGTATGCTAATTGCCGGCATCACACTTAACTGAACTAGTATAGAGCATCTCTGCTAGGTTACAGTTGTTTGCGATGATTTTTAAGGATAAGTTGAGTTCAACAGAGTTTATTTCATAAAGGATATTTTATGTTTACTCTTCGATAACACTTTAGAAGGACCCACAGGGATATTTTTTTTTCTGCATTATTCTTGCCATTTTAATTCTCTCAAAGCTCCCTGACCTTCCTGCAGTATTGTGCCAGGTTTCTTTCTGTGCAGGCTCAGGCCCCGTTACTTTCTCTTCTTAAATTGCCTGTTCACCGAATTCCACCCAGCATCAATCAGCTTAATGATAACATTGGGACTGGTGAGACCCAGAGTCTGGATCAGAAGTGGAGCCACCTGGAGTAAGTATATAGTGCTTAGCGAGTATATTTTGGGCATTTTCAGCTGTGATCCCAGCTGGACCTGGGGGAAGCTATTGGACACACACAGATCCCGGCGGAAGCATCTTTGCAGGAACCTCCCTTACCAGTTCCAAGGTGATGACATTCACCGTCTGCAGAGCCTTTGGCACAGAGAATATGGTTGTTTGAGTCAACTGTACCAAAGCCAAGACTTTAACATATGCCCTCAGTGTTCTACTGCAAGAAGCTGGATTGCATTGTGAAGTGATGCATGGATATAACCCCTTTACAACATAGCGATCCTTTGGGTGAGCAACTGGGACTCCCCTTTGTTCACCTCTTCAGAGGACGAAGAGGAAGACAAAGATGACAAACAGATGATTGCAGAGGCTGCCCTAGAGCATACGTGAATTGCAGGTGCTGCAGAAAGATGCCCAGGCACCAGAAGTGGAACAGGCCAGGTAAAGACATCATCCGTTCTTTGCTGTGCTGGGGGATGAAAGGCTTTTGCTGGGGGTCGTGTCCGGCTTTCAGGTTTGTCACGGTCAAGGAGCACACCAGCAGTGCAGATGCAAACATGGGAACTGAAACAAAAAGCAACTGTTTAAGTAGGATTCCATGCAGGAAAACCTGGGCAGAGCCTTTCTCTCCTCTCATCAGTTGATACCTCACTCATGCATTGGATCTCAGTAACGTACTGGGGATCTGAGGTAGTGAAATAATCTCTCCCTAATGTTTTCCTGATACCTCTACTGAGTCAGCTTTTACTACTGCCCTGCCCGGCAGTTCAGGGTATCTGCAGGAGCTGTGTGCAGTGGCAGGGGCAGGGTGTGTTTGGTTTCCATGAAGAATCATGTTTGCTGACCTGGCATAGCACAGATCACTTACTCACCCAGCACAAGCATTGTCCATAATGGTCAAAGCAATCGGAGATTACATCTAACAAGATATAGAAGGATTTTGTCATTGTCAGTTCTGCCCTGACAGCAGAGAGGAAAGCCTTAAGTAGTGGGCTATAAAGATGCCTTTACTCTCTGCCTAAGGAAATTATAATAACCATTTTAATTCCTTTTTTAAGGACCTGCAGATGAATGCAGGGCTCAAGGATGCAGCAGAATGCTACAGTTGAAAGGAGAGTAAATGTGCTCCAGAGATTGTGCAAAAAGAAGACGAGGTTTCAGTGAGGACAAAGGACGCGCACTGTGTGTGTGAATGCTCATGGGCTGGAGCTGGGCCCTGGCTGCTGGCAGCCTAGAAAGGAGGAGATGCAGGAACCAGCGCAAGTAGATAGAGACAAGCACCTGCATCCTTCTGCACCTCGGGAAAGCGCACTACAGCAGCCTGCCCTCCATGAACACACGCTCCCATCGGAGAGCTTGGCCTGCACACTGCAGCCTCTTGGGGACGTCCACTGATGGGTCAGTGGTATCACACCAGAAGGACATTATCGCACAGGGTTTTCAGAGGATCTGTATGTGCATTTTGGCCTCAAGTTGCAGCAAGGGAGGTTTAGGCTGGATATTAGGAAAAATTTCTTTACCGAGGGGGTTGTCAGACATTGGAACAGGCTGCCCAGGGAAGTGGTTGAGTTATCATCCCTGGAGGTATTAAAAAAGCGCGTAGACAAGACACTTCAGGATGTGGTTTAGTGGGTGTGGATGATGGCTGGACTTGATGATTTTGAAGGTCTTTTCCAACCTAAATGATTCTATGATTTTCAAAAATAAATGTTTTGGCATTGTTGGGGAGGAGGACTTGTACTCTTTTTACAGTAAAGTCTTGCGCTCTTGCTGCGTTCGTCATACAAGTCTTCACTTACGTTTCTGAAAGGATCTCAGGTGGGGGGGGCTTTGGGTTGTTAGTGGTTGGACCTTTGATGGTTGGACGTTGGCAGTTTATTGTCTCCAAAGCAATCAATGTATGCAGTTTAAACCTAACAAGCAGTATCGGAAATTTCTCACAAGCCAGTCTGCCAGAACTTCCCCAGAGATTTGTCGTCCCATCAGTGACAAGCTATGGGTGGTGCTGGCAGTACTTCTGTCTCGATTTCTTGCTCAGTCCCTTTTGCCATCTGCTCCTCCGCTTGCAGGTGGTAGCAGGACACACCAGGCAAGGGGGGGTTGAATGGAAAGACCACCACTGCCACCGAACCCCATTCGCTGTCCCAGCGAGCTTGGCAGGATGGGCAGTCACTGAGTAGCGTGGGGGGGTGGAGGGGTCTCGATGAGCTCGGTGTGACTGTCCTGGCCTGCGTGATGTGCCTTTTTCCGTCGCTGTTCCTGTTCTCTGGGAGCCTGCACGGTCTCCCTCTTGTCAGAGTATTTCATCCTACCGTCACTTGCACTGAGCGTACTTCCAGCTGTGTCTGAGCCTTGTCTTGCCATATGCGGTCGACTGATGCTATAGCGTCTAGGGACCATACCCTGAGAGATCTCGTTATAGGAGGAATCTTTATTACAGATATCAGATGATAAAAACAACTGCCTGCTCAGTCTCCTTGGAAGAATTATTTTTCTTCAGACCTGAAAAGCCCAGCAACTCCTTTAATCTGATATTCTTATCTGCTAGAATAAGGAGTGCTTTGCTCAACTGCGTAACTGTGTATTTCTTAGTCTTAAACTGTGAAAGCCACTGGGTGCCTGTAGGAGAATTTGCCATTCTGCTCATTCTCTTCTTTTCCCCATGCCTTTTAGGTCTTTAATTTATTCCCAGAGAAGCTGGATTTTCATTAAGGTGTAGGTGTAATCTCGTCACTCTCAAATCTCCTTTGATGTATTTTGTCTTAGGTTTGTTTATTGCTTTACATTATTGGTCATTTGTCATTGCCTTTCTAATAGAAGTTGTATTCTTGAAAAATTGAAATACTAGGTTTTTTGGTTTGGTTTTTTTTTCAGGAAGAAAGGTGGAGGGTGGGTTTCTTGTTTATTTTAAAGAAGCAGAAATTCAGCTCAATAATAGTTGTTTTCCAAAGTATAGTGCATTTTGAAGATAGTTTGTATAACAGTGACAGATGATTTAAGTACTTTCTTATTCAGGGAAAAAAAAAAAAGTGTGTGTTTGTGGGGAACGGAGAAGGAGTGAAAGGACTTTGATTTTTATGTCTGCCTTCTCCAAGAGTTACTCCTTTTGGAACAGCCATCATCAAAAGAAGCTAGACTAGAGTACTGTAGCTCAGCCTTTTAACTGACCCAAGAATGTTTCTAGAGCAGTAATATTTACTAGTCTTGGGTAATTTTTAAAGCAGTAAAGACACATCATATGTAACTCCTGTAGTGGTTTGGGGGAGGAGATGATACGAGTCTATTCCTCCTGATCCTGTACTTTGGCTATGGGTAGGAATACCTGGGGTCTCTGCCCACCGTTAGGAGCAGCACCTTGGCTTCTCAAGTCCCCAGCAGGAGCGGCCAGTAGCGCTGGTGCAGAATCCCAAACTGGCCTTCTGGCTAGAGGACAGATTTTGCAGGAAAGCCACGGAGTGTGCTGAAGCCTGGAGGCTATGAGGTGTGAATAAATATAATAAAATAGATCAGAGTGGCTGTAGACTGCTCCAGGGCCTCTCTGCAAATTTCAGATGGGAGTTTGTATGTAATCGAACCAAGATGACATGGGGGCATCATTTTCTTGCAACCAGTTCTGGTATGGGAAGCTGAAATGGTTGCTGTTATTACTAAACATGATGCTTGTAACTTGAGCATCTCAGGGATCTGAAAATAAAGTAACGCCTTTTTTGGCCTGCGGTCATCTATTAGCAATGAAAGAAAGATTTTAATGTGTTCTGAGCTTTCTGTATCAAAGCTGCGTTCTCTCTTTAATCTCAAGATTGCTACATGATGCTTTTCAGCTGAAAAGCGTTAAGCAGAGTAATCTGTATTGCACCAAAATCGGACTTGTGTTGTTTAGGGAGGAGAGGAGTTATGGTGACTGTGTCTACTACCGTAAAAGAGGTTCCTTACCAACCTATCACGTGTGTTACAGCTACGGGGGATCTGAATGTGCCTGGCTCTTCAGAAACCCCATGTCATTCACTTTGGAGAAATGCCTACCACTTAAAGACAAAATAAAATACAGGACAACTAAAGGAAAGGGGAAGAGATTACAGATGATGGGGAAGATTTAGATCAGAAAGCTGCTCAAGTATTTACTAACATAAGGTCCCATGAGCTCCTCTGTTTACTGCCTGAAGCTGGAGACCCTAAAGAATTTATGGCTTAGTCTGATGTGCATGTGTATGAACGTGTGTTACAAAGGTAATCCATAGAGTTTTGATGGTTACTGTTGTTTTGTGTTGTGAATATGTTGATATACTGAAAGATCCCCGAAGAGCATGACTTGGAGAGCCAGATTCGCAAGGAGAGGGAGTGGCGGTTTCTGCGCAATGCTCGTGTCAGGAAGCAAGCCCAGAAGATCATCCAGAAGGGTGAGTGATTTCCCTCTTGCCCATGCTGCAGGCAGCTTCCTCGAGCTCCGAGCACTGCGTTTAGTCATGGTGCTGAACTGTAAAACCCCAATTAATAATGGCCCCATGCTGACCCTCAAATTGGAGAGGTGCCTGTGCTCTCTCCCACGTGCAGGTGAAGCGATGCTGCTGGAGGGGGTTTCACTAATAGTCACTCACCCGTCCGTTCTCCGCTGCTGGTTTTGGTTGCCAGATCAGGGGAGTGACCACTTACAATGTCAAATGTCTGCCTTCCCCTTTGAAAACTGAACTACAGCTCCGTGTCAGAAAATGATGTGGTCGGTCACAAGCGGGGTGCTGAGCCGGAGCGTAGCATCAGGCTGCCTAACCTGTCGAGTCCAGCGCGGGAGTGGAGGAGCCCAAGAGTAACGACTTCCTTGAAGGAGAGCGCTTGCCATGAAAGCAGGTTTCCTCGCTTACAAGAATTGACAGAGCATCCGATTTTCAATGCAAGTGTTGGCTCCCCGGCCCTCCCGGCTGACGGGCAGCAGCTGAGCTCTTCAGCCACATACCCCATCCCAGCGGCACCTCCGCAAGAGCTGGAGCAGTCAGCATGAAATCGATAATTCAGAGGCTCTTACCAGGCGCTATTGATTTACCATTTGGGCTTTTCCTCCCTGTCCTGTAAAGTTTGGATGGATACTGTAGGTTATGTTTTTAAAGGGATAGAAGGCAGAATATTGCAGGCTGAACTTCAGAGCTGCAGTCTGGCTAAGAAGGCTCAGGCAGTGTTTGACGTGTGTCAGACAGCATTTCGACAGCCGGTCGTGGCAAACCAGCCCTGCCGAGCTGCTGGATGTGTCCTCCGCATGCTCAGAAGACATCTCAGTGATGTCTTTCACATTCCCTGCTCTGCTGAGCTCTGTAAATGATTGCTTACCCTTTATATCCCATTATATTTTTAATACTTGTATGTGTGGCTTTATGTGTGCTGCTTAGACGTTTCCCTCTAACGTGCCTCAGGTTCATGTTTCATTAGTGTGTACTCTCCAGAAAGCTGATACTGCTTTTTTATGACTCTTTATGCCTCTGTGAGGCAGCGGTTGGGCTAGAATTCTTTTAGCATAGGAATTTATTTGAATATAGTGGAGCCCGATGAAGCTTCCTGAGGAATTTGCATACTTAAATTATTCCAGTCTTGAACGGCAGAGGCTGGGGAGTGGCACTTATGGGAGCTGTTCTTGTGGCATTCTCCTGGCAGCATTCCCGGGGCAGAGCCGTATGGGTGGGTGGAGTTCCTCTCCTGGGATGCTCGCTGAGGCACGCGGAGTCGGAAATAATTTGCTGAATGAAGAAGTGCCCAAGGCTCAGCCTCCTGCATGTACCTCGTTGTCTGGAGGTTTGCTGGGCTCGGGTCAGTACAACGGGTAGCCTGATGTCGTGAAACTGCAGAATATCATAAACCAAAGTAACATAGAAATGAAACTGGAGCCCAGGAGGTGGCTTGGGAGATCTTTCTGAATACAAAGGAGGGGATTCTTCGTGCTTGCCTGAAGAAGTTAGATCTTTTTCTAGACAGTGTTCTTATTTGGTTGCTTGACCCATGTGACTGAAATGCCAGTGTTTATTAAAAAAAATGAAAATGTGAAATATTAAAAAGAATTAAAATAGACTTACGGTCTTTTAATGAAATTTAGATTAAATGGATGCTTTCTAAAATAAACTAGAAATTAGTAAACGTCTCCTGGGCTTACAGCTTTGTGTGATGAATTCACACTGTGCCAAAAAATTGCAGTGTCAGGGGTACCAAAACTGTTTGTGAACAGCGAACTGTTCTAAAGAAAAGATGGGAAAGGTCTTTAACCATCATTTTAATGTCTCCATGGAAATATATTTTTCATTGCCAAATTAACCTAAAATTCAAAAGAACTGAAATGGAAGGTTAAATAAATAATCCACAAGCTAAAATGAAATGCTGTATTTTAAGTTGGAAAAAAAAAAGGTTTTATTTCTTTATCTTGAAAAAATAATGTTGATTTTTCTGTCGAGACAAACCGGTATTACTCTGGGCTTGGTTGTGCTTGCTTGCTATGTTCTCTTCAGTTACCAAAGTACAGGACCCCCGGCTCGATCACCGCGCTTTTTAGTTTGTACCTTAAGGTGTGTGACAGTCAGCATGGAGGAGTCGGGGCTGTCAGATGACTGGGATCTGGGAAGGTTCTTGAAGGAGGAAAGTGTTGGGGGTCTGTCTGTTGGGGAGAACTGGGGAGAAGGAGGAGGAGAGCGGTGACACATGGCCCTGGGAAGCTGGGGGAGATCCGAGCCCGAGCCTCGTCCCTTGGGCAAGATGTTCCCAGGCACTGAGCTGTGGCTGCCTCCTGTCCCCCACAGGTATTTCCCGGCTGGATGATCAGATCTTCCTCAACAGGAACCCGGGTGTCCCTTCCGTGGTGAAGTTCCACCCGTTCACGCCCTGCATTGCCGTAGCCGACAAAGACAGCATCTGGTAAGGGTTTCGCCGGGTCTCCGAAGCGCCGCTGCCGCGCAGCACGTGCGGGCGGGTTCAGAGCGGCACGTCAAAGGGCGTGCATGGATTATCGTGGGGTAGCACTGCCGTATGTTGTTCCTTTTCTTTTCCCTGCTCCTCTCTGTGGCCATCCTTCCCTCTGTCAGGACAGGGAGATGGGGCAGAGTCCTCCCCAGAGTTCAGTGCCGTAGACGTAAGCATTGCACCGAGTCCTTTTCTACAGGAGGTGCTGGGTTAGAGGGCTGCAAGTGAGTCCTGACAGATTTATAATAGTTACTTACAATTGGGCTTTTATCCTATTTCTTTCACAGAAGGTTGACATACATTATTAATAAAATGATGCTGAATACCGAAGCAGAAGAACAAATTGAATTGGTATCGAATGTATATAATTTTTAGTTTCAGTGTAATGAGTAAATCTCTTTACAGCTTGCCCAGAGAACCAAGAACTGACTTGATATTTTTTCCTCCCCCAGTTTTTGGGACTGGGAGAAAGGGGAAAAGCTGGACTATTTCCACAACGGGAACCCTCGATACACCAGGATCACAGCAATGGAGTACCTGAATGGACAGGACTGCTCCTTGCTGCTGACTGCCACAGGTAAATAACACATTTTCCCACATATGAGGGCAGGACGGGGGGGGCCTTTGGAGAATTCAAGTCCATGTGAGCTGTTCTGGACCTCTTGCTCTCCCCTCTTATGAATTTGGCCCAAGCTGACCCTTCCCTTCCCTGTGGCTTGCCTACCTGGCGTTAGCTGAGGAGGCACTTCCACGACCAAACCTGAAAGTTGTTTATGGCAGTACTGAAATTTCTTAACTGCTTAAGTAGGTGCTGCAAAAATTTTCAAATGACTAACAAGTGCTTGCTGAAACCACTTCCAAATAACAGCTTTATTTGTTACATCATTCTGAGTCTTCACCTATCATTGCAAGTTCATGGTAACCTCCTCCTATACAACACCCCAGGCAACGTGATTTTTGTTGGTTAAAAAGCTGCTGTCCAAAGCTGAAAAGGAAATCATGCTGCAACCAAAGTAGAAGAAATCAAATTCTGTTACTTGTGCTGTTTTAAGACTAGAGCAGGCAGGTCTTATTGTAAGCACAGAACTTCTCAAACAGTTCTGAGTTTCTCTCTAGTCCATATATCTCACCCGGGGAAACAGTTCACTAGAATGCCCTGTTGCATCATGTAAGGTGGCACGAAGAGCTCTTTCCCATTCATTGGTCTGTAAAGCTGTGAGTAAGATCTGCTTCTCTTCCAAGGAACCATTCTAAACCTGTCAGTCTAAGTGTTTTCAATAGCTTTTCAAACTTCATGCTGAAAGGTACAGGTAGGGTATAATTAGGAGAGGTGGAAGAGGAGCTGAGAGAGCCTTTAAGACATTTTCCTTTCAATTTATTGATTCTTAGCACAAAAGTTTCACAGATGGGGAACAAATTGAAAAAATACACGATGTTCTTGAAAGATTTGCTGCTGATGGGCTGGGCTTTGATTCAGCTTCTTCTGTGGGGTTGTATTTTGTATTTAGTAGCAAGCTTTTGTGGCTCTCAGCACCAATAGCAAGGAGGACAGAGACAGATCCTAGAGAAAATTAATGGGTCAAAGAAATGGAGTGACATCTAACGGTCAGGTGTTATTCGAGGGAAGGAGAAAAGCTCTTCTAGAAGAGTTCCCAGTAGAACAGTGTTTTAAGTTTTATGGATGTAAGATTAGAGAGGAAAAACAACTCTAATAAAAAGGATTAAGTTCAAGTGACACTCTCAGTTTTGGAGTTTGTATGACTACGCTGCTGCTTCTCTTCTTCCTTTGTTGTGCACAAGTAATTATGAGAGTTGCATCAGCAGTGACGTTGCATTGTGTTTTCTTTTGCTATGTTCCTCAAGATGATGGTGCCATCAGAGTGTGGAAGAACTTTGCAGACCTGGAAAAGAACCCAGAGATGGTCACTGCCTGGCAGGGCCTGTCAGACATGCTGCCAACTACACGAGGTAAAAATAATTTGTGATGGTAGGGTTTTTTCTAGGGGTGGAGAGAGTAAAATGGGTTTCTCGACTTCAGCCATCGGTAACATCCTTGTTCAACAGTCTCTGCCTTCTGGAACGGCCTTTTGCCAGGCCTTGGTGAGGAATTACTTTTCCAGTTCTTGCAAAACAAACCAACAAAACCAAAAGCCCAAACCAGCAACCTCACACCCACACACCAAAGAACAACCAGAGCGGCCTCTTGCTGGGGAGCAGAGGGGTACAAAGTTCTTATCCTTCACAAGCTTCACAGCACCTGGCTTGCCCAAGCGTTCCTCTTAACTGTGTTCCTAAGGAGAGAACTGTAGAACAATGGTGGAACTGGGCGCTGCCCTGCTCCGTGCTTGTTGTGGCAGGAGGTTATTCTCCCCCTTTGGGTGGGATAGTAGCTCACGTATTGCCTCTTTCCTTCTGATGGGCTGCTCAGCCTTTGCACAGCTTTGCATGTTGCACCTGTGACCTCTTTTAGCCTGAGCTCAAATTTTGGCACTTATTCTTCGCTGTTTGTTGTGGGTCAGGAGGTGGCAAGAGAATGTGCAATCGAAATCTGACAGTGCAGAAGGACAGCACAGTTAGACATTGACCTGCTTTAAATGTTAGAAAAGTTGGATAGAAAAAGATGTAAAAAGGAGCACTGGCATCCAGCCATGCACAGGATGAAGCCAGAGGACCAGTAAGTCTGGTTTAGGACATTAAAGGAGGTAGACGTTTTGTCCTTCCAAGACCTGGTAATGCGCTAATGCTCTAATGGTGTTTCTCTGTCACTTGAATAATTTTCATCAACAGTACGAGTTTCCCGAAATGTGCGGTAGTTCAATCAGCACTTTTGGGATTGATGCAGGAATTGCTGGGTGAGGCTCCCTGGCTTGTGCTATGCAGGAGGTCAGATGAGATGACCGTCATAATTCATCCTGACCTTAAAATCTGACAGTTCTCATTTCTGAGCTTATGCGGTTCATCACAGGAGCCTGACACAGGTCTTTTAGCTATTCATTGGAATTTACTAGCGCTGCCTTGTTGAGCTTGTATGGGTTGTGTTTTCCTTAACACCTCATGGTTTGTCCCTGGTGTTACAGGAAAGAAGAACTGTATTTGAGGTAACTTTAGGCTCTGTGCCTCGCTGCGGTATGTGCACAGAACTGATTAGAACCTGCTGGAAGTTTGCAGCCTACTGTGAAAACTGCCATGGTCAAAGCCTGCTCTTTCAGAGATGTCATTAAAAGCAGGAGGAAGACAGCGGTACTGCACCGAGAGGTGAAAGGTCTGGATCTCCTTAGGTGGAAAGTGTCCAGTAGTCATCTCGGGTTGCCCTTTGTAGTGTAATTGGGTTGATCTGTATTTCTTGTCAACGCCAGCTTTCCTGAAGGATGTTGGTTAATGTTTACCATCCCTGGATTTAGGTTCTTGCTTCCTTGGTGCTGGTAACAGACTCGCCCAAACAACTGGGAATTCCCCCGGCTGCTCTGATCGTTAGCTTCTTGCTGCATCAGTCGTGTTCAGGGAGGTTGCTGACAACTGTCGACTGAACTCCTTCAGGCTAATTCCATTTTCCAGCCTTACTTTCCACATGCGCCTTAGCAAGGCGTGGCATTTGCTGATTGTAACTTACTCTCTACAGGCCTTTAATACAGCAGAAAGGATTGTAAGCATCAACATTTGGCATTGCAGAATAGGTTAAGAGCTGAGGCAAGAGCTGATTGAGCTGTAGGAGTTGCCAAAACAGGAGTGTTGAAACTTTTTAAGTCTGGTCTCTTTAAGACTGTAGGGGTTTGCCCTTGTCTTTCCCTTATGGTCTTAGGAGGTCTGGGTCCTGTTGCACCTTTGGAACAATAGAATTCAGTTCAGAGGAAGAGAAGGACAGCCACCTTTGTGGAGAGAGAAATAAATGTAGTCGCTTCAAAAGACCTATGTGGATCAAGTCCCCTTGGAAAGGAGACTCTCTTCAACAGTTATCTTTTGCTGCCCACACCATAGTTGTGGTCCAGCACTGGCTCATAAAACTGAAGATGCATCTTTGAAGCTGCAGAGCTCAGGAGTTTTACTGGAGCTTGTTTGCTCCTACTATTGATTTCCTTCTCTCCTCTCCCACCTATCTCCCCTGTGTCCTACTCATCTCTGAATTTAATAGTCACCTTGGCAGCAACCAGAATACTGACTTTTCTAGGCAGTTTTCCCACTTACAAAAGGAGAGAGGAATATGCAATATCTAAGTACATCCTTTGGAAGGTTGGAAAGCATCCCCACACTGTCCGAGTAAAGGGAGGTCAACAGTAACATGCTTAGGGGCTGCCTGAGGGTGGGGGAGCAGGCCGGAGTGAGGCACAGAACTTAAACTTTTGCACCTGTAAAGGACTTGTTTGTGGTGTGCAGCCTGCGGTAAGAGAAATGAGCTGATACAGCCAAGTTAGTGTGTTAAACTTGGCCCCGGTTCATTGCACTTAATAGTTGACTTGAGACTCAGGGTAGGTCAGTCTTCATTTAAACACTGGCAAACTACTATGTGGGCACCCTTTTTTTCCTGTATAGGATTTTTTTATTTTGGTCTTGTTTAGATCTGCACTTGTGATGCACCAAGAAAGTCTCTTTCAATCAAAATCAGGGTGTTTAAAGCAGCGTTGGTACCAGGTGCTCTAGCGTAAGGCCGTGACTGGGAATCCCCAGCTTGAGAGATGGAGGAGGATGAGAAAAAGGCAAAACACCTGTTGCTAGTAGCTTAGCATTTCAAAAGGTGTAGGAAAAACTAACCATTTTTTATTGAGCAGCGTAGGAAGAACATAAACCTGATGTGCTCTGAAGCTGTGATTTCGCAGCAGGAGACTTTGGGAATTCTGGCAATTTCTGTAGAAAAGGATCTTTGAAGGCTGCAGGTTGTGTGACTAGTGTGAGCTTGCAGAGCAGCACAGAGCCCCATCACATGGTGCCTGCACGAGAGCTCGGTTCGGAGCCGCTCTGAATTTGCGCTGCTGGGCTGGCTGGGTCACGCCGCTCTTGGGCTGTCTCTCACGACAAGCGGCCACGCTCGTGCTTCTGAACAAACCTGACATGTTGTGTATTGTTTCTTTGCGACAAAGGGAAACAAGCTACGATCCCCTGGTCAGAATGGTTTTGCCCTTGAAAGCAGTACAGTTCTGGAATGTGGAAAAATACAGAAGTGCAACCAGCTGCTCCACAATTACCAAATGCCGTCTGCTCAGCTGTTCCCTCCCCAGCTCCTTGTGCGCTCCCTGCAGATTCCTGCATTGTTCTCCCCTCTCCAGTCCAGCAAAGAGAACCAGTACTTTGCTTCTGAAGGGCAAGGGCTGAAGGGCTCGGCCAGGTCTCTTCCTGAACACCTGGAGCTCCCTGTGCAAGATTTTCTGGGGTTGCCCCAAGGTGCTTCTCCCTTCCCTGTTTGCTGCCATGCGCTTTTGTTGCCTGGGGGTTTACAGTGGCTAGAAACTAGTCTGTGTCTCAGGCTAGCGTCCCATTTGAGAGTGGTTTAAACAGCAGCCGTGACGGAACACCCATAAATTGTTTGCACTCCCTGCATGCTGGGTAGCTGTCTGTCACCAAAGTGTGGGGTAGAGGAGCCCCAGTACAGCCACGCTCACTGTGGGGAGCCCAGACCTTCCATGGCAGAAGCCTGGTGTTCTGTGCTTGGTTTGATTTGTACAGATGCCCTGAGTTATTTGGATTTCTGTCTGTCACTTCCTGATGCATTTTACTTCAGAACAGGGACCAGATCATGCAAAGGATAGTCTCCTTGTTCAAGAAGAAATGTCAAATCTGTGCTGTTGTCAGCCAGCCAGAATACTCACTTCACACATGACAAGCGCCACCGTTGATGGCTTCCCAGGGAATGCTGTGATTGAACTAGTGCCTGCTCTCTGGATGGAGGCATGTGCTGCTTTTGGTGCTTCTGCTTCTCTTTTATGTTCTGTCCTTTAATTTGAGTTGCTTTTTCTAATCCTTTTTTAAGATTTATTTTTGCTCTGGCTGACCAACTTACCCTTAGCATCAACCCCTTAATCCCTGTCTTCTCACAGGTCTGGCCCGAAGGGTTTCAATCTATCTTGACAGAAGTAAACAGGGAGGTGAGTGCTTTCTTTCCTGTTACCTATGATCAGCTGGGGTGGGAAGGACCTTCTTGTCTGGCTTCGGGTTGGTTGACTGGTTGGTTGTTTTTTTTGGCATTGTTTGAATGACTGCTGTGTCCTTGTGGTTCCTGGAAAGCTTTGCTGCTTCTACCTCGCCCAGTCCTTGCCTTGTGTCTGTGTCCGTAACAGCCGTGAGAAATGCAGGGAGGGTGTCTGTGCTCCCTCGGTAAGCGTAGCCAACCGCCGAGGAAAAGGGCATCTTCATGTCGTACTCTGAGCTTTCCACAGTGAGAGGAGGTGGTGGTGGGATGTACAAGTCTCTCTTTTCCAGGAAGATTTTAAAGCATCCCTGGACAAAAGGGTTTGAATGACAGGTTTCAAATGTGAACCGCCGTTAAGCTACTGTGGATTTTACTGGGGTTTATTTGTAATACACTTTTGCTATAAAGATCATGTGAAAAGGAGAAGCTGATGAATCTTTCCCAGGAGGCTTAGAATAGTGGACTTTTGGCAAGGCTATGCCTAATAAATTTCACAAATTCTCTTCTTTCACGTCGAAGGAAGGCAAATGAACTCCCCAGCCTCCATCTGTAGAAGCCAGGCACTGTGCAATGTCTGCCCGGCCCCCTCCTCTGCTGCTGAGGTCTTCAGGGGAAACAGATGGCTAATGTGTCAGGGCATCTTCGTGTGTATGCACGTCCATGGATGTTAATGTTGACGTAGTCATCTTGGATTATTCATCAATTATTAATATTTGTTGACTGATAAGAGCTGAATGTGTCTGTAATGATTAATAGGACAAAGATGATTGCAGTGGTGTGTGATTCAGAGCTCTTTAGCTTGAGGTCTTTGCAAATCTCTCTCTCACTGTTCAGAGACAGAGCACTGGGATGGAAATTAGTGAAGCTGATGTGTTGCTGTTAGCTGCCTGGCTCTGCATTTCACTCAAAAATCCACTGGCAAATGGAGAGGCTAAAATTAGCAGGACGTGGCTGCAGGGAGTTCCCCGCTCAGTAAACCGGGTAGCCGAACAGTTTAAGGAAATACCAGCCACTCCTTTGCTGGATCAATAGTGCTGATGCCAAGCAATCGCACTCTTTCCCAAGCACTCAAATAACTGTGAATCAATAAAATGCATTCACCAGCATTTTCTGGCCAGGTGTTCTCCTAGTGAAAAATGCAGCAAAAGGATTTCTTCTCTCCCACTGAAGGAGTCTTAAAAGTATGTGAGATTAGCTGCTTGCTTGACAGCAAAACACATCACCAACATTTAGGTAAGATATACTAGTTTTGCCACTAAAGCACAGAAGACCTGTTCTCATTGCCCAGGCGTCCGTGAAGAATTTTTACTGAAAGAAAGCTGGGGGACTGTCTCTTTATTCTCGCATCGCTGGGTGCTGGGTTTAGGCAGGAATTACCGGGCACTGCTGTATTGCAGATCAGTGGTAAATTAGAGAAAGACCAGTAGCTTAATGGTCCAGGTCATATCGGGTCACTGTGCAAGTCAGCCTGGGAATCCCTAAAGTTCGTGCGAGCACAGAGCAAAGTCAGCATCGTGAAGGCAGCTGAGCTAGCAGGAGTCTCGGGACGCATTAGTGTGACCTTCTGCCCAGGCTGTTTCATCTCCTGCTCCGTCAGAGCTCTTTCGGGGTATCTCGGCGCACCGCTGCGTTACCTCCTATCGGCATAACTGCATGTGCGATATGAGGAAGGAGACTGTGTTAATGAGAGAACACACATCTGACCTGTGCCCACCTCTCCATCGCTGCCTCGTGGGGGTCGTTGGTGCTGATATGTAAACAGCCATAATCTGTCTTACCTTGAGAAAATTTCTACTGATGGCAAGCAAGAAAAAAAAAGCACATACTTGCCAGTTCCCTGCTTCCTTCCTGCTCTCCTGGGGCTTCTGAATAAAGTGAAAGATGTCAAATACCTGCTCTGCAGAAAAACAGGACCTTGCTCTCTGGAGGCTCTGCTCTGCTTTGAATACTGCTGACTCGTCTGGCAGTCAGTCAGCAATCCAGATGGGAGAGGGTGGAGAGGCAGCGTTCTTAGAAATTTAGCAGCTTACTGGAAGGGAAGTTTCATGGGGAGCTGCAGGGCCCTCGAGCTGCCTGGGGCAGCCTGCGACAGAGAGGAGCCTTGGCAGAGGGAAGGCTCTAACCTGCAAAAGGAGCTGATCAGATTGATCACACTCAAACAGAGCTTATACTGGAGAACAAGGAGGAGAGAGAAAAGTAGAGTGACTTCTCCACGTCTCCCTGGGGCTTGGTATCTTGTCCTTTAGGAATAAGAAGTTAGGGAGAAGAACCTTCTTTCTGGTCAGATTTTTTCATGGCAATAAAGTAATTGGAGAAGTTGCAGCGCCAGGGGTTTGTGTTCTTCTAATTGGATTCTCAGCATCACAGCTACTCTTCTCCCTTGCTGCGCATAGTCCTTGGCATCCAAAGAGTGATACGTTTTGAAAGGATGTTGTAGAAATTAATGATGAGTGAGGTCATACAACCCTCCCACTGCTTCCTGGAAATTAAAAGATGTACCTCATTGCTCAGCTAGGAAGGCCCACGATTAAAAAATCATCAGTCAGAATCCAAGATGCTTTTATATTGTGTTCTATGTAGGTATTCCTGATTTCATTGAAACGCCAAGTAGAGGTTGGCCACATTCCAGTGACATGAAAAGTAAGTACAGACACTCAGAATGCAGCTGCTTTCAACACCAGTGTTATTTACTGAAATTTACACAAGGAACTATCCCATCCAGACAAATATCTGTTGCTCAGGGGGAATCCTGAGGGAGCAGCCATAGAAAGTTACAGCTTCAAGAATGGCTGTTGATGTGTGTTGCCTTGTATATAAACTCACATCATACAGAACTGCAAGTACTGGTGTTAAAAGACTCACACAATAAAAAAAAAAACACCAAAAAATGCAAATGATAAAAAAACCACAGACCTTTAAAAATTTATTTTCCTGAGCTGTGGAAGATTTGTTGCTCATTATCTGAGAACATAACATTCCTTATGGGAAAACTGTAATCTTAACTAATGATGCATTAAAAGAAATGTATTGCCGGGATGGCTGTTTCTGCAGTTCATTGGCTTCTGAGAGCGCCGTGGTTTCAGTACTGGCCTTTATCAGATGGTTGCATTGGTGTCACAGCATTGCCCCTCTTTACTCCGTTTCTGTAAGTAGGTGGGAGCTTGGACATGGGCTGGCAGGTAATGCAAAACCTGGCTACGTGGCTCAGGCAAGGAGCTGAGATGGCATGGGCTCGCGGAGTGCGTTACCTTTCTGCTAGAATGAGGCTGAGAAGCATCTTAGGTGCCAAATGCGAAAGCCAAAACCCGGCAGGTGAACTGCAGTCTCAGTTGTAACATCCTGGAGAAGGACCTCTGTTAATTAAAAAGGAAATGATACTTAGTATTAAGTCCCACGTTTGCTTCTCATCCCAAAGTACTAGGAATTTAACATACAAACATGAGCCAAACTGTTATAATTTCCACCATGAAAACGTTTGCTTGTCCACAGAAATGGTTCAGCTATTTATGTCTCATTTCGTACTGTGTCGTCTTTGAATTTAACATTTCACAGTCAGAGGAAGCTTTCCTTCCCTCTTACACGCTTGTGAACGACTTAAATTTATGTACAGAGGCTTTTCCTCTTCTCAAACACATTTGAATTCTGGTTTAGCATTTCCAATCGCATCCTGGGGTCCCCTTTCCTTCACCCACTTCTTTGTCAGGGCATTTCCTAGGCTGCAGCGGGAGCAGACGGACCCCCCGGCCCGGGACTGGTGCTCGGCACAGGCACAACCTCTGCAGCCAGGACCTGCTGCCGTTCCAGGCTGCAGATGGAGCCGGCCCTGTCTCCCAGCGGGAAGGTGCCAGGAGTTCTCCTCGGCTGCGGCTTTTATGCAAATATTCTGTGATTTCTGATGCCTGTGTTGTGTGGTGCAGTATGAGCAAACTGTACTCTGAGACTGCCTAGTCCAGCCGTGAGCGCTGTGCGTCAGAAGCAGCAAAAATGGTACTTTGTATTTTCTCGAGAGAATTGAGAAGGCTGATGAAAGAAAGGGAAGATCCCTTGTTAGGGGATGATCAATGTGCTGCCCTCGCCTCTTCCAGAGAGTAGAGGTTATCATTTATATGGACTATTTAAGTTTTGTAAGAAAGGCAGGAGCTTCATTGGCTGCTTGGAAGAGCACGAGCCACACCATACGCCAACAGCATCTCCTTTCTTTCCACCTGTGGGCTCTCTCTCAGTCCTGGTTTGGGGTGAACCCTTGTCCTTTCTATCTGGTTATCTCTCATGGGAGATGTCTGTGCCGTTTTACATAAAGCGAAACCCCTCCAGAGCTTTGTCCGTCAGTGAAACTTTCCCTAGCCTTCTAGATGGCATCGCTGAATATACTCAGTGCTTAAATTTCCTGACAGATGCACCGAGATAAGCACCAAAAACGCCAGCCATCACTCCGAATTCACTGCTTCTGTCCCCTTCCATAGAAAAGACACCTGGAACCACAGCAGGCTGGGGACTTGCTACCGATCAGACTGAAGAAAAACATTGTCTTCAAACTGGGGAATGTAACTGGAAAATTGGGAGCTTTAAAACTGCCTAAGAGCACATTGCCTACTTAACTCCATCAGTGATGGTAATGGCAATATCCATCTCAGCCTGCCAGGTTTATCTTGTCACATGGGCCATAAACAAGATGACAAATGGAAACACTTCAGTGATGTTTATCATCTAAATCACTGCCTGCTTGTTTGCCTTGGATCTCTAGCAGCCCTCCGAGCTGCCAGGCAATCTGAAGTAACAATCAATTTGACTCGCAAGATAAAGATACAAGCTCTCATCTTAGCTGAGAGTCCCGAATTTCCTGCGGTAAGATGACGGACTGTCAATAAACGTCAGTAATCTTCTCAGTGGTATGCAGCAAGATCGGGAAACAGCTTGGATGTGATGCTTAGGAAGGGAAGATGGGAAAATTGTTTTCTCTGGATCTGTGCAAAACAAGGTCATTTCATCGTCTTTGAAGAAAACTCGGTGTTTGTAGGATGCCTCTCTTGTTCCCTTTGTGCCCTGTAAAGGTGTTTGGTCTGGTAAAAAGTACTCGGGGACCTTTGGTGACAAAGAGCATATTGGGGTAGGTTTAAATTTCCTGTTGGGGCTAATTCTCAGCAGTAAATCGAGACAAATTCACATTTGTACCTTCTGGACAAGCAAGTTGTGAAGTGGAAATACAGGAATCCCACTGAAGGCTACTGCCAGTGGCTCGGAGCAGGAGCCTGCAGTCCTGATGCATTGCAGAGTGCTTCCTCTTGCATGTGGTTCTAAAATACTTCTCAGCACCAGAGTCTCGGTTTGGCAGGGATGAGAGGGTGAACCACTGCTCTGCAAGGCAAGGATCCTGCTTCTGCCTCTGCCGAAGGGAGAGCCCTGCCTGCAGAGATGAAAATAAACACAAAAAATGGAGTTCTCGTCTGGTTCCCTCATGTAGCGCTCCTGGGGTTTTCTGTTTGTGTTTTTAATGTATGAATAAGAGCCTCCCTGGAAAACCAGTAGATTTGGGGCTGGGCAGCCTTTGCAGCATAAAAAGCAAGAGATAATTGGTGTACAGCTCTCTGCTTTAAACAGAACGTTTCTGCACCGTGGAGGTGGCACACAGGTACAGAGAAGTCCCTTCTAATTAAACGTATAAGAGTTGTTCCTTCCAGATTTCCCCTGCCAAATCAGGGGTTTCATTACCAGCTATTTCCCAAGTCCCGGTATCTGGTTTGTTCTGATACTTGTGTGCTCTGTGCTTAAGAAAGTCAGCTCACTCGATGGCTTTTGGACATGTTATTCGTCCAGCTGGGAAGGGAGGTGACATACGCTGGCAAAGTTCACGAGTTCACGCAGGCTGCTAACCTGTCTGTGAGGAGGTGCCCATGTCGGGTGTTCTGGGGATAGAAAATCACTTGCAATTCTCTTACAACACGGATAGGACGTTTTTCTAAACTTCACCTAGCAATCAGTTTATGCCCCCAAAGATGAGAAACAAAAGCTCTCGTAAATGCGTTTTAGCTAGTGTGATTGCAGGATGTTCCCCTCCTTACCTGTCTGTATAGCAAATTGGTTTTTACTCCTACCAAGTCATTTAATTCATTATCTTGCAGCAACGACTATGCTGTGTCTTGTTTAGAAACATCTCCCCTTAGCCAGATATTTCTATTAGAATGAGGAGTCCTGGTAATCCAGAGGATCTCAGGTCTTGCTGTGTGAGATGGCACCAGTCTAGTCTACTTCAATCATCATTTAATCCAGTGTTTTCTTAAAGTGGTGGATAATTTATTAACACTCCCTTGGAAGTCCCCAGTAGCTTGGCAAGGTCCTGGAAGGCTGTATTTACCTGCCTGTAGGGGCCATCTGCACCTCGGCTTTTCTAAGCACTTAAGTTAGACAAGGGGTCAAAGACGTGTTTTGGACTCGGATCCAGGACCAGCTGATCTGATCCCATTTGGAGGACGTATGGATGCACGTGTATGTAATTTTACATTTCCCCTAATGATAGTTTCTGTAGCGTGTGGTCGTGAAAGCAGGTGTTCTAATTAGTGCGGCTCTGCCTGTGCTGGTGTGGAGAGTAACTTGCATGTCCTACCTGTGTTTTATCTTAGGAGCAGGAATGGTAGTCGACTGGGAACAAGAAACCGGGCTCCTGATGACATCGGGAGATGTGAGGATAATCCGCATCTGGGACACAGATCGGGAAATGAAAGTACAGGTAACATCTGCGTGTTTGTCCCATTCACCTTTTTCCCTCCCAGAAGACGTGCCATGCAGCGAGTTACCCCACGCACAGCCAAAGCATCTGAGACTCATCTGTGAAGAGCTGACAGGTTCTGGAGCTCCTGCTTCCCTGCCTCTGAGTCATGTTACAAGATAAATAAAAACACACACATACTTAGTGAGCATGTCAGGTCTTTCCTGGAAGCTGCTGCTGTTATTCTGGGCAGTGTGCAGCAGCGTGTAGGAAAGGTGAGGCTGTGAAATCCAGAGGCAGGCCCCAGCGTACAGATAAGGTTTCCTCTTAGCACGTAATTGAAATAGCCTAAAAATTCTTGAGGAAATTCACTGGTGAGTTGCGTCAGTGGTAGAGCATTTGGACTTACTGCTGCCATCTCTGCTTCTCTGGGACATGCACAGAGCAACGCTGTGCTTGGCACCTGCCAGTCAAAGGTCTGTTTTCAGGGAATCTGCATCCACACAGAGAGCACATCCATACCTGCTCAGTCCACTCCTGAGCCAGGACCCGAGTGCTCGACAGGACAGAAACACAAGCATTTCCTAACCGTGCAGCGCTCACGTGCAGCCAGCGGCATTCTTGCCAGCTGGAGCCAGTCTGACTCTGGGCAGAAGTTTGCTCCGTGTTGTCTGGCCTGGGTAGCAAAGGATGAAGATGCCTGCGAGCCCGCTGGCAGCTCCCTCGGCATCCCCACGTCTCCCTGGGGAGCTGCGCGCTGGGGCACCCCAGGGCGTTCACATCTCGCCTCTTGAAACAAGGCAGCACGAAAGCAGGATTTCAGTCGTACATAACTTTCTGTGCAGTGTAATGGAGAAAAGATGCAGCAAGCGTTCACGTCACTCATAATCAAATGAAAGTTGCTCAGAAATTGTAAGGAGAAGCAGCTGGCCTGTGAGAATGGAGTCACCGTGCTGGAGAAAAAAGGAAGTTTTTCTAGTTTTCAAAGCTTCTTGAAATTAATTACCCATGGATGAACATTAATTATGACACTTTGACCCTCCAATGCAGGATAATTAAGCCTATGTTAATCTTAATTACTTTCACATATTATTTTTTCTATGTAAATTAGGGAACAGCAAAATTCAGGAGGTGAAAATCTTTTAAATTATGATGATTAATGATTGCACTGCAAGTATCTAAAAACATGTTGTTTCTTTTTTAATTGCAAAGATTGGTTGTGTTGAAATTCAAGTGATTGAAACTTCCTGACTCAGTAACACTGGAAAAGTGAAATTCAGCACAAAGAGCAGCGAAGCTGTGTAATCCAAGCTAATAAAGGTGCCTTCCCACTCTTTGAACTACAAAAAGTGTACCTCTGGAAGCACTTGGGATGTAGCTGAAGAAGCAAGTACTTCATTTTCACTTCTGCTGATTGTTCCTGCTTCAAAGACAGGATCTGGGTTTAGGCAGTTAGAAGAGCTGCTGAGAACAGCCCTGAAGGTTGGTGCCTCGAGCCAGCAGCATCTTCGCTCAGCTGAGGCTGTGAATAGCAGCTAGGAAAGGTGAACATGCACAGAAACAAAAATAGGATGGAAGTGTGAAATTAGCTAATGCAGTTCTAACGTGCCTCATGATTGTTATCCCACTTTGTCAGTGCTGCTTAGCTTTTTTACCTGTTATGAGGAAAAACCATTTTCAATTAAACAGGCGTAGACATTATTCCCAACAATGACTTTGCTCATCGCAAGTAAAAAGGGGGAAAGTAGCAGCGTTAGGGTACACACCGTGTTCTCAGCACAGCTGTCCTCGCAAGCTCCAGTCTTTTCCATGTCATTTTTTTTTAATACACACAGTGTTTGGCATCTAATGAGATAACCTGGATCTACTTGTCACGTGTCCTAAAGTGGGGACCGGTAGGTGGCACAGCACTGGCTGGCTTTATCTTGTGTAAGTGATTCTCGGGTGCTGTGTTGCAGTCAGGCGGCTCATTGTGCTGTCTGAGGCTTACGTGTCTGCACTGACGTTGTTCAAGAGCCCCCGAGCTGCCTCACCACCGCGCGCTGCCTGTGGCTGCCAGGCACGGAGAAGAGGAAGGTCACGCTCAGACAGTCCAACCACAGTCTGCTTAGTTTGGCCCGTTTGCACCAACCACCAGGGCTCTGCAGAAGTGTAATGGTGATCCTCGTGATGAAGGGAGGACGAGAGCTAAGTGTTTAAAGAGTAAAATAAAAAGTAACTGAAAGAAATGGACTTCGTTAATGATAAGTGGAGCCATTCTGGGTAAAGGGAACTGCCCAGATAGGGGGTTTTGTGTGATATAGATGAAAAAGAAAAAAAAAAAAAAAGCTGCTTTTACAAGAGGCATTTAAATAACTTCCTAGAACTCTTTTGGATGTTGATATGGTGCAGAAAAAGGGCTAATACCTTGCAGCTTTGTACCTAATACCTTGCAGTTTTGTTGTACCTTTTTTTGCATGGGTGGTATTACCTATAGCATACTGTATGTTTGGTTTTACCTGTGGTGTTATATATGCCATTGTGAGGTTTTGCTTTCTACAGGTATATTTGTCTTATATGACTCTTCTCCTCCAGATATATACTCTCCCTCCTGTACACAACTTGTACACAACAAAGATGGTTTACAGGTGGAAACCCTGGTTTAGTTTTGGACTGATTTACAGAACGAGGAGAGGAAGAGGAGGAGGAGGAGGACATTGGGTCCATCTGGTTTAGGACCTTGACTGTAGTGACTTGAAGACAAATCATGTTCTCAGCTTGGGTTTTGTGTGTGCTTTCTCCTTAGGATATCCCCACTGGAGCTGACAGCTGTGTGACCAGCCTCTCGTGTGATTCTCATCGCTCATTAATTGTGGCGGGGCTGGGAGATGGCTCCATCCGCGTGTTTGACAGGAGGATGGCTCTGAGTGAATGGTAACTACCCGTCCTTCCCAGGCTCGGTGAGATGCTCACGTTTCCTCCTGCTCCCCTTCAAAACATTTCTCTGCTTGTTCCTCAGCCGTGTCATGACCTACCGAGAGCACACGGCCTGGGTGGTGAAAGCGTACTTGCAGAAACATCCGGAAGGCAACATCATGAGTGTCAGGTGAAAGAGATTTTACTGTTTGAACTGCTTTCTCTTAACCACAGTTTGTTTTTCCATTTAAATTCTGCCTCTGATATTGCCAGAGCTAAGAGAGTAAAGCTCTTTAGTGTGACATTTGCTTCAGTACTTAACTCCTGCTCCAAACTTGGTGGAGAGAAGGCAAAAAGAAATTTGAAGCTTTCCTTGGAAGCCTGTTAGTGTAGTTTGAGAGTAAACAAGAAGGCATCTTTGCTGAAATCACTATCACGAGGCGTGCGAGGGAGGAATGGAGCGAACCAGAAACCTAAGCTAGATATAGTATATCTTATGGTTGTTGTTCTTTATTGCCAACATCTCTGTGGGGTCATTTGAGAGAGAACATGAGAAGGAAGGTTGATGTTGCATCTGTTGGGCATATTGCTGTGCAGGATTACTTCGCTGTCTAGCAATTTTCTACACATAAATCCATTTCTGCTGCCTGGTAAATACTGCGGAGAGAGCAGCATATACTTATTTGGCCATTAAAGAACAGCAGAATATAATTTATTGTTACAAAGCCACTGTTTGCAGACAAAGAAGCTCTTTTTCTTGATTACAAAATGAAAACAGAACATAATTTTCCAGGATTCAGAACATTCCTGAGGTGGGGGATGGGCCAGCAAAAATGTATTAAGATTTTCAGAAAGGGGATTATGTGATGCAGCTGCCAGATTTGTCGAGCTCACATATTAGAGTTTTTAATCTTCCTTTCTGTAATCTCCTTCAACAATCCCAGGGGTCAGGCCTGTAGGCTTGGCCAGCCTGGGTCTGCAGGCTCGTTTTTTCCCCTCTCCTCAGTGCCCTCTCACACATGGTGCTTTCTCCTGGGATTGAAGACGTATGAGAAAATGTCGTACTTCGACAGGTCTGGTCTTATCCTGGAGGAACTTGGTTTGTTGAGACAAGCCACCTTGCTTTCAGTTGCCCCCAGTTCATTCTCTTCTTCAGTTGACAGTAAGATCCAAGAAAAACCTTAGGACGTAGTGAGGTCTTGGTCTAGCTATTTCCTGAAAAACTTGAAGGCATTGTATTGCTTGTGGAGCAGCTCTCTGAACCTCAGTGAAACTTATTTTTTTCTGGACCAGAGGCAGGAGTTTGTAACACAGGACTGGTGACTCGGAGCCGGATCCTGCGGCTCTCCATTGCCCGGTGCTGGTTCGCCACCTGATACTGGGTTCAGCCGCTTTGATCTACGTGCTAGTGCTGCCACGGTGCTTCTCGTTAACCAGCAGGTCTGCTTTTATCAGGCTGACAGCATTGCTAGAAGGGGTCCTTAAACACTTCCTGAATATTCTGGTTTAGTAGCTTAGCTGCTGTTGACTTGTTGTCGCCTGTTATTGTTCACCTGGGACGTGTTCTCCTATGTGGGCCCTCATCACAGAACCTCCCTTCCATTTTAAAGCTCTTACATGGTCTTCTGATACATTCAGAACCATTTTCAAGTCTTATAACGGTTCAGAGCTTTAAATGAATTTACTGTCTATTTGATCTCTTTCAAACAATATTTCCATCTAGTCTTCGGGATCTAAATCAACCTCAAGTTTAATTTGTCTTGAATTTAATTATGTGACAGCTGGAGTTGCAGCTTCCTATAATGATAGAAGTAATTCTGTATAACAGCCTTTTGATTAGTATGAGATATTCCAGAGATAAAGAAACTGAAGGCAATATGCTGCTTAATGCTTTTATTGTTCGTAACTCTGTAGGGTGATTCACAGTTGTATGGCCATCGGTGACTTGGAAAAAATAACACTTTAAAAGTTGTGATGCCAAAAGCCTTACTTCGGCTGCCAGCAGAATAAGATCGGATGAGTTCATTTTGAATTTAATTTCCATAAGAGACTTTTCTGTTTGTCTTTCTGTATACCAGTTGACCAGTCTCTTACCAGGATCTCAGCAGAGCAGATGTACCATAACAAAATCTTCAGTTGTTGGTTCCAGGGCTGTAGGAAAAGATGCACCCTCTTCACATCTAACAGACGTGATTCTACTGATGTATTTCAGAGAGATCACTTAACAAAAAGAAAACATTTGTGTTTGAAAGGTTCTTGATCTACTAAGCACAGAATCTTGCCACTGCCACTATTGTTTTCCACACCCTCTCTTCCCTGATAAGATCATTAACAGGATTGACGCATCGCCTGAGCGTTAGCAGGGTTTGTTACGCCTGGCCCACAGAGTACTTTGGACAGCGAGAACTTGTGCATCTGTGTCCAGACATTTGGCATAATGGATGGTACCAGCAGATCCCATCTGGTTAGAGTTTTCTAATACAATTTCCTACTGTGAAAAGGAGAAGGAATTTGGGTCTGACATGCAGCTTGGGGCATTGAGTATGACATAACAGTAAAGGCACTTACACTCAGCGATGAGCTGTAAGCGATAAAAGTAATAATGGATCACCCCTGAGGGCAGAGGCAGAGCTGTTTGCACAGCACTTAATGCATTGGGGATGGTACCAAATATAAGTCACATCAGTGGGAACTCAGCTGAACTGATAGAGAAGGCAAGGGTGTGCGTCTTCTCTCTCCTAATTTTCTGATCGAGGTGGGCAGCTCACAGACAGGCACACAGCTCCATTTCCTGGGCTTTAGGATCTGGTTTGGGTACAGCCTGACATTGTGAAACTCGTGTGTTGGCAGTGTAAATGGAGATGTGCGGTTCTTTGACCCCCGGATGCCAGAGTCCATGAAGGTCCTTCAGATAGTCAAAGGGCTGACGGCCCTTGACATTCACCCACAAGCCAACCTCTTTGCATGGTAAGTTCTAGTTTCATCTCCTGCATCCCTGCAGTGGATGGGGAGGACAATTTGTCTCTGCAGACATAGTTGATGAGGTTTTGTTGGTTTTGTTGTTTGTTTTAACCTCGCCACAAACAGTGCAGCTTCTTTCCCATTTTTGCAGCTCAGGAATTTTATCCCTTGCATGCGTTAGTGAAACCTCTGCACTGGTGACTTGGCGTGATGGTGTACAGTCTTACAACCCTGTGTCAGATCCCTGTTCAAAGTCAGCGTGTGTATTTTGGGGCTCTGAAGTGGGGACCAGGAACTGTTCCACAGCCACGTATCCTGGGGTTGTTGGGGGATCCACTTTCAGTGTGTGTGTGCATCAGCTCTTCGTGTTTTTCTGTCTCAGTGTAACAGGTAACTGTGGTTCCGGCCTTTCGGTAGACCTCTGTGCGCTGAGGTTGCCGCGGTACAGTTAAAGTCGGTCTCCCCACTTACAAGAGCTCATTGCGCACTAGTCTGATGAACAGCTCAGGTCAACACAGCTGGAAAGGGGGCTGTAGGCAACAATATTGTTCTTTCTTACCACAGCATTCTCAGTGACACCGCGTTCTCTTCATTCCCTTCCAGTGGCTCAATGAATCAGTTCACTGCAATCTACAATGGAAACGGGGAGCTGATCAACAATATTAAATACTACGATGGTTTTATGGGACAAAGAGTTGGAGCCATCAGCTGCCTGGCTTTCCATCCTCACTGGGTCTGTATTCTCTCCCTTTGGATTTTGGAATTTGTATTTCTTAGTTAATGTCTGTGTTGGAAGAGGGAAAGGCGCAGACACTCCTCTAGCACAGGGAGATGCTGCCCCAGCCTAGTTTTCTGAGAATGCTTTGAGCCTGACTCTGAGCCCAGGTCTTTGGTGCTTGTCCCCCGGGCTGTTCCAGATGACCGTGCTGCCGGTGCTGCCAGTTTACGATGTGCACCTAAGACTAGAACAGGACTCCCAACAGCTGAGCCCTTTTTACTCGCGGGTCGACTTGATAGACTGTTCCCATTTCTTCCCATCACTTTGAGACTGTAGCCTGGCTTAGTTCTGTAGTTCTTGCCACAGAAGTTGTCTGAGGTGAATTTGCCTGGAGCTGACTGGAGAGGTGCAGTCTCTTGCTTCCAGCAGGCAAAATTTTATGTGCTTATTTATTCCAGGCCTCTTCTCTTGCAGACGGTGGGCTTACCCTCGTGTCTCTGTGGCTGCTTTTACATCACCTTATGTAAGGCTTTAGGAAGACCTAATGCTGTGCAGTAGAAAAACTGCACCTCAGAAAAGTGAGAGAACTGCAAAAATTAAAGGCATGAGCTGATAAAGGCTAGAATGGATCAGAGTAAAAAGGAAGTTTTGGAATACATCAGAGCTGAGGTGGCTCTGCAGTAGTTGTTAGAGAGAGAATCTGGTTGCTACTTAATTAGGCAGCAGGTGCCCATCTGCATTATGGACTTCTGCTCACCCAGAGATGAGACTAAATGAAGGAGATTGAAAGCCTAAGAAAATAACGTGAATGGATAGGAAAAACAGGAGGAGGTTAAAGAAGGCATTTAGACAGTTATTTTAGAAACCTGCAGATCAGAACACAAATATTTAATTTGTAATGGGAAAGAGTGGTGGGAATGATAAAGGGCCAAGAAGAGAGGAGGGAAGAGCTGTGGTAGCCTGCAATGATTTGGTATTAGCTGGGCAGGGAGAGGGGAGGCAGCTTCCCTGCCTTGGTGTGACGGGTTGACCATGGCTGGACGCCAGGTGCCCACCAAGTCATTCTATCACTCCCCCCCCCCGCTTTCGCTGGATAGGGGAGAGGAGAAAAAAAAAATATAACAAAGGGCTTGTGGGTCAAGATAAGGACAGGAGAGATCATTCACTGATCACTGTCACGGGCAAAACAGACTCAGCTTGGGGAAATTAACTCAATTTATTACAAATCAAAACAGAGTAGGGTAGTAAGAA
>JANZLQ010000002.1:37590456-37603717 GCA_026212715.1 Elanus axillaris | reverse complement strand
CGGCTTGTGACGGGGGGGTCTGTCTCTCCGTCCGTCCCTTCTTCCCTCTCCTTTAGCAACTGAAGCAGCAGCGCGACAAGCTGAAGCAGTATCAGAAGCGGATAAGTGTGAACCTGGAGAGAGAGCGAGCCCTGGCCAGGCAACTGCTGAAAGAGGGCAAAAAAGAGTGAGTGGGGGGTGTCACCTCCACCCGGGGGGTGCCAGGGTCTGGCAGGAGCAGGGGGGTGTCGGTGCAAAATAAAGGGCCTTTTTCCTGGAAAGGAAAAGTTGCTGAACGTAGTAGAGATAGTTCCAGGTTCTCCTTTCAGAAAGGAAGTTTCATTTAAAGTGTTATACTGACAGCCAAGAGAGACTGCCTGCATTCCACAGCTGTTGTTAAAGCAGGTCTTCAAAAAGTGGTTCTCTTTCTTTACCGCAAAGTGTCAGTGGCCGCCTCCTGCGTCTTGTTTTGAGTGTGTGTCACAAGCCTTTTGTTCAGGGACTTTGTTTTTCATCGCTACAGCACGGCTGGCCCAGTGAACTCCTAATCCACAGCAAATATACCTAAATTTTCAGGCACGAGATTAGCAAATTTATGATTAATTTGCTCCTCCTTATTCTCACAGGAGCAGTTCAGAGTTGTCATTTAATTTAGACATGATTTTTGCCTCTCTTGGAAAAAGCATAAAACAAATATGGCTTTGGTGTGATTCTTTTAGGCTTATTTGCTTTCATCTGTGCTGAGTTTTCCTCCTCCTGTTTTCCTTCAGAAAAGCCATGCTCTTGCTAAAGAAGAAGCGTTACCAAGAGCAACTTCTAGATAAAACGGAAAACCAAATCAGCAACTTGGAGCGGATGGTAAGTGAGATTCAGTTGCTGTAGGCTGCAAGCAGCCCACTGTGTGCGCTTGGTAGAAGTCTTTTTTCTGGAGTGGGTGTTCCTTTTGATTGCATGGAATTGCATTGTAACCATCAAGCCATAAATGAGGGTTTAGTCCTTTGTCTGAAGGACAGATGTTTCTGAAATCATACTTACGCCCTGACTCTTCCCTGGAGAGCCAAGTGGTGAGTATATTTTGAGTCTGTAGTGCAGGTTATGTATTTAAATACGTGTTTTATAAATTAGTAAAACTTTCTACGGCAGTTGTCCACCCTGTGACTAAACTTCCTTGGGCTTGCCTTGGTACCTTGATTTCAGAAATGGATGTGTGTGTTCTGGAGTGGCCGTGGAAACTATGGCCTCAGCTTAGACTGGAGCTAGAACATAGGCTATAGGGCTGTTGGATATGCTTTTGCAGCTGCCTGTGCTAAGGCTTTTTGTGTGCCTGTTTCTTAGTACTGGTATAATTTAATTCTCTTTTCGCTAGAGAAGGGGCTCGTAGCTGATTTCTCCTTGCAGTTTCTCTAGGCATCTTGGCAGTCTGTATCTGGCTAACAATGGGAATGTGACAGCCTTTGATGTTTGCCCTTCCCCTTTCTGTTTCAGGTCCAGGATATTGAATTCACCCAGATTGAAATGAAGGTCATTGAGGGTCTGAAAATAGGCAACGAATGTCTGAACAAAATGCACCAGGTATGTGTGACCAAGTCAGCTGAGCACACTTTTGCCTCAGACTAGGCAGAGTCCTGCCTGTTTGCACCTGTCTCCCTGCAGACCTCACTTATGCATGGGTTTTGGCTCTTTTCTTCAGGTTATGTCAATAGAAGAAGTAGAGAGAATAATAGGTGAAACCCAAGATGCTGTGGAGTACCAGAGGGTACGTACTGTGTGCGTGAGTAGTTATGAGCAGAGACTGCCTGCCATACAGAGTTCCTCTCATGTGCATTGTGTTCCCAGCCTTGAAGAGGCAATCAGGTTGGGAATTAAATCTCAGTTGCCTGCAGAAAAATTAGCTCTGTTAGTTTTTCTGAGTACCCCTTTGCCACGTGTTTACATTGCTCTCCCGTCTGCATGTACCATGCTTCAGGCCATAGAGCTGCTTCTGCTACACCGTGTTGACTGGAGTATGTCTTTTTCTCTCTTTCACAGCAAATAGATGAGATACTGGCTGGCAGCCTGACTGAGGAAGATGAAGATGCCATTCTAGAAGAATTAAACGCTATTACTCAGGTAGGATTGATGTTTTTGTAATTACTTTAGATCTACATTTTCAGGAAGCTGTTTGTAGTAGGGGAGAAAGTATGTTTTTCCCACTCTCAATAGTTTATCTTATTCTGCCAGAGATCTCAGTTATACCTGTTTATGCCCAATTATTGTGTCATCAAAGATCAAGCTAGTTGCTCCACACACAGAGGCCATTTAAAAATGGGATGCTTTTAAGGGTTGTACTTTATTTGCTGTCTGTTACAGTTGGTTGATCTCTGTTCTTACTGGGTATCTGTTCCACTTCACTAGAAGATGATCTTGGAAGTCCTGGGTCATGCTCAGATAACAGAATTCAGTGCGCATTATCTTCCCCACCCATCTCTGTTGTGCCTGTGACTCTTCCAAACACTGGCTCGGCTTGGCTCCACTGTAGGAAATGTGCAGCCAGTGGAGATTGAGGTGGAGAGGCTCTGCAACTAGCATTGATTTGAGGAGACTCATAGCTAATACAGAGTCCTGTTAGGTCTCATTTAATAATGGAAAAAAAAAAAGAAAGAAAAAAAAAAGCCTTGTACTCATTTACTGGGCAGTACTCAAGCCCATAACTTTTCCTGCAGTTTTGGAGGCAGATGTCAGTTTGTATGTGAAATCTCTTATGTTATTACTCTGTTCCCACACAGTCTTTGCACAAAACTGTGGTGCAGGGGTCTGTGACTGCTGCCTGGTATGGGGGGTATGTGTCATGTGTTGTCTTTCATGTTCTTGCAGGAACAGATGGAGCTTCCAGAAGTTCCTTCTGAGCCACTCCCAGAAAAGATCCCAGGTACGCTTTCTCTGTATGCCCTGCAGGTTTGGCTTCTTGTACTTCTCAGTTCTGTGCAATAGTCTGAGACCCTCTCATATTGTATGTATTATCCTAGCAAATGTGAAAGAATATAAACTTCCTGGCTTAAAGCCCTATTGATCTGGGCTATGCAAGCTTCCCTCGCTCAGCTCTGACAAATCCAGCTGACTTTTTACCGTAAGAGGACCCAAGGCTCTAGTCCCCTTGTTCAGTTGGCATCTAGTCATTCCTCTTGAAGAGTTCCTTTTTGTTACATCTGCTGTTCTTAAGTCACGCTTCGTACCTGCTGTGAGACTACCAGCTGCCTTGAAACACCCAGTGTATGTTCCATTGTGAAGCTCCATGAGGAACTCCTTCCTTGGTTCTCTGCTTGACCCGGGCAAGACTTTGTCACGCAGCACTCAAACTGGTCCCCTGCATGTTGTCGCAACATGCTGCTATGCAGGAACAATGTTTTGTGGCCACAGATATTGGCATTCACACTGCATAAAACTGGATTTCACTGAGGCTCATGATGACCTGTAGCTCTTGTGACCTTGCTTCAGGTAACAATCGTAATTTTGAACCAGGTGGATGAGGACCGCTGGAGTCCCGCAGTTCCAGGACTGTCGGAGTGCAAACTCCGCACAACTGATGCTACATGTGTGTTTGCTCCTGAGCAATCCAAAACCTCAGTGGCAGGGATTTGCGCAGCTGGGTGCGAAGAGGGAGAGAGCTCATGAAGCGGAGTGACCAAACGGGCAGTGTTGGCCTGGTGAGGAAGGAGTCTTCACAGAACGTTACCAGGTGTCTGTCCATGCTGAAGAACTGAAGGTGGAGCCTGCCCTTGGAGACAAACAGTGAGGTAGAGCTGGACTCAGCTGGGTGCCAGAAAGCAAACTGGTCACGAGTGTGTCTCCTGAGGCAGCAGAACACTGAACCATCAGTCACAGAAGCTTGACATCCATGCTGGTAGAAACTAGGAGCTGTAAGAGGCCATTTCCTCTGTGGAATCTGCCCAGGAGAAATCTGGGATGTGGGGAACAGGGCTGGTTTCTTTTTAGTGCTTGTTTACTAGTAAACATGGATCAGATGTCATCTGATCTGTACATTGGCAGCAGGATGACCAAACAAAATACGAGCTGTCCTTGCTGTGTGCAGCTGGTTGAGCCTCGTTTAGACTCATGTTGTCAGATCAAAGGGGTGAGGGCAAAAGCTTGTCTGCCCACTGCCCTCCAAGAAATCACTCGCTGCCCTAGATCTGTGGGCTGGTGGCTTACTAAGGTTGTGTTGGGTACGTTCAGAAACTGTTTTAATTCTTCCAGGTGCTGTGAAAAAGAGGGGCATACTTGATAGGTGGAATTATTTATAACGAACTTTTATTAGTCCAGTGACTTTTCAGGTGCTGTGCAAGCTGTTACTCTACAGAGAAGTGGATTATGAGTCCTAGTTCTTCTGCAGGAGATGACTGGAGATTATTTGCATTCTCTGTTTCTGTAACAAGTTTCTCTTTTCTTCCACAGAAGCGTCACCCGTCAAGAACAGGCCAAAACCAGAACTGGTGGCAGCGTCTTAACTCCTACGTCTGGGGATTCCCCCGCATAACTTTCATCCAGGACAGTTTGCCATCCCAGCGTGTGCTGGGACCAAGCAATGCCTTGGCAGCATCCCAGCTGTGCTGGGCGGATTGTGGAGCAGGATTCCCCATGCAGGGTGGGGAACCTCAGCTGATTATTGCTCTTGTATCAAGATTATTTTCTAGTGCTTTCTTTTTTTGTAACTTAAATTCTAAACTCACTCAGCTGCGCTGTCTCGGGATTAAACAACAACTCTCAAACTTCCAAAGCCAAATGCTTTCTTTAGGTCTGATTTCAGCGGTAAATCTGCCTGTACTCTGAGTCCCCTGGCAGTCCCATCCTCAGAGTGATTGTGCGTTTGAAGTGGCTGTTCCTGAGCATCAGGCTGGGCGAGAACGAGCCACTGCCCTCGGGAGCCCTCCAGACCACACTGGTGTCTTCACTCCTCTCGGCTCCTTTGCTTTGCCTCTTCTGATTCTGTTTGTGGAAGGGCTGCCAGGTGTCTCTTGTCCTCGTGTAAACCACACTGGCTGCCTGTATGGGCCCTGAAGGGGCACAGGCAGAGTGCAGGCAGCATGGAAGAAGGCAGCAAGCCTGAGCTTCCGCCGGCAGCAACAGTTCATGCTGCAGGGTTGAAAACGGTTTCATCAGCCTTGTGTGAAACCAGCTTACGCGTGAGGGTGTTTCATTTGAGCAAAGTTCAGAGTGATTGCTTGGCTTTGCATTTGGCTGCAGCGGTGCTGATTGAGGGAAAACCCTGATCTCCGTGCGAGGTGAAGAGCTGGCTGGTCGGTAACAATTCCCGTTCAGATCCTGCTCTGCCTGCTGGCCTCTAGTAATCTGCGGTGCTGAGTTGAGACCTGGGGTGACAGAAATCTGATGAGCCTTTTAAAATTACATCAAGGAGGCTTCTGCCTACGCTATGAGCCAGGAGTCATCCCTTGTAGGCTCTGCACCGTCATCAGAGTTCACCTTTGCGTTGTTCAGATGGGCTGAGATCGATTCTGCTTCCAGCTGTCAGTTTGTGTTTGATACTTCCTTGTAGGGTCAGAGACAGGAAGGGTCAGGCTGGGGAAAACACGAGGCTCAATCTGTACCAGACATGAGGCATGAAGCTTCTTAAATTGACACTCCAAAGACTCTGCTCAATAAGTAGTTAGAGGGGAGACCAGTTTCTTCTGAGCCTGTGCTGTGGAGGACGGTCTGATGCTTAGCATGGTGTAGCAGGGCACTCGGGTCGGCACAGATGATAAAGTGTTTGGAAAGCTGCCTGGCCAGCCAGGTGGCAGGCAGATTTAGCTGTTCTTGGAAGCAAGCTTACTTGCCAGCTTGCAGATGCTCTTCAGGACACTGCAGATTTTTCTTTATTACGTTCTTGAAGCCACAACCCTTAGTCCCTGTTTCTGTGACAGCAGAAGAAGGACCAGAGGGTCCTTGGAGACTTTTAGTGACTGCCTTTGGGGTTATGTGATCTGGTGCTAGACAATAATAAGTAATCCCAGAGACCGTGCTGCTCTCCATGGGGTGACGGGCCCGCAGCAGCTCTGTTTTCGAGTCATGCTTTCTGTGTAATCTCCGTTTGTTACATTCCAAAGACTGGCCGGGGCATCCTCGTCCTCCCGCATGCATGTTCCTTCAAGGCAGTGTGCACCTTGGCGTTGCCCTATTTTCAATTCCACTGCACTCTCTCTCTCGATTAACGTTTCATAACGAAGCTGGGGTCCCACAAGCCTTGGACCCGTGTTTGCTAAGCAGTGCAACTTTAGCAAACAAATAACTTTCTCTGAAGTTGGCAGAGCAGGTTTAAACTGCTCCTTGTGCCTATGCCGAATGCGCCGGTTACCCTGGCCAGTGTTTGGAACGGCCAAACCTGTCGCCCAGCTTTCACAGCCGGAGCCGAGATGGGACAGGGCTGTATCTGGTTCTATGCTGTGATTTTTTTTTTTTTTTTAATTTTTTTTTTCTCTAGGTAAGGCTGTTGCTCTGCTCTGAGTGACCATCCTGGCTGTCTTGTAATTGCGTACTTTTTCCACCAGAGAGAGCCTTGTCTTCATCAGCAAGGTGGTGTCTGTAGCATTTTTGTGCAACCTTTTTCCTTCAAAGCTCCTTCAGTCCGTTGCTAGCCTGGTGTCGACTTATTTAATTTTACCCTATTTAATTTGTAAATCATAGGAGTGAATGCTGGACTCTCCCAAGAAGGTCTTGAGGGGACCTTTCCTGCGAGCACAGCTTTTGCTGCTAGCACTTTGGGTAAACCCTGTTAAATAGGGTTGGCACGCATCACCACCCACGAGGAGGGAGAGAGCACCGCAGGCCGTATGCTCCAGTTTTCTTTCTCGTGAACGTCCTGGCAGCGAGAGCGACACGAGCCAACCATCCCCAGGGGAAGCTGCGGCGAGGCTGTGCCAGGTCCCGGGAACTGCCGGCCGGGGAGCGGAACGGCCGGTGCTGGCTGCGTTCTCGGGTGGAAGCTGGTCCAGAGAGGGAGTGAGGTTAGTGCCGAAGGGGTTAATGTAGCTCCTTGCATTTGTTAATACAGTAAAGAGGCCATGTACTGAACTAACAGGAAAGTTTGGAGCAGATTGCCAACAGCTTCCTCTTCTAATCCCTGCACCAAACAGATTGTACTGTGTCTCCTTGAGAGGAAGAGCCTGGAGTGGTGTGTGACCTCTGTGGTGTGCTGTAACAATAAACTGTTTCTAATGGTTTCACCGATTCCTCTTCCAGCCTCGTGTTTTCACAGTAAATGTTTTGGATGAGCAAGAGTTGCCTTCCTCCTCCCTCCCCTTCTTACTCCCTGCTCCTGGGAGAGATGTGGGCAGGAAATTTCAGAACAGGCTCCATGTGTAATAAAAAAACAATCCTGTTTGCCCGGATGGCCCAGGAAAGCTTGTCTGCAACCGACAGCAGCAGTGCCCTGACAGCCCTGGCACGGCCCGTCAGCCAAATACAGAGGAGCTGGAGGGATATTTTAAGAGAGAACCCACACGTTGTGGTGTTCCATACGTTGTGGTGCTGCTGCCAAGGCAGAGCAGCCCCTGCCCGTGCTGCAGTACTGTGCTTGCCTGTCCCTCGTGGCCTGCGGGCCAAGGAACAGGACAGGTACCCTCGGGGCTTCCCAGAGAAATGGCTTCCAGGGGAAAAGGGCTCTCCTGGAGGCAGGGGGCATGGGGTGGATCCCAGGATGGGAGGAGCGGAATGTTTGGAAGGGCAGCATTCCAGCTCTGTGGTTTGCAATGAAGCTGAACTAGGGTGTTTGTTTTTCCAAGAATTATTCTGGATTGTTGACAAACTGAGCAATAAACAGTCTGCACCAGGATGCTGGACTCGCAGGGAGCGTGGGGCTCTGTCCAGATCGCAGCAGTGGTTGAGTTGTCCTGCCCCTGCCTGGACTGGGCTCTCATTTCCCCTCCCTCCGCAGAACTTTCTTCTTCCAGCTCGGTGGGGCTGCCCCAACGGCCCCAAGCAGCCAACGTAGGACCTCTCTGAGCAGCTGTCCCCCGTTTCAAAGGGACGCGGGTCTGGAGGGCACCGTTTGCCGGAGCAGTGCCCTCGAGCAGCACCATCTCCACGCTCGGTCCTCGAGAGTGGCACCGCGGGTGCAGGACAAGGGGCTCTCGCCAGGGACGTGTCTGACACCAGCTAGTTCCCCATTATCTTGGATTTGCATCTCTTCTACTGATGGAAGCAATGGGATGCCTGCAGGTCTCTCCTGCCTGGAGACCCTCGGCAGTAGCTCATCCCCCTTCGTCCTGTCCCTGCCAGAGGAGGTGCCGGGGTTCCTGTGTCCCTGGGAAAGCAGCTGTGCTGTGTTTAATGGTGTTTAATTAACACTCCCTCGTACCCGCTCAGCTGTGGCAGTGGGGTGGGAGCCAGCACCCCGCAGTGCAAGCTGAGCATGGAGCTCTTCCAGCTGTGTTTTAGTTGGCCAGATGTTTAGTTAAATAGGAGTGTCCTCCCTCGAAGAAAGTCATTGAGGCGACAGCGCTCATTGCTAATTAAACCCTGGAGAATACAAGCAACCTCATGCTGCTTCCTTCCCACGCAGTGCCCAGAGCCCTCCCCGGTGCCCACGGCCCTGGCTCCTTGCCAGAGGCACCGGAGAACTTCAGGCCACCGGACAAACACCGTGGCAAACCTGCCCATTACAGACACGGCGCATGGGAAGGTGACAGTGAATTTCAGTCCCTTAACATTTACAGGAGCAGGTGATTTGTCCCTCCTCCCGGAGCGGCTGCCGGCGTCTCTGTGGTATTTCCAACGTGCCGCTCAGTGCCGGATCCAGCCACCGTGGCATTTGACGTGACTTGTGTGGCAATGTAGGAGCATCGCCCGGCGCAGGAGGCAGCGGCTGGGGGAAGGGAGAAGCTCCGCTGGGAAACCATGCTGCCTGTTCCCTTCTCCCCTCTGCAGAGAAGGTCCTTGTCCCGGCGGACGCTGCCTGCGGCTGCCCTTGTCCCATGGGCTCTGCCCAGCCAGGGACCTGCACCGAGCCTCCTCCTGCCAACACCCCCGGGAGCCACGCGTGAAGCTGTGGGGGAGAGGGAATTACTGCCAGCGTTATGCAAGCGGCATTGCCTTTAAATAGACTCTTATTCAATGTTGTCCAGGAGGCAGCCGAGCTGCTGAACATCAGCGCTGTTGGTTCACTCGCTGGGGCTTTGTTGTCTTGTTCTGCAGCCCACCGCCGCGATGCTCTGGAAGTTGTCTCGAAGTTGGTTTGGGGCAACGACCCCCTTTGCTGCTCCGACAGCCCGGGAGCTTCTCCCTGCTCTTTGTTAAATGGCAGCAGCCCTTTCACTCGGTGTTTAATTGAATTGTGTGACGCCGTGGCAGAGCCGTGGTAGTTTCTATGCCAACACAGCTGGATGGCGGCTCTGCCAGAGGAGGCAGAGGGGTTGCCCACACCGGGGCCGCACGGCTGCGCACCCCGACACGGCTCTGCACCCCGACACGGCTGCACGCCCCGCTGCCTCAAACGGTTCCCGAAACACCCACGGAAAAACAAATGGCGAGATGAAAATCCCAGTGGCAGCTGATTTGTAGGCCTTTCGTCTGGGTCCAGTTGCTTTTTGGCACAAGCTTAGAGCTTCGGTGCTGGGCATGGGGGGGGTGGGCACGGCCCCCCCAGGATCTGCAGCCAGCAGCAGCCCCTGCAGCCCCCCCAGCTGCGGCTCTCGGCTCCCATCCTGCTGGGAACAACCTCGCTGCGTCCTTTATCCTCCACCCTCCTCGGCAAACACCGAGTCAGGACCCGGCACTGCTTCGGAGAGGTTTGCAGCGGGGGGGTCTTCTGTTTTCCTTCTCCTCTTCTTCATCGTGCTGCACCCCGAGCTTACCCTGCCCTGCATGGGGGGGGGGTGAGCCCATGGGGCAAGGTGCTGCCCGCATTTGGGGGTAGCACTGGTGGGGGTTTGTTTTGCACTTAAAGCTTTGCAATGCCAACCCCCACCCCGCTGCACACTCAGAACCACGGGGAATCAGCCACTGGCTCCTTCCTTTTCCCTGCTCACATATTTTGAGTGGCCTGGTGTCACACTGAGTCACCAGCAGAGAGATGGAAGAGGCTTTGGCAGAGAACAAGCCTGAGTTTTGATAGTTCAACTGTGGGAAAAAAAAAAAAAAAATCAGCGCAATTTCCTAATTAGAGCACTGATGGGAACAAAGCAGATTTGTTAGAGAGCTGCAGCGGCTGAGTTTGGGAATGTGACCTTTGCTGGCTCTTAGTGCTAGACGGGAGCTGTCGGTGTACGGTGGTGCTTGGCAGTGGCTGAAATGCTTCAGCAGTGACTGCTCTGACGTAGGAGAGCCAGAATTTCACCTTCTGGGGGAAACCAGACCCAGTGCCAGAGCGGTGTCTAATGTGGAAGGAGCACTGGGAAATGGCAGTCGGCCCTGGGTCACCCTCCTTTGCCACTTCCCCCAAATGTGGGCTGGTTTCCCTGCCCCACAGTGGAATGTGGCTCCTGGAGTTGTAGGACAAGCTGTGGACACAGGCTGGGTGTCCCTGCAGGGCCAGTGCTGCAGCGTGACCGATGGTCCCCTGCCCTTGGGTGCCACCCGGGCCGGCCATGGCACCGGCTGCGTTCGGCACAGGCTCCCAGCCAGGTGCTGGGTTGCACCCAGGGCTGGAACGAGTTACAGCCCAACAGTGCACGATTAATTAGCAAGAGGAGGAAACGAGTAGAGACGAGTCCCAGGGCTGTGCCTGTGCCTTTGAAGAAGAAGGAGACAATGCTCCTGCATGAGCCCAGCCGTGCAGAAAGGCTGGAGATGCCATGCGGGGAGCTGGGGGGCCTTGGGACTGGAAGAGGAGTGGGGGGAATTCGGTGTCGTGTGCTTCCACCCCCCAGAACCAGTGTTTCTGCTGCAGCCTGGGAGCTGGTTAGGGCTGCGACAGCCTGACTGAGCCCATCCGTGTGGCCGTGGAACAAGCAAACGTGACCAAGGTCGCTGTGGGGCTGGGGTCTCGTACCAGCCCGGCGCAGTGTTAGCTTGGTGGAAAGGAAGAGATGACGCTGGGCAGGGAGAGGGCAGGTGATGGCAGCCGTGGCCTGATCCTGTCCCTTCAGCCTCCTGTCTGTGAGCCACCCCCCCCCTGCAACCCACTGGTCCTCCCCAGGCAGGCAGGGGCCGCGCAGGGTGGGGAGGCAGCACCCAAAGGTCTCTGCAGCACCCAGTGCCCCTGTGCGATGCATCAGCTGGAGGCACTGCCCCGTCTGCTTCCCCGAGTTCAGCAACGTGATGCAAAATCCCATCACGCCAATTATGCAAATCACATAAACTATTCCTGTTATTCAGAAGTATCCCCAGAGATCTCCTTAGCGATCTCTAATTCAGCATTACTCACTCATGAAAGCAGGACCTGGGGCAGATGAGGAGCGAGAGGGGCTGCTCAGCAGCCTGGGAGCCAGGAGGAACCACCGACCCCAGCACATTTCTGGGCTCCTCCAGCACACACAGCACCGTCCCCCTGCCTGCTCCCACCCCAGCGTGGCTTAGCACAGGCTGGATTTTCTTTTGGAGCTGAGATTTCTCCCTTCCAAGCCTCCCCCGGTCCCTGAGGAAGGCAGCACAACCAGGGACCCGTCCGGCTCTCCCACGGCCGGTGCCAGCCCCGCTGCCCCTTCCCCTCTTCCAGCAGCGACCACCTCCCCCCATCCCTCTCGGTGCCTTCGCTCCCTCCATCTTCCCAGTCTCCATCATAGCTCTCTGCATCCGCAGCGCTTTGTTCTCCCACCCACTCCCTGGTTCCTCCGTCATCCGGCTCCTCCCTGCGCTTGCTCTCCCCAGGAGCCTCCCGGGAGAGCCCAGGCTCTTCCATGCCAGCTCCATCGCTCTCCTGTGCCACCCCTGCCATGGATCTGCCCATGCCCTGCCCGTAGCCATCGCCGCAGGAGCCGGGAAAGGTGCAGGGGTCTGCAGGGAACATACCAGCAAGTCCCTGTGTGCCCCCCCCCCAGCCAGGAGGTGGGAGCTGGGGGCTGCCAAGGCCGTGCTGCCGCTTTGCCAGCTTTATTTTAACCACGCGGGCAGGCTCCAGCTTTGTCCCAGAGAGCATCCCATACACCTACCAACAAAACTCTGCCTTTTGCATCCCGTTCCCCGGGGGGGGGATGCGGGAGCAGGGTGGGGGTCCATCCCCCAGGGGCCACCACTTCGTCTTTTATTGTCATTAGTGACCCCGGTGATGGTGATGAGACCCGACCCCGGCCGCAGCCCCCAGCCCAGGCTCGGTGCGTCCGACAGAAAGGCCGGTGATGGCAGAGCCGCTTTCCGACGCCCGGCTCGGCTCAGCCCGGTGGCATCCCTTGCCATAAGCAGGGCCATATGTTGCGATGCAGAGAGCAACGCAGGTAAAGAGCTGCCGTGTCACATCAATAAGCAAAACAGTTGCCAGTATACGAATAACTGGAAAGAGCAACTTTCACTGAGGAGAGTCTTGTTTGAATGCTACTTCCAACAGGATTAGGGAAAACCTGCTTGGGATGGTGATGGGCCAGTTACTCTGCCATGCCTCAGTTTCCTCCTTGGTGAAATAATCCTGACCCGCTCTGTAAAGCGCCATGAGTCCTGCTCCGCAAAGTGCAAGGCAGGAGCTGGAAAACCCTGTCGCTGCTGTTTCAGACTCTGCGCTGGATTTCAGCGCTGCAGCTCCCACCCGGTAAAATAAGAGCCTGAATTGCTCATCCTTTACTAATCTGCAATAAATGGCTTTACTTGATTTGCTGTTTGTGCCTGGGGGGGATTTAACTGGCTGAGAGCTGCTGGCACACGCAGGGAATCTCCCGGTTTTGTGACAACTTTTAAGTCCTGACCCTACGAGACAGAAGGTGTAAACCTGTGTGTGCCTCGAGGTAGCACGGGGAGCAGCACACGCGGAGCTGCACACTCATCGAGGGACGTGGCACCCATGGTGATGGAGGGACCAGTGCTCACCAGTACAAACAGCAACCGGTACTGGTGAGGCACCGCAGCCGCTCTCGCCGGCATCCCGGTGAGCGACAGCCACGCTGCAAAGGGAAGAGCAAAGCCAATGTTTCGGTGGGTGGCTCCGGGACCTGGGTATCGGCGTGGGATTTGCTGCCCCAGCTCCTGCAGAGATTAATGAGGTGCTCAAAAAAAAAAGGGGGGGGGACAAGCTGGCGTTGAGGAGGGGCCCCCCCACCTGCTCGGCGGTGAGCCAGGGAGGAGGCAGGAGTCCGAGCTGAGCAAGGTGGACAGGGAAAAAAACACGTCCTGTGCTTGCAGCTGGGTTGGTTTTGCTCAAACCAGTGACAGACCCCCCCCCCGATCG
>JANZLQ010000002.1:37546662-37579793 GCA_026212715.1 Elanus axillaris | reverse complement strand
GGGGGGGGTACATCCACCGGCGATGCAACCCGCAGCATCACGGGAGCAGTGAGAGCACCTTGCTGGCTGACTTGGGTGTGCGAAGCAATTGCTTGTTGAGCATATTCAGTGCCATAAATGTGTTTGGTTTTCAGTGTTTCTCCTTAGCAGCTGGGAGCTTTTCAGCTTCTCACCTGGAGGGGGATGCGAAGGTGTGTTAGTTCTGGAGTCACCTTCCCTTCCCACCCTGGGAGTGAGAAGGCGGCTTGAAAAACTCTATTTTTATCTCCGTAGTGAAGAGCCTTTTTCAGTGCCTTTATCCTGCCAGGCTGTTTTTGTTGGAGTCTCCAGGCAATGTCTTAAAAACATTCACTTTCAGCAAACTTCCTCCTAAGGTTTCATGAACTTTATTTGGCCAGCAGAGAGTTGCCTCCCCCTTTCTTCAGCTGATCAGTGGGACCCTTTCTGGGGTCTTTTTTTCTCTTTATTTATTGCTTTAAAATGGCAGTTGTCGGTCAGTGGCGAGTGGGGTCCTGCCCTCAGCGCTGCTGGCAGCTGCTGGGGTTGAGCCGCGCTTTGGTTCCCTCCAGTTTGGGGAAGATGTGCTGAATTTTGAAAGGGGATTTCCTTGAGTCTGTTCCACCACATCCATCCCCACGAGACCCGCAGATGGAGAGAGCAGCTCGGCTGCTTTAAGCCCTCGGGCCCGGGGCTGTTCTCCGTCGCTGCCGCCTGCGCCCACCCGTGCTCAGCGTGCCGTGCCGTGGGGATGGCCGGCGCTTGCCGATGTCGCCGGTGCTACTGCTCTGCAGCTGATGCTTTGTCTGTGGATCCTATGCCATCATTTATTTGCTAAGCTTCGTGCTTCAGGAAGATATGTTTACATAGGCACTGCTGCAAAAATAATCTTATTTATATATACATGTATACATACATATACATAAACACTGCACTTAACCTAGCAAACTGCTTAAAAATCCCTTCCCCACAGAAATTCTGCCAATATTTCTTCTGCATAAATGTTACTCAGCCTCAGACTACACCGGCTGGGCTCAAGCATGGTGGAGGCTGTAACCATGGCTCTGCCGGCGGCGTGTCCATGTCCCTGTCCCCACCGTGGGCAGCGATCCCATGCCTCCAGCTGCTTCGTGGGATAACACAGGTTGATTTTTAATGGAGGTTAAACGTGACGTGAGAAGGATGGAGCAGTCCTCATCGGTGTTAATTAACTCCTGTGCAATTGTCTCCTACAATTAGGGAAAACAACTCGCTACGTAGCTTGTTGCTACAGGTTCATTTTCTCCTTTCAAGCCGAGCGTGTTCACTAAACTGCTCTGTGCTGCCCCAAAGCAGCTTCCATGCGCACTGTGTTGCTGCGTAGCTTGACCTGCAGCCTTAATTAGCAGCGAAGACTCTCGTTAGCCTCGTGCTTGCCTGTCAGATCTCTGCAGTCATCTTCAGGCCTTCGCAGGGCTGTGTATGGTGCTGTGGGATGGACCCGAAAGCACCGAGAGCTGCTGGGGTGGTGGGATGGTGGGTTTTGGGGCATCACAGCTTGAGCTGGGTTGGGGCTCCATCATCAACCCGCTGCTCCAGCCCGGAGCGGGGCTGCTCCTGTGTTCTCCCTGGAGGATTACAAGGATTTCTCCTGCCAAGAAATACCAGCACCTGGGTGATGCTCCCCCCCAGCCCGGATAGCGTGCTCGACGCTGGTGTCCTACGCAGGTTTCTGCTCACCGACATTAGAAAATGGCTGGTTTTTGCTGGGGGAAGGCGCTGGCTGAGCCTTGTACACGTGCAGCCGCAGAAGAAAATTAAACTGTCACATTCTCCAAAGGCCAGGCAGCAGGAACTTGGGATAAAAATGCCTCAGGCAGAGAATGAGCTTTATAGCGTTTGGCCAGCTTCAGATGAGGTGACAGATGCTTAATCAGCTTATTTGCCATAAGTGTCTGTCTGTTGTCTTCCCTCCCCTTCCTGGGATGGGACGCTGCCAGCGACGTGGTGTGGGGGGTGCAGAGCCCTCGCTTCCCCGGGGCGGGGGAAGGCCTCTGCATCCCTGCTTGGGCATTAAACTTAATTTTGTGGCAGTACCCTTGGTGCGAGGCTGTTGGGACAGGGTGAGGGGCTGTCCCCGAGGTGGGGCAGGGGCTTGAGACTGCTTCGGGGCTGCTCCGCTGCATCCGAGCTTGGTCCGGAGGTCGGATTTGCAGGGAGAGAATGGAGATTTTGTTATCTCTTCCACAGCGCGGCTGGGAATCGGTGTCTGGTTTTAGAGATGCTATCGGTGGCGGGGATTGAATAGCTCTGGCAGGGGAGGGTCGATAGTTGCTGTGCCAAACGTACAAAGAGCCGTTCTTCTTTGTGATCCGATTATTCCTTCCCCCTCCATGTTTAAATAAGGACCTTAAAGCGAGGGAGGAAAAGCTGTCAGACGGCACTTCTGGTGTTCACCGACACCCTAATTTATGCATTTAGAGGCAGGTGGAAAGTGACACCAAGTGCTTTGAGACCGAGGTGTAATTCCTTGCACATGGCATCAGCTGTGGCTGGCCCCAGCTCGCTGGGGACGACGGTGGCTTTGTTCTGTCTTCAGCTCCTTGGTGGTTATGTCAATTCATGTCATTCAGCCATTTCTGCTTGTCCGTGATAGACCAAGCTGATGCTGCTCTCCGAGGCTACCCCAGGAGTGGGACATAACCAGCCGTCATCTCCCAGAACTCGGGTCAACTTCATGGTTGACCCCTTCTAAGGGCCGTTGCCTGTTGTCTCAAACAGCCACTTATGGTTATTATGGTTATATTTGCCATATCTGATCATTTGCTGGTTTGGGACATTCACTTCTCTCTTACGGCAAAGCACCTACACAAGGTGTAGGTTTTGACCCTCTGCCTCATGGCACTCAAAACCCAAGCTTGGTCTTCTGCAGTAAAGCTGTGGGATGAAGGGAGGATGCCTGGGGCATCTTCTCCCATCGCTGCATCCGGGCTCTGCTCTCGCCTGGTGTCAGGGCGGTGCCAACGGTGCTTGCTGGAGCTGGCATGAGGAAGAGCCCTTTGGAGCCTGGTTGTCCTCGGTGAGAGGTGAAGGTATCTCCCAACCGCTCCCGCAGAGGGCTGGAGGAGGCACGGCTTGAAGCGGCACCATGGGTTGTTGCATTCGGCTGACGTCCTGGCTATGTTCAACAGCTCTTACCGTAGTGTTTGGTTTAGCATTGGGCTACTTCTGCACTGCCCTGATCCTGTACTTTTGACTTTACCTCAAATGAGATGAATATTTGCCCTTCCAGACCAATAGGGCCGTTGCTTTGGAGCATTGGTTGCAAGACATGGGCTTCTCGGTCAAAACCCAGCATCCTCTTGCAGATGTCGGGAAGGTTGGGTTGAGTTGCCGTCGGGAAGGTTGGGAGGACTTTTTGTTCCATTATTGCATTGATGAGCATCAAGTTCAGCGTGGCTGCCCCCGGGGAGCGTGGAGCTGCTCTGTCCAGCTCCTCATCGTCTTTGCTCACCCCTGATGATATTCTTCTCTTTCCTTTAGACGATTATGGAGCAGTTCAACCCCAGCCTCAGGAATTTCATTTCTATGGGGAAGACCTATGAAAAAGCCTTAGCAAGTAAGTGAAACTGCATTGCTGATGTGTTTATTGCTGAAACGCTGGGGGCTGGAAGGCTGGTGAGGGTCCAGCTGGGTCTGTCCGGCCGGTGAGGGTCCAGCTGGGTCTGTCCGGCCAGCATAGCTTCGGAAGGGAGGAAAGCTGGAAAACCAGCTTGGGATGCTCGTTGTTCCCAAGGGGAGTGAGGGGAGGAAACTGGGGAGGGGGTTCTTGGACCTCAATGCAAAGCTCACGTCGTCAGGACGTGCAAGGCGCACGCGTGCTGCGGGGCCACGGAAAGGATTTGAGTGTTAAAATGTTGGGTGGCAACTGGATGACAAATACATCAACCAGTTTGTCTTTAAATGTTACTTTAAAATATTTAGAATTAAGATTTTAAGCTCTGTTTAAAGGTGTGGTATTCTTCTGGGCAATTTGGACATTTTAATGCATTGGGAGAGAAGGAAAAAAAACTTAAAAATATTGGTGGCAGCTCTTGATTGGGAATACCGGGTCCTACTGGGAGCAGTTAGGGAGGTGTAGATATAAATGATCAAAAGTCAGATACAAATTGATGAAAATCACAAAATGGACTAATTTGACTTCAAACGACTTTGCATACTGCCTGGGACCTTCTCAGCTCAGTTTTAAGGAGGTTTAAGGCAGGCTCTGCTCACCCCAGAGGCAGCTGCTTTCTTTTGGGGAGGGCTCTGCTCACTTCAGAGCTGCACTGCACATGTCTCTTGGATTTTATTTTTTTAATTGGTTCAGTGGAAATGCCTGTAAGGGAAGAGGCTGTCATAATCTTAAACCAGTGCAAAAAAAAAAAAAGAAAACCCCAAAACTTTGGTGTCTCATGTTCTTAAACACCGGTGTTTGAAATACGACCTTTGGGAAGGATCTCTGCCTTCCTGCTTTGTGCCTGGAGCAAATTTTTATTTCCCACAAGTCAAATGAGGTTCCTGGATGTTTCAGTGAAGGATCTTTTAAGATGCAGCCCTCCTACTGCTCTCAAGTGCAGACGCTCCTCTGCATGCTGCTTTCTTGCCAGTTCTCAGCCTTGTTTTTAATTAGATTTTAATGGATCAACTGGCCATAGCGTGGGCAGCGCCTGTCCATCCTGGTCCACTGCACAGGGGCTGTGGACTCTGATCCCCAGGGATGGGGCACTTACTACGCCCTTACAAGCAGCAGCATTTCCCAGCTATTCCTAATGATGCTAACGAAGCAGGGCTGCATGATTTGGGTGTGCTTGTGCCTGCTGTTTCCCTGCTGGGTTTCCAGCCAGGTGCAGGCAGCAGGGAAGGGAGGAGAGGCAGGGTCTGGGGGGGAGGAGGTTGCACTTGGGACTGTGGTTTCTTTATTTGTTCTTCTGAAATGTTATAATGCAGCTTTTAATTACCCGGGTGGTGGAGTCCCTTTATAATGTGCTATTTTATCACACTTACGTTGAGCACTCTGTAACTGCAGTGTTTTGTGGATAACCAGTATGATCACTTGTTTTCTATTTTTCTTGCATCCCTGCTGTGAATAGGCTTTGAAAGCAAAGATCTTCCTGTAATTTTTGAAATTGTCTTTGGTCATCCTTTACTTTGCATCTCTGAGCTTGTGGGGGCATCTGAAGGAAGTGTCTTAATCGGTAAATCATGCTGGAAGAGGTTTCAGCACATAATTTGATGGTGTTGAGCTAAAGCTGTACAACATGTTCTCGTGATTAGAGGAAACCCCCTGCTTATCTGATTAAAGTGGAGTGTGTAGCTGGAATGTCAACAAACAAGACTGAACTATAATGAAAGTCTGTGATATTCAATTATTCCACAGTGATTTTTCTGAGCAACATTAAGCAGGCTGATGGTTACACCGGAATGAAAACCACCTAGGTCCTGCACGTACCTTTTTTCCTCCTAAATAGCTCTGTGATCTTGCTGCTCAATCTTTCTTCTTTCTTCACTCATTTTTCTTCTGTTTGTTGTCTAGTTCCCTCCCCATGGGGTTAAGCCCTTTGAAGTAATGTCTATTTTAGTGTCTAGCATCTATTCAGTGCCACAGAAGTTATAAGAGCCATTATAGAGAATATAACCTGTGTTTTTTGACGCTTTTAGGTATGACATATGCAGCAAAAGGATACTTTGATGCTCTGGTTAAGATGGGAGAGTTAGCCAGCGAAAGCCAAGGATCTAAAGAACTGGGTAAGTCACCTATTTACTGTTAAATGGAGTCGCAGTCCGGAGCAGGCTCTAAGCACAGGAACGAAACTAGATTTTTGCTGTCGATGGGGATAGCAAGCTCAATGTGGATCTGATCCCCCCTCATGTGAATGGTGAAAGTGTCTCTGTATTTACTGTTAATGTAGCTTAAAAAAAAAAAAAAAAAAGCCTGCTATTCTTGGCGTCAGGATTTTGGGGCACTGTCAGCTTGTGGTGTTTGCAAAGAGGAAGCGTTTGCAGCGCGCGGCTTTGCTGGCATTTTTGTCTTCCTTCGCAAAAGAGACAAAAGCGCCGGCTTCTGCTCCGGGAGCTGAGGCAGCGCTGCCCGCCGTCGTCCTCTGAAGGAGAAGGGGACGACGCGGGAGAGAGGGAGAGGTTTGGGGTTCGGGCAGGCCAGCGGTACTGAAGCGGAGTTTCTCCTGGCACCCAGCACTCGGGCTGTGCGCGGTGGGGCTGAGCCTGTACCCCGAGTCCTGCTGCAAGAGCCGCTGCGTCCTGTCTGCCGCTTCCCAGCGCAACGCAGTGGGGACTTGTTTGCTCAGTCGATCACCCGTTGCGACAAACGTCACGAGCTGTGATGCTCAGTGCCTCCTTTCCCCTTCTTACACTTACTTCTCTGGTTAAGTCATTTGGGAGCTGCTTTTCCAGTCTTCCTGTCGCTCGGACATGGCTCCGGCGCTTTTCCTCTTGCTGCTGTCTCCCTGCACAGGCATGGTTGGAGGTGGCTTCTCTCCTAGCTCCCCCCCCGGGGCTCCTGCAGCCTCTTGTTAAAGCTCTTGTGGGGCTGAGATGGGTTTTGGTCTTGTTGTCTTTGCAGTCCCAGGCGAACTCCTCCTCCTCTTCCTCCTCCTCCTCGCAGTCCCTCCTGCCGGTCTGGCTCACCAGGTCGCCATGCTAGGAGATGGCAAACTGTACTCATTAATGCGATCTCTGAGGCAGCCAATTAATAGAAGAGGTTGAGCTGAAATGACTCTAAAGACCGATGAAGCAATCGGTGAACAGCCCCTCGGAGGGGCCAGGCTGCTTGTGCTCGCTGTCAGCCATGGGCTGCTCCAGCTCGGCCGTGCACAGCTCGCTGCCTGCGTCTGAATTCTGATGGGATAGCAGTTAAGTGTCTATGGAAACCAATTCTATCACTTGGCTTAAAGCTGCCTATAGCAAACCGTTTCTGTTTAATAAATAAAACGAGAGCCTTGTGCGTGATGTGTGCAGCGACTGAGATAGTAAGGTCTGCACAGCCCTTACTAAGGGCTGCCTCTTCTGCCTCTTCGGGGGTGAAAGCTGGAGCAGCTCTATCCTCCTGGGAGTGAAAGCTTGGGAAAGCCTTATCAGAGGCTATCAGCCAGGCGAGGGCAAGAGCTTGGGGTTGACAAACCCTGCCTCCCCTTCGGAGCAGCTGCAGGCTTTGCTCACACTTAAAACCTGGCTTTGGTGTCTTCTGGCAGTCCTGCGTCCTCGCCGAAGGACGGCCGTTTGGCAGCAAGCATCCTTAGTGCCTTCCCGTGGGCTCCCGATGGGCATTCGGTGCGTGGCTTGAGATTTTTGGGGTTGGTTTAAAATCTTTCCACATTACTGCGCCTTCTGCTCTTGGTGTGAGTGCATCCAAGGGAGGATCCTGGCAGCTCCTGCTCAGCCCAGAGCCGGGACGAGCGGCTGCTCCTCGGACCTCTTGCTTTGTTGATCTTGCTGATATTTGTTGTGGCAGCTGCTCCATGCAGAAGAAAGTTAAGATAAAATTTCTGGCTGCAGTTTACTGGAGCTGATAACAGCTGGGGACACAACCCCCTCCCAGCGGGATGTATAAACAGGGGCTGAAAAATGTTTTAGATCGGGGCTGTGCTCACTAAAGGTACGGCTTTTCCTGGGAACACCTTTACCTTATCGGTTCCTGTGCTGTGATTACTGATAGTGCCGGAAAGGAGTGCTGGAGTCTGGGTTATTTCATTCCTTACTAGAAGCTGCAGCAAATGGGGATGTTCACAACTGCTGCTTGCATTAATGTTGTGCCCCTGCTGCTCCGTCCCTCCCTGTGCGGGTGGGTCCCTCCATGACCAACAGGACAGGGAAAGCTGCTCCAAGAGGTCAGGCAGGACTCCGGGATGCTCTGGTTGGGGCTTCAGCTCGCATCTGTTTCCAGTCTCCATGGAAAAGAATATAAGATTATTTTTTTTTCCCCTCCTTAACCCTTTCTCCTCTGAATGTGAATACTTTCTGATGCTATTTCTGGGACAGGAGGTGTCAAAAAACCCCGTGATACACAGATCCGGTGTCTAAAAGGTGATGAAGGCAGCCACATCTCTTTTTCCCTAGCTCTCCTGCCCGTGATGCTGCCGATGCCGGGGTGGCTGCGGGGGCTCTGCACCCTCCAGGTGACACGGCCGGGGACGGGAGCTCCGGGCAGGTTGGCAGCACCCCGGGGAGCTGGGTGAACACTCAGAGGCTGCCCTGTGCCGGGAGAGCTGCTGCGGCTCTGTCGATCCGTGCTCAAAACCGACCGCCTTTTGCTCTTGTCATCTCTCCAGTAGTACTTGTGACTCCAAGGAGCTGCTCTTTCAGTCGGACACTGGAAAACTGCCCGTCGACGGCCGCTGGCTGCAGCGAGCCACAGTGGCCCGTTCTGCTCGGTGCTGGCTTGTTTAAAAACACGTTCCTGTGGTGGTAGTGATGCTGCACGTTTGGCTGAAAAGAGATAGCAACCTAATAATGCTACCTCCAAGCTTAGGTCTCTGCTCACCAGCTGCTTAGCGCTTCACGGTTTTTTGTAAATTCTCCATCAGATTTTAGCGATTGTGTGTAGACAGGATAATCCTGTGTGGTAATGGAAAATTTAGTGATAATAAAGTACTTGAGTTGTAATTGGCTCTGTGACTGGAGTTTTCAGGTGCAAGTGCCTGGCAGGGGTGTGCGTACCTCTGAATCCCGTTGCTGTGGCATTCCCGGGAGCCGGAGGGGTGGCAGGAAAGCTTCTCCCCTCCCTGCTCTGCTCTCCGGGCTGCTGCCCAGTGTCAGGCACTTAGAGGATTAGACCCATCCCCACAGTCAGTTCCTCTTTGAGAGGGGTTCCTTATGCTATTTTTCACATCTTTGGTGGTTGCTGCCATGGCTTTTGGGAAGCTGAGAAGCTGGTGTGAAGAGCATGAACGTTGCGTGTCTGATCAGTGAAGGTTTGTTCCAGGCTTGATCCGGGAACGCTTTGTAGACACTTCTGAGGAGCTCCGGTCTCACGTGCAAAACTGCTCGGATGACTTTGGCCCTTGTCCAGCTCCTGCTTAGGTCCCTTGGATGCGACTCAAAACGTTGTTTCTTTTGCCCCCCCCCCCTTGAAAACTAGGCTGTGGCATAGTCAAGGGAAAGGGGGGTTTTCTTCCCAAGGGAAGTACTTGCCTGCTGAGCGGAGCCAGAGGCAGCTCCCACCAGGCTGGGAATGTGCTGGGGTGTTGGGGCTGCAGGAAACTCCTCTGGAGCTGGAGGTGGATTTTGCTTAGCGGCTTCTCGAAGGTCCTCTTGAATGAGTGAAGGCTGCTCTGGCTGAAGCACGGTGCTGTGAAAGGGCACGACACGCAGTAATTAGTTGACCGCTGTTGAGCTGAAATGAGCCTCTGGTAGATAATGGCTTTCTGATCGACAATTTGCACAATCAGATCAGGACCAGTAGCACCCTTGTGGTCCAGCTGTTTGGTGTCAGTGGAGGATGGTGGGCTTCAGGAATCTTCAACCATCTCCGTACAGCTTTTAAACCACTGATGAGCATCCCAGAGGGGTTGAGCCATCTCCACCGGGCACGCTGTGCATGGAGAAGGGATCTGCGGTCGGAGCTGGGCGCAGAGCCCGGTCCTGTCCGTGATGCTGCCGTAGAACCAGAGGTGCCACCAGCCTGCCCTGGTGGGACGGCCACCGTGGCAGCTCCTGCTGAGGAGCAGACCGGCCCGGTGGGATGCCCACGGCTGCCCAGGCAAGTTCAGCCTCTCGTCTCCCCTGCAGCTCCTCAGGGAAGCTCCTGGCCCGGCTCGTGGCGGCAGTGGCATGGGTTGGAGGCTTTGTGCTGCGCTGAATCCTCTGGGGAGATGTGTTAACCTGTTAATTGGATTTGCAGTTGGTTTGGGGAGATGCTTCCTGCAGCAGCGGAGATGCAGACGTAGGTACCGTGAACGTCAAGGGTCGGCGCAGTGTTCGGTGTGTGACGGGGACCGGTGGTGGCCGTGGTGCCCGATGTCCACTGGGGACCTGCCGGAGCAATGCCCAGGAAAAACCGAAGCTGAACTGCAGGAAGCATTTGCCTGGGATGGGCGACTTGGTGTCCCTGCAGTGAGGTCCCTCTGCCCGTGGAGATGAACTCCTGGGTGGGAGAGCAGCGGTAATCTTGTTGCTCGATCCTTTCAAAAGTGGAATTAAGGAGGTACTTAATGGCTTGTGGGTAACAGCTTTGAGCTGGTGGAAGAACGGATGCTCTGGATGTCCGTTTCCACCTGCGATTCTCTTAAAAAGCCTGATTTGCCAGAGAAACTGTTGCAGAAATTCAGGACTTGGCCTCCAAGCTGTGTAGTTCCCTTGGGGAAGGAACCGGTATGGGCTTGCTAAGGGTGCAGAAACACAAGAAAGGCCTCTTAAAAACTGCTGCCTGCCTCAGAAAGGGACTCTTCTGCTGTCTGCGTTGCCTTTTCACTGACTTCAAATCGTCTGCTGAAGAGCAGACTGCCATAGCAGTAGGCTTGTTCTCACCAACCTGTGTTTGGGTAAGTAATGGTGGAGGGTTGTTAAATGAGCATCTGCGAAGAGCATGTTGCCTGGCTGGAGTTTCTAACACGTAGCAGCTGTGTGTAACGTTTGGGTTTCACCTTCAGCAGCGACGTCTTCCAGGGATGCCTACCTGCTGCGGGCACCGAGCCCGGGATGAGCTCCCGCAGGGATGCTCCATCCTTTCGGGATGTGTGTGTCCATGGGCTGGTTTCTGCCGTCTGCTGTGAGCTTGGCAGATTTTTAGGAAGGGGTGTAGCTTGTTGTGCAGCCAGCCCCGGGTCCTGGAGGGGTTTGCTTCCCATCCTGGGACTGCTGGCATGCAGGACGGATCTGTTCACGTGCGTCTGAGTCGGGCGGCTCCAGGCTGGTGAATGTGAGGTCTGTGCTGTCGTGTTCTCCTGTGCTAATTGATCCTGTGCCGCCAATATAGCTGCTGCCAGAGCAGTTGGGCGCTAGGGACTCGCTGGTCCGTACATTGTGATACGGATACATGATCGGTTCACATCTGGGGGTGGCTGCTGGGAAGCGTGGGGCGTCGCAGGTCACCCAGGTCTCTGATCCATCCCTGGTAAAAGTGTCAATGGCAACTGCTCAGCCTGAGGGAGCCAATTACTGGAAAAGTGTTGTTGAACTTGCCTGAGTCAGGGTGCCTTGGGAAGCTTTTGCTTTTCTCTTTACCTTGTCTCTGGATAAATAAATAAAAAAATGTCTTCAGCTTTGCCAAGCTGGGTTGAAGCAGAAGCTGCAAACAGAGCTGATCATTATAATGCTGATGAGTTGCTAATATAACATCAACAAATCGGTACCATCCTTTGGGGCTGTGATAAGTGAAACCTTTTTGAAGAGGAACTAGATGAGTCAGTGTGCAGGAGCTGATTGTTTCCCCACACTCGCATCCTCCCCACTGCACACACATGGATCTTTCCCCAAGTTGTCTTGCGATTGAACGTCAGCGCCCATCAAGTCAGAGCCTTCTTGTCTGGATGAGGCGTTGGGCTGCAAAGTGCTTCTCTCTGGCTTGAGAGCTTGTCTGCTGTGTCTGTGAACTTGGATCAAGAGGCATTAATATGAGGGAAGAGAAAAAAGATTGCAGAAGTTTTCAGCAGCCCACTTCTGCCTTAAATCTGGCTTGATCAGATGTTCAGTGCAAGCAGAGTTACTGCCAGTCTGTGTTTTCGGGATGGGGGGAGGCAGCCGTGCGGCGTGGGGATGGGCTGTGACCGCAGGAGCTCACGGGACGACACACCACGCTTGCTGCTGGTGGAAAACAGAAGGTGTGAAACTGGGCGGCATGCAGTGCTGAAAGGGGAACTGGTGACTACTGGGCTGAGAGCCCCGCTCTGCCAAGTGCGGGCTGGGGGGCTGGCAGGATTTGTTAATAATGTGCACAAGGCTGATGCTCTCTACCCCACTCCCCACCTCCAAAAAAACCCACCCAAACTAATGGAGCTGCCCTGTCCGGCAGGTACTTTTGCTCAGCAAAGTCTGCGAGGAGTGAAATGGGTGCCTGTGTCGGAGCAGTGCCCGGTGCAGGCACCTCCTGGCCCCTTTTCCAGGCACCCCGTGCTTTCACATCTCCGCCTGCCCTGGGAATGTGCTGGCACGGGCACATCCCCTCCCTGGGTTCAAATGCTAGCTTGGCCTCAAAGGATTCAGCGAACAGCATTTAACCAGCCATTGAAAAGCAGATATATATTTTTTTTTTTCCCCTCTTAGACTTCAGGAGCTCAAACAATTTGCCCTGTTACTGTCTGCTGCTTTTTTTCATTAATGAGCTAATATTCCTTTTCTGCCAGCTTAGTTTCTTCCCTTGACAGCACCGTGGCCTTTCCCGGTCTCCCTTAACAAAAAGCAACAGGGAGAAGCTCAGCACAGTGTCAAACGGCGGAGGAGCTGAGCCCCTGGCCTCCTCATTTCATCCTTTCACGCTCTTTATTTGGGATCTGAGTCTCCAGAGCAAGCGATCTTGATGGTGAGCGATGCCAGCAGTCCTGCGTCCTCAGCGTTACAGGAGCAAGGAGCGATGCTGGCAGGGACGCGGTGCTGTTTGCTTGTCAGAGCATCCTTCGCTGCTGGGCTGATGCCAGTGGCAGCAGGAGCTGGTGGCCACCGGCTCCCGCTGCTCTCGCAGGACAGGCTGGGCTGCTCCAGCCCGGCACAAGCACCAGCATGTTCTGGCTCAGAGCAGTTTGGCTCCTTCGCCCATGCATTGTTTTGTATTTTTATTAAAAATGACTCGTATCTAGCTCGAGGGGGGGGTGCAGAAAAATCCTTAGGCTCTGAAAACTGACAAGCAAATCCCTGCGAGATGGGTTCCTACTGCTCTGCCTTCTGGAGGGGCAGCTGGCTCCTGCGTGGGGCTTGCTGTGCCGATAGCAACGGGAGGGATGTGGAACAACCTGTTTGCCTGTTCCTGGCTGGGTGTGGTAGGGAAGGGCCCACAATGGCCCCTATAGTTCTCCCAGAACGATACTGTGAGTCAGACAGACGTAAATAGCAACTCCTCCTTGCCCGTTTGTGCTTTGCAGCCTGCGGAAAGGTGTGTGAGCCCGGCATGGGCAGGTGAAACCCTTGCTCTGCAGTCTTGTCCTTTCCCAACTTTATTTTTGCCTCTGGGCTTAGGCAAGGTGCTTCACCTTGGGTTTCTTGACCTATAGGATGTGCATTTTGGCAGCGAGGGTAGTACAGTGCTCGTGCTCTGTATACAATTTACACTGTGACCCAAGCTGTTGCCCTGTTCTCTGCCCCGCTGCGCAGCAGCGATTACCGTGTTTAACTTACAAATACCACTGGTAGATGATGCAAAACGCCCGTGGCATGGGCAGCCGTGGTGCTGCCGGGGCGTGTGCCGTGCTCCCGGCCCTGCCGCCGAGTTCTGCTAACGCCTTGCCGTATCTACCGTCAGCACAATGCCGCAGATCCTCTTCTGAGCCAGGGTTTGAAATATTTAGGCTTTCCAACTACTGTGGTATCTCTTAGTCACAGATTAACTTCTTCCCTGCTGCGACGCTGGGTTAACCTGAGAGGTTTCAGGGTAAAATGTCTGTTAATGGCTAACAAGGTCTGTAGCTTTTTTTTTGTAGTGGTGAAGCAGCTCGTGGCATAGAGGCATCGGGGTGTCCGAGGTGCTATACGTAAATTCACGCGGCGCTGCAGCTACTGCTTAGGAGATTTAGTTCAAATCCTGCTGCTGCTTCCCCGCATGGGCTCCCAACGATGGCTGCGGCCATGGGAAGGCTGGAGCCGATTCCTTCGGAGTCAGTTGGGCTGTCTCAGCCTGGGGAGAGGCTCCAGAAGAAGCTCTTGAGCCGCTCTTGGCACCGGGCTGGCCGTGCCGCGCCGCCGGCAAAGGTGCAGCAAAACCGGCCGTGGCAAGGGAGCGTGACGGGAGCATCCCCGCTCCCGGGCTGGGACACGGAGCATCTTGCAGCGGGGATGCTGTGCTGGGTGGGAAGGGCTCCGCACCGCTGGTTGCTTTGATGTGGGGCTGAAACGCCCCGTGTTCTCGCTGTGATAAGAGCCAAGGGGGTGGCGGTGGAGGAGAAAGTCTAAACGAAATGATGTGTATCTGTTGGGAGATGTACCTCCCTGGCCGCTGGGAACAGGTTCATTCCCTGGGTGAGGAACGCGGTGGGTGTAGAGCCCTGTTGTCCCAGTGCAAGGGACTGGGTGTACCCGGTGCTGGATTTGGGGATACGTGTATTATTTTGGAGCGCCGTGGCCCCTGCTCTTTGGGTTGGTTGGGAACTCAGCAGCAGTGAGAAAGCCCTTGGCTGGCCCTACGCCGGCTGTCTCAGCCGGGGTTTCCACTCCGGCCAAACGGGAAGTGAAAGGGAGAGGGGGTGGTGCAACCCTTGGAAATAATGAGCGAGCCACCCTTGCATTGATACACTCTTGAAAAAAGCAGTCTCAGCCAAGCGACGGCGTTACGTCATGGTCTTCTTGCAGTGGGAATTTGTGCACTTCCCATGATTGAGCTGTCGCAGCCCAACCGGAGAGCAATTTCCTGCCTGTCTCGTGGTGGTGACCCCTCGCCCAGACCTCCCTGTTCACGCATGAAGTTCTTCACCGCAGATGTGCGTAATTGCCGCAGCCGGCTGCCTGCCGAGGGCTGCTCCGCTTTGTTCGGCACCTTGCGAAGCCGCCGTAAAAGTTACAGCTGGTTGCGGTGGCTGCGGAAATCTCGGCATACGGTTTCCTCCCGGTGAAGGAGCAGAGCTGCAGCCGTGCCGTCCGGTCACCACCTCGCTTTGCGGGATGCTTTGTGCATTGTTGGTCTCTTGAAGAGCTGAGCTGGGGGGGGGGGGGGACGGTGGCCCTGGTGCCAGTCGGTGCTGGCTAGTGCCACAGCCGGTTCTGATACCGCATTGACCCACGGCAGAGGAGGCTGGTGCCTGCCAAGGACAAAAAAAGGATCAGACTTTAATGTTTGCAGAAGGTTTTGAGACACGGTGTATGGTGCAAAGTACAAATTGTTTCAGCCACAAGAGCAAAGAACTGTTGGGCCAGGTTGTTCCCAACCGGCTGGTGGTGTTGACACTCGGCTGGCACGCAGCCCATGTGCCCGGGCCAGCACCGGGCTGACCGAGCAGTGGGCTGGGGCTGTCTGGTTTTGTGCTGAATGAGGGTCCCAAAGGTTCCCTTGTACCCGTGAGAAGCCGGCTGGGCTCATCCCAGTCCCAACTGTTGCTAAGGTTTGACTCTATGTACAGAGAACGCAGTTGTCCTGGAGCCCAGGAGGGACCTGTCCTCCGCGGAGAATTCGCATTTTCCTGCGCTCTCGAAATACACCAAAACCGCGGCGTTTGCTGCCAGGGCCGGGCTCTTGCTGGAGGAGGACAGAAGTGAGCAGCCCCTTGTAGGAGCAAACCTGGTCCTTGTGTGTCTCAGCTGCTGGGGGGCCGGGCACGCCAGGAAAGGGGGACCCACTGCCGGGTGGGATTAGGGTTGTGGCTGCTCGCTTCCCAGATCCCCAGTGGGTTCCCAGGTTCATCCTTGCCCGGAGCCGCCACCTCCACCTTGAGCAGCCCTGGGAGCATTGCACCATCTCCTCGCCCCACGTTGTCCTGGGGCTCCCGGGCTGCTGTCCCCTTGCCACTGCATTTCCCATCCCTGGAGTTGCTCTTTTGTCACTTAAAACTCCACGTATGTTTTTACGGGCTGTACGTTCGGGGCTTTGAGTTACCCCAGGCGCTGCTCTGCTTTTTCTGGGATGGGATGAGGGATGCTTTGAGTTACCCCAGGTGCTGCTCTGCTTTTTCTGGGATGGGATGAGGGATGCTGCTTCCCTTTGGAGTGGGTGCCGGGGGGCTCCCAGCCACTGCCAGCTCTGGGACCTGCTGGGGCCAAGTCCTGAGACGGGAGCAGCTCGGAGACGCACAGCTCATGGCTTTCAGTTTACAAACAGCTCCATGTAGGCTGAAAGCCTCCTGGGAAGCTGCGACCCACCGTGCTGGAAGTAAGAGCTTCCTAACTCAGCCCTTACAAATAGCTGACAGAGCTTGGCTCTCCCTGAAAGCTTGCTCTGATCTAGAGACGATGCTTTTAGTCGAGCGGTAGCACTGGCTCCTCTCCTAGAAGACGCTCCAGCAGCTCCCGTGTGTGTGTCTGGCTCCAGCCACGTTGGGGCTTTTGCTGAGGCAGGACACTGCCCTTCCTCCCAGGAACAGCACTGTGGGCGTGTGACTCGATGAATTCTGCATTTGAAAAGAAAAATTAAAGGAAGAAACAAAAAGCTGGGATCCTTTGGCCGTGGGCAGCCAGTCTTGGGACGGACCTGCGGCGTTTGCAGCCACTGTGCCACGGCTCTGCCCTTGCTGCCCGTGCCTGGCTCCGCCACCGAGGTTGAACAGGTCCAGTGGTTTTGAGGCAAATGCCAACCTAAGGCTTAGCTCCGTTTGCAGCTGCGTGTCCTGTGACCTGGACTGAGTCCCAGGGCTGTGTCTTTCCGCTGCCCCATTGCTGGGGGCGAGGGATGCAGGTGCTCTGCGCTTGGCTTTGGGCTGTACACACAGCTGGGAGAGCACTGGGTGAAGCTCCTGGCTGTAACTGTGCTGTTTAAATTCCTATCTCGGTTATTAATGCAGCATTTCTCATCTCCACCTGCTCCCTTCAATATCTGGACTGTGAATCAGGTCAAGATAAGGGACCTTTCCTGGTCCCATCCCTGTGGCCAGGCTAAGGGCTGGTGGTCCATGGCAGAGTGGGTCGTGGGCAGGGCTGCCCCTGGGTTCTGGGGTCCCGCTGCTGCTTGTCCTTATTTCCCTTCATGCTACACAAGGGGCACCCGGGGTGCTCCAGGAGCACCCATGGGTCTGGCTGCAGAGCCCTCCCTGCTAGTGGGGTACCGCCTGCCCCAGCCTTGGGCTGTCCCCCCCAGGCTCGGCGCCTCAAGCCCCTTCCCCATGTCTTGTCTTTGCAGGAGATGTGCTCTTCCAAATGGCAGAAGTCCACAGGCAGATCCAGAATCAGCTGGAGGAGATGGTAAGTGCCCCAGCCCGGGCATACTGGGCTCTCTGCCTGGCCATGGGCTCTGCTGGTTGTTGCAGCCCAGCAAAATGATTTTCCACGTCTTGTCCGGGTGACACCAGCCCCTCTGAAGTGGATTTGCCGAGCTGCAAAGGGTCTGGTCTCCTTGGGCATCTGTCTCAGCTTCTGAGTGTCTGTCCCTCGCTGCTGCCAGCCTCTGCGCTGTACAGACCCTCTCCCCTGCCTGCCCCGGTGCTCCCCGGGCAGGGTTTGCCAGCCCTCACCAAGGAATCGTGTTTTTCCTTTCTGCCTGCAGCTCAAGTCCTTCCACAACGAGCTCCTGACGCAGCTGGAGCAGAAGGTGGAGCTGGACTCTCGGTACCTGAGTGTGAGTTCCAGACTCGTTGTAGTCCGGCAGCACAAACGTTGGCTCGGCCGTCTCCGCGTCTCCCAATCGCCCATTCCCGCTGCCCGGCTCCCCGCCTGGGCACGGCGGTGCCCAGACACTGCTCCTGCCCCTGGTTACAGGCGGGTCCCCGACCATCGCACACGTCGCCATGCGCAGAACAGCGTTTTCCCCAATGTCAGACTATTGCAGCCCCTGCTTGCTCTCCGGGCTGCGGGGAACCCCCTTCTCCCGAAGCCCCGGGGGGGGTCTGCTTGCTTTTTCCACCCCTCGGCAGCAGGAGCTGCAGCCGAGGCAGGGATTTGGCTTTGGCTGCTCAGAGCTTTCTCCTGTCGCATCCAGGCTGCGCTGAAAAAATACCAGACGGAGCAAAGGAGCAAGGGGGACTCGCTCGACAAGTGCCAGGCAGAGCTGAAGAAACTTCGGAAGAAGAGCCAAGGCAGCAAAAATCCCCAGAAATACTCCGACAAGGAGCTGCAGGTAGGACCCCGGGTGCCACGGGGGGGGGGGGGGGGATGAGGGACATGAGCATCTCGTGCTGGGCAGCGGATGCTGGGTACCCCATGCTAGAGGTGACCCAGCTCTTGCAAGCCTTTGGATAAAGCCTTGCCGTTTTCTTTAGAGGAATGGGCGCAGCAGCATTAGGGGAGCGTGGCGGGATGTGGGAAGTGTGGATAGGGAGGGGGTGGCAGCCTGTGATGGGAGCGGGTTGGTCTCATGGCCCCCCCGGGGGAGGAGGGGGAGGCTTCGAGCTCTGCTTGCGACAGATGTTGTGCCGGGAGGTGCGGTGGTGACTAACCCTGCTCAGTCCTCTGCTCCTGGTGCTTTCTGGTTTTTTGCTTAATGAATGAACCCAAAAAGATCATTAATTTCTGTTGTGCCCAGATCCATCTTCCCCTGGATGGTGTTTTGCTTAAATATTTTCTGTGCCTGCTGCCGGGGTGCCCCCTTCCCCCAGGCTGCCGGGGCGGCAGCGCGGGCCGGGGGCGGCTGCGGTGAATCACCGCGGTGTGATCGCGGTGTGGGCTCCCTCGTCAACCACGCGCCGTTTGCTAATCGGGTCCCGGCTGCGCAGGGCTGGGGTCCCCGACGGCACCCGCCTGGATGGTTTGTGCTGCGGGGTGGGCGCGTTTCGGAGGTCGAGGTGTTGGGATTGCCCACAGGGAGGGAGTTGGGGTCGGAATCTCACCGAAGAGCATCCAGGGCACATCCCTGGCTGGTGCCGGCAGAGCCGGGGCCGTGAGCAGGACGTGCCGAGGGGCTGTGGCACACGGTTGCTGATGCGTTCGCAGCAGGAGTTTCTTGTGTTCTAAAGTCTGCGACCTTCGGTTTGAGCTTTGCCCAGAGCACGGCCGAACGTGGCAAACTTTAACAAAGAATTGATGCACCTACCTGCACGTCTGCTCTGCCTGAGTTAAGGCAATGGTAATCTGCTGCTACTCGAGTTAAGGCTGTTGAACGATTGCAGCACAAGCAGTACCTCGGGTCGTACCTTGAAAAGGGGGAAGATGAACCCTGAAGCCAGAAATTACCTAGTCTTATCTCTGAGGCATGACAGTATGCATTATGTTGGAACCAGGATCTGTTACTTGGGATACCATGGGCCGGTAACGTGTCAAAATGATCCGTGTCCGCTGAAGGGATTGAAATGTCGGTGGCACTTCACTTGCCCGGGCTGCGTACAGGGTGGCATTTAAAGTAATCGGCAGATTGTTACCGTGAAGGTTGTGCTGGGGAAGCGACATTCTTAATTGCACTAAAATTTGGGAAATCAGTCATTCTCTCGGTGGCATGAATCAGAATAAGCAGTGAAAAACGCACCCGTAGTCATCCACCCCGCCTCAGCGTGCAACTCCCGTGCCGAGCCGGAGCGCAATGCCCCCCCTGAGCTCGTGCTCATCTGCGGCCCCCAAATGCCGAGACCGTGCTGGGCTGCTTGCGGGAGGCACAGCTGGCCGGAGCATCCCTGGAAGGTGTCAATGGAGCCCGAGCCGGGTGTCCTGCTCGTTGAGGCCAGGGCTGGCGTGTTCCTAAGAGCTGCGCAGCCTAAACCGCTGCTGAGCGGTGGCATCTCCGCAAGCCCTTGCTCTGAAATTCCTGCCGAGCAAGAAAAGCCCTGTTTAGGCAATGAGGCTTGGCGTGGGGAAACTCGGGGATTAAACCTGCTTTGTTGTCCCCCTCCTGCGAAAGCTGCCGATAGGGACAACAGGGCGAAATTGCTGCCAGAGCCAGCCCTCTCCTGCCTAACCCCCGCCCTGGGCTGCTGCCATGCGGGGATCCGCATCCCACACCCAGAGTCGGAGGAGGAGAAAATCCAGCCCAGTGATCGGCTTTATATTGCTGGGAGAGAGCGATGGTTTGATCCTCTGGCTGTGATGTGGTGGGGATGGGGTAGTCCTGTTAGCGCGGCCGCTTTGGGCAGGGAAACAGGATCAGGCTTTCATTCTCTTAATCTTTCAGCAGTAAGTATTTAGGAAGCGCTTATCTCTGAAAAAGCCTTATGATGGCTTTTGAGCTTAAAGAGCTATGAGACTGCTCAACTGCTTACTTTTTTTTCCCCCCTAGATCCAAATACAGAGTTAAATGGCTGAATTCAGCCAAGAGGGCAGTTTTCCCTCTGTTCTCTGCTGGCTGTGGTCCTGGTATTCCCTTTCAACAGAAGCAGAGGGTATTTTGGGCCACCTTTGCTCTTTTTACCATTGCCTTGGGCATCAGAGGGCAGGGGGATTGCTGCAAGGGTGGGTCCAGCCTAGAGCTATGCAGGTGTTGGTACCAGCCTGAGCCTCGTGTGGGGCTTAGTGAAGCCAGGCTTAGTGAACCAGGAGCATCAGCAGAGCTGCTGGTGTCGCACCGTGGGCCTTTGCTCCACAAAAAAAAAAAAAAAATCTTTCTCAACTGCTTTAAAACGGAGAACCGTGCAGTTTTCCCTGGGGAGCTGCTGCGTGCAGTTCGGTTTGTTTAGCTGGCCCAGAGCCACCCCTGCGGCCGGCTTGTAAAACCCCCCGTGACCTCCGAGGAGGCTGCTGAAGGTACCTCGTGATGCTGGGGGGAAGCTGAAGTCTTCATTAGGCTGGTGCCTGGGGACCACAGATGGATCAGGCAGCAGCTGGATGGAGCTCTTCTAATGGGCTGTTGCAGATTACTTTTCTCATAATGGGAGAAGCTGCTGTTGATGGAAACATCCTGGTAGCTGCATCAGTCATCTCCTTCAATAAAGCAATAACATCTTACTCTTCTTTTGAAGACTCATCCACTTAAGCTACTGTAGCCGTCGGCAGCTTGGAGTCTGATGCTCTGTCATCGTCCCTCTTCGTATTTAATGCTACGGGAAGCAGAACTGCTCCTTTCTGCCTTCTCACCCTGTGGAGTGACCACATCTTTTCATCGACTGCAAGTGAGACGGGTGGGTGAGACGGCGCGGCGGGAGAGACAGTGCTGTCCTCCCTCGGGGAGCTCCGGGATGCGGTTTCTGTAACATCATCTTGTTCTGCTGAGGTGAGAGGAGATTTGGGGCTGTTCAGGCTCTGGTTTGCTGGGTGGCAGAGGACAGCCCTCACCTGGGCTGGGGTGCCAGCATGGCTCAGGCTCCATCCTCTGCTGGTCTGCTCAGAAAACCCAGTAAAACAGCCCAAACATCTCACCTGTGACTCTTCAGTTCAGGTTTTCACCCTTCCTAAAGCAGAAATAAATGTGGCTATTCAGCAGGCACTGCCCATAACTAATTATCTTGTGGCTGGTGAGCAGTAGCTTTGGGCACGTGGGGGTTGAGGAGGTCTGTTCGGGACAAGGCAGCGGTGGACATGGACGCTCATGGGCTCATGGACACTTGCAGGAGGCATCTCCCGAGCTGTGTCAGCCACTCGTTGCACGGCGAGAGCTGATCCGGGGTTGTCTGCAAGTCCCACATTATCTGGCCGCTGTCTCTTCTGCTTGTTTTGTGGAGTTTAATAGATGAGGACGGGCATCACAGCATTAGAATGGTTGAGGATTTGAAACACCTGTGGTTTGCAGTAAAGACAACTCGTGTAGCTTAAAAGCAGCTCAAAGTGTAATTAGGCTGCAGGAGTGATTTTCCACCTCCAAAGCTTTGTCTGTCATGGTCAAGGCAGATGCTGTGGTTGTGGGTTGTTACTGCTGAATGTCGCAATAAAGCCAGGCTTTTTATTCCTTATGAATCAGTCCAGACCTTTTGTTATACAGGAGGAATGAAAGCTGAGACAGCTACCTACCTCAAATGTCTCATCTTAGTTATGTAGTTACCGAGATTTTTTTGACCTGCGTTGAAAACCAGGAGAGTAAACCAATTCCATTCGCTTCACGTCTTTCATGAAGAATGAAAACAATATTAAGATTAAACAATCACCAAGGAAGCTAAACTGCTGTAATTTCATTAAACGCTGGTTATGATCAAGCTATGAAATCAAGGTCACGATGGGTTTAGGACCTTGATTGAATCAACAGCTCAACAATGAAGTTACGTTGGTTCAAACTATCAAATCATATTAGCACTACGAACAATTGGATTTCTCCATTGGGCTGAGACGAAGCTGACTAATTCATCCTAAATCGCGAAGCTGAAGCCGGCCGGTTGCGGTGAAAGGCTGTGCCTGACCGGGGCAAAAGGGCTTTCGGCGCAGCCGTGCCGGCGAGCGGCCATACCGGTAACTCCAGAGGGGCAGAGGGAGATCCCTGCTTGTCCCGAGCTCTGCAAAACCAGGGCTTTGCTGAGCCGGCGGCACTGGGCTGCGGAGGCTGAGCTCCGCTCCTGCCCAGATGTGTCTTCTGCTGTCCACACCTACAGCTGTTCCTAGGGGAATATTTTAAGCATTAAGTACCACTGTGCCAAATAACCTGGGGGGGGTTATAAACTTTTGTAATTGAAACCTCATTTTGATATTCCCATGAGGAGAAATAATTTTAGGTATAGGTCAAGAAGCTCTAACTGATACGGAGTTTGCACAAACCAGGTTACAAGGGCTTATGTAAAAGTCAAATAGGGAAGAATTATGTAAAAGCTCAGTGGCTCCAGGTAACTCTCCCCAGGTTTTATCGTGCTTTAAGCTGAGTCAGGGTGTGTGTCCAAACCCAGCAAATACAGTCAGCGGGTGCAGGGAGGGGAAGCGGTTGTGAAGCGCTTGGTGGGAAATGCATCAGGTCTGGGGCTGAGCTGCTCTAGTCGTGGGCAGCGTCCCAGTGTCCTTGCCACGGCCGGCTCGGGACCAAGAGGGATCCCAGCTTGGGAAGTACCAACCTGAGTGTTCGTGTAGCTCGGCGGCATTACCTGCTTGTGTCTTGGGACCGTATTGAAGAGCTCATCCCTTGTGCTATATCTTTTTGCCTCTCTTTACTCTATAACCAGCTGTGAACTCGTGTGCTGGTGACGTTGGCCCCTCTTACCGCGGGGCATAGCCCCGCGTGTCTGGGGAGGCTTTGGCTGCTGGTGGGGTTTCAGCACAGCTTTGGCAAAGCGCTGGACCGCTTCTCTCCGTGCCGCAAAAGCCATAGGCTGAAGTGGCTTTTTCAGACTTTGTGGTCTGTGAGTGCTTATGAAAGAGGCAGCACCGAGAGGAGGAAAGTCTCCGTCTCCTTTTTCTGGTGGTTGTGGCCGGGTGGGTTTGCTCCGCCGCCGTTGGCTGGCAGCATCCCTCCCACCCTGGCCGAGCTGCAGGCTCTGGCACAAAGCGTGGTTTCCTGAAACCGGCTCTACAAATATGTAAAATGAAGTCTTAAACTTCTCCTCTGGGCTGAGATGCCTCAAATGCCTCTTCTGGAAAGCTGGTCCTTTGGTCCCTGTGCCTGCACAGGTCAGGGCCGTGTCCGATGAGTATCTTGGTGCCAAACCTTGTGCATAGAGCTATGGAATTGGGGTGTCCCTATATTAGGGGAACATTTTAAACAGCTGATCACAAAACCCCTGCACAGCTGGCTGGAGAAAGCACTTGCCTGCTGGTTTGCTCTCTGCATTTTATGTAACATCACATGCGTGCGTGGATGGTGCTTTATCGGAGCAGTGAAAGGATGAGGCTGACGCCCCAATGAACAGATGTGCGAGACGGGCAACGTAACGAGGGGAGACAGCCCTTCTCGGGAGAGGGAGGGAGACCGGCATCCTCGGAGCAGGGCAGCTCTCCGACCATCCAGCAGCGGATGGCTGGGGCAGTGTGGGGTCCCCCAGCTCTGCGGGGGTGCTTTGTCCTTGCAAAAGGCAGCGCAATGTGTTTTGGCTCCCACGGTGACCCGCATATCGGCGTTCTCTGCTGCGGGAAAGGGTTTGGTCTGTTGCTTTATTTGCCTTACTGCAAGAGAGGTGAGGTCACCTCAGGCTCGTTTCTGAGCTCCAGTCTCCTTCCTGGCCATGCTCTGCTGGGAAGAGCTGCTGATACCCCAGGGCTCGAATACGGCATTGCTCTGTCTGGCTAAACAAACTGGCCAACCTCCCTCTCCATCTGTATGTAACACGCTTGGGCGATGATGGAGACTGGAGGGAGCCAGGAGGGGACGGCATCTCCCTCCGAGGCTGCTGCAGGGTCCACCAGCTTCCAAGCAAGGAGCAAATCCTGGGAATGAGGAAAAGCTGTCTACTTCCCCAGGAGCCGTCAGGGCTGAGGATCTGCAGGCTTCTTGTTCTCCTCAGTTTGGCTGTATGCTGCGGTAGGGTTTCAGCTGTTTCTCCTTGAGACTATTCAACAGCTTAGATGCTCTTCCTCTGTTAATCAGCCTAACTTCTTTCTTATTTTATCCCATTATTTTCTAATTATTCTCCCTTGTGGTTCCCTAAATAAATCCTCCCTTCTCTTGGTGTTTACTCCTTCCAGGTATTCCAGCCTGCCGCGCCAGTCCCGCACAGCTGGCAGAGTTCTCTCCCTTCCCCTCTCTTTTCCCCCTGCTCCGTGCCGCTGGTCCTGACCTGTCCCTCCCTGGGATGAGAGCCCGGTGTTCGGAGCCAGCACGGAGGCACGGTCCCCTCCCTGCTCAGCATCTTTCCTGCTGCCGGTTAGAATCGTGCCCACTACAGGCTGCTCAGTGGTGTCTGGTTTTCTGGTCTCAAACCCCGTTGCTGTGCCCAGCGGGGGTTCAGGTGACCCCTGAAAGGCAGTTTTGCTGCCTTCTGCCCGCTGTTGGTTCCCTCTTATCCCGGTGGCCGGTTCTTTGCTCAGCCTCTTACTGGCAGCGGCATCTGATCACAGATAAAGAGCTGTAACGAATGATGATTTCTGCAAGTCGTGCTCAGCGTGGTGGTGATTAGCATTGCCCTTGGCTCACATTCCTGACTGGTTTGCAAGTTCTTCACTCGGATAGAACGGTTTGAACTATTTTTATTATTTTTTTCCAGGAAGGATGGGTGGTTATTAAAGGCTTGACTAAAGTTTGGTAATGATGTTGCTGTTTCACCTGGGCTAACTACACTGATGGCAGCGTACGCTTGAAAAGAACTCGGGTCTTGACATTTTTCGGTTGGTTTTTCATCTTCACGCACCTCTAGCTGTCAGCTTTGGAGTGGCTTTGGGAAGATGTCAGTGTAAGCAGCAGGGCCTTTGTGTGCCCTGGCTTTTCTGTGCTGGGGATGACAGCGGCTGTTTGAGCTGGGGACTTCGCAGCATTTTTTCCTCTTTCATGTTTTCTTGGTCCTAATTTACTGCCTGACCTGTCGGGGTAACTTGGTCTGGCTTCTGAATGGAGATTGCCCAGCTTTGGCAGGTCCTGGCACGGCCAAGCTTTGCTCCAGCATCGCTCGTCTCCCCCGGGAATCGGGCAGCCGGCAGGGAATGAGCCAGCACGTCCCTGGCTGAGCCACCACCGCCTGCGCAGCCGGGGCTCCGCGGGCTGCCGGGACCCAGCTCCGCCATCCCCAGGATTGCAGCTTCCCTGGACCAGGCAGGAGCCCTCGCTCCGCTCCTGAGCCACGACAGCATCTTCATCCAAACCTTTTGCTCGGCTGTGCCCAGCGCCGCCGCGTGCTGACATTGCTAATTAGGTCAGCGGCTCCTGGTGAATTGAAGTGGATGCATTCGGGAGGTGGGGGGAGGAACGGGGGAGTTATTTGAGGCCTCTCCAACCTAGAAACCCAGAAAAGGTTTCTGGAGCTGCTGGGTGGCTCCGGCGCGTGCTCTGGCTTTTGGCACAGCCGTGACCACCGCGAGTGCCGCCCTGGCCGGCTCCTTGCCTCCTCGGGCGCTCGGGTCACAAATGAGGGTTTTTTTTTTTTTTACCTCCTTGAAACTGGGAATTTTACTTAGATGATGCTTAAAATATGAATTTGAAGCTGACAACCCAAATCGAGGTCTGAATTTAAAACGCAGCACTCGGGCGGTGAGGTCTTGGCGGGGATGCTGCGCCGAGGCCGGCGGGGAGGCACCGGCCCCTGGCCCTTACGGCGGCTGTTGGGTCATGCCGAGCTGAGAAATGCATTTGGTTGGGATTCAAAATGCAGGATGGCTGCAGGATCCCCCCCATCCCCAGGGAAAGGAGATGCGACCTGCAGCCGTGAGCCCGATGGTGCTGACGGGCACCTGGCTGCAGGTGAAGCACGGCTCCGTGCTTCTCCTTGGCGTACAGTGGTGAGATCTTACATTGTGCTTTGTGTGTTACTTTTTTTTTCCTGTGCATCTGGCACGTTTAACGAGGTTTTCATTTAAATTGCCTTTCTAGGCATCGTTTGAAAGCCCATTGTCGTTTTGAGCAAATCCAAAATGAAAGCTATCTAGTGAACAAGAAGTGTTGCTCGCCATTTTGTAATGTAATAACGTGTAAAAAAACAAGGCTCTGAATAAATCAATGGCACATCAAGCATATTTACATAAAGTATATAAAGCGCTGAGAATACTAAATTTAGAACACAGGCTCTCTGCTTGCAAATTGACATGTTCTAACTGGCTGCAGCCATTAAGACCAGCCTTTCTTTAGCAAACAATTAAAAGTATACTTGCAAAACGAGATTGAAATCAGAGATGTAAATAAGGCTTTAGCTTGCATCTTTAAATCATGATTAAAACTAAAAATCTGACGTTGCTAAGGTAAGGAAGAATTTTCCCTGTGTTGTGGTATTCGGCGGTTATGGGACTGGAGCTGAGCCTTGCCCCCCCCCGCCCCGTACCTGGGGCATGGCTGTGCCTGACCTGGGGAAACCTGAATTGCGGTGGGATGGTCCTTGTGCTACTGAACTAAATTAGCTGGCGGTGGACTCGTTTCACTCCTCACCTTCTTGCCCTTGGTGGCCCAGTTAGAAAATTAAGCAGGATGAGTTTAGGGTGTTGGGGGGCCACGTTTGTTCCTGCACTCCTGCTATTTCAGGTGCTGTCATGGTTGTGCTTCCTTCTAGAAACAGCGTTCTGCAGGAGGGGGAGCATCGTCCCGCCGCTTCCCTCGGGACAGAAGGGAGGGAAACTTTTTCGGGAGCTGCCTGTAGTGCAGGGCTGTGGGGACTACGGGGCTCGGTCTGTCCCGGGCGTAGCAGGGCTGCGATGGAGAGGTCGGGGAGCTGGGGGCTCTCTGGGCTGGTGCTGGGGCATCCTCCCCTCCCGGCTCCCCATCCCTGCTGCCAGGCTGATGCCTCTGGGCTCTGTCCCTGTGCTGTTCCCAGGGCTAATAATACCCGGGAGGAGGCGGCGTGCTGGCGGCAGCGGCTCTGTCCCAAGCCCACTCCGGGGAGCGATGCTTTCCCCACTCACGCCAAGCGTGTCCTCCCACGGCCGCCTGCTCCCGCCTGCCGACACGTGCCTCTTCCCTGTGCCGTGCCGGCCCCGGTGCCTGCTGCCGGCACGGCCCCGGTGCCTGCTGGCTTTCCCGATGCCCTCCCCTATATCCCTGCCAGCCCCCGTCTGGCTCGGCTCTCCCCGCAGCTTCGTTTGGGGGTGATGCAAAATATCTCCATTATTTTTGCTCCTGTGCCCAGTGGCGTCAGCTCAGTTACCTTTATTTCTGTTCCTAAACACGGGGGTTTGCACTGGATTTTCTCACTTGGGGGGAAAAAAAAAATTCTTCTTGAAACAGGGTTGATGGTTGCAAACTGGGTTTTTATTCATTTCTCGCCAAACCCCTTTCCCCCACTTGTGATGGTGCATGTGGGGAGACCCAAAACCTGCGGAGTCCGGCATGAGCTCTGCACAGGGTTTGCTCTCGAGGGAGGGTGCTCCGAGCAGGGTGGCAGCAGTAGGAGCTCCAGCTCTGGAATGAGCCCCCTTTGAAGTCTGGGACATCGCCTAATCTTGCTTTTGCTGAGGTTTGTTCCATTTTATGCGTCTGCTAATAAATATTGTAGCGTGCTAAAAATAACTGTTGAACATGAAGAAAGAAGTAAAGCTGCTTTGGGCCCTGAATTTCCAGTTTAATTCCCTTCTCAGGGAAGCTCAGACTTTCTGAAGCGGGTTTAGCAGTGCCTGGGCTGCAGGGTTGGTTGTGGCTTTTCAGCGTGGTGCTGCCGTGCCAGGGAAGAGCCGGGGGCAAGGAGCTGTTGCAGGGCAGGACGGCAATGGGCGAGAGAGATGCTCCTCTTAGAGGCTTGGTGGCTGCTCTCCCGGTGCCACATCAAGGGTGGAAGCATCTAGGGGCATCCCGAGAGGATTGAGGGGGGAGAAAGTGGCTGGGTTGGGGAGCTGGGGACATCTCGTGCCTTCTCCGCTGAGGGATGCTGATGGTGTGGCCGAGCCCTGCGGTCCCCGGCGTTGCTCTCGAGCCCTACTGTGTGCCACGTTTGCATCCCCAGGGCTGGGTTTTGTGGTGGTTTGAGCACTGCAGTGCCTGGCAGGGACAAACCGGGGGCTGCGGGGGCCGTTGCCAGCCCCGGGTGATGGGGGCATCCTCCGCCGGTGCGATTGCTTCGGCACGGCTTGGGCGCCCGTTATGGTGAGAAGGCGGCTGCACGCGGTACAACTCGTCCTGCCGCCCGCGCCGCCACCGGCCCACGTGCTGAGTCAGCGCCTCTGCGTGGCGGGGGCGAGGGGCTCCGATGAGCGAGGGGGGGTTGGAGGGGCCGCACCGGCACATACGTGTGTCTGTGTGTGTGTCCTGGGGACACACACACACACACACACCCACCCTGCAGGCACCCTGCCGGCTGGCCAGCCCCTTGGCCGCAGCGCTGGGCATTCTCCGGAGGATCCTGCGGCACGCAGGGGCAGACACTCGGTGGGCAAAGCGGTGAAGGCAGCTCCTCTTTCTGTTCTAGTACATCGAAGCCATCAGCAACAAGCAAGGCGAGCTGGAAAACTACGTCTCGGATGGCTATAAGACAGCTCTGACGGAAGAGAGGAGACGATTCTGCTTCCTGGTAGAGAAGCAGTGTGCCGTAGCCAAGAGTGCTATCACCTACCATGCCAAGGTGAGTGGGTCCTGCCGGAGCTGCCCGTCTGCTGCCGTGTTCCCGCGGCCGCTGGGCTGCAGGTCCCAGCTGCCCCATCGCCAGCTGGATATTCCTGTCGTGAGCCGTTGCCTATAGAACAAGCTGGTATCCTGGCAGCCGGTGTAGCCGCTGCGGCTCGGGGGAGAGAGGCGGGAGGGAATATACCAGTGGGCGACCCACGGACGAGGTGCCCTGGGAGATAGGTGTGTGCCCCCAGGCTGGAAGAGCCAGGCCAGCTGCCCTTCCTGCGACGAGGGGCTCGTCTCCCATGGGTGCTGCTCTGCATTGCAAAGCAGCTTCTGGCTGCACGAGGTAGACAGGACCGACTGCGGTCGGCTCGATGCGCCGATGGGGTGGTGGTGACGGCAGAGCCTGGCAGCGCATCCCGCCGTCTGGCAGTGCCAGCCCCTCCGTGGTGTGACTTCACCTGCGCAGGAGGTTGATGGACGGGGCTGAGTTCACCTCTCCTGCGTGTCGTGGTCACCGAGGGCTGAGGGCTCTGTCCCGGCAGAGGCTTGTCGGGTTCCTCAGGCATCAGAGCTCGTGACTTGCAGAAGCAGAAGAAATGCAAAGCAGCGACGTTCCTGCTCAGAGTCAGAGCAGCGCTGCCTGCCTGGCAAAGCTCACTCCGACCCTCACCTTACCTCCTGGCCTTAGCAAAGGCAGGGATTAAGCCAGAGATTAAATTGCTGCTCCAAACCCCCTTTTGCCCATTCCCAGACAGCCCACGTCTCCTGGGCCAGGGGCTGGAGCTGCTGCCTGCCAACCTGGGGAGCAGCAGCCCCCTGTGCTGATCCAGACCGGGATCCATCTGGATGAGGGCTGGGAACGCCGGTGCTGCTCCCTCAGCCTTTTGCTCCTGTTCTGGCTGTTCCCCACCGCCACCCCCCGTCGCTCACAGCACCCATCTGCCACCGCCGCGCTTGGCACCGGGGAGCAGGAGAAGCAGTTTGGATTAGTCAGCTCCGTCCTCGTGCTGTGCTGCGCACCGGATCGATGCTTGGGCATACGCAAACTCCTCCTGTAGTGCAGGAGAGGAAAAAAAAAAAAAAATCCTCCCCAGGGGTTGGGGTGGGGGTTCAGCAGGCACAAGGGTGCCGGCACCCGCAGCATGGATGCGGCACGGTGAAACCAAAAACTTCTTGCAGCAGCAGCACATGGAGGGTGATTTTGCAAGAGGGACTCTGCAGGTGGCTCGTCCAGAGCGCGGTGGGTGTATGTGTGATGTGGGCGTCCGGCCCTGCGCCATCCTGGCAGCCGGCGTGGGCCTTTGCCGGCTAAAAACGCCGTCCTGCTGCTGCCTGCAGCTCCCGGCTGGCGGCAGCCGCAGTCTGGGTAGCGAGGCTGTGCCTTGGCTGGAGCCAGCGGCCGATAGTGGGGAGACGTTCCGGGACTTTGAAATTGGCTTTAGAGGGGTTTTTTTGGATACACGGGGACCAAGTTGTCCCTCGATGAGACAGGACGCGAAGCGGGGCGAGCCGGCGGATGGGTTGGCCATCGGGATCACCGGAGCTGCTGCTCCGCGTCTGTTCATGGCGTGTTCCCGGGGAGGTGTTTAGGTGGGTGCCTGGGGGTCGGCGTGGTGCTTGGCTGAGGAACGACCTTGGGGTGGTTTGGGACATCTCCTGCCTCGGAGAGTGACACGACGAGACGCTCACTCACACGGCACGGGTGTCTTAGGTGAATAAGGGCAAGTTTAGCTCCATCTTTCTTTTTTTCTCCCCTCCTCGGCTCGGAGCACAGCAGTGGATGGCTGCAGGTCCTGCCCACAGGCAGGGAACAGTGGGTTTTAGCTGCAGGGCGGTGGGGCCAGAGGCTTATCGGTGCTGAGCAGCCTTAAACAAGAAGCTGATCCCTCAGGACCTGGGTGACAGCACAGAGTACGGGCTGTGCCCTGCCAAACCTTTGGTCAGGCTTTATTTCTCCGCTTGCTCGAGCGGTGCTGTTCCCCGAGGAGCCCAGCACCCTGCCCGGCTTCCTACAGCCCCTCTGCTCCTGGAGCTGCTCCGCACAGGATATCTCAGAATAAGCTGGGGAGATGAATTACCTTTTCCTTCCCTCTCCGTTTTTCATGACACCTTCCTGGCTCAGCTGCCGTCAGAGCCTGGAAGTGGTAAGTCCCCGTGTTTTCTCTCGTCTGTGCTGTGCCCAGAGGAGTCGATCGACCTTGTGGCCAGGATCAGGCCAGCTCCGGATCGGCGCAGTGCTGCCCAGGGAGGGATGCAGAGCTGGGTGGTTTTCCTGCACCCCTGCGGCCTCACGCCTCGTTTTTCTCTGTTGCAGGGGAAGGAGATGCTGACGCAGAAGCTGCCACTGTGGCAGCAATCCTGCTCGGATCCCAACAAGATCCCAGACCGCGCTATACAGCTCATGCAGCAGATGGCTGCCAGCAGCAATGGCACCATTATGCCCAGCCCTCTGTCTACATCCAAATCCAACCTCATCATCTCTGACCCCATCCCTGGTGCCAAACCTCTCCCTGTCCCCCCGGAGCTGGCACCTTTTGTAGGAGTAAGTATCTCCGTGGTGGAAGTTGTCCTGCCCTTCTGAGCAAAGCTGGAGGGACGAGCCCGGGCCGGTGTCACCGTTGTCCTCAGCAAGTTGCTTTTTGGTGGACTGTCATTGATGCGCAGGGGTGGGCAGCTCCGTGCACGCACCGCCCTGGGATGCGGGAAGGGAGTACAGGAGCCTGTCCCACCCCATCCCATCCTATTCCACCCGGGATTGCTGAGCTCCAGAGGGGCAGGCGCTGCAGGACCTCCCAGGTGGGGGGGGTGTGTGGTTTTGGGGACCCCACGAGCTGGACTCGCCTGGCCAGGCTGATCCCAGCCGGGCTGATCCCAGAGCTGTGGGTCGAACCAAGGTACCCCAGTAACTGTGGGAGAAGGTGCTTGGAGTGACCCGTGGGATGAAAGACCCTTCAGAAAAGGGTCTCGCCTGTGATGTGGGGGCCCGAGCTGAGCAGTAGAGCTCCGGAGGGATTTATCAGGTGCGAGGCTGCTTGGAAAAGTAAAACACCATAGCGGTGACCCTGCCGCTCTCCCCAGAGCAGTTTGTCTCAGGTCGGGAACTAAACCCAACAGGCTGAAGCTCTGGTCTTCTGTCAACCACCTTCCCTGGAGCTGCATCCCGCTGCGGGAGCTGCGCTGGGATGCCGTAATGAAGACGTTCCTCGTCTTCCCCCCCCCGCCCCGCTTCTCTCCTCTCTCCATAGCGCATGTCAGCACAGGAGGCCATGCCGGTGATGAACGGAGTCTCAGGCCCAGACAGTGACGGGTACAACCACTGGTCTGAGATGAAGCCAGCACAGCCCAAATCTTTATCTCCTCCCCAGCCTCAGAAGCAGCTGAGTGACTCTTACTCCAATACTCTCCCAGTTCGCAAAAACGTGCCACCGAAAAACAGCTACGCATCAGGTGAGGCTTCATCCTGCCCATCCTTTGCCGCGGGGCTGTCGGTGGCACGGCAGCGACCGGCAGCGTCCCTCTGGCATCAAGTGCCGCTCGTGCTTCTGGACCTGGGGTTAGGAAACGAGCCGAGCTGGGTTCTGTCATGGGTTTTTGGCTGGGTGGGTTTCAGCCAACGGGCAGCATTTCCAGGAGGAAAACGTTGAGGGATCTCAGGCGGGGAAGCTGCTCCCTTTGCCGTGGCTGGTGGGCGATGCCGAGAGTGGCAGATCCTGCCTGGGATCCTGCTTATTAAGGGGGAAGATGCGAGTCAAACGCTGAAGGTTTTAGCGGTTCCCTGGGGTAAAACGATCAAGATTTGGGGACCTGTCCCTTCTTGTGCTTGGGTTTGGCCGCGGGGTGAAGGACTTGGGGCACTCGTTGGCCTCTGTCTCCCACCAGCCGAAAACAAGACGCTGCCGCGCTCCAGTTCCATGGCCGCAGGGCTCGAGAGGAACGGCAGGACAAGGGTGCAGGCCATTTTCTCTCACGCTGCTGGAGATAACAGCACCCTCCTGAGCTTCAAGGAGGGTGACCTGATCACGCTGCTGGTGCCGGAGGCCAGGGACGGCTGGCATTACGGAGAGAGCGAGAAAACAAAAATGTGAGTGCTGTGGCCGTCCCCTGTGTGAACTGCTGCACCCTGGGCACAGCCCCTTCTGAATCCTCCATGAATAAGCGTGGGTTTGGCTTCATCCCCTGCCTTTGCCTTTCAGGAGGGGCTGGTTTCCTTTCTCTTACACACGGGTTCTCGACAGCGATGGCAGTGAGCGGGTCCATGCAAGGTAGGAGCATCGCACGGGTGCCGGGTGGGTCCCTGCATCCCTCCTAGGGCAGGTTTCTGGGCTTGGGATGGGAATACTCCGCTTCCCCCGGACATGACACATGGCATGAGGAATAAATTCCATCACAGGCGGGTGGTATCTGGCTCGGGGCGGGGGGGGGGGGGGTTTGG
>JANZLQ010000002.1:37491411-37511862 GCA_026212715.1 Elanus axillaris | reverse complement strand
CCCCCGAGTCCTGGGTCCCCCCTGATGGTGCAAAGGGCCACATCCCTCTGCGCCAGCTCAGCACAACCCAGGAGCCCCCCGAGCTCCTCCGTAGGCCTTCCCAGGACTCCCAGCAGCCGAGCAAACGTGGCACTGCCCCGGCATGGTGCCCAGCACCCTGGAGCGGGGTGGGATTTGGGCTCTCCCGGAGCTGTGGTGGCATCTGCACCTGCTGGAGGAGCTGGGGTCCCGTGGGGAGCCGGTGGCCATGCACCGGCGGGGTGGTTTGTACGTCCAGTCCCGCTCCTTGTGCGGCTGAGCTGGCATCGGCTGAGTCACGGAGAGCCTGGATGCAGCAGCACCCATCCTGCAGCCCATGGTGGGCACCCACCCGTCCCGGCCGCCTTCAGCACCTCAAGGACACGCAGCCGGTCCTGACAGTGGGGTGGGAAGAGGACGAGCTCGAGGCCCTCCTGCCGCTGGGCAGGGGCAGCAGTGGCTTGGGTGGGAGGCGATGAAATCAGCTGGCTGTCCTGTTCCCGGCATGCAGGAGCAGCATAGTCTGTATCTGGGGCAGGATGGGTTGGGGATGAGGACTGGGGTGGGATGGGAATGGGGGTGGGATGAGGAAGAGGACAAGGACAGCAGTGAGCTAGGGCTGGGATAGGGATAGGATAAGGTTAGGGATGGGGGATGAGGATGAGGTCAGGGATGGGATGGTGCTTGTGCCTGCCCAGGCTGGCTGCCCCGCCACTGCCCTGCCCTCCCTGGGGAGACCTGGGACCCTCAGCTCAGCCGGGACCCTCTGCACAGCAGTCCCATGCCCGGGCACCCTCCTTGCCCAGGTGACAGCCCTGGCGCTCAGCCCCGGCAGCTCCATTTGGCACAGCCGGGAGCAGGGTTGAGCCCTGTTAGGGTCTCCCAAACCCACCGCTACCCCCAGTGCTGCCCAGCACCCCTGGGCCCACCCCGAGCCCCCAGTCACCCTCCTCTTGACCCAGTTCCTCTGAGATGGCTGCAAAGAAGAAGATCCCAAAGAAGAATTGAGGCCAAAAGCCCCAGCAAGGATCCCCCCAGGCACCACCTGGGGTGCAGCCCTGAGCCTGGGGCTACAGTGGGGATAATCCCACCCTGAGCAAGGTCCGTGCCCAGCAAGAGGCACAACGTGGCACCAGCCCGACCGGCATTCCCTCCTCGGCCGGGCTCTCCCGCTGCCACGTCTCAGGCAGGCGAGCAGCGCGCTCGCCCCAATTAGCAGGGGAGATTACCCCGCACGGATCCTGCCAACTTGCTCCGGCTTCTCGGCTGATTTGTCTGGGGCTGCGGCTAATCCCCTCTGGGGCAGACACCAGATTGAGCCGCGATCTCTGCGCGGCGGCTGCCAAAAGCACCCTGCACTCCTGACCTCCTTCCCGGCCCACCGGTCAGGCTCGCCGGCAGCCAACGGGTTCTGCTCATCCCGCCCTTAATCCTGGGGCCGGAGGGAGAAGGGCTTCTTAACTGGGGATCTTTGGCAGAGCCTGCAACGGCCACACCACCGCCGCCAGCCTCGCTAACCGCCCGTTGTGCCGACAGGGACAGGGGTTGTGCCGCACAGCTGACAGCCCCGGTCCCTGGGGTCCCCCGGGGTGCGGGGAGGTGGGCGTCCGGCGCTGGCGCAGCAGCAGGGCGCAGGCAGCCATCCGGTGAAAATCTGCATCCTCGGTTATGCAACGCCGCTGATTTATTCATGCCTGAACCGGGCACTGGCCTAGAAATTAGCCTTGGCGATGCTGAGGAGGGGCAGGGCTGGGAAGATGCCGGAGAATTGAGACCCAGGGCAGGGCTGAGCCCCAGGGGAGGCTGCAGGAGCACTCGGGGCACCCAGGGGTGCTCACACCACAGCTGGCGATGCCGGACAGGGCACTGGGTGCTGCCATCCTACACATGGTCAACAGGGCTGCACCCAGGCAGCAAGCCCCCCGGGGCCAGGCAGCGAGGGGGGCGATCCCCTCTTCTCCTCCCACACCTGATTTTGCATGGATTAATCAATTTAACCACAGCAGCTTCCAGCACCCAGCGCGAGCCGCACTGGGCCGGGAACAGGAGACACCAGCAAAAGGCTCCGGGTGGCCCAAGCGGAGGCTGCGAAGGGGTGGAGGACGGAAGCGGCGCTCAGGAAACGGTCGTCAGAAAAGCAAAAACAGGGAAAACAAGCACGGTGCCCAGCCTTTCCCGGCAAAACAGGGCTGCGTGCTCCTCCCCATCCTTTGCTGCATGTTCGGATGGCTGAGAGGGGCTGCGGAGACCGGCACGGCCAGCGGCTCAGCACAGAAGGAAAGGGAGCCGGACAGGACCCAGCCACCCTCTGCCTCTGCCCCAGCCACCAGCACGCTGGGGCTGGAGGATCTGCCCAGGCCCCAGGAAATCCATGCCAAGTGCCAAAGGATGGGCAGGGGTAACAGGCACTTGTGGGCTGATGGCACCCATGGGTGCCTTGGGACTGCATCCCCCCCAGGAAGCTGCAGCCGGGAACCCACACCAGGAGAAATGCCAGCACTGGAAAGCAGCCGAGCTCTGCTGCAGCTTCCCGGGGTGACAAAGGGTCCCCTCTGCCCCTCACCCTGCAGCTCCACATGGTGGTGGGGTCTCCCCGGGAGGAAGGGGGCTCTGGCTGTGCTCCATGGGGCAGAGAGAGGCCCACCTCCTCCCCCACGCTGCCCAGCTGAGGCATTGGCAGGACGGATGGAAAACACCCTGGGAAGCCGAAGAGCAAACATCTGCTCGCCCCCCACGCCGAGCCCCGGCCTCCTTGGAGGGAAAACGCTGCAGAGGAGCGGTCGCACGCTCCCTGCCGAGAGGAAACAGATGCTGCTGGCCCGGCCCAGGCATTTCCCGTCACTGTCACGGGGTGCCGAGAGATTTGCAGGTAGCAGAGGCTGCGGGATCACGTCCTGCCCCGGCTGTGCCTCCCCGCATCATCCTGGGGTTTTTTGGTTTAGGACAGTGAGGCACAGGGTCAAAAGCAAGCACCCATGTGCCTGGGCTGCTGGGTGACAGCTCCCACCTCCACCCACCTCTCCCTGGCCAGGCAGAACAGGGGGTCCTCAGCCTGGCCCCCCGACTTCAAAATCTCCAGCTGCTTGCAGTAGGAGGCTCTCACGTCCCAGCGCAGCCCCAACCTGCAGGTCCCACACATCCCACCACAGGGAAGATCTCGGGACGCAGGAACACAGGGTAGGTAGGGTCTGCCACCTGTTCGCACTGCAAGAAAGCACGGCTCGTGCCCTGGCACCGACGGACACAGGGAAGGAGAAATGCACCAGCAAAGAAAAAGAAGTCGTAGATAAGTAGAAGTCTTCTAGTCTTCTTCTAGTCGTAGAAGTCATAGGGGAGCAGAGTCTCTCCCTTCCTCCAAGGGACACAGGTGGAAGAGGAACAGCCGTAGAAACCAGCGCAGGTTTATTGTTAAAACACAACCACCAAACACCTGAAGGCTGCCAAGTGCTCCAGCAGGGCTCACGGCTGCGGCACGGGGACCAGGCTGTAAAAAAATGAGGGTAGAGGAAGGCAAGGGAGAGCCCGACCCCAGCCCCACGCACGCGGGTGTCTGCTCCCCCCGAGCACAGGTCCAGCAGCCGCCCCAGAGCACCCCCAGTCCTGCACGGCACGGTGGTCATTTGGTGGCCAGCAGCTGCTTTCGCTGTTGCTCCAGGAGGGCTTCCAGGCGGTCGGCTCTCTGCATAGCTGCCTGCAACAGAGCACACGAGAGGGAGAGCTCGCTGCGCCCTGGGGCAGAGCTGCAGCCCGAGGGGCAGGGGGGGCTGGGGCCGGCTGCCCCCCTCACTCACTTCGTACTGCTTCCGAAGGCTGCTCACGCTCTCCTCCTTCCTCATCACCGCTGTCTTCACCCTGAGTAGAAAGGCACAGAGAGGCTGAGGACCCCATCCTCAGTGCCCAGCCCCAAACACCAGGCTGACCCTGTGCCCCAGGAGGGCAATTTCAGCACCGGGGGAGGCACAGCCCCTCTCCCCCCACCTGACCCTCTGCTGCAAGCCAAAGAGCAGTGGATCTGGGCTCAGGGTGCCGTTACAACACCAGAAGGGCCTTAATTCCTCTGGTGAGCATCATATAGTTTGGATCAAGTCATCTATAAGAAGAAGGGGACATTAGTTTCACGAGACTTAATTAATTAACAGGACCACAGGGAGGGGATTTTAAGTTTCTTCCCATTTCTCAAGCCCACAGTTGCTCCCTCGTGGCTGGACTCTTCCCCGTGGCTCTCAGAGCACCAGACTTTCTGCGTTTCAGCATTTGCCATGCTGTACATAAGGGACAGAAGTGGAAAGGGGATCCTCGTTATCTCATACTCAAGGTATGACCCTGGCTCTCAGAGTGAGTGGGAATCACTTGGCAAGATCTGGGAAAGCCAGCAAGCTCCCTGTGCTTGTACAACTGCCTCTCGTTACAGCTGCTGGTGATCAGCTCTGAACAGACACAGACAGGAGGGATGGCTCTGTACCACGCTGGAGTCCTTAGCACATCGCTCTGCCCCACGCAGAGAGAACTCCTGCAGGAGACGATACGCTTCCCCTTCCGATTCTCCTTTCGCTTGCAAAATGCCTCCCACGATGCAGACTCGAGGGAAGAGGAAGCCTTACGTCTCTGCCTGACACTGAGCCCGGCTCCCAGCACTGTCTCCCTACTGAGCGCAGGATGGAGCCGAGCCCCATGGCACAGCCCCACGGCACAGCCCCGCAGTGCCGGAGCCCTGATGGCAAGCACAGCCCCTGGTCCCTGCAGACGACAGCCTGGGGCACCGGCACGTTTTGGAGACATCTCAGCTGCCGTCAACCTCTGCGGCTGTGCAGCGGCCACCTGAGCCCTGACCCAGCAGCAGACTGCTCTCCCCACTACGGTCGGGGCGGGGGGTGGAATCTATTGCCTGGCCCCTCTGGAGCAGCAAATCTGCAGAGAAAGATGCCGTGGCTGCAATCACCTGTGTGCACTACCCACAGCAGGGCCCTCCAGGAGCTGACCGTGAGCCTGGCCGGCTCACAGTGCTCCAGCCAGTGAGGAACCACAGACGGAGCTGTGCACCACTGGCCTCTCCTGGCAGGAGCCCTCACACTGCTCCAGCTGCCCACCCCGACACTCATGTCCTCTAGGCATGCAAGGGAGCAGCCCTGGGGACAGGATAACAGAGCAGGCTAGAAGTCACAAGGGCCAGAAGATTCACGCTGGCTGAGCAGGCAGCCAGCTTGGGTGAGACTCTACTCCCCATTTTGCCCTGATGGGACTGGAAGTCATGCCTGAGGATGCAGCACTGCAGACATGCTCCTGCAATGCACCCCAGGCCAACTCTGCACCCACAGCCCCAGCTATGAGCCCAGTCTGGGTCAGCGAAGCCCAGCCAGCCTCACCTCCTGTGAACCTCCTCCAGCTCTTTGTCCTTCTCCCGCACTACCCTGTCCAGCTCCAGGCATTGCCGGGCTCTCATCTCAGCCATCTCTGCCTTTAGCCGCTTGTTCTCCTCCTCTGTCCCCACCAGCCTGTCAGCAAACTCCCGACGGATCACTTCTGCCAGGCTGCTCTGCTCCTGGGCCAGCTGGTCCCTCACCTGCAGCAGGGCAAAGAGGTGACATTAAGGTGCTGACAGGCACAGAGCAATGCAGAGGGACAGAGCCAGGCAGGGCACCCACCTTCTGGATCTCCTCCACCTCCTGCTCCTTGTGCTTCAGCAGGCCCTGCAGACGAATGCTCTCCCCTTCCAGCTCTGCCAGCCGCCCCTTCAGCTCATTGCAGCGCTCCTGCAGCTTCCGCTCAGACCTCTCCAGCTCCTGGAGCTCTACCTCATACTTGTCTCGGATCCTTTTAATCCTAACGGGAGCAAAGGACAGGCAGCCTGGCTCAGCCCAGCGCTGCAGGGACCATGCCCAGCCACCTTCATGCTGCAGGAGGGACCACGACGCAGCAGCGAAGGGAAGAGAGCCTCACAGGAGATTCAGGGCTGTTTCCTCAGTGAGAGGTAAAATTTGCCTCTGCCAGCTGCTCCCTCCTGCACTAACGCTGCTCACAACTGCAAGCTGCAGCATCCAGAGCTCGCTGGAGACGTGGAGAGCTCAGGGAAAGGGACAAGCCCCCTGAAGAAATGGGACTGGCAGGCTCCCTCCTCCCTCTCCCCCCTACCTGTTCTCTGCTGCCCTCTCACACTCCTCCTTGGCCGAGGACATGTCGGCCTCCAGGCGCTGGATCACCAACTCGATCTCTTTGTCTCTTTCCTTCCTCACCTCTTCCCGCAGCTCCCGCTCCCGGGAGAGCAGCCAGGATTCCTGGGGACAGAGATGGCAAATGTTGCCTTGATCCCTCCCTGAGCCCGAGGGTGGCCCCTTTGGAGAAGGGCATGTCTTGCTGTTACCTCCTTCTTCATGTAGTGTGCCTCCCAGGCCTGCTTCTCCATCTCCAGCCGGTCCTTCAGCACCTTCACTTCTGCCTGTGGAGAGACAAGAAAACAACTGCTCAGCTCCAGCAGCCACAGCACCCCGCGCTGGCTGGCAGCAGCCCCCCAGGACTGCCCTGGTGGGGGTACAAGGCTCAGCAGTGCCAGTGCACGTCACTGCAGTCACATGCTGGGGACTGGGCTTCTCGCACCCAAGAACAGCAATCCAGGGTCCAGAGGAGAGGAGAAAACCAGACCTGATGCCGCCTCTCCTGCTCCTCCTTCTCCTTTGCGTACTCCTCCTTCAGCGCCCTGGTGACGGCCGAGCTGCTCGCCTCCAGCTGCTGCCGCAGCTCCTCCACCTCTGCTCTCTGCCTGCCCGTACACAAATGGCACCTCCCAACATCTGCACCAGCCCAGCCTCATCAGGCTGCTTCCCCTTTGCCCCCCACATCGAGCAACAGACCTCTTTCCCCCAGAGCCTGGCCTGGAGAAACCAATCCCACTGCTCCCAAGCTCCGGGCTGCCTCCAGCCCTCAGCCACCATGTGGGTCCTGCTGCCAGCCCTCTCACCTGGCCGCTTGCTGGCTGAGCCGCTCCTTCTCCTCGGCCACCTCCGCATAGAGCCGACGCCGCTGCTGCTGCAGCGCCTGCTCCTCCTGCTCCAGCTGCTGCTCGCACCTGCAGGGTACAGCAGCCTCAGGGACGTGCCTGGCTTCAGGTATTCGTTCACCTCTCCACCCTGACCCGCTCCATCCCTTCTGTGGCCGACCAGGGGCTTGTCGCTGGAGGATGCCCCTGGTTCACCACCTTCTCCCACCTCAGGCGTGATGGAGAGAAAGGGGGTGCTCCCCATGGATATTAACTGCTGCAAATATCAGGAATCCACCAGCACATGGGTGTTGGACACCACACCCATGCTGTGAGCCCCATTGAGCCCCCCACTGCAATGACGTACCGCTGCCGGGCCCGCTCCCTCTCCCGCTGGCTCTGCTCCTCCTTCTCTCGCTCCAGCAGGTCCCGCAGCTCCTCCACCTGCCGGCTGTAGCGCTGGGCAGCCCGCTCATCCGACTGCAGCAGCTCAGCCTCGTGTAGCATCTTCAGCTTCCTGATGTCCTGCCTGTGTTTGGCGATGAGCTTCTGGATCTCTGGCTCCAGCCCTGAGACAGCGGGAATGACAGTTACTGCTCGGCCTTGGGGCTGTCCAGACCCCAACACTGGTGCCCTTGGCCTTGGCCAGCTGGTGAGGAGGCTGCAAACACATCAGCTCGGCAGAGGGGCTGGTAAGAAAGGAGGGGTGAGCATGCACAGGTTTTCTTGCCTTCTCGCATCTGTCTCTACCAAACACAGGGAACTGAGACTACTCACACTGAGCAGCTCTTGCCCAAGCTGCCAACAGCTTCTGCAGACATAGCCCCTCTCCTGGACCAGAATGGACAGGACCCCTGCCCCAGCCCAACTCCAGCCACCACCGAGGGAATGTGCCCATACCTTTCACGGTGATTTCTTTGATCTTTTTGGTTTTCTCATCAATCCACTTCTCCCGCCTGATTTTCTCAGTTGCGCTCATCAGTTCCTTCAGTTTCTTAATCTCCTGTTTGGAAGCAAATGGGAAAGCTTCAGAAACAAGCCTGCGGAGAAAACCCCTGTTAGCCTGGGAGCCCAGCTGTTGAGAAGGAAGATGCAGGCAAGAGCAGATGGCCTGAGCTGCACCCAGATGACTCGCAGAGCCCAGGCCAGGCATGTTCTCCCAGTCCAGAGAAGCAGCCCTATCCTCTCCCAGTACCTTCTCCTCTCTCATGGGATGGGGCTGATGCTGCCCCACAGACCTTCAGCACGGGGGAAAAGAGCAAAACCCTTGGGAAAGCACTCGCTGACTGAGACATAAGAGCACCTACAGCAAGGAGAGAGGAATTTGGGGCTGCTAATGGTCCTTGCGTGCAGGGCAGCCCATCTGTCAGCAGATACTGGGTCGTGTGTGAAGATGCCGCCTTCTCCAACCTTCCCTCTCCCTGGCATGGAATACCCTCCGGCAGGAGGGCAGACAGACAGGCACACCTCCCGACACCACAGCACCACTGCAGACCAAGCTCCTGCAGCACCCCAAAACTCTTCAAAGACTAGAATGCTGCACAGCCCAGGCACAGCCGCTGCTCTTGCTTCCTCCTCTGCCACCGTTTACCTCCTCGGCCCTCCTCACCAGCAAAATAGCTGGAGAAACACCCAGGCCCTGCTGCCGGTGGAGCTCTTCCCCAGCACTCGAGTTGGCAAAAGCACCAGGCGGTGGCAGGCCCAGCCTGGCCAGAAATGGCTCCATTTCAGCACGGGCAAGTGATGTCCGCATGCAGGACATGGGACATGTCACAGCTCCAGAGGATAAGTGTGCGGCTGGACACTCAGGAGCTTGTTACCTGGCCACTGTGCAGAGAGGAGCAGGGAATAGCAGGGGGCCACCCACATAGCCTGGGACTTGGTCTTAGGGAAAAAAGGGCAGGAAAATCAACATAGGAAGGCAGCAGTTGAGCACACGGCCTGGGGAGATAGGGCGAAAGGGGCTCCTTCATGGGGCTGACCCTGCTGCTGAGCAGGGAGTTTCCAGCCCAGCCCTGCTGCCTGCAGGTGCCTGCAGAGCCAGAGCAGGTCAAGGTGCGAGAGCAGAAGGGCAAGGCACAAAAAAGAGCAAAGACCACATTTACCTCGCAAAAGGGGCCCAAAGTGCGCCAGACCTGGGGAGAAAGAAAGGAGGGGATGGAGAGAGAAGGGGAATCGCAGAGTCACGGGGGAGAGGGGAGACGGAAGGGGAAAGAGGCAAGACCAAACAGCTGTGTGTATGCAAGAGCCACAGGCAGGGCAGACGGGGAGGCAGGGGTCCCACAGGAGCGAGGGGAGGCACCGTCAAATTGGGCAGTTACACAGATGTGCCAAGGGCCCGGCAGCACGGCCGGTGACAGCAGCTCTGGGACAAGGGCAGAGCCAGCCCTGCCAGGGAGCGTGCCACATGGTCGGGAGCCTGCTCTGGCAACCAGGGGACACCCACGGGGACAAACATTGGCTTTCCCCCACCATGCAGAAGCAGCAGGGAGCCGTACGGCACAGCCAGGAGTCTGGCTCACCAGGAGCAGGGACAACAAAGGGGCCGCAGAGCAAACACAGAAGGGCTCCCAGGCTGTTCCCACCACTGCTGCCCTGCTGCAAGCAGGGAATGAGACAGAACGGAGGCACCTCCTCTGCCTTGTGCAGGCTGCAGCAGCAAAACCAGCCCCATCCCTCCACGAGAAGGGGCCCCTCCAGGCACCATACACACAACAATCCCGTGCTGGCTTCTTCCTCTCGGCTAGGCTCAAAACTCAGGCTTAAACAGTAATGCAAAGTGAGCCAAGCAAGCCTTCGCTTTGTTTGCATGAGGGCGTCTCTAAACAGGCTCAGACTGGTGCAAACGTCTGCCCTGCTCCAGAGCTCTGGGCATGAGCTCAGCTGCAAGCCAAGGGTGAGCAGAGACCGGGGCAGCAGAGCCAGGACCAGCCCCGCGGCCGAGCTGCGAGCCAGCGGCACTGCCTCCCTGCCAGGCTGGGCACAGGGCGAGCCGAGCTGTCTGTGTCTGCAGGAGAGGGAGCTCTCTACACGCTCTCGAGGGAAGCTGCCAGCCAGCTCCTACGAGCAGGCAGCACATCCTCAGCAGGGAAACAGGTGCTGGTCAGGGTATCAGGCCACTGAAACCCACAGAGGTCTGTTACTATTGCTTATACATTCCATGTTCCTTTATAATCTTATCCCCATTTAGCTCTGAGAGTATCCTTGCTCCTGCAAAGGGGGCTGAAAATCACCCAGCTCAGGAGGATATGGCCACAGGTACAAATTCCTATGTGGCATCAGGTTTGTGCCAGCGCCTGCTTTCACCTCTGCTGAAGCGAGGTCCCCCAGTCACCCCTCAGCAGGGGGAAGAGCTCTGTCCACAGCAGGATGTGTGGGAAAGGTCTTTCCGAGCAGAGTCCCTGGGAGCTGGCACTGTCTCCTGGTCAGTCCCATGCACCTGGCTTTGGGCAGCAGAGGACAGCAGCCTCTTGGGGAGCCAGGGCAAAGCTCTGTGGGTGATGGGGACTTTCTGTGCACAGAGAAGGGCTCCTCAGAACGACTGGGCCCCACTGAGATGAGAGAAACCATACTGCTCTGGGCAGAGGCCCCATTTGAGCAAAACCAACCAACTCTGGCTATGGCGTGTCTCCTCTCCCTGCCCCCCCCCCATCCTTCCTATCCCCTCACCAGCTCGTGCTGCTCCTGCATCTGGGTGATCTTCTTGCCGTACTTCTGGTCCACTTGTTTCAGCTCAGCTACCACAGCCTCACACTTCTCACTCAGCACCTTTTTGTCGTCAATGAGCTGGGCAGGGTAAAGAAGAGGCATCAGACAGCCAGGTAGGGTAGAGCCACCTCAGCTTCTGGCTTCAGAAGCGTCAGTCCAAGTTGGGATGAGATATTACCTGGTCGATGAAGGCCAGATGCCTTTGGATAGCTGCCTCATACTGTTCCCTCTGCAGCCTGAGCTGGTGGCTGAGCTCCTTCTCAGTCTGTTTGACGTGCCGAACAGTCAGTTCCCTCTGCTGAGCCTTTTGGATGTAGGGAAGAAATAACCACAAGACATTCGAGGGAGAAGTTACACCAGCCCCAGAACATGTACAGGAGGTAACTACTGAACCTGGAAGGCACTGTCAGGTCAGAACAAGGAGGAACAAAGCTAAATCAAAGTCCCTGGTACTACCTCCTGCCCCACTGTGCAGCAAGAACACCCAAACCCCCATGGGACAGAGGACAAGAGAGTTCAGCGCAGGTCCTGACCAAGGGTTTCTGGACTAGTCAGGCACCTGCCAGGGCAGGGAGCTTGAGGATGCCTTTCAAATCAGGGGGGCAGCAAGGAAAAATCCGAGTGAAGCCCACACCAGGCTAGGAAGGACCTTGCAGGTCTTTCCCACACTAAACAGTGCCTGGGACTGAGGCATACCCGGCAGCCTCTGGCCCTCCAGCTCCTTGGCACTAGCTCCGGGAGGGCTGCTGTAATTTGCTGGGGACACACATGGGAAGCCCTATTCACAGAGCCCTGATCTTGTGCTTCAAAGCCACAGCCCCAAGAAACATCTGCTGAGGGCTCTTGGTCTTCATTCCCCAGCAAGCAAGCGCATCTGGCTCACACACCAGGGCCGTCTGCAGCAGGCTGATGGCTCGCTTCTTCTCCTCCACTTCCAGCTTCAGCCTCATGATGGAGCTCGTGACCTCCGTGGCAACAGCCGATGCTTGCTCCAAGTGAGCCAGCTCCTCTTCCGAGAGCAGACCCTGACACAGTGGGGAAAAAAAAAGTTATTAAAAAGTGGTGGGGACCACCTGGAACCAGGACAAGGAGAGAGGAGACTGGAGACCCTTCCCACCAGGGTCTCGCACCACCTCTCCAATACAGACGGGCTCTCACTTCAGCACTTACTTCCCACTGCGTGGCCGAGGCGGCCGACCTGGGCCTCTCCTGTTCCGACTTCTCCATCTCATCCAGGAAACTGATGATGCTTTGGAGCTTGGCCTCTGAGAGCAGAGCCCCATCCTCGGGGACCCCCGGGGAGTGGTTCAGCTTCCCAAACTTCTCCAAATTATCAGCAGTCAGGGAGTTGGAGCTGGGCTCCTGCTGGGCAGACACAGCTGTGAATGAGCACCCAGGACAAGGCTCGGGAGAAGAGGTGCTGGCTCTTCCCCATCACTGGAGCCCAGTCCTCCCACTGCACCCCAGTAACTAGCCTTATCCTCTATGCTAACACCACTGCTGCCACAGCCCCCACATGGTTTTGCTCCTCCTTGCAGATGCCTAAACCCTGACTGCAGCAAACTTCTTCACCACCTTCAAACTCCTCCACCGCCTTCTCTGGCAGTGAACCAGCTGTGTTTCTCACCCTCCACAACCCAGCACGCACTGGGAGAGGGCAGCCCATAGAGGTACGTGCACTCTCACCAGGCAGCTGTCACTGTCTGAGGGTGGACACCACCAGCCTCAGCCCTCTGCTTACCCCATCTACCCAGGCATATCTGTCCTTCTTGAAGAGCTTTGGTGGGGGCAGCAGCTCTGGCTCTTCCTCCAACAGCCTGAGTGTGTCCAGCAGCTCATTGAGAGTGACCTTGGACTGAGTCCTGCTGACAGCAGTCACCACCGTCTTCAGATCCTCGCCACCTGTCTCTCTGGAGCTCACATCCTAGGCGAGAAGATGATGCACCTTGCAGTAAAAGAGTTTGCTGGATCTCCCCAGAAGTCAACGAAGGCTCCAAAGCCGCCCTGGCAGAAAAGCTGGCACCAGGAGCCCCATGAGGCAAAGCCAGACCTACCTGCAGCTTGTCCTCTGCCCCAGGGTCCTGCAAGGGCACAGAGCCAAGGTCTGCGAGGCCACTTTCTTCTGGCTCTGCAGCTACTGAGTGGAAATTGGCCTCTGCAGGAACCAGACTGCTCTCAGGCACTTGCAACAACCAGCACCTTCAAAGCAGCTCCCCAGAATGAGAATCACCCCTCCATCCTCCTCCTTCCCCTTCATGTCACACACTGCTCCAAAAGCTTGGAGACCTGCAGAAGGGACTCACCAGCATTATTGGCTTTGGTGACGCTGCTGGCTGGACTGACATTCCTTGCAGAAGCAGGTTTGGCAGGCTTCTTCTTTGCTACCCTTCTGCTCTCCTTCACCTGCGCGAGCTCTTCTTCTGCCAAGCGTTTTGCATCTGAAGCCTTTTGGGCCCTTTTCTGGTGTAGTTCCTGTAGGGACAGACAAGCCGTCAGCATCCTGCCCAGCACAGGGCATGCTTTGACACATGCCTGCACTGCTTTAAGTGCTAGCAAGGGCCTGCGAGACAGCAACAGCCCACATGCTTGCTGCTGAAGGGTTAACAAGGACAACTCTAGAGAAAGAGAAAGCACAGGAACAACAGCTCTACTCTTCACTGCTCTGTGGTAGCCAAGGTCTTGCCAGCTCCACATGTGAACAAGGGCTGCTCACGTGCCCCTGCGCAGTGCCCTTCGCTGCTCCGTAAAGGGCCTCCGAATCCCAAGGGCCAAGCACTGCACAGGATGGCAATGCCGCAGTGCCCAGGGGGCTGCCTTAGCCGAGTTTTGGGAAGTCACTTCAGGCACAAGCACGTGTTTGTGAGGCTGTTGCAGCATTTTGCCATTCTCCTGCTGCTCACTGCTGTGTCACCCCCGAGCCCCCCCGATGAAACATGATTCCATTTAGGGCAAAGAGAAACTGGGGTTTTAAAAAAAATCTTCAGCTGTACTGCAAGCCAACATGCAACTCCCCATAGTCTGTGCCAGCCTCCCATCCGTGCCCCAGGAGCATTAGCCTTTTCCTGCTGCAAACGGGGCTGCAAGAACAGCGTGAAGATGGAGAAGGAAGGAAGCTCAAGCCACCCTGGAGGGACCCCACTCCCAAGGAGGGTCCCTTTCCCAGGGCGCTCTTGTCCGAGTAGCTACAGTTACAGTCTCCTCATTTCAACATGGTCACCCTTTTCGCAAAAACTAGATGGAAATCAGCAGTGTCTTCGCAAGCTCTGAATGAGCTGCCAAGGCTTGGCAGGAGCACAACGGGAAACCGCTCTATGGCACCTCCATCTCCACAGGGAGCACTCCATTTCCAAGGCTGGCTCTAATTCTGCTTCATGCAAAGCCCCTAGAGACGCAGAGGAGAGGCCCTCTCGCTGCCTCACAAGAAAAGTGCCAACAAACTGTCCTCACCCAGGCCACAATGCCTTTGCCTTGTCCGTACCTGAATGGCAGCACGTCGGGCCAGGCGCGCCTTCTCCTCTCGAATCTTCCGGCGTTCCTCGTCCTTCCTCTCACGCAAATCCAGGATATTCCCTTCCTCCATCTGCTGCTGCCTTTCCTTCCAGAGAGGAGGGTCAAAAATGTTACTGAGAGCTCTCCAGCACCCACCACCCACAGCAGAGTAGTGAAAAATGGCACACCGCTCCTGAGGTCACCCCATATCCAGGCTTTCCATCTCCCTAATCCTCCCCTCCATGCAGGTAAAGAGCCCTCAGAAAAGCTCCACTTCAGAGCAGCTTATTTTCTTTAGATACTAAATGCAATTATTAGTCATCTGGGTCTGAAACCACCAAGGAGACAAGGCTTAAAAATAGACTCTCACATGCAAAAGCTACAGTACTTTTCGTTATTGAGATAAATAATTAAACACAAAGAAACACAAATAGCTGCAGATGACTCGTCACTCTCTAATGAGCCAACTTGTTACTGATTCGCTGCGATGAGCCGAGACAGGGTATCCCTCCTCTGGCCATGAGCGTGTCCCAGACAATAAGAATTCTGCAGGATTTGTGCTGCTACTGCCAAGCATCTGCCTGCTCACAGCTGAAGGGAGCTGGTAGACCGGAGCCATGCAGCGCTGAGCACAGGGGCTCCTGGCCTGAGCCCCCCTGGAACCAAACCCAGGCTTTCCCCCTCCACAGCCAGCATATCCCTGTGGGGACAGGACCCTTCCCGGCTCTCTGGACCGCAAGGGCCTCGCTAGATGCAAAGCCAAAGGCCCCTCATCTCCGACAGCTCAGGTCTCAGCTGGGGAGTCTGATGACTAAAGGGACTCCCAATTCTCCCACCAGCGAGGCAAGCGAGACCTGGGTATCAGAAGGGTCTGTACTACAAGGCAGCGGACAGGACTCACCTCCCTTTTGGAAGCCAGCAAGCACCCCAGAGCTGCTGCTGCCGCCCTGTGCCGCTGCGAATGGCGTCGGTACCAGCGCTGGATGGTCACGGCGGCCAAGTTCACCTGCTGGATGAACCTACAGGGAAAGGGAGGGTCACCATGGCCCTGGGGTCCTCCTCGGCTGCCGGCCGGGCAGCACCACCTCATCCTGCTGCAGCAGAGCGCAGGCTGCTTGCCCACAGCACCGGGACCTGTTCTGTCCCCTCACACCCCAACTCAAAGGAGGCCTTTTCCCAGGCTGACTTTTGGGGTGGGAGGAACTTGTGCCTATGATGAGGGCAACTCAAAAGCTCAGAGCCAAGTCACAGGGAGTGTAAAGCAGCCACTGCAGGTGACCGAAGAGGAGCCCTTCCCAAATCTGAAGCCCCACAGGACAAGAACAAACCAGTACCATCTCCCCTGGAGCTTACCCCTCCACCTGGCACCATCCTGCCTCTTCCCACCAGCTATTACACACCGGCTCTGCCTCACCTCTCCGCCTCTTCCTCGGTCACCTCCTTCTTTTGAGGCAGGCTGCTGTTGTTGTTGCGGGTCATGATGTTATTGCTGGAGAAATTCTTCTGAGACTTCACAAAGCTGCTGCTTTCACCGTCTTCGTTTGAGGTTGCTTTGACAACATTGCTAAGGCAGAAGATGCAAGCTACTTGGCACCATCCTGCCCCGGCCCGTGCCACATCAGCACATGAACACAGGGGCAGCACAGCCTCCAAGACAGGACCTCACCACACTTACTTGAGGGAGCTGGGTGCCTGGTTGGAGCTTTTGGGTGCAGGGCCCTTCTCAGTGGTGGAGTAGTTGTTGTGCACCATGGTGGTGACACAGTTGCCCATCGCACCCTTGTTGCTCCTTTTGTGGAGAGAAGACTAGGTGTTAGGGCTTGCTGGATCTGAAGGGGACAGCACACACCAACAATGGACGCTCCCTGCATCGCAACCCTCAACCCAACCATGACCGTCTGGAGCATCTCCCAAGGCAAGGAGCAGGGGAAGTCTCACAAAGCAACTCACCCGCTCTCTAGAGCTCGCTCCTCGGTAGCTGTTACCTGATGCGCAGACAGACACAGCCCAAGCAGACCTAACAGCCTGCTGTTCAGGCTGTTCTGCATGCAGCTTTGGCTTAAGTCTCTCCTGGCCCTGAAGGGTTCAAGTTTTACCTGTTCCCTTCCCTAGAGCAAAAGCAGCCTCTCCCACGCATCCATCAAACTCCTGCGTGGCTTCCAAATGCATCCTAGCCAGCCAGACTGGCACACCATCATCAGTCTGCCCTACACTTGACCCCCATGTCCTGGCAAAGACAGAGCACTGGCACCCCCTCCTCTGACCGAGTGTTTTCTTGGCATAGTTCTTCCCAACACCAGACCAGCTTGGTTCAGCACTGCCTCTCCTACCTGTTGTTGGCAGTGAAGTTGGCTGCCAGGAGCACGGTGGCTTCTTTCCTCCTCATGCCCGCTGGTGGCTCAACACCACGAGAGCCAGAGGGACCTGGGAACGCTCGCGGCTGATCGTCCTGCCACAGAGTCAGCAGGAGTAAGTGCAGGCAAGCGCCAAATCCACGTCCTCAAACACCACCCTCTTCCTTCACAAGCCAGTTTCTCCCCCATGCAAGAAACCTCTGTTCCACAGCGTGGCAGCCTCGAGGCTTTGCCTGCGCCTCTGCATGCCTCCACCAGAAGCACGGAAGTGAAGATCCAAAAGCCCTGGGCCAGACAAGGCCAACACAGGCTAGAGGACTGGCCAAGCATGTTGGCCATTCAAACCGTGCCAGCTTTGACCACAGGCTGAGGAAGGACCAGCCTGGCCATCACAGATGTACCACCCCATCCTCGGTCTAGGGAAACCCTCCCACTCCTCCACCAAATCCAGCCAACTCCTCAGGAAAGCAGAGCTGACAGCCCACCCCAGGACGTCCCCATCCTCACCAAGACGTTCCACGTGGTTTTCTTTTCTGGGGAGGTTTTGCTCAGACTCGCCAGTTTCTTTCTTCCCCCAGAACCACTCTCAAAGAAGGTCAGGAAGTCTCCCATCTGCTCAGAGCTTTAGCCCAAACCCAGGGAAGGCAGACAGAAGGAAAGAATATGTGTTCTGGAGTTAATATTGCATGGAAACACAGAGCAACAGGACAGTGACAGCAGGATTCTTATCCTGCACAGGCTGCTTCAGCGAGAAGCACACTCTGACAACATGCACAGCATAGAGCCAAGGCACACCTACCGCCTGCCATCATGACCCAGAGGAGAAAAGGGATGGAGAATCATTACACAGTCGTGAAATCTGTGAATGATTCTTTTTTATACAGAGCTTTAGATTTCAGCATGACGTGCAGAGACAGAATGTATTAAAGGGATGGGCACAGGGCAACAAGAGAATGGAAAAATCACAATACAGAGACACCTCTAGGAGGTCACTGGAGACAAAAGGAGAACTTTTTGTCTCCTAACACAGTCCAGCTACAGTCCAGAGAGTCCATAAGGGGCAGTTGTAATTGAATGGTCCTGTCCCTTGGAATTAAATTGAGTGTCTTTTGTGACAGAGGCTTCCCAGCCACAGAAATACACTCTATTTCCCCAAATCCTAACCAAGTGACCTCCCCTCCAATAAAAAACCAAACAAAAAGCCAGACCTTGGCTTTCCAAGGCCAGGTATATAATGCCCAATGTGTATGACAGAGCTTAATGTATATTTTTGAAAGGCTCTGGTTCCCTCATAGGGCAAGAGAGGTCAGACAGATGGGTGGTGTTTCACACAGTCCCATCCATGGGACAGACAGACACACTTCAGTGGCTGGAGCTGTACCTGCGTGTGCTGTTCACTCGCTGGTTAACCTGGGTGGTGCTGTTGGACCTCCGGAGATTCTTCATTGCCCTGGATCCCGCATCTTCCTACAAGGGAGAGATCTAAATTCAGCAGCGATGTTAAGGAGAAGCACAGGCAGGCAGAGCTGGGATGCCTGGCCTAGGCAGGCTTCCCCCGTGAGTCAGGCATCCTAAAATAGCACTGCTGGTGGTGCGACCCTTCCACCCCCTTCAACACAGGCCCAACACGATGCTTCCGATATCCCCGCAGCTGCCAACCTCTCCTTGAGGCAGAGTGCAATGACACCTCCCTCCCTCTGCGCTGCTGCTGAGCCAGCAGGAACATGTTCATTTGTGTGAGCTCCCCAGCCAAGAAGGGCTGTGCTCGTTACCTGCCCTGGGAACGAGTGTGAACAAAGGCTGCCAAGACAGCAGGGATTACTCAGCAAAGAGCACACAGACTCTCCACTACTGGATCTTAAGAGAGCCCCTTAAGTACCTGGGGCTCACTCACTCTGCTGAAAAAACACTCACAGAAACCCCCACTCGGCGAGATGCCGAGTCCCCAGCTCCTGCTGACCCCAGCAGGGATGGAGGGAGCTCGGCACGGGGCAGTCTGGGCCTGAAAGCGCCGCAGCATCCAGAAGATACCAGGAACTCGGGAGTTTCCAGAAAGAAATCAGGACAGGGAAGTGAAGGGTAAGGAGTGAAGCCTGACGTTTCCCTGCTTGCTCTCCTGCATACATTAAAGCACTGAGAAGAGACTTAAGAGCAGGTGATCGCTGAGGACGATCAGATTTGGAGAGAGCGCATGGCACTGCAGCACCGAGAGCTGCAGCTCCAACTAGCACGTGGACCAGCCAAATTCTCCTCTCCCGAAGGCAATGCGGCTGCTATTCAGAAACATGCAGCTGTGCTACACACTTTCAGGGCGGGGGAGCCAGGGCCCTCCCCAGTGCTATCTCCAGCCCCAGGCTGCGCTTCAAAGCTCAGCCTGCAGGATCAGCGCAGCCCAACATCAGACAAACGGCAAAGCGGTCCTGCATCGAGGCATCCCACATGCTTGCCCACACGCACGCGCTTCCCTGCCCCAAGAAGCAGGAGGGATGAAGGAACTCTCTTGCCCAGGACTCACCAAAGCATTCCTCTTCGGTTTGCTGTCGGTGGTGACCGAGATGGATCGTGCCATGTGCTTGGCAGGAGAAGCACTGCTGGGGCGCCGCGAGACCGGCGCGGGGAGACCCGTCAGGCTCAGATCCACGCTGCCAGAACCGGCACCCTGGAACGAGGAGCTGCTGCGGGTACTCTTCATGCTCGAGCAGAACGAAGGGGTCCTGGAAGCACAGTGCAGATGGAGAAGCGAAGGCACAGAGAATGCATCCAGCCTCGTGCGGCAAGGAAACCACGTGCTCTGCTCCTAGTTGCCTCCTACAAATGCCGACACACATAGATGTAACTGTTTTCAAACAGGACAAAACATCTTCCTCTGTATTCCCACAATGCCAAATAACTATGAACACAAGGCCTGGAGAGGCTCTGAGTGAACTCCTCACAGTGCCCAACACCAGCAGCCAACTCCACACTGCTTTGACCAAACGCCCTGGCCACCCCACATCCTGCTGCCCCATTTACAGACTGGGACGCTCGCTTCAAGGCCAGCAGGCGATAAGACAGCTGTGAAAATCCTCATTCCCCACACTGGTCTCCTTCGCTCCATACAGACTGTGGCTGACAGAGGGTCATGCCAGACCAGAACGGCCCCTTCCGCTAAGGCCGGGGGTTCAGCTCAAACAGCACCCTTCCAAGGGCAGCAATGCTGAAGAAGCAACTGGGTGGCTCCCAAGAGATCCTTCCCCCACCAAGCGCTCCCCATTTCTGCCAAGAAGCTGTTCAGAAGCAGCCGTGCCCTCCCCACTGAGCCCTGTTCCCAGCTTGGGACACAGCACACTCCCCGCTTTACCCCTTCGCATTCCCTCCCGCCACAGTGCTGAGCCAGGAGCTGTGACCGTCCCCAGGCAAATGCCACCGCAACATCACTTTATTTCTTTAAATACTGCTACCCAAACCCTCCCTAAACCCCTCTTCCCCAGCAGGTCTGGTTTCACCCTCCCGTTGGGGCTCCACCGGAGACCTTGGCAATGCCTCAGGCTGCAACAACCCGGGTAAACAAAAGGCTCTCGATGGAAACCACTGGGCTCACACCAGGAAAACGGCTCAGGCCCACAGTCCAGGCCCAGGACCCCCAGACCCAAGACTCAGGACCTTAAGGGCCCCAAGGTCCAGAAACCCCCAAGCTCAGGACCCCCAGACTCAGGACCCCCAAGGTCCCAAGGCTCAGGACACACAAACCAAAGACCCCCAAGGCCCAGGACCCCCAGACCCAAGACCCCAAGGTGCCAAGGCCCAGGACACCCCAGACCAAAGACCCCCAAGGCCCAGGACCCCCAGACCCAAGACCCCAAGGTCCAGGACACCCCAGACCAAAGACCCCCAAGGCTCAGGATCTCCCCCCTCCCCAGGCCCAGGCCCCAC
>JANZLQ010000002.1:37472090-37483975 GCA_026212715.1 Elanus axillaris | reverse complement strand
GGGCGGCGGGCCGCGCCGGGGGTGGGGGCGGCCCGGCGAGCCCGGCGCCCCGCTCCGGTTCCCCTGTCGTTCCCCGCAGGCGGCTGCCTACGGCCGGTGCGTGGCCGCGGCGGCGGGCGGGACGGCGGAGCTGCGGAGGGATGTCTGCCTGGAGGAGTTCCGGGCGCTGCAGGATTGCTTCGCCCGGGCGGTAGGTCCTGGTCCCGGTCCCGGTCCCGGTCCCGGTCCCGGTGGCCGCCGGTGCCTCAGCCCGGCCTGAACCGCGACTCTTTGCAGGCGAAGGCGACGCCGAAGTGACCGCGGTGCCGGCCTCGGTGACCCTCACCCCGCGCACCGCCCTGAAGACGCTTCGGAAAAGATAAATAAAAACCACAAAAAACCACCAAAACCTCTCAAACCCGACCCGGTCTGTCCTTAATTTACAGAATAAAGAGGCAGGTGGAGACCCCGGCCACTGCCCCAGCACCTCGGGCCCGGGGTGGCTGCCAGGCTCTGGCACCCACCGGTTCCGGGGCTGCTGGAAGCCACGGCCCGGTCCCGGGAAGCCCGGAGAGGCAGCACGGCCGTGGGACGAGCAGCCCAGGGCAACAGAGCAGAGACCGAAATCCCCCCCCGGCCTGCAGAGAGCAGCCCCTCGCACCCCACCACCCTGCGCCTTCCTCCGCGCCCCGGGGAGCCCCTTCCTCCTCTCCCTCACTGCGCTCCCAACATTCAAGACCCGTTTTCCAGCTGCCGGCGAGCTCCCGTTTTGCTCAACAAGAAGATTTCCTGCAGCAGCAGCAGGAACCGCAGGGGCGAGACGGACACTGGCTCCCCGGGGATGGCAGGAGCTCATGGGAACAGCTGGGTGCAGGACGATTTGGGATGGCAGCCGACATCTCCCCCCGTCAGGTTCCGAACACTGCTGCTCTGGCAGTGGCTCTGCTGCAGCTGCTTGATCCCCTGAATGTCAAATTAGACGTTTTCTTCCCCAAGCCAGGCCCCGCATGCAAGGGCAGCAGGAGGATTGCAGCCTCCCCTCCTCTTCCCCAGCAGCAGCAGGGAGGAGCAAATCTCAACAAAAAGCACAAAAGCTTCTTTTTTCCTTTGGGGCATAACTCCCTGCAGGTACAGCTCTGTGGCCAAATAAGGCTTACCGATCTTTTTTTTTTTTATTAAAAAAAAAAAAAAAAAAGAGAACATGAATCAAAATGCTTCAGCTTCTTTTATTTATCAGCTCAGCCTCCCCTCCGCACTCTCCCGCCAAGCACTCCACCCCAGTACGAGCAGTCCCCGGCGAGCGAGCAGAGGCGATGCGGCTTCTGCCGGCTTCCAGCCCGGTTTGGGGTTGCCCACGGCCTGTGCTGTTCCCAGCTGCTGAGGAACGTCGGGAGCATCTTTGGTCCTTTTGTATTCACACAGACAACTCAACGCCAACAAACCACAGGCAGGTCTGACCCTGCAGGGCAGGAGCCTGCCTGGGACAGCCCAGGCCAGACCCTGGCAGGCAGCAAAGGGCAAGCAGGGGCAGATCCAGCCCCTGCTCCAGCTCCTTCTCGCTTTAGAAAGGCTGGTTGGTGCCGCAGGGGACAAAGTCTCCCCACCGCAGGCTTAGAGATGTGCTCCGGAGCCCGCTGCCACCATCCCTGCCCCGATAGACATGTACAAGGCTGCGGAGTGGCTCCAGGACTCGCGGCCGCATTGCTTGTGCTTTTAAGACAGCGTAATGGGGAAGCTCACTGGTACTATGGGGGAAGTCCTGAGGGTTAAGGCCATGACAGTCATGGGGAAGTAGCGTGGGTGGTCCTCCTGAAGAAGTATGCCCAAGTGTGTGGCTGTTGCCCTGTGGCTCTCTGTCATTTTAATGAGAAATTAAGACGACATCCTTCAAGCAACTAGCACACGTCCCAGGCAGGCGGCAGCAGAGTTCCCGAGTGACCAGAACCAGTGTGACAGTCCCACGTGTCTGATAACGACCCATCCCTGGCTCTGCGAGGTCCCATCGGACACGAACTCGACAAGGCTAGTTTACCAAAGACACTTTGAGATACGGATATAAAAACCACCACAGTGATGAGGTCTGTAGACTGCAGGCTGGGAAATTTCAGCCACTCTAGTGAGAGCTTTGGGATTTGATTTCTTACATTCGCAAGTCAGGATGTAAAAACAACAACAACAAAAAAAAAAACAACAAAGGGATGAATCACTGTCTGGGAGCCTGAAACGAACCAGGGCTCTCATAGAAGCTCTTCCCTTCCTTGCTCATAAAATACATTTCCAGGGGCGGAGTACTGACATCTATGGATGTAAAACACAGCACAGAGGGGGGCTGGGAAGAACGCACAAAACAAACACGCTCCACCGCGTTACAGAGAGAAGAGGTAGGTATGCTTGAGCCAAGCCCCCGAGTCCACCCTTTTAAGCCACGTCTTTTGTTCCCAAATTAGTCATCTCTTGCAGAAAAATCAAGCTGGTTTGGGAAGGGGGGGTGGGGGTGGGGGTGCATTCTGCAGCCCCCAGGTTGAGCTTCATAATGCACTTTGGACAGGAGAAGTCAAGCTTGAAAGCCCAGATGAGAGTTGAGTGTCCGGGGAGGGTGGCGAGAGCAAAGCTCCATGTTATTGCTAGTGTGTGGCCAACCAATTAGATCCCTGGGAGTAGAGGCAGCACAACAGCAGCAGTTGTGCCCGTTTAAGGCAGCATTTCTACTAAACTAGGTTCCTAAACCACAACTATCTCCTAAACATGCAAGACTAACAGCTCCCATTTCAAGAGAAACACCAAAGCAATTGGCTAAGCTGGTCCTCAACTCATGACTTGATGCTTCTCCAGAATAAAGCCTTTCCCGAAATGTTGCGATCCCTGGTTCCCCTCCTTCCACAGCCCCAGACCTTGGCCCCGAAGCCCCACACAGCCTGGGTGAAGGAACCCAAGGCAGGTGCCAGGGAAGCTTTTCCAAGGAGGCGGGGGAAACCTTGGGGAAGACCACCTCGGTTCTGAAAGGAGAGTTGAGAGCCGGATGGAGAAGGCAATTTGATATGAACAAGATGTTGAAAAAGGTCCTCAAAAAGCCGGCCTGGCAGGGAACCAAGGTAGATGGCAACCTCTGAAAGCCAGAGGACAGTGGGAGCTTTTCTTTCAGGGTTGCCATCTCCTCAGCCACCGGGAGGCACACGCAGCGAGGTGCTACTGTCGCAGAGACTCAAGAAGCCCACAGTCCCCTGAATGGTGCTCACGAGTCCAAGGAGATCCTGTGGGTCCAAGCACTGTGTCCAGCAAAGTGCTGCTGGCTTAGACCAACCACTGCCTGAGCAACAGTGGCCAAAAAACCAGCTGGTTAACTTGAACCTTCCCTGTGGAGCTCCTCAGCCCCGTGCCTGTGGCCAACACTCGCAGCCACCCACCGAGCCCAACCACCCCGCTCACACGCTCCCGTCCGCCTGCGTCATCTGCTTGATCTGCCGGCTGTGGACCACCTGCTGAGCCCCCTCCGCAACTTGGTTTAATCGTGTCTCTAGAGCACTCCGGAGGTCGTTTACTTTCACATCTGGAAGGGGGTTCAGGCCAATTAAGACCCCCGCCCCCTGTGCAGCCTCCTCCCCCTCCTCGGGAGGCAGTAGGTCCCGTCTCCTCCGGCGGAGGTCCAGGTCTGCCTGCAGTTTCAGGTCCCGGTTCAGTTTGACATCACGGTCCAGCTTCTGGTCCCCCTGGGGAGCTGCTCCTTTCTCAGGCTTTTGGGCAGGAGCATTCTCAGGGCCTAGTTTCTTCTCAGCATCATTTGAGAGACCTCCATCCCCCTGCCTCTGCTTGCTCCGCAGACCTCCCTGCGGGTCCTGGCCCATGTCCACCACATTCTCCCGAGGAGCTTCTTCCTTTACCTCCCCTTTGCCAGCCAGGTCCCTCTGCGATGCCTGCTGCCATCTGCCAGCACCCTCAGCTCCCTCGGCCTCTGCATCTCTCTGACGGTCCCGTAGGTGCTGCTCGCTCTCTGCCACGTTCCTTTTACTGGAGGAGTCCAGCACAACTGCCAGGTCTTTGGGCTCCACCTGACTCAGTGCTTTGGCTTTAAGGTCTATTCCTGAGTCTCTTTCCAGACTCTTTCCTGCTACTCCCTGAACTTTGGCAGCCCCCAGCTGTTCTCTTTGGATGGGAGCTGTAGCTACTTCCACGGCTTTCAGGGAATTCTTCTTCTCATGGACGTCTCTTCCAACTTTGGCTTCACGATCTCCTCCTAAATCCTCCGCCAAGGGCTTCTTTTCTAGGTGGTTTCTGGCAGCTGGAATGTGTTGGGCATCCCCGTGAAGGGGATCCCGGTTCTCCGTGGGATTTTTAACAACTCTATCGTTCTCCTGTGGCAGTACCTTCCGCTCCTTGGGAAGAACCCCAGGAATCTCACGCCTGTGCCCAGCCTCTTCCAGCTTTCCTGCAGTCCCCCTGCGCTGCTCCACAGAGTCAGCAGGCTGCCTGCCCGGGTCCTGCGCAGGGTGCTCCAACAGCTCTTTGCTGAGCGGCTTTGCAGCAGCTTCTTGCTTAGCTCCGAGGCCCTCATCCTCCTTACTCTTGGAGAGAGGCACAGCAGGCTCCTGTTGCGTTTCCACTGCAGAACAAAAACCTATGTGTAAAAGCTTTTTCCTATGAGCGAGAGATTCCCTTCTTCTGCCACCATGTTCTGTACAACAAGGGACAGGAGAAGAGATCACACCATCAACGGCCATGCAGGAGAACAAGGAGAGCCATGGAAGAGAGCATTATCCCTGCACACAGGGGCCGGGGATCCCCACCTCGGAGGTCAGGGTCACACACAGGAATGGCTTTTGCAGAGCAGACTCTGCCATGTGCCAAGGGGACTCAGATCTCTCCCAGTCCGATTTTAAAGCTGCTTTGAACAGTGACCAGCCCTTGGAGGGGCTGCGCTCTTTGGCGATGTCCTTACCTTGCTTTGGCTTCTCCTCTCCTCCCTCCTCCTGCCTCTGCTGGTGGATCTCCTTGTGCTGCTCTTCAATTACAGCCAGCAATTTTGCCTGCTGGTCAAGTAGCTGCTTCTGCTGTACCTGCTGTTCTTTGATCACCTGCAGCAGCACAGCATGATCCAGCAGTTTCGCCTGCCCCGCTTCTAGAAAAGGGAAAAAAAAAAGAAAGAAAGGAAAAAAAATCCATGACCCAAACCCCACACTAATCACCTCTCAGCACTGGAGGGGCTGCAGGGGCTTTCCTCGGCAGGAAGGTCCTACTCTGCGAACACTGACCATTCACCAGAAGGAAGGGAAGGATGCAGCACGGCTCTGCTGCTGGCACTGATGGCAAATCACAGCGGCACCACACCAACGTACCTCCATCAGGGACGGCAGCCAAAAGCCCAGACTGGCTGCTCACTGCCACATGTACTAACACAGGACATTGCCTTCCCAAGATCTGGGCTGAGGGATCAAAACCAAGCTCCCATTAACTGCTCAGGGAGAGGAGCCATGAAGAAGAAGTACGGGGGAGCAGGTCTGCTGGGGTCCCAGCACAGGCAAGGACGAGGCAGCTGCTTGGCACAGGAGCTGGAAGAGGACAGGACTGGCAGAAGTTGGTCAAGAGTGAGGGGCTCAACTGCCCAAGCGAGATGAGTTGCTTTTAAAGCTGCCTGCAGTACCTGGGGGAAGCCCCAGCGCTGCTGCAGCTCGGCTCTCAAGATCAGCCAGGCTTCTCAAACACAGATGTTCTATGTGTGATGATCTGTCTCCTTGAACACACTGCAAAGACTTCATCCCAGCTAAACCGAGCTTGGAAAGGCCACAGGCAGCAAACATGTAATCTTAGGAGGAACTGGAAGAAATCAGCTAAGGCGCAGCAGTGGGAACTGCCCTCAGAGGGGAACTACCCACGTGGTGGGATAAACCTACATGGAAACATCGACCCAACATGTGAGGTACAGATGCTGAGCTGGGTCTTTTCAGGGGGCAAGTCCTGTGTTACAGCCAGAGCGATGAGGTTCCTGCTGTCTCTTCTCCCAGCTTAGCCAAGTGAAGGTCTAGCCCAGCCCATGGCAGGAAAACACCCACTGAACAACACTCCCGAAGTTTTTGGCTTTGAGCATAGTGAAAGGGCTGGGATCCTGAGCTGCAGTCAATGGTTTAACGGCCAAGTACTCTCGCACGCAGCAGCACAGGTGGTCAGGCAGGTTGAAACCACAGCGGTGCAGAAAGGCAGCCCCACCTTCCACCAAGCCGAGCAGTCACTGCAATAAAACTGAGCTCCCCGCGTCACGTAACAGGAGGAAATCCCTGCCCACCGGCCCTTCGCAGCTGCGAAGTCACACAAAACAGAGGAGTGCATTTCGGGCCAAGCAGAAGTGACTCACGTTGATTCACTCTCTGCAAGTGACACGTCACGCACAAAATATGAGTCCCAGGTCTGCATGGAAACGTTGCTGCCTTTTCTCTGCCTGGACAGACACCCAGACGTATTGTATCTTATCTGGAGGGTACGAACCTGTGTGTTCGTTGCCTCCCACACCAGCACGCAGCTTTCCTCCGAAACTCAAGGTGTTTCGAGACTATTATGCCTCACAGGAAATAATGTCAAAATTAATAGCCTGTAAAATGCCATTTAAATTAAAAAGGGATGCTGTCCAGGTTAATCCTTCTCCAGCATGCACTACCTCCCCCTGTCCTGCTAATCACCCACAAGGTGATTACAAAGAAATATTTCCAGTTCACATTATGGCGCTATTAGCTGAGGGCCCCTGGAATTCCCCTTCCACTCTGTTTACAGAAAGTTGGGCTGTGAGGGGGAATTCGGTTGTTTCAAGAGAGCAATTGACTTCTGGAGATCTGTTTATTTTTTGCACTTTGCTCAGAATAAACAATGAAAACAGAAGTCATTTCTACTATCTCGCTCTCCAAGACTGCCAGGTCCCAGCTCGACATGGGAATGTTTGGGTTGAACACACAGCAGGCAAAAGTTTAATGCCAAATCAAAGTGTTTCTCACCCAGAGCTCTGCAAATACGTGTAACTCCTGTGTTTGTGCAGCACACCTCTTCCACACAAACCAAAGGCAGCGCTATCTCCCAGCTCCTCCTTTGATCATGGGGGAAGCAGGCCTCAGCCAGTGCTTTGGCTGGATATTAACAGACACTCTTCATAAAAAAAAAAATCTTAAATCATTATAAAACAAAGTACCTGAGTTCACATCGCCCAGGGCAGCTACAGCAAGAGCACTCAACAATGGTCCCGGCGAGGCAGCTGTTTGCAGAGAGCATCTACCGGGCTGTGCACACTCCGTCTTGCTCCCATGAAGCCTTTTCACCCTTTCCACCCCCTCCCAGCCTCTGGGTACAAAGTTCAGCTCAGAGCAGAGGAGCAGAATAAGCTCAGACCACCTTTTGGTGACATCCTCACAGGAGAGCATCCCCAGCAAGTCCCACACAGACTGATGGAAAAACCCCACAGAAACTCAGGTCTCTTCAGCCTCCTTGAAACATGAAGAGTCCTCATAGTCTGTACCCACCACTAGCTTTTTATGCTCTGTTTTTAAAGTCCCATTGCCATACAGAATGGAAGGAAAATAATTAGAAAACTAAGATGTAACCACTAAAAAAAGAGGAGGGTGATACGCTCCCCAGGAGCAGAGCCTGCCCGCTGCTATCGCTCACCGGACCAAACGCCCATCACCTTCGGACCAGAATGAAGGCGAAGAGCCATGGGACCCCATCACACACAGGCTGCGAGTCCAAGCTCGGGCTCCAGCCCCTCTTGCAAGGCAGAGGTCGAAGGCAACAAGCTCAGCCTGAGGAAGGGCTCACACACCAGTACTAGCACCAAGGCTCCATGCAAGGAGCAGACGGGGCTTTGTCACCGCCCTCCCGCACAGCTACGTGCCCGGGTCTCCCCATGTGCTACGGCCCACATCTGCCCCACGCCCCGAGGCTGTAGGACGATGCCCACCCACCTCCCCACTGGGTCCCTCCATTTTGCACCAGCCAAACAGTTTCATTCCAGTCTCGCTCTTGCTGGGGCAGCATTGCCTGTGCTCAAGCCGCCAAAGCCGGGGAGCAGCCGGGCCCGGGTGCCAGCGTGACTCACGTCCTTGAGCAGCCCTGCCAGGGGCTGCGGAACAGCCAGCCTGCGCCGCAGGCGTAAGCCCGCTGGCGACAGGCACTAATTGCTGCCGTCGCGGAGGTGACTACGGCCTAAAGCTATGTGCTGGCAAGAGCCAAGAACAGCGCTGGCTGGCACAGTCCTCCTGCAGAGAGAAATCCTGCACTCACAGCCCCGGCTCCCGGAGGGAGCCCCGTGCCTTCCCCTCCCCGCACACCCCGGGGATGCACGCTCACCCTCCAGTTTGCTCTCCGCGTTCTCTTGTTGCTTGTCCTCGGTGTTTCGGGCCTCCCTCAGCTCCAGCTGATCTGCTCTGTCTGGGAGGGGCAGCTCCTGCTTTTCACCTGTGGACAAACAGATCAACAGACCTTTGCAGTCAAGAAGGATGCTCCAGCAGCAGATGTTCTCTAAAATGACTCCACATCGTGTTGTCCCTCCCTGCCTAAGCCAGCGCAGTTTATATTCAACCCGATGACTGCAGGGGAAGTAATAAAAAAAATATTTAACAATCTTATAGACTTGTGGCAGCGAGCCAGCGCTAACTACCTCAGCCAATTAAAATGCAAGAATGGTTCTAACTAGCTTTTAGACGGGCACTTAGCAATGTGTTACCTGTCAAGATCTCCCGGCTCCATGTCCCCAGTGAGTTCAGAGACGCACAGGAACAGCATGGCACCTGACATTTAGTAGGCTAGCAAACAACTGTTTGACAGATATTATAGTAGCTGTCAAAGCCACCAGATTCCTCCTTCTCCCCACCAGCTGCTGAAGGGGCTGTGCATGCTCATACGCTAATCTCGTGAAATTAAAAGCGAATGCTGGGATGTAGGTAGGAGTAACCAAATTGCCCAGTCTCTGGGGGGGAATTACAGGCCAAGAGGAGAGTTTGTTCAGACAAGCTGCCGTGGAGGGAGCTTACCAGGGTCGCCTTCTTTCTCCAGGGACTTCGCAGCCTCCTCTGCTTTCCTGGGGAGCTGGAGCTTTGATTTGTCCCTGTCACCTGCAGCCTCAGCTTGCTTCTCACCGTCCGGCATGGCAGCTTGCGCCTTGGCTTCCAGCACTTGTTTGTCTGGCTTCAGCTCTTTGTATGGCGGCCTGCCATCCTGCTGCACGATCACCTCCAGGACGTTCTTTGGATTCTTAACGGGCTTGTCAGTCCCTCCCTGCAGTTGGTTCTCAGCAATCGTTTCCTTCCCTTGTTTCGGGCCAAGTGCCTCTTTCTGGGGATTCAGCGCGGCTGGCTCCTCCAATGCCGGCTTAAGCAGACCATCGTTGGCTCCTCCGGGCACAAGCTTGTTCTCATCAGATTCCTCCCGCTCCCGCCCCATGTCCACGACCACTTCATCGTGCGGGACGGGTGGTTCATGGCGATGCGCTTCCCCCACGGGCATGGCAATCCCTAGGGCGGACGACAGGCAGGGTTAGGGAGCTTGAGACTGATGGGAGAAAGTAACAGGCAGCAGGTTCACAGCACACCCAGCACCCAGCTACCTGCTGCCCTTTTTCAGCCCTCTTTCCTTCCTCATCAGGGGGCTGCGTTCCTAATGAGCCTCGAGAGCATCAAATACTAAATCCCCTTCAGTCTACGAAGTAACAAGCAGAGATCAGAATCTTTATCTGAAATAGTCCTGCAACGTACACCTCTCAGCTCCAAAGCTGGCACCCTTTCCCCAGGTTCTTTGTTACCTTGATCGGGACGGTCAAGCTGCACTTTCTCCTCTGGCTTTCCTCTCTCCTCCTCTCTCTTGGGTACCTCCATGGGCACCTTAATTTGTGGCTGCTCCATCTCCTCCTTCTCATCCAGCAGCTTCGGTTTATCACGGTCATCCTCCGCCTCCTCCACTGCTGGTTTCTGGTCTGCAAACGCAGGACAGTTAATTGCACGAGATTACACACGGCTGCATTATCAGTCCACTGGCAGGATCAAGGCAATTACTTTGTCTGCTGCAACCCACCACCCCCCCGCCCCAACACAAGCTGAACAGCTATTTTCCCTTCAGTACAGAGGGTTTGGGGCTTTTGTTCTGGGGTCGCTTGTTTGTTTTCCTTACAGTGGCTTTTTATGGAGCTGCTGGCACAGAAGCCCAGGCCAGGCAGCGAGGCAGGGCCGGGATGGAGCCGGCTGCCGCTGCGAGCCCATGCCGCCAGATGGTAGCATCCTCCCGGCTCCCCCACGCCAGACCCCCGAGCACGGGGGGGAAACCGAGGCGAGGGTCCGGCCGCAGCCCCCCATCACCCGCCTGCGCTGGCTGCGTGCTGCAAAGCGGCTCAAAACCTCTTTGATTTTTATTTTTTTCTTCTTTTTGTGTACGAGCGATTCCCCGGCCTTTGCAATGCCGCAAGGAGGACGGGAGGGAAAGAGGGAGAAGAGCTGCACGACCCCGCAGAAGGCACGAAGTTTTGAGGAGCACGATTAAATAAGGCATTAGGAGAAACTCCCGAGGGAGAAGGGGGACTCTCCCCATCTCTCTCTCAAAGAGATGGGATGGCTCTGGAAGATGCGTCCCAGTCAGACCAGTTACTGGGTTCAGCGCTGGAGTAACCACGTGGAATTTGTGGCACGTCCCATCCAGGATGGGAACGGTCCCTTCCGACCCCAGGGTGGCAGAAGACGACCCACACAGCGTGAACAGGGAGTGAACTCTTCCTTAGAAGAGCAGCAGAGGAGGAAATCTAATTGTTTCCCAGCACTAAAGTTGTTCTGCAGATTTTTTTCCATCCAACAAACACTGAAAAAAAAAAAATCTATCTTCTGTAACAAAAAAAAAATTCCCAACTCTTCCCCCCATTTGCCCTCCCCCATGCGATTTCCTTTGGGGAATTAATTCTATAAACATCTTTCAATTTTCTCCTCCCCCTCCGCAGGGCTGGTGCGATTTATTACAAGATGAACTCATGGGAAAGAAGAGATTGCCACAACTTCAGCTGCATGGGCCTTACCCAAGTTGGGGGGAAAAAAAACCCCAACGAAATAAGTACAAAATCCTGGCCCAGAGGGATCCGTGCCAGAAGGACCCAGCGCCTCTCCAGAAACCTGGACTCTCTGGCCCAGAGCTCTGCACCCAGTTGAAGGGACGTGCGCTGGGGCTGGCCGGCTTTCAAAGTCTCTTTGGTTCGGGAATGACGGTGGGAGGGGAGAAGGACTCAGATTTTCTGAGAAATTCGAGTCTAGTACCCAAGGGTCCCTCTCTCCATTGAGGGACTTCCCAGGGTTCAGCAAGTCAGGGCAGGACACTCCTCCTTTCAGGAAAAAATGGACTGCAGGAACCAGTGCCCAGCCCTGGACGGGGGCCCTGGGAAGCAGGAGGCTGAGGCCGGGGAGGGGAGTGCTCGGCACGGCTGCGGATGTTCCCAGCTAAATTCTGGCCTCACAGCAAAAAATTATTTACTCTATTGGAGTAAAGTTTGTCGTTAATTGGTTCATGAAGCTGGGAGATGGCTGCATTTGGAGAAGACTGTGGTGCCTCTGAAACCAGAGGATCCAGGGAACAGCAACATGGGCAGAGCCGTTCCCACGGCAGAAAGGAACGATGACCGAGGCAGCCGTGCAGCAAGACGATGTTCAAGAGGGGAAATAAAAAGGAAGAGTGGGAGGGAAGCTTTCCGTGCAAGTGGGAAATGGAGGAGTTAAAACCCGAACTACCCCCATGTGCACAGCAGGGTTTGGCCAGAGGACCCTGCAGCAGGTGAAACCTCCCGCGGGCCCGGGACACGACGGAGGGGTTGGGGGAGACCCGCTGCTGGGACGTAAATCAAGAGGCAGAGGCATGTTCCCTGTTCTGCAAACAATGCAAGAAAAGACCAAAACACAAACAAAACACAA
>JANZLQ010000002.1:37444145-37471990 GCA_026212715.1 Elanus axillaris | reverse complement strand
CGTAAATCAAGAGGCAGAGGCATGTTCCCTGTTCTGCAAACAATGCAAGAAAAGACCAAAACACAAACAAAACACAAACAAAAATAAAAGTCTCCACACCATAATAAGACAAAGTTGCCTCTAAGCCGTCATTTGCTCAGCAGGAAACAAAATTAAGTTCATCATCAGGGCGTGAATTAACGACCTCTCACACTGCATGGAAATCTATAAGGGGCTATATGTGGTTTGCAGAGAACAATTTTGCTCAGGATGTGTAATAATCGCTCTAACTGTCTAGTCGCCCTCCAGGTCCCTTTGGAGAGCGTTACAGTAACGCTGCGCCTCTTAATGTTTTATGAGTGGCGTTGGACTTTACAGGCAAGGGCTGAGAGGCTGTAAAAGCTTTTTGGCTTACAACAACAGGACCTGGGCGTTAGGCAGCACCAGGAGGGTTTGCTTTGCCTCGACACAGCCCCTGCTGCCGGCGGGTCCTGCCGAGCCGCCCCAGCTCACGATGCTCTTCGGCAGCTCCGCTCACACGCGCAGGGCGGCCAAGGGAAGCCAGGGCTTTCTGCAACTGATTTGTGTGTGTGCGTGCGCACGCGTATGTGTTGTGGTTTGCCAACAGCCTCTCTAGGCTGCAATAAAATTTCATGATTAGCAACCTAAAAGCTTCCCTTCCCCCCTCCCCGCTCCTGGTTTGGATAGTAGCAACAGTCCCAGAAAGGCACTAAATCCCTCCTCACACGGTTTTCCTATCGCTCTCGTCCACCACAGCTGAAAGCTGGGTCCACAGAGCCTGCTCTCAGCAGAGCAGCGAGACGGGCCCCGCTGTGCTCCCCCTGAGCCGAGGGGGATCCGGAAAGGGGACCGGGAGAGCCCCACGGACAGCACATGGACACACCACCCTCTCCGTGCCGCTGAGCAATGCCCGGAGCATCAGCCAAGATCTGATGAGGGACACGGGGTTCAGGATCTGCTCGTGCCAGTCCAGCGCCAGACTCGCTTAAATCGCTTTCAACGCAGTGAAATGGAACGAGATCCAAGAGCTCGTGCTGAGGAAAAGGAAGAACAAGCTGGGGCAGAGGGATGGGGGGAAACCGCTGCCCTCAAATGTGCCGAGCAGCGCTGCACACCCGAGCGGGACAGGGATGAGCCCTCCCCGGGGACCCCCACGCAGCCCCCCCAGCCCCAGCTGTGCCTCCAGGAGCCCCCCTCCCCCTGAAACGGTTACAGATTTCACAAGGTTATCGAATGGCATCACTGAAATTAGTTCACAGTTGTCTCCTGACGCACCAGCAGTAAAAACGAACCCAAATTACAAGAGGCTGATAGTTCCTTTTCTGTGTCACAGGCACTATTAAAAGCTCACTCGCACAAAGCACCAGGGAGAGCTGCAGCAGAGTCAAGCTGTTCCTGCAGCTATTAGGAGCTATGCATAATCCACGTTTCACACATGTTCGGGGCTGCTCTGGCTAATAACGCCTGCAGGGACGCAGCCTGCGGCCAGGCAGGTCTCTTTTTCGGGGGCAAATGCGCAGATGCAGCGCAGGGATGGAGAAGCCCTCGGCATCGTGCCCTGCAGCTCACCAGCAGCCAGAGGAGAAGCCGAACGCAGACCCAAGTTTCACCCAAGTCCATAGAACGCAGAGCAGCACATCCAGGAGGATACATGGGATGGATGGAGAAGGGTCCCCACCACGCAGGCTCCCCGGAGTGCCGGGGAAAGGGCGCTCTTACATAAGGAGCGTGAATCAGGTCTTTGTTACCCGATATTGCACAATGCCAGAGAAAGAAAATGAAGCAGCAATGATCAAGTAAGGAGCTGAAAAATATTACAAAATCTTAATCCACCCCATGAGACCCTCTAGGGTGCTTTCAAATACAGAGAGAAATTGCCTAATTAGCTTTTTTTTTTTTAAATGGATAATTGCCTTCATGAGCTTTCACAGGCAGCTTAGCAACCTTTTAACATACGCACACACGCTGCATGGAGCAGCAGAACGTTTCTGAAAGGGGTTTTATACCTTTCCCGAAGAGCTGCTGACAGTAAACCTCAAGCAATACAGGCAGGGGCTGTAATGGGCACTTGGGTGTCGTTAGTAAAAACACTATTCAGAGTTTGCTGGTCAATACGTGTTCACATAAAAGGGCAATGTTCTAATATTCATAATCCCAGGGCCCACAGGGCAGGGTTTTAATGAAAGTCTGTACAGTTCTGGTCTCCGTAACATCAAAGAGGCCAATAAAACTCCTCTCACATGCTGACAGGCAAAAGTCAGACGATGAAGGCAGGACTGGGAAAAGGCCCTGCGCAGCCCCCAGCTTTGCCTCGGCCAGGCAGCTCCCGGCCCGGGGCAGAGGGGTACAGCAAGGGACACAGCAGCTCCCTCCACCCGGGGAAGGGGCCCAAGCACCCACCACCGGTGCCTGGGGAGAAGCCGTGTGTTTAGCCGTGTGGGGCTAAAGCCCCGTGCAAGGAATACGAACCAGATGTGCACCAGCGAGGGCACCCAGGTGATGCGGGGCAGCCCGCATCCTGCGCGCCCCTTGAATGACAGGATGCAGCTGCTGCAGTGTTTTCCAGGCTGCAGGCTCATGCCTCTGCAAAACAAGCGGGGTGAGGACGAGGGGGGAGCCGTGGGCCGGGGGATGAAGGGCACCATTTAATGCCTCTCATTGCTAGTCAAGCCGACATCCTGCAGAGGCACAGGGAGGCACGGATCCAAGGCACGGGGCGGTTCGCAGCAGCGGCTCTCCCAGGAGCAGCCCCATGTCCACCCACCATCGCTTCTTCAGCGCCGGCCGCCCTGCGAGACCTTGTCCCCCTTCCTCTGCCCAGCTCCATCTCCCTCCGTGCCATCCCGCTTCCTCCTCCCACGGAATGGAGCACCCAGGGCAGAGCCAGCAGCCCCCCCCCGCTATGAAAGGGACCATGCTGGACCAGAGGGCAGCTGAGCTTTCCCTGGGCAGATGCTCGTCAGCGCATTAGGAGCTGCACAGCCCCTCCCTGGGAAGTTTATGAACCAAGAGCACTAAAACTGCCTTCCTCCCAGGTAGGATTATTTAATCCAGCAGCAAGTACCACGCAATAAGTGCTAATGCTGACAAGCTCTGGGCACACGCGGTGGGTACGGCAGGGCGACCGACAAGTCGCTGCGCTACGCGATGATTAGACACAGGCGTCCTGCTCTGCCGCCCCGGTTCACGCGGAGAAGTGGAGGAGAGATTTAGCAAACTCCAGCGGACACCATCTTTTATGGGACTTTTTTTATTTTCCCAGTCACAAGAACACGTGTCATTAACAACTCCTCCTGAAACGAGCAGCTGTTCTTTGGCCATTACTGCTCCAAAATTAACCAAGACGGAAGAATTCAATTGCATCCCTCCTCCCAGCCCTGCTGAGTGTGCTCGATTAAGGGATTGAGAGCATCTTTTGCTCAGAGTTCACGGGCATCCTAGTGCCTGAGAAGGCATGCATGCCTTGGGTAAAGCAGGAGCACGAACACATAAAACTCCACCGCTGCCAGGGACGAAGCAACTCAGGAGTGAATGTTATCGGCAGCAGCACCGGTGTCTCAGAGACACTCCAAGCTGCTCAGCAGGAACACAGCCAACAACCAGGAGGGAGGATAATCTCCAGAAGAGACAGCCCCTTTCTCCCTTCCGTTCTCAATCTCTGCAAGGATATTTCAAGGCCCCCAAAGAACAAAAAAAAAAAAAAAAAAAAAAAAGGGCAAAAAAAAGCACGAGCAGAACCAAACAAAAATAAAATAAAGAAACAGGACACAGCCACAGATGAGGGGCAGCGCAGGGTCACACGACACCTGCTAGCAATGGCCTTGCAAGGCAAGCCTGCAGCTGGGGAAGGGAGGGATCGGCCGTAATTCTATCAACGGCCACAGTAAACAAATAATAAATAACGTGAACCAGTAAACAAAGCTGAGGCATAATCACAGGCTTTGTCAGAGCTAAAACCGAATCCAAATTTATATCCTCACAACCAAAAAAAGTCAGTGCCCATAAATTTACATACCTTTGAGCGCAATGAATGGCTTGTTATTGGAACCGCGGACAATACGCTGGCAGAAATGGTGAAAGCAGCCCTGTTTGGCCACTCACACCCCTCGTACAGGTGGCCAGCACAGAGCCATCACTAGGCTGTGCTCACAGAGCTGCGTTTATTACTCCGAATGGGAAGACCTGTGCTCTGGCCTTACGGAGGACGCCAGCCCTGCACCCTACCTTTCCTTTCCTTTCCCAAAAGAACAACTCCCACAAGGTACCATGGGAGCTCACACCAGGCTTTTCCAGAGGGCAAAACTGCAGGCTTTCTTGGGTAAAGTCCTCAGGGTGCTGTCTAGATGCACAGAGCTGCTTGGAAATGACCCTGCTTCCACCACAGAGGTCTAGCTGGTAGCAGGGCTGGGAAGTACAACTCAAGCAGACACATACCTGGGATTTTGACCGAATCCTGGTCAATTCTGTTCTCTTCTCTGTCCAGGTGCTCCAAGCCCACCGCTTCTGTCTTCACAGGGGTGTCCTCCGTTGCAGACAAGGTGGTATACGTACTGATAACCAGTATTCCAAGGCCAATCCACAGTATAATCTGCACAATGTGCCAGAGCTTCAGTTAGCACAGCAAAACAAACAGGAGTGCTCTGTACAGCATTCTTCATGCAAACAGTGTCTCCAAACAATTCAAAGCTCAGTGCAATTACACATGTCAATACGAGAGAGAGAAGAGGAGAGAAATTTAAGAGGCAAACAAGAAAAAACAGTAGCTTTTGGCCGAGGTTTGTATTTGGATGTAGAGACATACCAGTGAGAGTTTCAGATGCTGGAAGCTGTTGAAAAGGCAACTCCTGTATCAGAATAGCTCAAAGGCGAGTGGACAGGATGTAAGGAAAGAAAAAAATGCATATGGCAGACATGAGTCCAGCTGCAAAGACTCATTCCCTGCTATTTCCAGCAGCTACATTAGAACACCATGAAATCAGGTCTGGCTGAGATCTAGGGAGCAGTTTAAAAATTCTTATCTTTGAAAGCAAGAATAAGATGTCCACACACAAGTCCTGGTGGCCAGTGCTCAAGAAGCTGATAAGAAGTACCTCACAGATTTCCAGAAAGCTGGGGCCAAATAGAATAAAAATAGAAAGACAGAATCTGGATCCTGTGGAGGGAAGGGCTCTATGAATTTCTCTAGCTCAAAAAGGAGAAAGCGACCACCACCAAAGAGAACATTTCTACAGCTTATTATCTAATGATAAATTGATCTAAAAGGATCCAATTCCACATGAGCCATAAGAAAGAATAAAAAATTCTTTGCACAAAAAAAAAAAACCCAAACCTTTGGGAACACTAGCAATTCACGGGGTAACTCAAGAAGGACAAGCAAGATGATGCACAACAGCAACAGGGGCAGAGGAGCGCGTTCGGTGCCAGGGCTGCCAAATGCCTGCCTGCTCCTCCAGACGAGAGCGGAACCAGTTCAAAGAGCTGAGCGGATGGATTGCTGGCTCACAACACTGAATGGGGAGATTTAATTAAACTCTAATATATTATTTTTACCTAGTTAATCACTGCAATTGTCACAGTAAGGGCTTCTAATGGAACCTAGTTTGCATGTCAACGCATCAACAGCGCTGTGAACAACTGGTAGGTGAAAGTTGGCGAGAGTTTGCGCCGAAGGAAGCAGGCAAAGAAGCGGCACCCTCTGCTAGAAACATGGGTCTCCCCACAAACTCCTTTTCACAACAGAGGGGGGAAGCAACAGGAACCATCATATGCAAAACAGAAAACACCTCTGCAATGCTGGGAAGCTGAAAGTTTGCAGCAAATTGGTATTTCCTCCCTCTTTCCCACTCCTGCTGCGTGCGTGCTGACTGCAGGCTGCTGGGGAGAAGACACCACTTTTTCCACCACGTGCCTAACAACAACAACTTGCTACACATGCTTCGTGAGGCAATCATATAAAAGTCTCAGCCTGCGAATGAAAAATGCTGCTTTGGTACACGATCTTTCTCCTGTCCAGTAGGAACCACACAAGCTGCCTGGCCCCTTTGCAGAGCGGTGCAAAACCCAGAGTACTGGTGCTTCTGCCTTGGGCTGTCATACCAGCTCACAAGAGGACCACATCCTGCAGGATTCACCCTCTTCCCCCAGAATCCTTACCCTGCAGCATTTACATCACGATTCACAAAAAAGCACAACAAAAGGATGCTACTCAGTCTGAGGAAAACCAGGAATGGCCACAGGGGAGCATTACTACAACTGGAAGCTGCCAGAGGGAGAAAACTGAAAATAGAGGGGAAAAGTGAAATTGAAAGGAGAAGATAAAAAGTTGGCACCTCCCGGGGAGGGAGGAGAGGCTAATGCTTTCCTCTCCCCTTCTTCACTCTGAGGGAGATCGCCCAGGAACGTGGGCCAGCGTGTTCAGAGCCTCGGGCCCAGGAGACCCTGTTCTTAGCACACCCCTGCAGACAGAAAGACGCCTTCAGAAGGAAAAGGTTGGCGGAGCACGAAGCAGCTCTGGACAAGGGGTGAGCAACGTGGCCAGGGAGCAGAGGCCAGACCTTAAGAGATGTTGCAAAGGAAACAGAAGTAAAATCTGCTCCCTGCCTTGCTGTGTGGGTGCACAAAGAGCAGATATCCTGCCACCCCATTCGGGCCAAAAGCAGAGTCAGCAGGTCCCTGCCACTGCTGCCCTCGGCTTGGAGCTCGTCCACTTCCTCCCCTCATACAATCTACAGCCCCGGTAGAAATGCGTTTTGCAACTGGAAGGCTGTTCTGGCATCTTCCAGAAACAACAGTGGAGAGGAAGAACATTTCCACAAAGAGGATCTATTCTGGTGCCACAGGAACTAGGAGCAACGTGGGAGAGAAGGGAACTGTAGGAAACGGCTGAAAACATTAAATTTTTTAAAAGGATTTTTGTTGTTTCTTATCTTAGTGGGGAACCATGAGCTCGAATGCCTTGGATTCAAACCCTTTTGATTGTTTAACATTTGGAGTTCATCTGTGAGCTTCCCAGAGCAGCGGGTACGGGCACACATGGCAGTCCACGAACAGTCCACAGGCTGGGCTGTCCACAAACCAGCAGCCGTCCCTCACCTTCAGCTCCCCCCGTCAGCAACTGAAGACCAAAATAAAGAGGTCCACGATTTGGCTTAATTCCATGGAGATACTTATGACACGGAAAACCAGGCAGTTTGTACTCAAGGGACCACCAAGGCTAATCTGGCAATTGAAGGAAGAGGAACGTGGGATGCAAGGACACGGTGTCTCAAGGAATCAAATACAGGCAGAGAAGCCACCTACCCCCAAAGCGTCCAGCTGAAGAGCTGAGAACCTGGAGCAAGGAGAGGGACAACACTGCAGAGCAGTTATAAGCCAGTGTCTGGTCCCACAGGAAGAATCTCCCCCACATCTCTGAAAAGCAAACCCCATGAGAGCAGGGACCCTTCTCCAGAAGCACCTCTCAACACGGACATGGCAAGAGGATGTGCAAACCCGTCTGGCTGCAGCCTCCTCCAACAGGCAGGTCAGCAAAGCAAAGGCCTGTCTCCTGAGAGGAGTGCTCTTGAGCACAGATGGGAATTCAGGAGAGGAAGTTTACGCGGCCGTTTCCTCTGTTGGTCGCTTTCCCTCGGCTGTCCTTCCTCCCAGAAGATAATTCGAACTTTGTACAGAAGTGTCATTAGCTCAGACCATCTCTTCTAACCACGCCTGAGCCATCAGTGGGAAGCAAAAAAAACTGCATTTGTGTAGAGTGACGACATCCTCCAAACTGTGCTGTTTTGGACACCAAGCGTTTGGAGGGACAGAGTCATGGCGAAGGAATGCAGAGCCCCGGTCACTGCCGGGTTCCTCTGCTGAGCTGCAACAGAGATGCTGCGCTTGAAGGGCTATACCGACTGAAAGCGCCTGCGGGGAAGGTGTGCTGGCTGCCACATTACCAGGGGAGGGCAGAGGGGAATTTCTTTTCCATCCGCACAGGAGCGAGACTGAGGGGTCATTTCCTGACCTCGAGCAGCCTCTCTGCAGCTTCTCTTCCCCAACTGGGACAACAGCAACTCCAGCCTCCCTAGGAGGGGCCTCTCGGACAGGCTTGTGTCAACACTGGGAAGCCAACACCTTCCTGTTAGAAGTTAAACACTCTGTTTACAGACCTTAACACGACCTTCAGCAGCACTCTGCCAAACCTCATGCTGTCCCATCCCCGTCCCGCTCCCCCCCAAAGGCTCCCAGAGGGCAGCAGGACACAGACCTGCACCTTTACAGGAACACACTTGATGCTTAACCACAAGAAAGGGAACACTCTCCCCAATTTATTCACAGCGCTGCATGCCTGACTTCAAGCTTTTTAACTCCTCTGTTACCTGATCGTCTTTCCAACACAGCAAGCCTTTCAACCAAGCCACCCCCCAGCATAGCTCAAGCTGCTGTCCCCAGGCCCAGCCAGCTGACCAGCGGCTGCGATAATTAACTCACTGGCAGAAGCCGCTAGTGCTCTTTGCTAGCCAGCAAACATCTGGGATTGCCCATATCCCTCCGCCTGGAACCCTCTTCACTCCTTCTAGTGCAACTTCCCCGTTTTGTAGCCTCAAGCTTGCACCATCTCCCCAGCTCAGTAAATCTGAACTTCCTATCGCACCAGCCCCATAAGCTGCCTGTGAAAATTAACTCTATCCCAGCTGAACCCAGGACAGCTGCCTGAGACAGGACTTTGCTGGATGCCTGAGGTAGCCCAATAAAAGCAGCCAGTTCTCAGCCGCAGCACCACAAGAGTCCAGATAATTCAGGCAAGCATAAGAGCTGGCATTGAGAAGGTCTGCTGCTTTGGAAGAAAGCTAAAGATGATGGAGGGAGGGAGAACATATGTGTACACTGTTCAGACACAGAAAAGCAGGGAGGGACAGCTATGCCCAGGGCTGGCTCCTTCTCCCCCTTGACTGCCACTTTTCACAGGAGCATATTTTGATGGAGTGGAGTGCCTGATCAAAGAAAAGCAGGAATGAAGGAGGAGACCAAAGACAGAGCTTCAGGGAAAGAATAAATGAGTCTTTGCAGAAGACCTGGAGGAACGAGGAGAGGGTGGACTCAGAATTCAGCTCCAGAGTGGAGGCGGGGAGGTGCTCTGCAGCCTAGCATGTTTCTGAAGGCAGGTGTGCCCTTTCTGCAGCACTTCAGAGCATCGGTCAAAGCAAGTATGCAAACTTGACAGGTGATGGATCATTCAAGAGAAGGCTGGACAGCTTGCTACCAGCCCCTTGAAATGCCAGGGTAACCTGGGGGCTGATGCTTTAGATAAGCCCTTACTTCTTTGTGGGGATTTCTGCAGGACCAACATCTTCACCAGCCTTGTGACCAGTGTTTCAGGTCAAGCATTGTGAGGGCCCCAGTGTTCAACTCTAGGCAGCTGACAGTCGCCTCTGGGCAGCCAGACTAAGAGCTCAGCACATCCTAAGTGCAGTTTCAAGGCACTGCGGAGAAATGTTCTGGCTCAGCCAGAATAGAAAGCAATTCTTGAAAGTGCTCTTTGTTTCCCTGAAAAATCCAGGCTGGCATTCAGACTCCTGCTTGGGGTTTCAGTCAAAGAAGTTAGGACCAAAGTGTCAGAATTCAGAGTGAAAGCTGGAAAGTTGGACTATTTCCTTGTGTCAGAGAAAGCACGGGGAAATAAAAAAAATACACCCTGCTTAAAAACTTCATGTACGTTTGCAAACCCACAAGCCATTAAACACAGAAAAAGCCATTAGTTCTGTAGGACCCACAAAAATGTCGTGCTCTCCCCCTGCTGACTCTGCAGTTTGCCGAAAACCTTATTCCAAGCCCAGCACTGTCGTGACTGGTAATGCTGGGGCAGAGGCCTGCTAAAAGGCAGTGGATTAAGTTATTGTTAGAAAAAAACAAAACATGTTAATTTCAGCCCCACAGAAGCACAGTATTTGCAGAAGCAGAGAGATCAAGCCCAGCAAAGAGCCACTTTGTTTCAGTCCCGGAGGAGGCCGATTCAAACTGGAGCAAGAGGAAAAGCTAAACTTCTTACAGCCTCTGAATGACCCCAATTTTTAAAAAATCAATTCCTGAAGCAACACCTCTATGTGTGTGTTCCTTTTTATTATTATTTTGGTTGAAACCAGAAAGCTGAGGGTCAGCAGCAAGAACCGCATCGCTGAGAAACCCTGTTTATTTTACCCAGCCCAGCCAGGTTGGGATGTAAGGCCTGTTAAGGTTTTATAGGCTGCCTGGATTTCCCATTCTGCAGATACAGAACCTGAAGCTCACCAGAAGGCGGACTGGAAGCAGCATTTTATGCACCAAATGAACGCTTCACTTGCTGCTAGAGGGACAAAAGGAGCTCGTGTTCCAGCATGGGGCAGGGCATGCACTGGGCCAGCACCTCCTCTGCTGCTGTCTGCAAGCCCATCAGTGATGCTGCTCAGAGCAGCTGACCAGAACACCTCCCACCTGTACTGGGCAAACTGGAGGGGGCAGCTGGAGGAGGTGCTGAGCAGTTTCTCTGCTGCAGCCAAATTAACTACATTCCCAGGCTCTGAAGAGGGCTTAGGGGGATGTCAAGCAGCATCAGCACTGACCTGTGAACAAAGTGCATTCTTGTGGATCTTCTTGTAAATAAGAGCTGGGCAGATAAAACAAATGAGGCTTCCCATCGTCGCACCTGTCAGGCCCAGGACTGTTTCCACTGGCAAAGAAGAAGAGAAGTCAGCAAAGGTCCCTTCCAGGACTGCCGGAGCAGCAGCACATGGCAGCTGTCTGAGCCCCCGGGCAGGCTGGGGTGCGAGCCCAGAGAGCCTGGCCATCCAATCCAGCAAAACAAATAAAAGAGACCAGAGAAAACAGCCAAGCAATCAGCCCTTGCCCCCAACTCCTCACTCACCATTTGGGATCATGATGCCTCCTATCATGGTTCCAAACACAACAGCCAGCGTCAGGGCTTTGAACCGAAGCGGGGGCATATAACCCCCAGCAGCAAAGGTGCCATCTTTTTGCTGGAAGAGAAAGGGCAGGAGGGGGACAATGAGTTTAGGTCCTGCATCACAACCCCACAGTTCCTAAGCAATTACTGCAACAGCTTTGTCATCTCCATGCTATGGTCCCCACAGAGGTGAATGCTAGGAGGGGGCAGTTAGATGTGGTTGAGCAGTTTTAATATGCAACTGCATTTGAACCTTCAAAACAAGAGTGATGGGGGGGCATGGAGCCAAAGCTGCTGTTTCCATCCTGTCCCAAATGTGAACCGTACAGCTGTATCCCAGCGCCTGTGCCAGTGCTGCAGCCCCCCCTGGCCTCAGCAAGCAGCCCCAAGGCCAAGGGCATGAGAAAGAAGTGCAGCTGAGAAGGCAGGAGGGATAATGATCACAGGGGGAAGAGGTCTGGTCTTGCTATGGCAAGGTGTCCCCTAACACCTCCGGGAACAGGGCTATTCTCACTGCATTACAACGCATGTACCACCTCCTCCGACTTGATGGAAGACACCCCAACTAGATGGCAGAGAGGACGATCAGTGCTGTTGAGGAGCTGCCGATACTGGAGGGTTTCCAGATGCCCTCCGCTTCCCATCCCCACCCTCCGAGCGGGAGGTGCAGAAGGCAGAGATGCCAGCGAACCCACATGCCCTGGAGAACCAGCAGGTCCCCACTCTCCTGGCTGCACAGATGGGAGAGGAACGCAAAGTGACACGTTCAGAGCCGAAAGAGCAACGAGCTGAGCCCAGGCGAGAACCAAAGTCTTCCCAAGCGTTTCCAGCGCTTACTCCTCTGCACCCGCTGGCTTTCACCGATCGTCTTCCCCCATCCTCAGGCCCTCCCGACGTGAGAAAAGAGCTTGGGGCTTCTCACAGGCAGAAGTGGCAGGATTTAGAGCTATAAATTGCTCAAGTTTTATTTCCTGCCCTAAGAGGTTTCTATTTATGCAGATACACAAAGGCCTCAGAACATTCCCACAATCTCTTACTGTTATTTACTGAATACCATCGGCATGCTTAGTGCCGTACAATACACAGAGGAGAACACGCTACTGCCACAAGGGACTTACAGTCTAAATCAGACAGACCAACTATAGTCACAAAGGCTGTCTGAAGATCTGACCCTGGGAAAGGTGAACGTGTGGGAGAGGGCTGTATTCCACCGCATGCTTCTGCACCAGACCAGCACCAAACAGCCAGGGGAGGCACTGGAGGAAGGGGACATCTGAACCCAGAGGGGAGAAGGCTACTCAGGGGACTGTTGACAAAGGTGCAAGGATAAGAATAATAAAAAAAGAGCAGAAATGAGCAGGCACACACAGAAGCAAGAAGAAATGGGGCTGGGCTGGGCTCTGAGGCCAGGAACAGAAGCTTGAGCTAAATGCAAAGCAAGATCGAGCTGGCCAGCAAAAGGATGCCAGCTGGAGCAGCAGGAAATAAGGAGGCTCCTCTGTTTCCAAAAGCACATTTCTCTCTCTTTCTGAGGGGGAGAACCACCTCAGCTCTGAACTGTGTAACACTTCTACGCGAGAGCTGAAATCCCCAGCCGAGCAGGGAAGTAGCAGCCACGGGACTCGAGGTGCAGCACAGCGATAGCAGGCTTCAGGCTCACAACTCCAGCACTTCTGCCCACAAAATTCCTCTGCAGAGAGGACAAGAAACTCAAAGTACCAGAGATTAATCATTCTGCAGAGCAGGATTTACAGACTGCCACGGGCCTCCTGCTGCACCATTACCACACACCAGGCACTTACGATTTCACTGTCAGTTGGGGGTTTGTCCCTCTGGATAACGAGTACCTACCACAAGTCAGAAACATGCAGTTGTCAATGGAGTCTCACAGAACCAAGGCACGTTTGTAGCCCAGGTTGGCAGCCAGCAGCAGAAGCCAAAGAGTCACAGTAGCACTTCAAAAAGCAAGTTTCAAAGGTGCACACCAAGGCAGCCAGCTGCTCCTGGCCACACAAGATCTTACCTGCTGCTCAAACAGAAGGGTGTTCAGCGCCTGTCTGCACGGGAGAATCATCATCGGAAACCCCACCGCTACCGACATCATGAATCCCACTCGAATCATCTCCGTCACAAGGTTGGAAGGGAAGTTCATTAGGACGTTCCCAGCAATGGCTTCAGTGTAACTCACGTAGCCAAAGAAGCCCACCTGTCCGGCAGGAGGGGAAGTGAGCGGATGGGGTTTGACTCCAAAGCACATTCATATCTGCTCTTTACAAAAGGGTGGAGGACAGCGACCTCCTATGAGTTAGGACCAGCCAGCCAAGGAGGGAGCATGGGGCCACCTCCACAGGCAACCTGCAGCAGCCCCAGCTGCAGCACCCCCAGAAGTTGAGACAAGCAGTTAATGAATAGTGGGACCTTCCTAAAAGCAGAGGCAAGTTTCTCATCAAATACTGGGGTCTTTCATGGAGGACATTGCAGTGAGGGAATGCTGTCATTGCCCGTGACACAGAGCAGCAACGTTCTGCTTGCTGCCAGGCCCACAGACTGGCCCCCTCCAATGAAGGAGGGGCCATAACGATTCCCTGCAGCAGCCTAGCTCACAGGGCAAGGCTCTTCTCAGGAATTATTAACTTGGTTTTATTAACTGGTGCTTTATGAGGCATAACTTCCTTCACATCTTTCCAATTGCAACAGGCTGAAAGAAGCTTTCCTAAACTCTGGGCAGCATCTCCAGCTCCAGGCTGGGCCCTGGAAGGCAGACAGCAGGCTGATGCGCATGGAAGAGCTGGGTCTCCATTCTGCCTCCACCCAAGGAAATACGCCACACTGAAAATTTGGACTCTTCAAATGCCTCCTGCACTGTTCGGTTCATCATCTCCCATCTAATTTTACTTCCATCAAAATGACTTATCTTTCAGAATATATACAGATAAGCAGAAACCAGCCCCAACTGAAGATAAATCATCATCCCTGATGCCCCTCCAGAGCCTGACTTCTGGCAAGGAAAGAGAAGGGGAAGTTTCTTACCGTAATGTAAAAGGTGGTGACCACATTTAGGGAAGAAGCAAATATGGAGCTCATGATTTTAACAGACGGCTCATCCAAGCTATCATAGGTAGGCAAGACCTGACTGTAGAAAAGGGTAAATTATTTAAGGAAACTTTCTGCAGAGAGAGAGAAAAACCCAACTTCAGCATGTTCTCTGCCTCAGCCCAGCAGCAAAGAATCCCTGACACCTTCCCCCTATGGAGCATAAACAGTCGCTGCTATTCCACAATTTATATTGCTAATGCCAAGAGATTTCAGAACACTCATAACTTTAAGTGTTGCAAAAATATTCCTGCTCTCCCCACCCCACCACGTGGAGCTAAACGTGTGATGTAAACATTTTGGTTCAAAAGTGTTGCAAAATGAATGACCGTTTGTTCCAGTGAAACACCAGTGGCACCAGGCCAGGCAGCGCATCGCAGATTATTGTTCTTGGAGCTCTCTATGCTGATAATTAAAGCAACGCAGTGTTTACAGAGTAAAAGCAGGAAGAAGGTTAGAGCATCACACTGTCTAAAAGAAAAGTTAAACAAACAAAACTAAATGCAGCGCCTGTCGTATTTCAGCACTGCTGCTAGAGCTCAGTTCATAGAAAGCTGGGAGCACCAATTACACAGGATTTGGGGTATTTACAGTCTTGGAAAGCGTGTGGAATGTACTTTTTGACATCAGGTGCATATTTTAGCAACTCATTAACCTCTTGTTACTCTAATTCAAGTGGCTACATCCTGGCTTCATGTTACTGAAGTAACTCTCACGAGAAGAGGGCGAGCATTCAGTTAGGTGGGAAGGGGGTATCCCCAGCTCCAGTGGGCACAAAGCCATTAAGAGAAAGTGTGTCAAGCTGAGGCCAAGCAGAAAAATCCTTAACCCATAATCCCATAACGTCAAACAGTTCTGCACAAAGGAAGCTGAGCCCATCGGCTCACAGGAACCCGCGAGACACATGCGGGGTCTGCAAATGCAGCACCGTGACAGCCATTTACTGGCAGGGAGCAAGGAGACTAGCTCCATTTCGGACTCCTCCCTGCCCTTAACGCAGCAACCTCCACCAGATTAACCAACTATGCCCTGGATTTCAGCCCCACGAGGGGAAGGGAGCCAGCCAAACATCCAGGCCCAAGAAGGAGAGGAAAGGAGGGAAGCAGGCAGGCTCTGCAGGGCACGGGATGGCACAGCTGGGTGCAGGAGCAACAGCAGTGACATGGGAGAAAGATCCATGCAAAAGCCAGCTGCACCCAGGCCTCCTGCAATGACCTAACTGCACCCGTTTGGTCAACTCGGGTTTGGAGGACCAGCACAATGTCCCTCAAGCCCCCATGACGCGCTGCTGGGCCGACCTGACCATCACCACCTCTCAAGGCAGAGCAAGAGGACAAGAAGCATACAACAAGCAGCATGTCCTGACACGCCCAGGGTTTATTTTTAAGCAAAATGACTGCACTGAAGGCCAGCAAAGGATCAGAGATCCTTTCCTGCATTATCTGTTACGCTGCACCTCAAAGAGGGCACAAGTAGATGGCTCCTCCTGAGCAGAGAGCAGGCAAGTCAGCACAAGCATTAAGAGCAGCCTCGGAGAAAGCAGTCTCGCTTCAGAGATGGCCAGAGCTACCTCAGAGAATCTGTTCTTCACCTTCACTGTAGGGACCACCTCGTACAGGCTCTCTGAGCACAGTACTCACTCAGCCTGCAGGGAAATGATGCTCACAGAGGCAATGAACAACATCCTGACTTTTATTGTCCCTGTGAATTCAGCATTTTTGCATCCATCTGCACCAGAATAGCCATCTTCAGAAATTAGAAGTTTTCTCCTGGAAAGCTCTACTGACACTTCTTTAAAATTAGAGGGTTCAGTGACTTGACCAAGGTCACGCAAGAAGGCTGCAGCAGAGCTAACCCTGGAGTCCTCGCACTCCCAGCTCTCAGCTCCACAGCGAATTTCCACGCTACACAACTGTAGAGGAGTGACCTACTTTGCAACTTCAGCAACAACAGGATAGCTTTTAAAAAGCAAAGGGTATTGAACTCACAAGTAAAGCAGGGTCAAGTTTTTCAAGCTAGAATAACAGTGCATTTATTTATCCCTACTGTATGCTGCATTTACGTACTGAAGGAAAAGGATTTCTGCTTTATGTTATTTATTTTTTAAAAAGGTGACTCAGAGGTTAGCAAAATTAAGCCTACCTAGCTGAGAATAACGTACTTAGAAAGACTGCCTGGGCTGAGGACAGCGTATCGCCCTGATGCTTGGAAAAAACACATAGCTTTAGGTTCGGCTTGCCACGTAAGTGCTGTAATGGAGCCTATATTTAGGTATGTGCACACTGGTCCAGACCAAATGACTTCCCTGCATTTCCAACTCCCAGCAAAATTGTGCTGGGTACTGTGTGGCTACCATAAGGGGAAAAAAAGAAGTTGGAATTTAAAAACTTTAAAATGTTAACAAGGTAAAGCTGTAAAAGAATACAATTCCCTTCGCCAGTTGCAATAGAGACATTAAACAGCAAGACTGGAGCGTGTTCGGGTAGGAACTGAGCTGCCAAGAGAGCCGATAAGTGGAAAATGATGATTTGGATCTTGCGTGTGGGTGTAAACACAGCAGTCTGAACAAATTTTATCTGTCACATTCATTTACTGTTGGCATGCTACCCATTTGCTAGAACTACAGGGGGGAAAGCCCAACTCTGCCAGCCTTCCAAATGAGGATGGTCTTTTCCGTGTCCACATTTGGATTTACACTTCTATTTAAAGCCTGTTACTATTCTGGCCAGGCACGTATTGCTCACTTGCCATTTTGGTGCAGAAGGTAATGCTGCTAGAAACGTGAAAACAGCCTGGTCTGCCGTCACGTCCTTCCACGTGCCAACAGAAACCCTCATTAAAAGCAGGTAACTGGAAACACACGACAACTCTCCAAAGTCAACGGCTGTGTGATCTTCTGAGTATTCTCAAAAAAAAAAATCGGGGAAGCAGAGAACAGCCGGGAGTATACGCTACCCTGCAGGGGGCCCTGCGGCCATTAGGCAACACAGCCCCGCTGCCTTTCCTGGTACTAAATCATTCCCTTCAAGAAACGGGGGAAATTCACCACTTATGCAGCTGTACCAGAAGCAACGTGCATTACAGTGAGGATCCGTTTGGCCCAAATGATCTTGTGTTGCTCAAGTACAAAAACTCCCAAGTGAAATATAACTCCCTCCCACATCTAGGTAACAAAAGGGTCACAACTGAATGAGATGCTGTATTTCAGTGGGCTGTAAAATATTTTGATTAAAATAAAATAGGAAACCAGATGGTATCTATCCCTTGCAGATCCTCATGACCCTCTGCCCTCACAAAAACTCATTGCGCACCACAACTGCCAGAAGTGGGAATGGCAGGTACTTACGACTGACAGGCAAAAGACATGCCAAAGATGGGGATGCAGCGAAAAATGCCCTCCCAACGAGTGTAACTAACTCGCTGCAGCCACTGCCCGCTGAAGAGGCCATGCTTGAAGGACGACAGCACAATCTGTAGCCAAGAGAAAGAAAAGGGGTTAAGATCCAACCCAAAACAACTTTACGGCAGCAGTAATGCTGGTGCTGGGATAAAAGGCATCATGTGGCAGCTCTGCAAGGAACAGCTTACACTGCCTACCACAGCCCGATCTCTATTAGTCAAATTCCCCAGCTCCCCACCCCACCCACACATGTTATTAAAGCTCCCAGCAACCTCCATAGGCCTCTTGCCACCAAGGATCCTGGGGTGTATTTTAAAAGACCTGTGACATTCCCCCCTTGTTTGATGCCATCAGACATCATAGCACGCACCAGGGTGGAACAATTTCCACTGACACATTTAACTGTGCGAATTGTTGTTCCCAACAATTTCTTTTGCGCTTTTTTAAACACATTTTTAAATCCAAACAGGAAGCGACATTTGCCTTGGAGAATCCTGTTCAGCAGAGAGAGACAAAAGTTCCTAAAACAGGACCCCACCTGCACACTGCTACTCCAGAGCCATTTAACAACACCAGTTCACCAAAGACAAGGATAAACTTCAGGAAAACAAGGGGAGCGAGGTACCCAGACGAGGCCAGGGGAGCTCTTTAGCCATTGACAGAGAAGCTGGCAGGCATTGGGTTGCACAGGAAACAGAAGGTAAATATGTCTGAATGCCTGTTTATAATATCGCCTGAATGGGGGTTTTCTAATCCCCAGAGATTATGTTTTAGTGCAGCCAACTCTCATGAAATGTTGTGGTTTTCTTAAAGGCACAGCTCCTGGAACACAGCAGTTTTGTAATTACACTCATTTATTTACAGGGTCCAGCCTTCTTACAGAGGCAAGCTTAGAAGCGTGACCCAGCACAAACTACTAAAAAAAGTTAAGTGGAAAGAATTTCTACACCTCCCTTTTCTTCCTTTTGTTTCAGTTCTTCCAGTCCTGAAATTTGGGAGAGATAGGGCTGGTACTCCACGAACAAACCACATGAGCATCCATGAGGTGAAGCTTGAAGTCATTAAAAAGAAAGTGAAAGTCTCCACTGCTCAGTAAATGGTGCTATACAATGGGGCTTGGCCAAGTCAAACAGGGCCAGCTTTAGGTAACTCTCAGCTTACTCTACTTAACCTAAATGGTCAAGAATACATTCACCTCAGTGAAGAAAAACTTTTCCAGAAATAGCTAAGAACAAGTATACGCCACGTACCAGACGTTACACTTTACAAAGCTTTCAACTCTTAAGAAATAGAAGTGCTGATGTCTTAACAAATAAAACTACTTGCAGCCTGAAAGACATTAACCATCAGCTGCAAAAAAGTATGCAGAGTACATGCTTGAGTTCTTAACGAGAGCTGCCTTCCCCCTACAGATTAGAAGCATTGAGGTTTTCAAGGCAAAACACTAACGCATGATGAAAGTCCTTCTGCTTCCAGGCACTCTTCCCCACATCTTCCATCCTTTGATTCAAAGTTCAGAGCCCTAAATTATAAGACACCAACAAGCAGAATAAACCACAACTTGATTTGTGGCTTGTTATTATTTGTGCCACCGCAGTCCCTAGCATATGTAATAGCTTACAGACCCACTGGCCGGTTTCTACAGTCTGCACCTCCCCACCTCCACCAGCTCAAGAGCAGAGGCACCCAGATCACTCATTATGCCCGGGACTAGCAACACTAATTATCAGGAAGGACATTTTAAACTTGAGGCCTGCACCTGCAGGCTGTCCCAGCGGGAACATCTGTGTTAAAACAATAGGAAAACAGCATTCCCAGCATCAATACTCACCACGAACATGAACACCGTGTAAAAGATCAGAGCCATGGCACTGAATGACTGTATGGAGGCCATCATGTTCCTCTGGAGGCTCAATGGAAGTACAATGCACAGGGAAACTGCAAAGAGCAGGACTATCCGGAAACTGCCAGACACCTGGAAAAGGGACCTGCATACAGAACTGGAGTACAGAGGATACTCAAACCATCCCATCAAATTAGCAAACCCTGATGTGGTTAACTTTTCCACAGTGAGAAACAGTGCAAAGCCAGGATCAATTTCAAATGTGAAATCCTACTTCCGTATGTATTTAAAGATTTGATGCTGAAAGCTTGCCATCTCTTTGGCTAGGTCTGTGATTAGCTTACACAGTCACTGGGTGCCACTGTTGCTCTACACAGTGCGTGACAGGTCCATCCTGAAGTGGAAGTATTGGGGGGGGGCGGTGTTTAAATGCTAATCCAGCACAAGCTATTTAGGTATTTTCAAGCAATTAAATAAAAACTCGACTTACTTGGGAGACAAGAGACTGAAGTCTTGAAAATTCTGATCCAGAAAATTAATCAAAACCTCACATTGGTATTTATTATAGCAGAACACTCTGAAATGCTTGGAAATATTTAATACCTAATTTGGCTCCAGCCACAACGCCTCTTTTTAACTTCACAGTCCCTTAATCGGAGCTTAGCAGCATCAGGCAGAGCAGATAACAGCCCCGCCAAAAATCCTTCCACATGTCCATTTTGCTTCCCCACACAGCCTTCGTGCTGGCTCCGAGTGCTGCTGTTCACAGGTCTCCAGAAAGAGCAGCAAGAGCCTCCTGCCCAGGAGCACCTCTTGCCACTATGCATCTTGAGCCAACACTGGGCTCATCACACAGCTTATTTTATCTTAAGGAGGAGGCAGGCGCACAGTAACTTTGGCCACCAAAACAGCAAGGGAGAGGACAAACATCCCTCTTGAACTAGAGGGCTGCAAGCGGATGAGAGCTTAGACAGAGGAACTGTCTGTCACTACACTTTAGAGGCAGGAATTAAGACAGGAAGCATCATCTCCTCCAGGAATCTGCTCCAGAATTAATAGAGACCAAGTTAAAAATAATTCCTTTGTTGGAAGTGCCTTACTGGAGGTTTTACGCATCTGATTGTTCGCCATGCATCTGGGCTTCCAGCACTTCATAGAGCTAAACACTCTGTGCACAAGGCGTGCCATTAAAGCTCACCATGAGATGACCCCACAACGCCTCATGCACTGCTGAGCACACTACTAAGGTAGGACGCTCTTTGCTGTATCGAAGGCACACACAGCTCAATGCAAGAATTAGGACCACTGTCTGCATTGTAGATGTGATCCAGCGAGGATTTATTTACCTGAAATCCAAGCAGCCGGGCAAAGAAGTTGGTCCCCAAATCACCAATGACAACATAAAAAGCAATGCAAGTTCCCAGCATCAGCCCAATCATGCTGAAAAAACAACAAAATACACACAGGTTAAGAAGCTGGAGCAGGAACCCTGGAATGCAGCCCCTGCTCCTGGGCAGGTGTGTGTCAGCAGTCACATTCCCAGCAGATTTGTACTCTGCACAGCCCTCGCGAGAGGACAAGGCTTTGTTAACGCTGAGGCTACCTTATAGACAACTGGAGACACTGCCTGGGACTGTGGCGATGGGGCCCCCCCCAAATGACACGAGCAGTGAGAACACCGCTACGTGTCCTGTGTGGAGCTACAGTTCATGCACTGGGAGCAAGAGACATCCTACATACACTGCAGCCGCTGCTGAAGGATTAAGACAAAGGTTTAGCACCGACAAGGTCACAAGGGCTACATCCTGCACACAGTCGCAACAGCTGAAGACTGGTTAGGATCCTACTGCACCCCCACCCTACCCCCGTTTACCAAGGAACATCCAGAAGAATTAAACAGAGAACAGCTAAAAGGGTACATTTAAAGTGACCTAAAATCTTGTGCAGTCACTCGCTTGTGTCCAGCGGTAAAGCAGCCTCAGCGTGCCTTGCTTCAGTATACATCCACCCTCTAACACAACTTTCTGGCAAGTCATGGTGGAGACAAGCCCCCGATTTTGCTGAGCCCACACCAAAAATGTATTTGGCAACCAGTAGTAAAGTAGTTTTTCCATCTACAGGGATACAGTGGGCTGTGAGTGAGCTCTCACAGCTGTATGAGCAAGCTGTGCATCACTACTGGTGCTAGAGGGGAGGACCATGCTTCTGTCATCAGGCAGGCCACTAGTTCTGTATTCAGCCCTGGTAAAATAAAAATCAGAGAACTTGCATCCACCTTACATCCACACCTAACACCTTGGCTAGAGATGCCATTCTGTTGACAACCCGTGTATGCGTTTAATGGCTGTTTGGAGCCAAGATAAAAAACAAACTTTGGAGATGGCAAGCCCTCCTTTATTTCTTGGAAAAATGTTTAAAAGAATCAAGAAGAGGTTCTCTCAGCCCCACACCCCGCAGCAGGGGCCTACCATGAAAGCCTCGGCACCAAACCGGCTCTCAAACTTCTCTCCACAAAATGGACCACATTTTAATGAAAAGATTGTCTTATGAACTGCTTCTCCTCCCATTCATGATTGCATGGACCACTTTCCCTCCCAGTTCCAATTATATAAGATCCCTGTGGCAATTACAGCAATTGCTTGCATGGACAAGTAACATCTGAGAAATATTCTGCGTATTTTTAGTGTTCTGCAGCAATCTGCAGCTGGGAAGAGGGAAGGAGCCAGCACCACCGACTGGCCTGGGATCAAGACGCCTCCACCAAAGAATCTCTGCCGGAAAAAGCAGTGGTGTAATGATGTCCCATTGCCCATCACGACTGCTGAATAAGACCTGCGGGGGAGCTCCTCCTTGCATTGGGGTCATCTGAGGAAGCAGAGTCTGTCCTGAAACGGAGACAGGATTTCCCCCCACAAAGCATCTCCTAACACAGAGGAAGGCAGCCCCCGCTGCAAGGAGCGGGCAGGACCAGAGCAGCTAAAGGGTGGATCCGAGGTACTGAACGCTCTCCCTCCCACTAACTCGCGGCGATCTTGGCAGGGATTTCACCCCTGGAAAACGGCCACAAGTGACATGCCCATCATTTCACAGCAGAGCAGGAGATGAGTTCATTCCCCGACTTCTGTGCTCCCACTGTCTGGAAAGCGCTCCTGTCTCCATGCAGGAACAGGTGGGATATGCTGAAGGCAACACCTGTGAGCTGTGCTTAGGGGATCTCACTTACACTCTTGTTCAAATTCTAGGTGGCAAGGAAGACTTCTGGGACCAGAGAAGGCAGGAGGGTAAGAAACGAGAGTGCAGCAAAGCCGCGAGAGGCTACAAAACAGTATTTTTCATTAAAGAAACCAAACTGTTCAAGCTTTAAAAAAGCAGCAGATTACCTTGTTTCCACCAACATTTTTCCTGCTTTTCCATAGGCGTGAAATGCTGGCATAAAAGGAAAAAAAAGTTGGAGTTAGTCAAGGAAAGGTCCAGAACGTGGCACACACGTCTGTTCAAAATTAAACAATTACAGTGACAAAGGGCAGCGCAGCAGGAACACACCGGTGTTGTGTTTTGGGGCTGTTCCCTGCCCACCCTCCCACTTTCTTTTCAGCCATGCCCTCCACAAACTGAAAACCACATAAGACAGGAACAACGATGAAGAAAAAACAGAAAGCAGGTTCTTTTTTTTTTTTTTTTTCTATTTAAAAAAGAAGAGTGGTGTGAAGTAGCAGTCACACATGGCAACCATTAAAAGAAAGTCAGCGCGGAAGAGAAAATATGCATGTATAAGATGCTGTGTGGCAAAAAGTTACTGCAGTGCAAAATTTCAATCAAACTCTCATTTTTATTTTTATCTTCCCACTATAACTGAACCGCCTGACGTTGCTGGATGGGAGATCTGAGATGGTGCCCAGAACGTTCAATCCCATACTCAGAATACCCAGTATTCACAACCCACACCAAAGGGCTGCTGCCAAGACTTTTTTTTTTTTTCCCCCTCCCATACTTGGGTTGTAGCAGAAAATGATCAGTAGTCTTTAAATCATTGTGTTTTTTCTTAAAAAGAAAATGCCAAGAAAACTCAGCTTGTATTTTTAGATCTTACTGGGTAGAATGGGAATTGAGACCTCCGGTTCCAAGCATAGACCACATTGCCCAATTCTGTCAGTCTTTCAACTGCAGAGGTCCAACATGAAAACCACCACCCTGGATTCCCCTTTGTCTTTTCTCAAGGTACAGCACACATTCCTGCAGGCCACCAGAAAACAAACTTTATTTGCTTCTGGAAGCATCTTCAGCTATTTTAAATACACAAACTCTGATTTCTTTGGAAACTGCTTGAACTAAAAATTAAGGAAACAAGATGTTCTCCCACAGAATAAGAAAAAAGCATGGCAGGAGACCCACAGCAGAAAAATAAACCGGAGCTGTTATGTGGGGTAGCACCAAAAATAGCCGATGGCTTGGTGACAGATCGGGTGGAACAACCGCCACCAGGCGTGCTGCCCGAGTGCGAAGAGCGGCCACACCACTTTGGCCTCCAGCTCTCACCTCGTTTGGGAACTCACAACCATAAGGGGAAAAGGCAACAGCCCTTGGAGGGGTTCAGTCACACATCCAAAGGGCCAGGGATGAGAGAGAGGAACCAGCAAGAGGAAAACATCCCTCCCAGTGACTGGGTCATTAAGGAGCCAACCTCCACAAGGATTGCTGCTGCTGCTGCACTGCTCCTGCGAGCTCCTCCTCCACATCACACTGAAAAGTAGGTGCCTCCAGAAAACAGCTACAGCTGCCGGCAATCGTCTAGGCCAGAGATGCTGAGAAACAATCGGTCTCCTTGGCTGTTCTGAAGTGCTGTTCTAATGAGAACAAGCCTTCAAACGTTGTCAGACGTACCCATCTGGGGACACTGGGAAAAACAGGATCCTTTACCTTCGCAAGGAGGAAGGAGAAGACGACTGTAAAATAAATTGTACAGTCGAGCACCTTCAGAATGGGATCTCTAGATGTCTAACAAGCTGGGCAGAGCTGAACCCACTCAGTAATTAGAGAAGCCCTTTTAAACCAAGTGTGGTTACTAGAACAGGCAACATGTATTTTAGCACTTTTCTCTGCAGGGAGTGGAACTGAGCTGCCTCCCAGGGGTGCAGTGCGCTGCTGACAGGATCAGTACCCAACACAGGTAGTCTGCAAAGACCCAGGCCACTTTCAGCAGCTTTAAAGGGAGGCATGAACTCATCTCCCAGTTAAAGCCTGTCTGGGAACCACATCCCACTTCTTGTCCTCGTCTGTCCAAGGCCCTTCCTTTCCATGCAGTGCAGGAGAACAGCAGTGAAGAGTAAAATATTTTTAATAGCCAACCCCTTCAGGCACAGAGCGCTGCTGAGCGAAGAAGTCTGGGCTAGATATCAGCCTGTTGCGACCCTCGCTCTTTTGTAGCTGTAATGATCGCTCTCAATGCTCCTCCGGAAGGGACTGGCTGACTGAAGTTAATTTGCAAAACTTTCTTACATCTTTCAGCACTGCCAAAGCCTCCCACACAATCAGCTGCAGGGGCTGCCAGGATCTCTCGCAGATGTACCAGGGCACAAGCCCACGGTGACAAAGGCTGTCTGTGTAGAGCTGCTCAACCTTGATGCATTAGGATGCATTATAGGAGCACTGCCTTTCCTCTCAGGGCTGTCCCTCCTGGTGGCACCTCTCCCAGGGCAGAGGGAGGGAGCAGAGGCATTTCTTTCAGCGCCAGCATTTGCATGCCAGGAGGTGCCAGGAAGTTTAGAAGCATTACTGGCCCTCTGTGTATTCCAGCCCCTTGGCTTCAGAGAGTGCAGAGGATCCCTTCTTCCCGGGAGACACTCCAAGGTGGAGGGGACTCTCTGTACTTCGGGGAAGCAGCACACAAAGACGTGCTGTGAGGGGGCAGGGAGAGGCAACCCAGGCAGCTGGGCTGAGAGCAGCAGGGACAAGTTGGATGCTACCTGGGGGCTCCCGCTTCCCTCCAGCACCACAGGCACAACCTCCCAGATCACAGAACTTCTTGATCTCTTCAATTTCTAGCAGATATAACTTGGCAGAAGCCAAGATGTGCAGCCTGGTAACAGCACCTCAGGCACTCTTGAGGATGGAGGAAACCCATCTGCCAACAACACGGTCAGCAAGCAAGCCATGCATTTCTTTAGCTCTTTTACCAAGGCCAATGCCAGCCAACTCTGCCTCCCCGCCCCGAGAAATAAGGGAAACCAAGTAAAAGACGACTTTTCCTGTCGTTTCGCATGCCGATGCAGAGGACTGGAACCCGACTACCTCCTCCTACCCCCCAAGTCGGTCAGAATCAGAAGCGAGGTCACAAGCAGAGGCCAACCCTGGCGCCAGCGCAGAGGCGGCGAGCTCTGAGGAAGAGGGCTGGCAGACTCTGCCAAAAACCCACACATGAATCTTGCAGATGTTTTTATTTTCTTGGCCACTTGGAACCTTGCACACTCTTTCCTCTCTGCTCTGCCATAAACGCACACACAGCTCAGATCCAGGCGGCCCGAGCTCCATGCCAGGCTCTCCGCTGGCAGAACCCGATGTCCTCGGCAGCACACTGGGTGGGGAAGCTCGCGGCTTTCGTGCCGAGACCAATAATTTACACCAGACACCCACTACGCCAGCTCCTGAAAACTTGGGTTTTGATCAATCAGCACTGCATCTCCTCCCCTGCCCTGCAGAGTCAAAACAATTCTGCGCCTATTCACTGTCAAGAGCAGAATTAAACCCTCGCATTCCCCTGAGGACATGGGGCAGGGGGGAGAGACTGACAGAGGGAAACAACACAAATTGAAAACTACATCAAGAAACCATTTGCTATTCCAACAATATCAGTATGAAAGTTGTAAATTAAGAGGTCAAAGAAAAACTGCAATTAAAAAAAAAAAAAAAAAAAAGCCTTAGAGCTGAAAATTCTCACCCAGGCCGGGATAGGTCCTGCGCTTGCTGAGATTGGCCGATTTCACCAGGAACATGCAGGATTGATGAGTCATCCAAGAACAGAAAATCAGCAGCAGAGCTCCCAGGACAATGCCACACTGAAACGGGAGAAGAGGGGGGAAGAGACAAGCTCAAGATGGAAAGTCAGTCATTCCACACAGCCTTACCCCTTTTAGGCTCCCTCACATATTTCCAGCCACACTTTTGCCTGTTAAGAGAGTTCCCTTGACTTCAGAGCAGCCAGGAGAAACATGACATACAAGCTCAATTTTACCCTCCGCAGCCCAAGGACGACGCAGAGCAGCCACCTGTTTCCCACAGCTTCCAGCTGCTCCAATTTAAGCACCAAAGAGTGAACTGGGAGCCATTTTTAGAGCAGAACTTCCACAGCTCCCCTCATTCATCCCCCAGTGCTCTCCACAGCTCTCAGCAGCTTCACACAGAGCAAAGAAAGACCACTCCAAATCCCGAGGTGCAAACTCTGAAGTAAGTTTATTTAATAAGAACTATTTGATAGTGTGAACTAATTACCAAGCTCACTACACCAGCGTTGTCCTGCCTTGATGGTTCATGCATCTGCAGTGGGGGATGTTAAACACTAGACACTTTTTAAGCAGGTAAAGAGGTACAAGTGATGCCAGATCTTTATCACAGCCACCCTGTTTTCTGCTGTATTTAAACCTGATGCAGCTGCAGGAATGGCAGCAGCTCCTGGAAAGGGGGAGCAGGGGCACAGGTCAGCGTAAGGGCTCAACACCTGGTTTGCAAACACTTCCAAGCTGATCCATGTTTATCATACAGATAAATTCTTCAATTTTTTTTGCCTTCTATTCACAGGAAAGGCAGAAACAGTTACCTGCAGACCTCACAACAAGGAAAAACACATAGTTTGGTGCAAGAGACATCTGGCCTCAGTCTGTAGCACTTCCTTCACTGACCATCCTCTACCAACCACCCCAAAACACTGAACCGCCCTTTGAATTGAGGCCAGGGGCAAACATGCCCCCGACTGCCCTCCCCAGCCGCCAGGGCTTGGGGCAGACACCACACCAAGGAACCCCTGGGGACTTCCAGCTGACAAGAGGATGGACCCACACACCCAGCCCCGCACGGGGCTCTCTCGGGAAGGGGAACAGGCAACGGTCCCCGATGTCTCTCCCGACCCTGCTGGTGCCTCTCACCATCCCTAGAGTGACGGGGACACCGTCAGGACCGCCCGGTTCGGGGAGACCCGCGAGTAGCCGGCCCCACAAGCCGCTGCTGGAGACGGCGACGAGGGGCCAACCGGCCGGTCCCACCGCCCCCGGGAGAAGCACCCCGAGCACCGGGAAGCTGGGGGGGGCGACACACACCGGTGACGGGAGGGCGGCCCGGAGGGGGGACAGCGGAGCGCTCACCTGTTGGAAGCAGAAGGGCACGGTGAGGACGCTCACCCCCACGATGCTGTTTACCACGTTCATGATCAGGCCCCAGTTGGAGCCCGCCGCTGCTGCCGCCGCCGCCACCGCCATGACCCGCGGGGGGAGCGACCCCGTGGCGCGGGGCCCAGCCCACAGCTGCTGCCGCCGCCGCTACCCACCCCCCCACGTCCCCAAGTGACTCCTCAGCCGCCCGTACCCGCCATAGCGGTGAAC
>JANZLQ010000002.1:37346077-37376162 GCA_026212715.1 Elanus axillaris | reverse complement strand
CAGGACACCCCAAATATCTGCCTGTCCCCTCCCCAGCCCTAGCAGTGCCTGGCCCCCAGCAGCCTGGCACAGGGCAGCCCCCAGCCAGGGTCTAAAGGGGAAAGAGAGCAGCAAGAGCCTGGCCTGATGCCCAGCTCTGGCCCCACAGCCGGGAGGATGCGCTCAGAAGGGATGCGGGCACAGGAGAAGGTGCCAGCTGACTCCCTGGCCGAGCCACGGCACACGGGAGGCGAGGTGGGTGCCCGAGTTACGTGGTTCCCCCAGCACGGCCTCGCTCCGGAGGGGACGAGCTGCTCCCCAAGGCGCCTTGCACCTTCCCCAGGAGCCAAACCGCTCTCTGCAGGGTGAGGTGGCACATGGCCCGGGGGGGGCATGAACGGGACAACCCCTCCTGCAGCCCCCATGATGAACCAGCAGGACGAGGGGGTTTGCCCGAGCGGCAGCCGCGCCAGCCCCAGCATGCACAGCCGGGTGCCGAAACATCTCTGCAGCATGAGAGGGAGCGAGCGCAACTCAGCCTTGTGCGTGCCATGGGAGCGGTGCCAGGCCGAGAGCTGGCACATGCCCACCCCTTGCCTGGTGCCAAGCGGCGGGGGGGGGGGCCCATCCTGCTCTGGGAACACTGCCAGTGCACAGGGCCCAGCCTGGCAGAGCTACTGTCTGGCCCGGTGCTGCTAACAGTCGTCTGCTCGCTCTTGCCTCGTCCGTTTAGTGCAAAAGCGGTCGGTACCTGGGTACCCAAGGCTGGCGGCAGCCACCCACGCGGGCAGGGAAAGGGGAGCAAAGCTACGGGCAGGGAGATGCCAAAGGCTTCCCGTCACCTCTGCTACGCTGGGAGGCTGCTTTGGGCAGGCAAGCAGGCAGGGAGGGGTGTCCCAGCTGGCCACAGCTTCCTTCCCCCAGAGCCCCTAGCGCTCACCCAGGAGCAGGCTAGGACAGCAGCTGGGGGTGGTGGGGGGACAACCAGGCCCCACTGGGTGAAGGCTGAGGTTAAGCATTGGTTTCCCAGGCTGGGGACCAGTGTCAAGATAAAGAAAGCCAGGGCGCCCGGCTCCTGCTGCGACTATGGGGCTGCCCCTGAAAGGGAGTGAGGAGTAGCTGGGGAGGGCTGGAGACACCCCCAGCCCAGCTCCGCACGCCGGGGGGGGCTGATGGGGGAAGCAGAAGGGAGGATGGGGAAGGGACAAGCACCAATCCTGCTGTTCGGGGGTTTGCTCTGTATTGGAGTCTGCCGCTGCGCTGGCATGGCTAGGTCCGGGGCAGGCTGCACATCTCGCAGTGGTCCGTGCCCGGCTGGTTCATGAAGGTGCAGTGCTGGCAGGCCCACATGGCTGCCGACACGGCATGTGTCGAGCCGCCCATGGCACCGTACTCCTGTAGTCCTGAGATCTGGACACCGACTGTGCCTGCAAGAGAGAAAGCCCAGTCAGAGCAGGGGGGAAGTGCTGGGAAGAGGCAGGTGCCCTGGCTAAACCCAGAGCAAGTTTCCCATCCCAACCCAGGTGAGAACCTCCCTGCCGAGATGCTGCCCTTGGCCTCAACGCTGGCACCCAGCAAGGCTCCCAGGTGGTGACAGATCTCAGCCCCCCCCAGCTGAGCACTGCCGATCCCGCAGTGCAGTCCCAAAACCCAGCCCCGCTCCCTGCTCGGTGCAGCGGGAACTGCTTTCCTCCCACCCGACCCTCCACCAGCCTCCACGATGGCTTGAGAGCAGCGCTGCACAGCCGCTGTCTGGCTTGGCCCAGCCCTGGCCCAAGGGACCCCCTCCGAGAGGGACCCCCTTTCTTACTGCAGAGCTGCTCAATGGTGGCCCACTGCTCTGATTTTTTCCAGGTCTGTGCGAGCTCCTCATTCTTGGTCCTCACAGCTTCCAGCAACAAGCTGATGCTGTCCTGGAATTTGTAAGAGGCAAATCAGCGCTGGACACTCCTCTGGCACCTAGGCTTGGGCTGTGGCCAGGGAAGTGCCTCCCTGCCCTCCTCCACCAGCCACAGCAAGACAGAACTGTGAGTGTGAGCTGCTGTCCCTTTGAGGTGAGGTTCTCAGGCAAGAAGCAAGATGCGGTTTGTCCCTTCTGCTCTCCCCAGCATTCAGACATACCCCTAAAACCCAAACACTTCCCTTTCCTCTGCATGGAGAAGGTTATCGCCTAACCAGGCTGCAGTCGATCACCACACTGCAGGGTGCAGGAGAGCATGCCGGCGCTGTGGGCGCAGCCTGACTCCTGGGGGTGCAAACCCGCTGTGCCAGAGTGTGCTGGTGGCCAGCCCCAGCCATGCACACAGCTCCAGCCTGATCTCCAGCTGCCCAGGGTCAGCCTGGCTGCCCTGCACATGCGCAGTCCTCGGCGCCCTTGAAGCCTCTGGCAAACATGTGGCCCTTTTCGCTGGTGTGCTGCTTCTTACACCGGAAAGGTCCGGCAGTGCAGATGTGAACCGGGGGCTTGGGCATCTGCCAAGCTCCCAGTACCCAGCCAAGAGTGGCAGAGCTGCATAGCCAGGAAGTCGTTGGCCTCACCGAGATTTGGGGGGCTCTGCTCTGATCTTGTTATCATTACAACAAGAATTCCTGATTCTGAGATTTTAAAAAAATGTTTCCAGCTCTCAGAGCTGCAGCCAAGTTGGCTCTGTCCAGTCTGCGACCGTGCTAACAACTCCCCACCCCCTCACTGCTCTGAGCAGCGTGTTGAGAGTTACTGGTCTACTCAGGGGCTTTGGTTTCACTTTTTAAACCTTCTACCAGCACCTCAGCCTGGAAGAAGAGGCATTGGGGTAGGCGACACCCCAGGAGGAGCTCAGGGCCCTGGGGACAGCGACGCTGACCTGACCCTTTCCTCCACCTTACGTACCCGCAGAGGCATGACCTCGTTCGTGACCAGGAAGAGGAGCAGATGGAAATCGGAAATGATGTCTAGGAAAATGGAGGAAGTATTTTGGGACAGGTACGTGGCCAAGCTGTGGAAGTCCTAGAGAGAGGGGAAAGTAATAAAGAGATGTCAGTTCTCCCACATGTAACTTTATTTTTCTATTCAGATCCACTAACAGACACTGTAACATTCTTGTCTCTTCTGGGCGTTGCACTGGCTGCAATGTGCAGAGACCCTCCTAAAAATCAGATCCCAGGCTGGCTGACTGAGTTGCAGCTAACAACCTCCAGAGAAAAGGATCTTTGGGTCCACACTAGCTCTCCTGTCTGAGCACCTGAACAATCAATCCCAGCACATACAGAGTGGATCTCAGACCCAGAAGATGCTGAACAGAGGCCAGTCAGCTCAGCTCAAAGCCCAGTCCCTAAGGAAAAGAGGCAGGTGAGGACAAAGCAGCCCCTTCTTCCCCATCCTACCCTCTTCCTCTACTCTTGAACCCAGGGCGTCCTCAGAGATGAGGTCCAAAGCTGGCACGAAACAGCCAACCTCTCCCACTCTGCCCACAGAGCCACAATGGGCAGCGACCCCTTTCCTGTGATGACTTCCAGAGGGAAGCCTTTGACATCTTTGGCACGGCCTCCTTAGAGAAAGAAGCTGTTGCTGCTTTAAAGCAACTCGAGCCTTCTGTGTGCTGGTAACACCCAGCGAGTGCCTCGAGCTGTCCAGCAGCTGCCTCTGCTCAATGCTATGGGCCTCTTACAGTAAAAGGCCTCTGCATTTTAAAAATCTGTCCAGAAAGAGAAGTCAGTGCTCTCGGAGCTGGAGCAACAGACCCTAGTCTGCGAGAAGTGGGTCCCGTGCTGTCAGTGTGGGGCTGGAGCCCCCCAACCTCTTTGGCGCTGTCTGGGAGGCATCAGCCCTGGCACAGAGCGAGGAGCCCTGGTCCCCATCACCGAGCAGGCGGGGAGCAAGGCATCCAGCTGGCTGATCGGCATGCAGACGCTGCTCCGTGCAGTGCAGGAAGGTGTTTGGCAAGCACTGGACTGAACCGCAACGGGGTGATTTAAGGGCACAACTGCAGCCGTCCATTTGCAGATATTAGTAAGGGCAAGGGAGACAAACGACCTACTTGTATTAAACACAGCTTTGTTATGAATCACTCCTTACCTGAGTTTCTCCCAGCACATCGCGGTTCTCGATGGGGAATGGATTTTGAGAAATAGAAAAAGTGTAGACTGGATCCTTGGGAAAAGTTGTAGTAATCTAAAAATCCAAGAAAGGACAATCAGAGCACTGACAGCAGGAGAGGCAAGTGGGATATGGGAAGCAAGGCTCCTGAGAGGTGACAGCAGCCATGGCTACGCATTAGAGCTCAGGCAGGAAGACAGCAAGGCAATTACAGCAGGGATCTTCTGATGGCTTTTAACATTTAAAGTAATATTCCAATCAGCACACCCCTTAACTCCTGGCAATCATTTCTAACGAAGCTGGAGGGAGGTGTACTGAGCTCTGCCCTGATAAGAGCACAGCATGATGCCGTGGAGTGCATCCTTCTCTGCAAAGGTCACCAGGACCCTGCAGCTCCCAGCACAGCTCTGCCTCATGCCAGGCTGCTGCTGCTGCTGGGGGTGTCAGTCTGGGGGTCACCTGAACACCAAGGGGTGACAAGGGAGAGCATGGCCCCTGTGTCTGGCCACGGGGTAGCCAGGGGACCATGCTGCTCCACTTGGGCTGGAACAGGTGCCAAGAAAACACCTTTGCACTTCACTGAACAGTCACCCCACACTCTGGGTACACTCTTCCTGCCTCCTCCTTGCATCCTGTGCCAAAGGGATGGGGAACAGGGTAATACAACATTGTGCCCGCGTTACTGAGCTCACAAGCCAGCGTTTGGGCCAGCTTCTGACATTTAAACCAGTCCTGATTCTGGGGGCTTTAAAGTTTGGTGTCAGTTACTGACTGCTGGGTCCTGTTGGCGAGGCCCTTTGTAAGGAGAGATGCAGAAATACCTGCCAGGACAGTATTAACTGGAATAATGCATTTGTTTTGTTTTGTTTTTTAAGAGAGACAAAAAAAGATGCTTCAGAAATGCAGCTTTCCAGACTGCTCCTAAATGCATGTTCCATCAATCTCTTTTCATCTTAATTACACCCCAGGTAGCCCGGAAACAGATGCCTTTACTACTTGAGTAATAAATATGCTCCAGCGCTGCCGACTGGCACGGGGTGTCTGAGGACTTCGCACAATGGGCCCGTTGTTCTGGACACGGCGTTTCTCTGTGCAAGTCACACGTCCCAGTGTCAGCCCGAGTGCTGCTCTGATAAGTGATACACACAGCAGCTAATAAATGGGGAAGAAGGACGAGCCAGTGGAAGCCTCCTGGCTGCCAGCTTCCCTGTGCCCACGGGATACTGCCTGTGCCAGGGGCAGCTGGACCAGACCAGTTGCTCTGGGTGGATTTAATCGTTATTGGCACCACCTCTAACTCCAGCAATATCATCTGTCATCCAAATTATTTGCTCTCCTGCCTTCCACACCGTAACAGTTTCCTTTCAAGCCAAAGGGCAGAGCCGTGCCCCAGTGCCTGGCAGTGCTCACTCGCAGGCAGGCAGCAGCCCTGCTCCAGCCAAGCTGTGCTGTAGCGTGAACTCCCTCCCCCAAGAAAAGGCGTTTCTGTGCAACCAGCCTGGTCTGCTGAGTCACTAAAAGGAGATGGATTCTTAATTGCTGCTAAGAGACAGACAACTGGAGCTTTCTAATTAGCTCCACGTAAGGTAGCACCCGGCACACGTATCCATGGGGCTGGCTGCTTCCCCTGCTGCGTGGCTACATGCCAGTTCGGAGCCGTGATAAGACACCAGGCAGTGCCTTCCCAGGAAGCAACTGTGTTCCCTGGCACCACACCGATCCCAAGGAGCACTGCAACTACCCCAGAGTGCACCGCCTCCTGCACCTCTGTGCTAGAAATGCCTGGCAGCAGAGCGAAAAGGAGAAAGAAAGAAAATCTGTCTTATGAATCACCTCCAATGTGAATTTTAGAGGTGGGTTGAGAACTTCACTCCACCCTGACCTTCCCCTGCTGAAAGCAAACAAGTGCAATGAATACTTACATCTATGATTAGGTACTCAACCGGGAGCGGGCGAGCCAGCTGTGTGATCTCGTTGCCAAACTTGTCTATGTCCTGAAAAAAGAAGAGTCTAATTATTCCTCACCATGGAAGTCGTGTGAAGCCTAAGGGATCCTGCCTGCCCTGGAGACACCCACACAGGAGCCCGGGGATCCTTAGCTCTGGCAGATCACCGAGGGTGTGGAGAAGAACCTGCTCGTATGTGGCTGGGTGCTGTGGAGCTGCCCAATTCCCTGCAGCTCTTCGGGGCTAGGGATCTCTATAAGTCGGTAAGCTGGGACCTCTTGTTTCCTCGTGAGCTAAGGGAGTGTGTGGTCACAAACCACCTTGATCTTGTTTGTCTCAGTCATCATCACTGGAGGGGTGCCTAGCATTATCTAAGAAGTGTAAATGCCATTTAAGGAGCAGTACTGTCTTAAAAGGGAGGGACAGTGCCACATCTGCTTTCTCAGCCAAGGCAAACCTGCCTTTCTGCAAAACCGGCCACGAGTCTCTCATCCAACTCTTGCTTGGGAATTGGAAATCCAGGCACTTTCTCATACACAGACCTGAAGAGCCAGCATATCACAATGCATAAACTTGTTTTGCTTTGCCAGACGAATTGAACATAAAGTTTAATTATGGAGAAAAACGGCCAGCATATGTTCATTAATCATAAAATGACAATTAGACGTGATTTATGTCAAACATGCTGAGTTCAAACACAGCTTCAGAAATAAATTCATGAGAACTGACACTTTTCATTAAAGATTCTGTAAGAGGGGGTTGTATTTTCTACCTAAATCATCACTTAACATGTTATAAATCATTCACTGAGCCCCACATAAATCATACACCCATAATTTCCAATCAGGGACCCTACATTAAAGTTTACGTCTACTGAGCTCTCTGAAGTCCCAGTGGCTGGAAGCAGACCCAGAGCCGCCGCACACTGGCGGAGCCGTCATCCCAACACCTCGGTGGCTTTGGGGGACCTTGGCGAGAGGCCATGACCCCCGCTCCTCCAGCGGGTCCCCTGCGGGGTTTTGAGCAGCATTCCTTGGGCTGAGCCAGTGAGCACCATGCATCAGAGTGAGCTGCCCACGGCTGACACCCTCCTCTCCCGAGCCGTATTTTCTCCCGGAGTACGCCACTCCCCCGCTATCAGCATTTCTCGGTTACGCTAGTATTTACACAGCACAAATATGTGGTGCGGCAGCCAGCACGCCGCTCTCACGCTCTGCTCTCCCGGTACACCCAGACGGACATCGCCCAAGCAGGCTCTGGCATGCTGCTCCCCTCCAGGCAACAGCCCCCCTTCCTGAGCCCCCTCCCCAAGCATCCTCTGTCCCTAGGAACAGTTCCCTTTGTAAAAAATCTAGCTTCCAGTCTTTGAAGCTCCTTTTAAAAGCAATTCCGATAAGGATCTTTTCTCCTTGAACATGACAGGTTGTTGGCCCTGTGGTTATTTCAGCAACAAGCCTGGTGGCTCGTGGCCTCAGATCTCTCTGGCTCTGACAGGAGCAGGAGGAGACGTGGAGCCTTTTCAGGGAGATCACAGGACCTGAAAGCTAACCTGCTCCTAGATCTCGGTGATACCGCAAGAGTGAGGAATCAAATCCAATCAGACCGAATCAGCTTCCCAAACACAATCCTGTCCCTGCAAGAAAGAACCTGCAACAACTCACACATAATTAGCCCATCTGGAATTCATTTTCAAATCTAATTAAGTTCTAATATGCAGAAACATTTTTCCAGCACCTGTTCGCTTTAATCTCCGCCTCTGGGGATTTCCATGTTAAATGCCTTCTTTTTAATGTCATGCTGCTGAGGCCTTCAAGACATGCACTAGACTTACTACCAAACTGGAACCTCGCTCCCCGAGTCGAGGACATGTCCCAACCCTGCCCCTCCCCAGAGAGAAAAGCCCCCCTCCCCCCAGTACCAGCACTCTTCTCCAACCCCCATGCACCATTTTATTAGGCAATTAAGTTTTAAAGGCCTTAACAAACGTCAAGCTGAGAGAATTGCTGGGAGAAAAACATCTTCATCCTGAACTCGGCGGTCGCTGGGGCCCCAGCAGCACCTCTTGGCACGTTATTGCTGCAGCCCCAGAGCCTGAGACCCCCAAAGCCATGAATGCCCAGCGGCAACCACTCCAAAGGGAGGCCAGGAAGGGGTTAACGAAGGTGCAAGTATTTGGCTCCTGGACAAATATCAAGCAGCAAGGCCTGGAGGATGTGGACAATGAATCATCCCGAAGACAGAAGCAAACTGGAGATTGCATCAGGAGCTGCGATTAGAGCCTTTCAAACCACTGTTTGCAGGCAGAAGCTGTGAACCAATGAGGTCACACAGGGAAAAGGATGGGTGCACCCGCAGGGACCACGGCCGGCCGCTTCGCACACCTCTGCAGCACTGCAGGACGGCTGCAGCGGGAAAGGCTTCTGGGTGGCCTTGGGATTTTCGATTGAGGGTGAGGGAAGCAGCCAAGCGAGGAGCTCGGGCAGCTGTCAGCCAGGAGGGAGGCTCCAGCTCCATGTCCCACGGCCGGACAGCCGTTAGCATCCCATGCCGTTAAGTCTTCCCCACGGGTTCACTCTGCCGAAGGTACTGTGGAGCTGAGCAGCTGTCTGTCCTTTCTGTGTGTTAATAAAGCCCAGCCTTGCTCTTCCCTCTGCTGATTTCCAAGGGCTTTACTGGGCAGTCCTACCCCCTTGCACAGATAGAGCAGCTGACACACAGAAACGAAGCGACTTTTCTAAGAGCAAGCGATAGGTCAGTGAGAGTTGAAACCCTTCTCAGGAGACTCCTCGTGAGCTAATCAAGCATCCTCCTGCCCAGAGCAGCTGGGACATTTAAGGCTAAGAAGGCTTTTCCAGTCCAACACGAACCGTTGGTAGGAGGCCAGCCAGGGGAAGTCCTTCGCTGTTAGTGAAAACTCCCTGCAAAAGCCTCCACGCAGCCTGGCTATCGTGTCTTCCCTGGGAAGAGGATTTCAGAGTGAAGAGGTGGAAGCAAAGTGTGCCACGCTGGGGACAGCCTGGCTCAGAGGTCCCGTTTGGCTCTAATAAAAGCAGTGCCCTGGCTTTTTTTTAACAGATGACAAGCCAAGGCTCAGACACTGTCTCAGCCGTTGTAAATGCACAAAGCACACGCAGGACTCTATGAGGGCAAAGGGCTCTTTCACAACACTGGTGCCATTGTAAAGGGCTTTCGTCTTACACCATCCCAAAGAAACTCTGGGGGAATGTTACAGGCAGCTGTAAGATGCAATTCATTGCAAGGATGACATCTTCATGTTTACACTAAGCTGACACAAATACCTGTGATAAGAGACAAAGCCAGCCAGTCCCAAAAATCCAATTATTCAATTGTTTCAAAGGGTCCGTAAAACACAGCAACCTGCTTCCCCCATTTGGTGTGAGGTTGAGACACCCATGAAGTTAATGGTGGAGCAGAGCATGCAGGTGTGCAGGGAACAGAATTAGCCAATACTGCAGCATTGCAAAGTTACAGGCTCAGCAGATTGACCACAGGGAACTGGGAGCAGCCGGACAGCAGGCACAGGGTGCAGGCAGCCCAAGGGGAGGGATCACACCCGCTGGGGCACTGAGCACCATTTGCAAGCAACTTCAGCTTTGAATAATGAACTCATGGTTTGGAAGGTACATTCTTAGTGAAATCAAAATCAAAACGGTTATCTTCTAGAACCAGCTGGACAAAGGAGACTGCTTGAGGGCAGAAGACAGGGAATGGAAAATGCCCCATATGTAATGTTCAGATGGGCTCTCCCTCATCCAGCAGAGAAACAGGGTGAAGTGACCATTGCAACTTCGTCGCCTTTACTTGCAAAGAGAGCAGTTACCCCTACTTGTGTGTCTGTGTCTTGACAAGAGCGACTCCTTCATGAATTTTGTTGCACTGAACTCGCCAAGAAGCATGTGCCGGTTGCGCAACATTCGAATTGGAAACAGCGCTGCGCTGTGACGCTTCACAGACAACCTAGGAGGCCAAGGAGGATGTTTTCTTCCTTTGGCTAATCTTACCTGGGGAGGCATCTCAGAGACAAGTAACTTGTACTCATGGTCCCCAAAGCCCTCGACTTTCACACTAGAGCAGAAGTCTAGCCTTCATGAGCCAGGAAAGCAACGGCCGCATGTAGAAAGCGCATACTGCCAATTCCACTGGGGTGGTTCCTCTAAGCAGCAGGGCTAGTGGCCAACATAAAGAGAATGGTAAAGAAATACAGAAATCACAAGGCTAGAGGCTTAGGAAAAACGCCTCGCCTCCTGAGGCAGGACAATGCTGGTGCCATCAGTTTTCCTATTTCCATGGAAGAAAAGCCCATCTATGCTAACGCGCCATCGAGGTGAGTCACGTTCAGGCAGGAACAGCTGCAGCCCCAGGGGACGTGGTGGCCCCTTGCTCCCACTCCACAAACACAAACGTGGTGCAAACTGTGGAAAAACAGCTCGCTGACCAAAGACAGACATTCCTCTCCTTCCAGGCACCTCTTTGCCTGTGCAGTAAAGTCCCTGAAGCTGCAGCTCTCCTGCCTGCAGTGTGGGTCCTTCTCGCGCCTGCAGCATAACCAATCCTGATGCATTTCTTAACAGTCATTGCTGAAGTAACAACACCTACTATGAGCAGAGGTACAAGATGTCTTCTTCAAACAATGTGACTGTAGCACAGTTGTTGGCTTACACTTTGCTGTAGATGAAAACAGCAGCACCTTTTCCTATTCACAAAGCCAAAGGTGAATCTACTGCACTACCCTGCTGTAGACAGATACAAGAGTTCAATAGATTTTGCCTTGCATCTGGATGCATAGTTGTTCTATAAATACATCCACACTACACAAACATTGGCCTTCTGGTTCTCATCCAATCAGAATAAATTTGTATGGCTCCTTTCATCCTAACGGGCTTTTCAAATGAATACTTGCATATTACATAGAAATATATATATACGGACTTTCTACCAGTGATAGCTTCTCAGTCCAAGACAAAATGTAGCAACGACTCAAAAGCACAGCTTTCCGCCCAAAGCTAGTTGGCAGGGCAGCACACAGGGGAACCCCCGCATCAAGGGCTGGGGACAAAACTGCTCAGCTCCCGCAAAGGGGGAGCGGGGTGCTGCACCACGAAGCAGCTGTCCTCTGCTATGAGGCCAAGCACTGGACTCCTGCTCCTCATACTGTATTTAACCAATGCTTTGACACCATTGTTGTCACCAACCCAGTAACTATGAGGTAGTGTCTCTGACCTCAAGCCTTGCACATTTAATGAGACCCCAAAGGTTTTCAAAGCCAGGAGTGACTAAGCTTTCCGTTGATTTAAGAACATTCCAAAAAAATTAAGAGATCCTACAGCCAAACACGTTTAAGGCTGAAGGACAATTACACCCACCAGAGCGGTCCTCAAGCCTTCCTTGAGCACATCATGAAAAAGGCAATTACGGATAGAAGTTATAAAACATATGAAATAAGCTTCAGCCTGACCCAGTGAATCAGTGGTTCATGGAAATTTCCACAGAAGGCTGGAGCCATCAGTTAGCATTTTGTTTATCTCCCTGCTTCAGATTACGAATGGGAGTGAAGACCTTATAGGAACACCCACTGGCTTCCTGCTACTCCGAACACCCAGGGTGGCCCACATGTGGGACACAGACCTACGGGACCTCCTGCAAGGCTGCACCCTGACTGTGGCACAGCACGGGCTCCTCTGGAGCAGGACTGCAGCACGCCAGGAGATGATCTCATCTTTGCATTCAGGGCCAACCCTTGCACAATTGAGCTCCACTGTATCTAAATCAGACCTGGCTTATCAGCTCCTAAGAGCAAGCTGTCTGCGTGCTAAGGAAAAAGGCACGGATTCCATCTACCTTTCCTCTCAAGCACTGAATTTAGCGAAGAGGTCTTCCTCATTTTCAGGTGGTTTCAAGACAAGCCAGCAGTTCAGCGTTAAGGGGTGCAGGGGGAAGGTGGAGTCTCACAGGCTAATTCACCCAGGCCAGCATTTCCCGGTCTCAGGTTCAGGGCATACAAGAGCATTTGCACCAGCTTCATTTCTGTTGCTGGTGCACAGTACGTTCATTTCTGTCATCCCAAATGATGGTAGCTTTGCTTATCCTATGCTCCTTAATGGACAGCTTTAATACAGGTGGCAGGAGCACTGCAGGCTGAGCGGGCTGTGAATATCAGACGCAGACAAGAATGAGACAACTAACTTGGGTGATGGATGGCTAATTAGTTGGCAAGCAGTGCCATTAATTAATTCCTCTGTCCTTGCTCACGGGGCACCAACATACACACGTTTGAGAAGCAGTGGTAATAACCTCCACAGAGATCCTGTCCCCAAGTTTCTAACTTGGCCCTGCAGATACAGGGGGGGCTGAAGATCTCCAGGAACAACTGTCAAGGGAATAATGACAGTCCATTCATCAAGCTGTACTGAAAACTGCAGCAGAAAAGTTAGCAGCAGCGCTCTTGCACGATGCTTCACGTAAGAGTATTTTGGATCTGCTCTGGATGCGCATATCCCCTGCTGCTCCTCAGTACCAGTTTTTGGAGCTTCCTGTCTGACCTAAGAACAGGACCTGGGCACAGGCAGTAACCCCAGTACTCGATGGGAAAGCCAGGGGCGCACCCTGGTCCTGCCCTGAAAGCCTTTGCACCTCCTCTTGTTCCAGAGAAGTGTGCACAGGGCTGTCTCTCCTCTTGCTGCACGAACTATGCTATATTTTGTTGCACCCGCTGCCCAGTTGGTGCCTATAAGCGTGTCATACACAAGCGAATCCCTGGCACCGCATAAAGAACCCATCGTTTTCACCGCACCATTTGTGCTAGCACATATCATACGGCTGTGCAGTGGAGGAAGCTGAACTCAGCTGGGGATTAAAATCAACAGAGAAGCATGGCAAATACTGCCAACAAATACGGAAGAGGTGAATTCAGAGCACTTGCTACAGGCTCTCGGTGGATCACTGCAGACCTCATTTAGAAGCTGGACAGCCAATGGCTACTGCTGCACCGGAAACCATAACAGCACGTTTATGAGGGGGAAATGGAGCTTATGCAATTACTTTGCAGACATGTGGTGAACGGTTACTACTGAAAATAGTTCAGACCTCAAAGACATCCTTTCCTGAGCTGGCCATACTGATTTCCAGACATGTGGCAGAGCTGTTTTTGCAGCTCCCCCCAACCCCCAGCACACAGCCCTTACCTTATAGAATACATCAGGCACATACTGCTCACTGCTGGACTCCTTGGCATAGCCCAGCTCTGGTGCATCTCGGCAGGGCAGCAAACACTCATCTCGAACCAGCGCCATGCACTGATTTGAGACCTGGTACCCCTCGAAGTGGACCTGGTTGTCGGGACCACCTGGAAGAGAAGAGGCTGGTTAAAAATCCCACATGAGCTTGATTTGCCCAGTGTAACTCAGAGAGGCATGACTCAAAGAGCAACATCAAACATGACAGTCTTGCTAACAGCAAAGAACAGTGAGAAGAAAACACTGGTGCTGCTGCATGGGAAGTACTTCTAGGCAAGGATCCCCTGCAAACTCTGCATCTATTTAGTAACACACATTTTCACAGCTAGCCTAACAGGACAGACCCCTGGAGTGACAGCAAGAATGCTTTGCCAAGAGCTTAAAGGAGGTGAAGCTGCCCTTTCAGAAGGCTCCGGATAGCATCACCCTCCCACTACCCTGCAGGTATCTTCTCCCTTTCAAAATGAAAACCAGGCACACAGTTCCTGTGAGCCTGCTTCATTTCCAAGGAACCATGAGCTGCAGTTTCAGGGTTGGTCATCTAGTAATGTCAGCCATAAGAAGAAAAAGTGTTTTCTCAGCCTGTAATGGATGGCTTGGTGGAAATCTGACATGGAAAGTGGAAATTAAGACCCTGGCTCACTGATAGATCACATGCTTGGCACTTCAATTTGGATAATGTAAGCAACATCGAGTCATATGTCATTAGAATACAACTGGAAAGAGAAGATACAGACAGATGGTAGGAAGACGTTACTATTTCCAAGCCTAGGAATTCAGGAGGGGATAGGAATTAATCCATGTAGAGGATTTAAAGGCAAAGTTGATGCAAACTACCCAGATATATTTATACGGCACAAAAGGAAGGAATCAAGTGTTTAAATAGAAACCTGATGGGCTGATTTAACAGAAGAGAATGAAACTATCTGGAACAGAAAAGAGGAAATATTCGTTTTCTACCCTTTGATCTCTAACCTCAATCACTCACTGCTCCAGAACAAACACTCCTAGAAATTAAACATAGACCAAGACACAGGGAAGGTCTGAACAAAAGTAGCCATCGTTTTCTCAGTTTCTGTTTAAAAAAGCAGAAATAAATAAAAAAAAAAAAGACAGAGATACACATCTATCTTTAATGAAAGATGGATGCGTTTAACAGTCTGGAATGTACAGGCAGCTGTCCGATTGCATGGGCCTGTTAACTGAAAGAGTGTTTTCACTGAAAAAGGCTCTGGGAACACTTACAAAACCTGGGCTCAGAGGAGGCAATATAATATCACACTTTCAGTTTTTACGTTGGATGCTATTTGGGAGTCATGCGTTTTTTGAATTGTGTTAAATAGACCCAGAACCCAGCGTATCTGCTCCAGGGAAAGTTTAAAGGAATACATGTGTCATCCCATGGAGAACAGCAGATTGAACTTCTAACACTACAACTCTCCCAGCACATGCCAACATCTCCTCTCGCAGCCCGGGCAGTGCAGACTATTCCACACTGCCTCTGGAGACTCGCTGTGAAAACAGCTATAATCTGAGGTGACAAAGCAAAGCATTTTGCAGGCTTCTCTGTTTTATTCAGGCAAACAAAAAATGTTTCCATGCACAGAAAAGCACAGCATCCTACGTAAGGGTTTCCCTGACAGCGACACAAGGGAGATAAAGGTCCCTTCTTTATGCTGAACCAGCCAGAGTAACTTTCAGGATCCGGATTGCTGTGGTTCTGCACTGCCGCTTTCAGGCAACAGAACTTGGAGATTAAAGATTCGAAACAGAAAAGTGAGCAACAGTTATCCCCCTGGCTGCAGGCAAAAAAATGCTTTCTGGATCGGAGAGGTAGATGTGCCATGTCTGAGCCTCAATTAAGTTTCCTGCAGGGGACAGGGTAAATAATTGTAGAGAAGATAGCACAAAGAATGAAAAAGTAGTTTACTTGATAGAGCAAGGCAAACCCCTTGTTAAATACGACAAATGGGGACCAGGACATCTGATGACTTCTGGCAGAGCTGCATATTCTTCTTCTATTAACAAGAAATAGTTCACGTGTAACCCAGAGAGCTGGGGCAAGCCGAGGCCAGTTTATACCTGTAGCCACAACTGTGACAAACTTGGATCCAAAATGACCATCTGGAGAAAGGCGACAGATGTTGGGCTGCTGGTTCTGGAAATTTCCAGCTGTGATGCACTCTTCTGCACTTAGATAATATGTGTCCTGAGGGAAGAGCAGAAATGTGAATAAAAAGGACAACGCAATGTAGCCTAGACCTATTTCCCTGGTCTGCAGCCAAAGAAAACTACCAACACCCTAGTAAAACATGCTTTCGTAGAAAGTTGCTGCAGAGACTGGGAAAAGAATGCGACATGTCAGGTCCCCAGCCCTGAGCCTGGCTCTCGACAGAAGGACTGTCCCACTTCTCGTTCCACCCACCTTTACACACCTTTTTTTTTTTTTTTAACGGAGTTTCATTTTCCAAATAGGGCTATCATTGAATTTAGAATTACAGGAAGCTGACATGGTCAAAGTTTGAGCCACGTATATCTCACAAAGCCCAGCCCACAGGAACATCCTTTGACTGAGTCACTTTTGCTCACTGAGTTTGCACCTCACATTACCCCATTCCCTCCACTCTACTAAATTTTCTTAAACCATGAGCACCATTTTCTTAAAGCAAAGTGGGTGAAGGACTGCAGGCAGCTTTGCGTACCATCTAAACAGCTTCAAAACCCTAACAGTGCTCTTCAGACTCAAGCTCCTTTTCCTTCAGAAGCTTCTGAAAAACCCCATTCACAAGGATTCCAGTCCCAGCATCACCTCCAGCCCTGTGCTGCCCTGGCTCAGTACTCTGCTTGGCACAGCTAGGGTTTAAGCTATTACACAAACCCTCAGTACCAGCAGTTGTAATTAGCTGCACACTTGAATCTCACCTTGTTTCTGCTGTATCGAACAGTCCCTTTCCGTGTGTCTTCAGAGACCAGATCAGTAAATATCCAGCCAACCTATAAAGAAGTGTTATGAAGAAAGTTGCTTTAAGAAAAAAAAGGAGGAAAAAAAAAAAAAAACCACAACCAACCCAAACCAAACCAGAAGAGAGCTTATACATTTTCTCCTAGCAGGACAAGATGTTCTTGGCTTCTTGCACGGCCCTGCTGTATGCTGCCTGAAGGAAATGGCTCTCCCAGCTGTGCCGGGCTCATTTGAATCCGATTTCCAGGAGCAGCATGCCAGCTGGCTGGCCGGGGGCACCTGCAGCTTTATGTTTCACTATGGAATATTTTTTCATGGAAAGATCTGGAGGCTGCAAGAGGCCTCTCAGCCGCTACCTCCTCCCACCCACAGCAAAAAGCATTTCCTATTGAGCATTCAGAGCAAAGCAGCATCAGGAGCGCCAGCAGATGACAAAGCAGCTCACATGATCTCATTTTGAATCTCGCAGTCACTAGTTAAGATAAAGCTCATATGTTCCCACTGGAGTATGATTCATTCCAAATCAGTCTGCTCCAATCCAAAAAACACATTCCTGCTTTCTGCATTGTTTGCACATAGGAGTATAGATGCATACACACACCGCTGCGTGAACCCTTCTACACACATGTGCTAAAAACAGCTCTGATCAGCCCCCTCGTGACCAGCTCCCACAGCATTAACCCTTCAGAGGAAGAACTGCTGATTCAGATTCCTAGCAGAGCCCAGACAGACAAAAATCTGCAACCAGCAGCAAGTTATGTGTTAAGTCATATTGATTAAAAATATCTGATGTGAGAAGCAGAGAAAAAGCATGGAAATAAATAACACACACAGAAGCTTTGCTTCAGACACTGGCAAAAGGCTAAAGATCTTATCTTCAGAGAACAAAAGACCTCACCACAGATGTTTATAGTCTACTGTACTGAGTCTTTTCTGATTTGTGTTTTCTTTAGCAAGTCAAATCTTGTTTGTGTACATCTCATTCCTGGCATTCACACGACACCAGAAGATTTCCCAAACCGGAAAATATCAGTACAGGCTTGAGAGGTGTCAGCAAACCAGCAGATCCCAACACCCATACGTCCTGATGGGATGATTGACAGGCTGCGGGCACGAGGGGAACAGACGACTGAGGCTCAGCTGCTGGGGGACCTGCACCTCTAAACCAACGTACAGATTAACTTGCCACAGCCTGCCTCAGCAGCATCAAGAGAAGGGACCCCACAAAGGAGAATTAAAAAAAAAAAAAAAAAAAAAAAAGCAGGAGCCTTGGCTCCTGGAAGTGGAGCGCAGATTCTGTCAAAAGGAAGAACAAACTCGGAAGGCAACTCCAGCTACATCTGTGCCAAATTAGCACTCACCAGGGAGATGCTACCAGGAACGGCTCCTATTTGAGGAGAAATAAAGGGAAAATTGTGTTTCTGCTTCTTTGCTACTCCCTTTGATGTCATTCATGACAGAGGACTGCTGACTTCAGCTGCACAGCCCTGCTAGATGCTTGTGCTCAGGAAAATGCTCTCATTTTGTTTTTTCATACCTAAAAGCATAAGAGCTACCGACACTTAAGCTAGATTTCCCCGTGGAGCTGAAGAGAACTGCCGGTGACTTTCTTCATTGCCAAACAAAGATGCATGAGATCCGACAACATCCTAACCTTTCTCAGTCCAAGCTTTGCAGCAATCTCATCCACAACCTCAGCTTTTGGATCTTCCAGGATCTCCAGGCTGTTTTGTGTACCAATCTGCAGCAAAGAAACACTTGCTAGTAAGACAGAACAGGAAAAAACATAGTACACAGCCATTGTCAGTAATGAGGCAGAGGATGGAAGCAGAGGTCTAGGCTGCCCTTCAGCTTTACCACTGACTGGTTTCACCCCAGAGACCTCCTCTACTCACGGACCCATCCTGTTAGCGAGCCAAGTTTGCAAACTATGTCAGGGTTTATGAATGAAAGACTCGGCATTTACAAACAGGCCATTGCTGTTTCCGAGCACGTTGGAAAAGGCAAGAGATTATATAATTTTTCCAAAGCTCTGCGTTCAACCTGCCAGTTTTGTACCGCCGTTTCATTTGTTTGAATCTTTGTGCAGCAGAGGCAGAAATCCAGTGAATCCAAGAGCCCACACCCAGGCCTTTTCCCCCACGCTCTGGAGAACATGATTCCATCTGGGTGCGTTTCAGATGCAAGCTTTCTCGTGTGGCAAGATGCCGTGTCAAGAAGCCCAGCAGACTGCTTGCCAGGAGAGCAAAAGCTTCCTTACTTTTACCGTGCACAACTAGAAGCAGATGAACTTCCAAAGCAGGGGCTTAACAGTGATACTGAAACAATAGAGGGCACGGCTCTGCTCATATGGGAAAGAAAGGGAAGAACTTATAAAAGGCTTGCAATTCTGCTCTCACACACACACTCCCAAAGATCCATTTTTCTTTTTCCACTGACAAATCTCTTGCATTTTACTCTAGCAACCCTGCAGAAATCATCAGGAGGAAGAAAACATATGACCCACCACAATATGTTTGTACACATAGTGTCTGCACTTTTCTAAGCGACTTCGGTCAGTAGTGAAGAAGCCAGTAGGCAAACTCAACTTCAAGCTGAGCCTTGTGTCGTGGGCAGAGTGGCTTTTTGCATTTGCCATCTCCATTTCCAGCTCTCCGATGGCAAAATACAGCTTTTGGGTTCCCCGGGAAGCCAGACTTGGCGGGACCTGCTCTGGCTGTGGCCTCCCCGGAGGACTTGGCAGTGCTGAGTGCGGTGTCGCGTGGTGCCGTGCACCATCTAGCGGGGACTCCGGCTGCTCCGAGGCATCAAATCTCATCCTCGGCCTCTCGATCAAGGCAGCAGACTTCATTTCTGTCTAATTAAGCTGCTTACATTTTCCCAGAGAGCCGATAAGAAATTGAAGCAAGGGCTGCAACATTTTTCCTAGTACAGAATTTGTTTTCAGGCTGTTCTGTACCATAACCTTGGAAATCCCCTATTCAAGGAAACATGTAAAATGAAATCTACTATTATGATGTCTCTCTAGCTTTAAATCATCTGAGCACGCAGTAATGTAAAAGAAAGTGTGAAAATAACAAAAAGCAAAACTGGGCTTTTAAGTTCTTTCAGTGGCAATAACTGACAGTGACATTAAAGACATAAATCATAACATCTTTTTCATGGGACCATTTTCCTTATGGAGCTGCAGTCGGTGAGATTTCCCAAACAAAAAAGTGTTTCTGTGTTCCCCGACTATCTTTATGAATCAACACTGACACCAGGGCACCCAGCTTTTACCTGTGGGGGTTCATAGATGGCAGCAACCTCCGCCCGGATCCCCAGAGGGATGTCTTTGTGCTCTGTGTACCGGCCATATAGATACCCAAGATGTTGATTTCCTGTCTTCCGCCAGAAGTCTAGGAAGCGATCTGCAATTGTGTGGTTCTCAAACATGATGTTGTCAACATGCCTGTATTTCTGTTTGACAAAGTTCAAGTGTCAGGCCATCCTTGACTAGGTCCATTTACTTTGCCTATCGCCAATACTTCCCAGCTGCTTAGGACGCACACCACCCCTCACAGCTGAATCCTGCCAAAGCAGGGACAGGGAAAGCTAGCTGGCTCCCTCCCTCTCCTCTCTGCTGCCTTCAGCACCGCTCTCCTGCCCAGCAAGCGGAACTCACCACAGGCTGGAGTGCAGGAAAGCACTGAGCAGCCCCAGCACCCTATTAGCTTGGCTTCTTTACTAGGGCCTTTACCCCAAGAGCCTTTGCAACTAAAAAAAAAAAAAAGACAGTGAAATTTAAGAGGAAACAAGAAGAAACAGTGGGTAGCCTTTTGGATCCCCTGAGGAAAAAAAAGTGGAGATTCATCACTAGTGGTGCTAGCTCAGATGTCCTCCACGTTATGAGGAAACTGCTGAACCAGATAGATTTTGGAGTCCTTTTCTGCAAGGACTGAAGACCTTAACAGCCATTTCCCCCACAACTGCCAATACGCAAAGGTGCCTTGCTCCAAGTTGGCTGTTCTTGAAGTCGACTCTCCAAAAATAAAAGTCAAGTCCCTTCTCAGCTTTAAGCACGAGGGCTCCCGCGAGCTCCGTCTCACCTGTCTATTGAGAGTGATGGCACTTGGCTGACACTTTGTGCAAATGCCTTCTGGCCAAGGAGGGTGCCCTTCACACCCTGATTTGATCTTACAGCTGATGTTTTCCAGGGCAACAAATTTCCCCCTGCAAGAAGAAAAAGAGAAAGCCACTGTTACCACAGTAAATGCTTTTGGGTCTCAAAAAAAGCAAGTGGCTAGAAATATCGCAGAGGAAGCAGGGCAGAGGAGACATGGAGGCACCAATGCCTTGCACCTTCAGAGGATCTCAAAGCACCCTGCAAACTCCCATGGATGGATGCTCCACTCCTGCAGTCCCCAAGTAAACTTTGCTGCCCACTTAGTGAGGGAGGTCAAGAGGCCAACATGTGCTCCCCAACCCAGCTCCTAAACAGATATTTGAGCAAAAGCAGAGACAGAAAACTCTTGGGACCCTGCTTAAATAATTTACACAGCACGTGGGAAGTAATAGATTATACCACTAGGGCAAATTAGAGCTCCTTTCATGTGCACAAGGCTTCCTGCAAAGGGAAGTTCAAATAAAAGTATTATGGACTTGAGCTGCATCTCACAAAGACATTAAAAAAATCCCAACGGCATTTAGGAATAGGAGGGAGAAGGTTATACCTCTGCATAAGTTATGTAAAGGAGCTGCATTTCAGAACACCAACATCACTGAAGGGGACTTTAAATCCTTTGCTGAACACATGCGCCACAGCGAGGTGTAAAGAAATAAATACTTCTTTCAGCTCTTCCTCTCTGCTCAGCACTTATCTGGCCTGTGTCACCACAGCATCCTCCTCTCCATCATGGGGCAGGACGCCTTATTTTCCAGTTACTGGGCAGCAAGCTACAGCACCACGACAAGAAAGGGTTTCACTAAGAACGCATGGAGCATGGGACAGAGCAGAATCAGGCCCTGAGGAATGTTAAGCTTGTCTTTCTGTCCTAATCACATCTGTAGGGAAGAAAAGCTATTGGTGAATAAAAGCTCCCCAGGTCCACCACAGTCTCAGTGCCTCTCCACAAGGTTTGAGATCCAGGCTTGGAGCTTGGTATAATTAGGCAACCTGTTTCCTTCCATCTGGCCATCTTTCCCCATCAGTAGTGTTTCCTGGAAGCAATTACATTGCCACAGGAAAAAAAAAAAAAAGAAAAAAAACCCAAAACCAAACCAAAAAAACTCCAACAGATTTAATTTTTTTCCCCTGCCCTTTTTTTTTCCCCTTTTTTTTAATGTGGTGTTTTCACCTCAGTTTGCCATTCAATAGTTGTATTCAACACTACTTTGGTGAGATCTGTCTGTACTTTCATTTGTATTTTAAAAAAGGAGCTACAACTAGATTCCCTTAAACACAGAGATTTTCTTACTTGTCTGCCCCTCCGGTCAGCTTCCTGATGTAGGCATGGAAGGACATATGCTTCACAGGAGGTTCCAGATGGTTTAAATAATCCTCATCAAAAGGCTGCCAAAAACACCACACAAAGAAAAGCCAGGTCAGACACCTGTCTGATAATACATTGATCACTAAACAAATGGATGTTCTAGAGTCAACCCCAGTGGCTCTCAATGTGGAAACAATCAAGAAAATTTAGGCTCATTTTCAAGGCAGCTACTACTGCGATAGAAACAGTGGGGCTCTACAACAGTGAGTTTTATTATCGCCTCCTACTTTTATAACAGATTGGCTCCACAAATCAGAACAAGCCTCAAAGGCAAAATGCTTTTTTCCTTTCAATATCTAACAACAAACAAAAAGCCCAGCTGCTCAAACAAGGCCAAAGAACTTCCAGAGCACACGGCAGGGAAGCGGGGGAACAGCCATCCTGGCTCGCAGCGACTTCTGAGGGATCACTGCCTCATGCCATAAATTATACAGCTTAGCACATTTGTAGGCGTTACTAAAGCTGCCTTCAACCCGAATAATACGTGGTTAAACTGGGAAGTGCTGGGATCCATGAGAGAGGGATGAAAGAAGAAGATCCAGGCAAGAGTGAAGAGGGAGGAAAATTGGAGCTTTTCTAAAGCACTTTCTGTTAAACTCGTTACTGCAGAAAAACAGAGCATTAACCAGAATAAACCCAGGGTCACAAAGGCCTAGAGCTTTAGCAATCCTGGATGTGAGCTGGCACCTTTGACAGTGCACGGCAGGATTCTGACCCAGAGCTGCCGTCTCTATGGGGGCAGCGCTCTGAGGAAAAGCATTCATACTGGAAGAAACCACATCCAAGAGGACATGCTTTTGTGTGACTTTCTAGAGCACCTTCTTGGGGCTCTTACCTCCAGCGGTACACAATGCACACATTTACCCAAGGGGCCATGACGACACCTACGCAAAGAGAAACAGAAGCAGTGTTAACTCTTATTTAACCAGGGAGAAGTTGGATGGTAAAAGTTGCTCTAGACTAACAGTTGTGGTGTGGAAGATCGATACAATCATACAGCTCTGAGCAACTCTCCACCCACTAGGGAATATTACAGAGGGGTCACCACAAGACAACTTCACATAAAGAGAGAGCAACCGCTTCAGGTTAAATCTGAGATGAAACCCTCCTAATGTCTGTGTTGCTGGCAAGTGGCTCTACTCTCTGAACAGCCATGTGAACCGATGTCAGACCACGGCTTCTCAAGTTTTACAGCCCTGCGTTGGGGTTGTGTTTCAATTCAAAGAGTTTTAAATCTACGTCACAGGGCTGGCCTGTGTGGTTTTAACAAAAAGACAACCAAAACATTCATCCTTTATCAGGCACTAGAGGATGGCCTGGAACAAACAGGGAAGCATGTGTTTATTGGACACAGAAAGACCCGCTGGGTAAAGTTACAAAACAGAGGGGAAAACATCTCCTTTCGAGGCGATCACTTTTAAAAAAAAACACACAACAAAACAACAAAAAAATCCCCCCACACTTCTGCCCCAGCACTAGGTCAGTGCTAGTTTTCAAAGGCAGGCCTCTAGAGAGGAGCATGGATGTTGGCTCTTCTAAAGACAAAATGGATGGGATCCAGTTGCAGCATTGCTTTTAACAAAGTATTGTGGCAGATAATGTACATAAAGGACCACTAAATGCTGCTAATGCACTCAGCTGAACGCCAGCATCCCTTCATGTTTAGATTGATATGCACTCACAAATACAGGAACAAGCCCAGACACACTCTTTTTATCATAAATATCCACCACTGTGCTTTGGCTCCCTGCTAAGAACAATACCTTCATTTATTCTTTTGAAAAATGTGGTCAAGTTAAAGACAATGTTTTTGCCATGGAGTGGTGGGGTTTGCCTTTATTGTTTCGATAATGTGACATTTTCCTCATTTATCATCAGCCTGAAAAGGTTAGATAGGATTTGCCATGTAAAGGCTACATCTCTCCAAACTTCCTTGCTGCTGCAGCACTAAAGATAAACCATATGGAAGACAACACAATGGGGAAGGGCGAGCTATTCTGTTTTAGAAAGAATTCCTGGTTGCCTTTAAAAATTTCTCTCAAGCCCTTGCAGAAGTTACTTTGCAGAGGGGTCCAGCCCCAAGCAAACAACCAGTACAGACATCAGGCCAGGAGTCAACTGGGACGTTGTTAATGATAAGCAATAAAACCCAACCATCTAGACAGAGGACATTTTAGCAGCATCAGTGTAGATTTACGGTGGTATTAACTCACCATTGTATTATTATTACTTTTACAAAAAATACAGGCTGCTTTGTTTACCTAAGCCTCTTGCAGCTAAGAGTTTTGGCAAAGCTAGACTTTGTTGCACTTCTGCGAGCAAAATGGACTCCCTGGTTTCACAGAAAGGTTTGAAAGGCACGTGATGGAAAGGAAGCCAAAAATTAAGGTGGCAGACACCCAAGTCCCATTTCCACGTCTCTGCCATTGGATACTTCCACTCATTCCCTTCACTGCTGTGTTCTTCCTTTATGAGGAGTGGCTGGATCTGAAGACACAGAAGTGCTCCTGCTTGGGACATCCTAGGTGACGTGCCACACACACTCATCGCAGTGCCGAAGACAGCGATGCAGAGTTTCATCGGCTCTGCCCAAGCAGGGAGAGACTGCATGGCAGCCAGAAAAGGCAACACAGCTCCGGTCTCCGCTCTTGACAGAGGAGCTGCCTGTGATTTAGAAAACGAATCTGACCTTGATGTTCACCCGCTGCTGGCTGGGTGGTGCTGAGACAGCAGCTCTGGCTGAAAGCACATTTCCCCGTCCGCACCCCTCCTGCGAGATGGAGACCTGGCCCTGCTGCCCCGCACGCCCGTCACCTCAGGACCCAAACAACAGGGAGCTACATATTGAGACCATATGGAACAGAAGCTACGGCAGACAGCAGGCCCCTGCTTATTAAGCAATATGCCACACACAGAGCATAACCTAGTATTTCTACACAGCACCGGCTGCCAGGACATCCTGGGGAAGAATTCAAAGTATTCATTTTAATCTAGAGAGCTCCAAATGTTTTAGGAGCACAAAATATACGATCACAAGTCCCATAGCAGGGGCCACCTAGATCAGAACAATAGATGCTCTGAATGAGTCCTTCCTGGCAAAGACCCTGGGATTTTGGTATCTGCTTCCTTCCTCAACTCACCAGAGCTCAATTTAACCTTCCTGGACAATGGCAGGGGCTGTTTTCCCTTGTGAATGTTTCAAAGGCAGTGAGGAATGGAGCAGTGGCTCAGAGGGCAGTTCCCATAGCACACTTCCTGGCTGCTGGTTTCAGACAAGATGTTACAAGCTCTGGTAAGGCACAGATGCATCGCCAGAAGCAAAGTCCACCTGTACTTACAGCTGCTGGTCTCGATTTCGGTAAATCTTCCCATCCTGTTTGATCAGATACTGGTCGATCTCATCTTCCACCACCTGAGGTGCCCCCACAGGCCGCAGGCCTTGGGAGACAGAGGTGTCCATGGTCTCTGAGGAGCAGCCAGCCGGGCTCGAGGGGTAGAGAAATAGCATATCACCATGCCTATGGGTGTGGAAAAACAACACACAGGTATCAGTAGTTGCTTCTGGGTAGCAAACCTCCCAGACCACCGAGGAATGTGTAATCTATCCCAAACTACCCACAGAGTAGCAAACGTGCAGTCCGAAGCCATTCCATTAGCCACCTCTTTCTGCTGCTTTGGTCATTTGCACAACAAATGCAAATCTTTTCATCAGGAGACAAGACCGAGGGAAAAAGATGAAGAAAAAGGTGAAAGGAGCCTATGGAGAGAAGTGACAGCACCAGCGGGAAAAAGGACTAGTGTGGATCCTGTGCACATCAAGTCACAGTCTTCCCAAGGCAGCTGCCAGCACTGACACATTCAAGTGACAAGTTGCAAGCGGTGGTAACAGCTCTTGTATTTTAACTGCTTTAACATTATTCCTGACATGAACAGAATTAAGACATCCCCAACCAAACATGAAGCTATGGCACCATTTGGCACCTCTGATCTCCCTCGGCACCTGGCTACAGAAGGCACGAACTCTGGCTTCTGCATAGGGGACTATCAGACTCTGCCATTGATGCAGAAAAAAAGGATAGCATGAATGAAAGCAGGGATGAGGGAGCTTGCTGCAGGCCATAAAAGAGCAAACAGGAGGCCTGTTGCTGCCTCACCACAACAAGCAAACGCAGTGCAAGAAGTGACCTAAGAAATGGCTGCCACAGCCTCACACGTAGTCAATTTGATCACCCCCATTTTGGCATGTCAATCAAGCTTGTTCCTTCAAGTAGTTGGTGAGTGACAGCTGAAAGCTTAGAACTTCCGTAACGTGATGTTGCCTGCTGCTGCCCAGCTTGAGGAAGAGTTCAGGCAAGCTCAGAGAAGAAGCACCCTGTTGTACAAAGCCCCCCCTCCACCCACAGCGCTCTCTGTCAGGACTCACTTGATTTTCAGTAAGTTGAGAGATTTGTTTTGCGATGCTGTGATCTCTCCTGTCCTGTTTCTATTGGTGTAGACAGAAAACCCATTATTCCTGAAACCAAATTCTTTTGCAACCTGAAAGAGAGAGAAGAATGACAAGGTTTAAGATACCTCGCACCCCTGGTCAGATGCTGAAAGCTGCTCAGAGCAAGAGCTAAGTCCAGGGAACTTCTATTGCAAAACGTTAGCTGAATTCATCCATATTTCTCAAGATAGCAGGACAACTGAGAAAAATAGAAACACTTAGTAACACAGGCAATCTATTAAAAAAAGCAACTAAAACAGAATGTGTCTCTCACTCACACAACACAAATGCAGTATTTTATCTAAATCCAGGCAAGCACTGTCACAACCAGAGGGTGGAAACTATCTTCTCCATTACCCCAGTTCTCTTGCTCTAGCACACACCAACCAAGTCATTCTCATCTTCCCATGACCAGAATTCCTCAGGCCAGATCTTCACCTCTGAGGATGTTTTGTCCTCAGCTCCGCTCCCGCCTACTAGTTGCTACACAAGTTTCACTCAAGCTCTTCCTGCTGTTCTCCTTCCAGTTTTTCTCCATTTGCCTCTTTTCTCCTGATGGCACTTACCCTCACAATAACCACCTCTCAGTCCCTGGGCAGGTTTTTTCCCTGCTTATCCTCTCACCAGTTCAGTTTAAGGCTACTTTACTCTTAATCAGTCAAATGCCTCTTCACAGCAATAGCAATTTTCACATTTGGCCACTTAAAAACATAATTACTTTAAAAGTGGCATTAAAAGTTTCTCTAGATGACAAGTTTCTTCCTAAATTCTTCAGTTAAAAGCCTCTATTTTTATTAAGTACAACTCCCTATGGCTTTGGTAGGGCTCAGAGACAGTGTCTGCACACAGGACAAATCTAACAAGCCACAAACACAACCGTCACATGAGCAAAGTCATGGAAAGCAGTTTCTCTACCGTCAGCTTTGCTGTGATTTGTAGCAGCAAGCGATCTGCTGTTTGAATGGAAGCATGACTTTCAAATGGTTCATCTCCTGCGTTACACCAGCCAGAGTTAAATTTTAGCTCATCAGGCCACAGACTTCACCAGTTTTTTGGGGGGGAGACAAAATTCCACAATACATTGTGGAAGAATATGGAATAATAACTCGATTCTAACCTGAACACACCCAAGAGTTTACTTTTTTACTACTCTTACCTAGGACATGCTACAAAAGACAGAGAAGATTATTGGGGCCCTTATCACTCTGAAACATGCTTTCTGGCACACTTCTTTTGCAGCTTCTCTGGAGTCATCAAGGAGGAGATCTAAGTTAATTGCTAGCATAGAAGCAGCGATTTGATGCCTCTTTAATTACAGCTATCTAGCTAAATACGAAATCCACCATATGGATTAACATTTCAGTGTTAAAATCCACAGCTATTAATACACACAGATCTTAGGTGGTAAAATTTGCAACATTTCTCCGTCAAGTAAACCCTGTATCAGGAAAGAAACCTAAACATTTCTCGTATTCAGCTCAGCAAGAGGATATAGTTTTCCCTAGATCAACAGGCAATTTCAGTGAGTGCCGATGCTTTTGTTCCAACAGTAAATGGTTGCAAGCACGATTGTTCCACACTGCCTCGGGTAACATGAACCCTTGAAACCGAGCAGCTTGTTTTGCACAGGTTCCAGAGATTTTGAAAGCAATGCTTTTTTTTTTCTTGGGTGAGACTGTTCAGAGACTGCAGCAGGTGTCTCTGACCCAGCCCTGAAATGCATCAGGATTTTTGCTTGGTCAGGTGGGGATTGCTGTTGTGGTCTGGGCCCAAGCTTCAGACAAAGCAAACGACTCACAAACAGCAGCAGGTTTCAGTCTGCTCCCCTTCCCCCTCACAGGGGGAAAGGAAATCTAGCTGACTAAAAGAATGGCCCTTCAGGCACAGGAACACAAAGTACTTCTCTTATGAAGCAAAGAAATCCTAATCTGAGGGTTCCATGTTACAGCGGAATTCCAGGAGGGAAGGAAATGGAGAACTACTCACTCTTAAATAGAAAACTTTAGACACTGAGCAGTTGCATCAGACCAAAGAACAAGCTACAGACAAGTCCAAATTTGACAACTCCAACACTCAGTGTGTTCTCCTCATCCCAGGATGGAAATCCTTTCCAGGAGACCCTGGTAGCTCTCACATCATCTTAAGATCTCACCTTAATAATTCCTTCCTTGCTGTCTCCCAAAACCATATTGGAAAACCAGCAGCACACAAAGCACATTCAAATGATATTCAAAGTACAAATCAAGCAGCTGACTTTCAACTGGATCATGCCTGAAGAGGCCAGTCCCTTGCAGCAGGCTTTGACTGTCAAACAGCTTTCCTGTGTCGTTGTCAGCCGCCGCTTCCCCAGCTGCCATTTCTTTGGGAGAACACTAAAAACGTGTCCTCCCCCAGGAAAGCTCCCACCCCAGGAAACTCCAACTGAAAAGCTGAGTAAGTTTTCTTCTTTAATTTTGTTATTCTCCCTCTGGAACAGCAATGAGAAAACTGGTTTCGGCTACACCAATAAAAATGCCATTTTCCACAAGGCACGCCGATCCTCGCTGCTGTCAGCACATTTGCCCAGCAAGGTGAAGCGCGTATCTCCCACCAGAGAGAGCCGCTGCGCAGGCTGAGCCGCAGGAGCCCTGCCTCGTGCTGCAGGCGAGCAGGGAAGGCGCAGAGAGGCTCAGGGTACCTTCTTGAGGAATGTCGCCACTGTTTCTCGCTTTGTGGCCGTGATGCGCTTCACCCCTTCCGGCGACTGCACGCGGATTATCTGCAGGGTTAAGAGGAGAGTTTGAGTTGGGGGGGGGGGGAACAGAGCCCACCCTGCGCTCTGCTTGCTGAAGCCACGTTAAAGTTTCACCCACATGACACAGACCATCCCTACCACTCCTCCCTCCTGCTTTTAATGTTGCTTTTCAAAAGGGTGTGCAAATGCACAAGGAAGTCATTTGCTCTCGGTAGGGCGGCAGTGGACTGATGTTTGCATGCTGCAGGATGAATTACCCTAATGCATGAGGCATGGCAAGAAGTTGGCACTGAGGAAAATGCTAACGCTGCTTTTTTTGTCAAAGCTCCAACCTCAGATGCGGAATTAAACTTTCAGAAGTGTGAATCAGAGCTTCCACAGGAGCAATTTATTCGGTGCCTACACACAAACGCTGGCCTAACTGGTGCTAACGGGCACCTGCGCTGTCCTTATGTTTCAACCCATGTTACTGACGTGCAGTTTCCATCACTAACGAAAAGATGAGGAGAGGAGCCACAAGGCTCAGGCTATTCCTGTGAAACGCTGAACAGCAGTTTTGCTGCAACCTGAAGTCAGAGATGGGAAAATCTAGCAGGTTCTTTGGGAAAAACTCAAGGACAGTTCTTCACGTACCGGCAGAGAAGTGACAAATGTAAACATCAGTGACCTCATCCTGCCGGGGACCAGAGAAGTGACTCAAGTTGCTCTAAAGAGCGCGTTCCCCTGCTGACACCTAATGCAGAACCAGGTTCAGGATGGCAGCGTGCGTGCTGAAAGGAGGGACACGGGAGGACACGGGAAGCTGCCGGTGTCCTGGCATTGCCTGGCAAGAGCCCCTTTACACTCCCGACTTTCAGCACGGGAGCAAGCCCGACCTGACGGGAGCGGGAGACCTTCACGGTACCGGCGATGCCTGCACCCCGGCCAACATCGGGTCCCTTCCCCCGAGATCTACCCACTCAGGACTCAGCAGGACCCGGGGGCACAGTCCCAAACCCCACACGCTACGAGGGGGTAGGAGGGGGCATTTCCCTGGGGCAAAAGCACGGCGAATCGGTCCAAGGCACCGCTCCGAGGGCGTGGGGGGGGGGGGTGCGGGACCCTCGCCCCGGCCATGCC
>JANZLQ010000002.1:37297133-37308138 GCA_026212715.1 Elanus axillaris | reverse complement strand
CAGGACACCCCCCCCCCATGTCGGGCACTGCAATTAGAGGTTCATTTTCCTGGGACGAAAGCAAACGCCGCTGGGACCAGCCTTACAGGGGCAGCTGGGCAGCGTGCCCTCCTGCTGGCACTTGGCCCCTCGCTGACGTGGCTCGGGGACGGGTGAGCCTGCCATGGCGCAGCGGGAGTGGGGGGCTGTTGCCGTGTCTCTGTGCACCCGAACTCCCTGGGGTCCCCCAACAACATCTGCCAAACCAGCCCTCCGGTGCCAAGGTGCACAGGGACGGCTGTTCCGTAGGGTGCCAAGACAGGTAAAGCCAAACCAGCCCTGCGGTGCCAAGGTGCGCAGGGACGGCTGTTCCGTAGGGTGCCAAGACAGGTAAAGCCACCCCATCCCACTCATGTCCCCCGTTCCTGCTGTGCTCCAGCCCTGTAGGGTGCAGCCGTGGGGTGTCCCGGATCCAGGTGTCCCCACTGCCCCTCGGGGACGGTGTGCCGCTGGCCAGGACTCACTGCCAGCTGCTGGTCCTCGCTGTCCCCCAGAGCCTTCATGTCCTTGCTGGGACACGGGGGCCGAGGGGAGCCCGCGAGCAGAGGGTTCCCGTGCAGGGTGCATGGGGTGTGCTGATCCCCGCTCTGTCTCTAAGTACCCCCACTGCCCACGGAGGGCTCAGTGGGGCACCTCCAGCCCAGCCTGGCTCTCCCCCCTTCCCTTCCTCAGGCACTGGCAGAGCCCCAGGCTGGGGGCTGAGCCCCTCTGCCCTACTGGGGGGGAACCCCAGGGGTTCCCCCCCCCCCTGGCCTGGGCTGGGAGGCACTGCAGAGGCTGCACCTCCCCATACCACTGGTCTGCTCCGATCCCCGGGAGCTGTTGAGCTGTACACAACACCTGCAGCGTGGCCGGCTCCTGTTGACGTAGCGGCTGGCACCGTGTGTGGCTCTGGCCACGCTCCGTGCCCTCTCCCAGCTTTGCCCGCATCCCTGTGGCACGGTCAGGGTGCCATGAGCCAGATGGAAATATTCCTGTCCTGCACGGGGCATAGCCAGTGCATGGCTCACGGAAATGCCTTTCCACGTCTCGTTATTGGTACAATTAGGGCTGCCCCTTAATGAGGCACTTGGCCGAGCTGCAGGGCTGGTGCCCGGCTCCCTTCCCGCAGCTGGGGAAGAACCTGCCCCTTGGGCAGCGCTTCCCAACTCCGGGAGCTGGCTGTGCTGGGACATGGCAGAATTCAGCTCCGGGCTGGGGGGACCATGAGCCCTGTCCCCCGCTCAGTCCCACCGCCACGGGTGGAACTCTCTCTCCCCCTCTGTCCATGCTGCCAGGAGAGAACCTGCACCCGGCCGCTTTGCCGCGCACCCACCCTGCAGACGCAGGATGGCTTTGACAGCTCCTGCCCACCCTCCACCCCCCTGAGCAGAGCCTGGGGAAGGGTTCTGATGGGAGGGCTCACCTCCAGCCCCAGCACATGGGATGCTGCCCGTGTGATGGCCCCATCCCTCTGCCGACAGCTGTGCCATGGGGCCGCAATCGGTGGCTTGTTAATAATTGATGGACGGGTAAGCAGGCAGGGTGGCTGCTTGGTGATACCAGCCGGGCTGTGTTTACCCAGTGCTGATAACCCTGGCTGAGGCACCGCAGGCTACTCTTGCAGGGATATCAGTAGGTTGGGGCATGGGGCTTTGCTCAGCATCACTCTCCAGCTGGGAAGAGGCATGGTGCTGCACTGGCACCCCGCTGCTGCCAGCAGCTGCCCTGCTCTGCCCTGCTCCTCAGGCTGGGGACACACCAAGGGACACCCTACTGCCACGGGTGTTCCGCTGGGGTTGGCAGCTGGCTTTGATCCGTGGCCTGGCCCAAGAAGAGATGAAGAGCGGGAGGACGCGACTTTCCCACCCTCTGCTTAGTCCTGCTGTGACAAAACAGGAAACGTGACGTGGAAAGCTCCTGTTTATTCACCCCAAAGAAAAAAATATCAGGAGGGCAAAGGGCCAGGCAGCATCTGTGACAAATGCGAGGGTTTCTACACGACCCACCGGTCCTGCCTCGGCTACGGCTCCTGCAGAGGGAAAGGCATGGGGTCAGGGAGCTGTGCAGGGCCCTCTGCTCGCCGTGCCATGGAGGCAGGTCCCCAGCTCAGGGACAGCAGCCTTATCCCCACATGAGCCACAGAGCAGCAACCCTGGGAAGGAGGGGGAAAGAAGCACGAAGCTGAAGTGCACTGACCTTGGCAGCATCCTTCTCCTCTTCCTTGTCCTTGGGCAGCTGGCTTTCTTCCCTCTGTGCAGCCGCCTCCCCTCCCATGCGGTCTTTAATCTGAAAGGCAGAAGCTGACCCCAGTCCCCTGCCCCATGGCAGGGAGTCCCTGCTGCGGTTGCTGCTTCATCCCATCCCTGGTACCTTGCCATGAAAGTGTTGGGTCTCTGCCTGTGCCCGCCTCTGCAGCTCTGCTTCAATGACCTTGAAGAACTCTTTGCGGGTACGGTCGAGCACCTCCTGGGGACACTCCATCGGCCTCTCCTCCACCTCTGAGTCCCGGCCCTCTGACCTGGCACGCTCCTTCAGCCGCATTTCCTGGTGCCGGGCCTCCAGGATCTTCTCCCGCTTCGTCTCCCGCTCAAACATCTAGGGCAAAGAAGCAGAGGGGAAGAGCTAAGGGGTGCAGGGTGAGCAGGGGACCCCACAGGACAGCCGTGCTCTGTACAGGGACAGCACAGGGCTTGCTGGCAGAGCTGCTGTGCATAGGGCCAGTGACGTGTGAGCAGTGCTGAGGGCTTTGCCGTGACCTGTCACAGCAGCTCATGGCTCAAAGCATACGTACAGCAGTGGCCAGCATCTTCTCATTCCTCTGGAGGGTGCAGAGCCCAGAGGAGATTTCCAGCAGGGTGACCGTGCCGAGCTTCGAGCCGCAGCCAATGATGCGCCCGTTGTCCTGCAGGCGCAGGCTGGAGAGGGGCTCATCACAGACCTGGGGAGGGAGGACGGGGGGTGGCACTTAGCCCTGCCATGATGCCCCACGGGGGAAGTCAGGCAGGATGAGCTGGCAGAGGCAAATCCACGCGGTTGCCAGTAACAGGAGACGATGTGCAAATTTTTGGGAACGCTGGGCTCCAAGCACAGCTCAGGGCTGAGGGGACAGCTGCTGCTCGATGGAGCTTATCCCGAGCTCCATGCAGGCAGGATGGGACTCCGTTCCCTGGCTCTGCCTGCTCCGTGCAGGGCAGGGTGGCAGATCTGCCAAGCACCCCGCTGCCAGCACTGGCCGGGGCAGCCCCCTGCTCCCCTCCCAGGGTGAGGGACCCGGAGCTGCTGGGCACCCAACCTTCAGGCTGAGGGAGGGGTCGTTCTGCTTGAAGAGGAAGTCCCAGACATCCAGGGTCCCGTCGGATCTGGTGGTGAAGAAGACGGCTGGCCTCACGGTGCTCCAGCATCCATCTGTCAGGTAGGAGAGGTGGTACCTGCCGGCAGACAAAACGCAGTGGGGATGGGCTTGCAGCCTCCATTCCCCTGGGCCATGGCTGCTGCCTGTGCAGCACCTTCAGCCAAGAGCCCAGGCCCAAGCACCCTCCGTTCCAGTGCCCTCAGCCATGCTGGCACTGCTCTGCCTTGGTGACCGTCCCACCACCTGAGCCTGACCCGAGCAGACCAGACTCTACTGATCACCTGCTCTAAACATGCTCTTCCACAAAAAAGAAGATTTTTTTGCAGGGCAAACACACACCAACACCTACTTGGTCCACATAATTGATGATTCCTTGGTCTCCTCCGACCATATCCGAGCGGTCCAGTCGCCAACCGTCAGGAAGACTTTGGGATAGAAAGGGTTCCTGGCCAGTGCATAGACAGGTCCGTGGTGGCCACTGTAGGTGCAGGTGATTTTTTCGGGGGGTGTCTTGGCCTTGCGGTTGCAGGCGATGACAATGCCCTGCTCTGTGCCCACCATGAACTTGGTGGGCTGAGGGTGGGAGATGGAGAGAGCAGCCGTCAGCAGGTTGGGGACCCCACGGTGCAGCAGGCAGTGGAGCAGCAAAGGGCTTTACTGTCTGAGCATGGGGGAGCCTGCTGCAGCCAGTGCCTGGGGAGAAGAGAGCCCTGGCACCCGCCATGATCTGGGGGATTTAGAGATCAAAATGCCAGCAAGACCCTGTGTTTTGGGAGCACATGCTGCAAGCTGCATCACGGTGCTCTGGGTTGCTCTGGGCACAGAGACTTGTGCCGTGCCCCTGGAGCCCTGCCCGGGAGGGTCACTGGGCACTGCCCGTCCAGCTCAGGTCGGCTTGGCTCACCCTCCTGCCCAGGTAAGGATACTGGTTGTGTGCAGGCAGGGTCATCTTGACAGCAGGGCAGGGAGGCTCACCATGGTGGGCTCAAACTCCAGCGTGACAGCTCCCAGAGCATTCTCCAGGAGCCCCTTCCGGGTGATGTCCAAGATCAGCGTCTCGGTGGGCTCGGACAGCTTGCGGATGTCCCACCATAGGACCTGCATGGGACAAGCAGCGGGAGGGGGCTGCAGGAGCTTTTTCCTGGCTCAGCCACAGGTGCTGGGGAGCTGAGTGTCCTGGAGCCAGGCAGCTGCCCTGTGCCAGCCCGTGCTGCCAGCCTGGGGGACTGGTTCCCACGCTGCCGTGGCTGGTGAGGGGCAGCGCAGGCAGGGGAAGCTCTTTCGGGGTGTCAGCATCTGCCAGTGCAGCCCCTGTGTGAGTCCCTGGCATCCTTCCCTGCCCCTGCCCTTTACCTGCCCGTCGGTGGAGGCTGAGAAGCACTCGGTGCCCGTTTTGGACTGCAGCCAGATGGCTCCGTACACAGGGTCCCTGTGGCTGACCTCCACGGCAGACACCTCCACAGGCAGGCCCCCTTTCCTGGTGTCCCAGTAAGCTGGGAAGGAAAAGGAGCTGTCAAGATCTGCACCAGCTCCTTCACCTGGTTCCTTTGCTTGCCATTCGTTTTCCAAGGAGATGCCGCCCCACTGCCCAAGTCAGAATGGGGAGCAAACCTCACTGGGTTCTCCCCCTGCACTTCCCAGGCACAGAAGAACCATGTGGATGTGCTGTGGGGCTGGGAGCCTGCTGCTGTGATCACTCGCAGGGATGCCCACTCTGAGCGGTAAAGCAATTTGCACCTTCTGCAAATGCTGAGCTAGATGGTGGTAACATACTAAATAGCCACAGCATTTCTTCAGTGATCATCTCTCTCTGGCAGATGCACTACAATTCCCAGAGCAAATAAATCCCCCCAGCTCCCCCTTGCTCTGCACAAGGGGTTGCAGCAGGAGCAGACATGGTCTAAGCAGCCCCCAGCCCCCTTGTCAACTCCAAACAGTGGCTCTTAGGCTTGACAATGCTAAAACCCAGCCTGTGTGAGCTGACCCCGGCTGTGGTCCCCTCCTGCATGCCTGCCGCGTGTTAGCTAACGAAGACAGGTCCCCGCGGACAGCAGCAGCCGTCCTTCCCTATCTCTGCCTCTGACACATGGCAGAGGGCAAGCCACAGCACAGGACCGGCCGAGGTTCAGCAAAGGTTAGGCAGCTGGTCCATGGTGGCACCGAGTCGCACACGCTCCCTCTTGCTCACTTCTAATTAGGCAATTGGATGTGACGGTGTGTGCTCCGCTGGGCCCATGCCACGCGCCTGGGGAGCACTGCAAAGGATGGGGTGAGATCCCTCCCCTCCATCACCTGCAGAGCATGCAGTAACGGCCCCATAGTACATGCCCTGTCAGATCTGATTGCTGCTGCAAATGGCAAGGAAAACATCAAAATGAGTGCAATTAAGTCAAAGGGCTCACGTGGCCAAGTAAATAACAGAGCCATAAACGAAGCTGGCAAGGAGGGGCCCTTTTCCAAGCACTTGAAACAACAGCACAAGAACAATGCAGTGCACAAAATGATAGCAACTCTCCTGGGCTTTTGCCATGCAAGGATACAGGGCCGCGGGTGAGGAGGAAGCACAGCACGTGTGCTGCTCAGCCGTCTGATCCAGCAATCCCTGCTGGGCTCTCGCTGCGGCTGCAGCCGCCTCACTGCCCTGAGTGCCTGCGAAGGGCTCCCAGGCACGGTGTTCTCCCCTCCCGGGGTACCTGCTCCGGTGAACACATGCCTGTCCTCCTCCGCACGCAAAGCCCCAGGGCTTCAGGGCATGCGCAGGATATTCCCAGTCGCAGCACGAATGACACTATGTCCTTTGTGAGTGTAGCAGTGCTGGAACCAGGCTCTCGCTGAATTAAAATGAAGCCAAGCCCTCGTTAGTACGGCCTTATGCCTAATCCATCATCCTTACCCATCTGCCCATTGTAGCATCCTCCCACCAGGACGTGCGAGTCTTTGGGGTTGTATTCCAGGCTCACGAGAGGGGATGACGGCTCGAGAACGAGCTCCGGCTTGTTAGGGTTTTCTGCCAAGAAGTAATGAGTAAAGAGAAAAGCGCAAAGGCAGTTTGGAGGGTGAGCACCCCTGCCTCTAAACCAGCCTCCCGACACCGCACCCCATTCCTCCATGCCTGGCTCCCTGCCGTGCTGGTGCTTGCCCAGCCGTGCTGGATGAGGTGGCCATGTCAGCAGGATGCCTCACCTTAACCAGGGAGGGGAGCTGACCTGTCCTTGCCTGCCAGCCTGGGGACAGACCCCAGGTACCCCAAGCCCTGGTACCCTGACCCCTCTTCTTTGTGTTTTTCACTCCAAAATACAACAGGTCTGAGAGAGTCTTTGGCAGAACAGCGCAATTCTCAGCCTGGGCTTGTGCTGCCTCTCTCTTCAAGCACAAGCAAACCATATAAAGACAAGAACCCCCTAAGAGGAGTGTGGCTCAGCTGCCTGTTGTGGTCACAGGCACTCTAGCTCATGAAGTCATGTAGTGGGATTTTAGCAGTTATTTTCCACCTGTTGGCCAGCTTTCAGATCCCATTTCGCCCCTTCTCTGCATTGATCTGTGGGCAAAGCAGAAACTGAACCCCTGTTCACCCCCTCTGGAGTGCTGTGTGGCTTCATTACACTCTTTGAAGCCACAAAGTGCTTCCGCAGCGGCAGCATTACTGACTGGTGAGTTTTCCCTACCCCTTACCAAGGTCCCAGATGTATGAGTTAAAGCTCATGTCTTTCATGTTTTGCTGGAACTCTAGGCTGGAATAAGCCACTGCCAGTTTCTTGCATGTGTCAGGGTGCCAGGAGAGATGGGTGGCTGTCCTCTTGGTTACATTTGGATCCCTTTTTGGTAACAGGACATCAAAGAAAGATGTTAGTTTGCTAACAGCTTTGTCATGCCCTGGGATGACTGTCTCCCAAAGGAAACTGTGGGAATCACAATTAAAACAAGCTGCAGCCCTTGAGCATTGAGTGCAGGAAACGGTTCTTTTGGGGGTTGGGGGCAGAAGAGTTGATGATTTAATAAAGTCTTTCCAGTTATATGTTTCTAAGAATCCAATTATGTTACTGGATCTGACTTCTAGAAATGACCTAACAGCCCCTGACATTTGAAAATAATCTTTGAGGCAGAAAAAAAATAAAAATTCCTGTCTAAAGCGCTGTTAGAAGATGCTCAGAGCTGCATCTGTCCTTGCCCCATGGTACCTATTTCCAAAGTGCTTGGGCAGGGAGGGGAGGAACAGATGGAGTTATAGAGTGTGTGTGTGTGTGGGGGGGGGGCTGCAGCAGGTCTCTCCATCCATAAACTGCTACAGCACTATCCTAAAGCCACTGGGTTTTCCACCTCCTTTGTCTCCAAAGGCAGCTGAATCTGCAGTAGCCCGCTGTGGATTTGGAGAACCTGGTGAGCCCAGCTGGTTGTGCTACCTGATGACATTGATGATTTTTGTGGAGGGGGACTCGTCTTCCACCTCTGCCATCTCCTCCTCTTCAAAGTACTCCTCGTAGATGTTGATGGCGTTGTTCTGCTTGATGCAGTGCTCCATCAGCTGTGGGGAAAGCATAGACAGAAGCCGTGCTTCTGGGGAGCTGCCTAGGTGAGGGAATCGGCAGTGGGTGCGCAAGGGGGCTCTGGGAGTGGGCAGTGAGGAGGAGGGACAGGCAGGGCCTTACGGTGCTGAGGTGCATGATGGTGTTGATGTAGTTTTCATCTTTCTCCACTTTCTTCCTGAAGCGGATGGTTTGTTCCATCTCCTGTGGGTTGATGTCTTTGGGCCAGCCACCCTCTACGTGGTTGACACCGCGAGATTCCACCTCCACCTGCTCAGTGTTGACCTGGAGAGTGGCACGGATTAAACAGAGCAAGAATCTGAGCTGAAAAGGCACAAACCACCCCTTTTCCCACTTTGTACAGTGCTGTCCTGCAGAGCGGCAGCCTGGGAGACCCTCGACAGTTAGCAGGTTGCCCTCACCTCATGCTCCGACATGTCGCTGGTGTGCTGGACGTAGGTGTCCACGGGGTTCCTCAGGACGAAGCCGCTGGCCATGCTGGGGTCGGGGGGAATATCCACATTCACCTTGGCCGGCCGATCGGAGAAGCTGCAGGGCCGGCCGAATTCGCTGCGTTTCCGCGTGTACACGTAGACGATTTCCATGGCGGCCTCTTCAGCCCCCGGCCCTGTGGGGTCCTGCTGTGTGTGTGGGAGGGTCCCGAAAGGGATCTGGGGGTCTCAGGGAGGGCTCACCGCGGCAGGGATACCCCTGCCCTCCTCCCGAGGACCCAGGTGTCCTCGTGGGGCCTGGCTTCCCCCAGCGCGGCCTTACTGGGAGCCACTTACAGGGCCGCGTCTCCCGCTGCCTGGCAACCCCGGAGGGTGATCACGTGACATCTGCCGCCATGTTGGGGAGGGCAAGGCGGCGGTTCACGTGACAGCCACCGCTTGCCGCCATGTTGGATGGGCAAAAAGCTGGCTAATGAAGCCGGGGGCGGGTGTGCAATTAGCAAAGGGTACAGGGAGGGGTGGCTCTGCTGCCAGGTCCAGCCCCACGCCCCGACTGTGTGGGGTGGAAACCAGTCTAGGCCCCATCTCTGGAGGGGGACAGACGGACTGGGCCATGGCCTGCTCTCTCTAGCCCCGCAAGGTGGCCCCAGCCCCATGGCAGGGCCACCCTCTCTGCTCCCCCCAAACCCTCCTGCTGCAGCCCTCTGCCAGGAAGGAAAGCTGCACCATTCCTGCAGGAGCAGGCTGGGATCCCGAGGGAGCCACGACGTCCCTGCAGCTGGCATGAGTTGCCCCCCACCCAGAGCTGCAGCACGCAGCCACTGCTGCAGAGTCTTGGGGGGCCTGGTACCTCTCCTGGAGCCTGCTGGCACCCCAGGGGCTGGCACCAGGAGACGGCACTGCTCCCTACACACCCACGCTCACTCCATGTTACCCAAACTGTGGGCTCCGGCTCGCTCTGATGGGAGATGGTCTGGGAAAGGAGCATGAGATGCAGCTCTCGACGCTCTTTCCCAGGGCGCAACACACCCAAGAGCCCTGCAGTTGCCTTCCAGACCCAGCACCACCCTCCCTTCCCACTGAGGGCATACATCCATGCACGCTGCACCCCAAAAGCCCGCATCCCCCTCCGTTCCCCAGCACTGACGCACCTGAAACCGCTCCAGTCACCCTCCCCTGGCTCCCGTCACAGCCAAAACCAGTCCAAGCTGCAGCCAGGGGATTTAAGCCCAAGTAAAAACTGCTTTGATGGCAAAGAAATGCTGAGACCAGTGCTTGCAGCAAGGCATTTGCACTGGCCATGAAGATTCCCGGCCTGGCAGGGCTAGCATGCCAGGATGGGCAGAGCAACCTGAGCAGGGGTGGCAGATGCAGGTCAGCCCAGAGGAGATTAAGTTTAGTACAAGTGTTTATTGTCTTTTCCCCAGAGGGCACATACAAATCAGGCCGGACTCCAGGTCCTAGATGGAGTCCTAATGAGGTTAGTTCACATGCGTTTAAAAACCAGCTCTTCTACCAGTACCGTTACATCAAAACATTAAAAGCTGAAATAAACAAAAATAAAAATCCCCTGGAAGTTTCCAACAGCAAGTAATGCTAGTCACACGTAACACGGACAGACGGTGTTAGGGGACTGAAGGGTATGTACAAGTTACCTTTAAAAGACACAGTGAGTCACTGCTATCAAGTAAGACCCCCTGGCTCGCCCGAGGGGGACAGCCTGGCCACCCCAGGGGTCTGCCTGGCTGCAGCACTGTTAGCCAAAGCAGGGAAGAAGGGATGGATAACCACCAGCAGCAGCACAGGAGGTAGCTGCTAATTGCAATCAGACAGGGAAAGCCTTTGCTCTCCCACGGCGTGGGTACAACCTTTGCAGTGAGGAAAAGCCCTGGAGTGAACCCAGCCCTGGCTAAGCCACCGCCATGGTACCAAACGTGGTTACGAGAGCTGAACTTGTCCTGGGTCGGGGAGGGGAGAAGGACCCGAAGGGTGAGTGGGCAGGAAAACATCCTTCACCCTGTCCGCACACTTTGGGGTGGGAGATCTGGGTCCATCCCTAGTCAGTGGGATGGAGCAGGGGCTCTCCCTGCCCATGGCAAGTGAGGGGCTGCCATGGGGAAGGGGCCTTTACTCTCATCCCCCCCAAAGGTTCCAGGGGCAGCCCATACCGAAACAGACAGCCACAAAGGATCTGGTTCAGCTCATGCTTTTTTCCCTCTGCCTCCTCAGCCCCCAGAGCTACTCAGCCTGAAGCCCTGACAATGCTGGGCAAGCCAGCCAGGGCAGCAGGACCACTGCATCCTGCCCCAGGGATGCTCGAGTAGTCCCTAACCCTCTCCCAGGGGATTCATGGTTACCCCAGGGCTGTCCTGCAGAAGGAGGGGAGCCTGCCCCAGCCCATGCTGCCAGCCTGCCTGCCCTGGGGAGCCAAATCACCAAAAAGAGCTTACAAACCAGCCCCAAACCTGCTACCAGCATGGACTGCAGTAAAACCACGCTGGAACAGAGACAGTGAGTCAAACCACTTTGGCCCTGCAGAGAATTTGTAAAACCCAGGAGCAAAGCAAAGGAAAACCATCAGGGCCAAAACATCCCTAATTCTACAGCCTCTGAACCCGGGGCTAAGGCAGCTCCAGCTGAGGCAGGGGGTTGGGGGG
>JANZLQ010000002.1:37246203-37256911 GCA_026212715.1 Elanus axillaris | reverse complement strand
AGTAATTAGGGCTGTGACGAGCTCCCATGGAAACGCTGCAGATGAGGGGGTGGCTGGGGGGGGGATTTGCCCTCCCCCTGCCCACCCCCTGCCCTTTCTCAGCCCCCGTGGCTGCTCCTGCTGGGGACCCCGGCAGCTCAGTGGCAAATCACTGTCAGCAGCGATGATGCTCGGGGCTGCGGTGATGATGCCAGCCTTGGCAGGGGGGATTTGCCACCAGCCTTTTGCTGGTGAGACGTTTCATTCTGGAAGTGTTAAATTTTGACATTTCCCAGTGAAAATTTCCTGACTTTTTGTCACACGATGGCATTTTTCTTTTAAAGCCGATATATCAAACCTGTAATAAAAGCCCGGTGACTGGGAGTCAAAACGTTTTCTCCCAAGTGCCTTGGGTTTCTGCCAAGATGCCCCTCGCTCCTGCTGCTGCATCCCCCGAATTCCCGTTTTCCTCCCCTCTCCCCGTGGCTTTTGGTTCCGGAGTGATGCTGACCACACTGGGCTTGGCACTGCTGGGGCAGATCCCAAAGAGTTGGACTTGGGCTTGGTGATCCTTATGGATCCCTTCCAACCTGATATAGTCTATGATCCCATTTGCAGCCTCATCGCATGCTCAGGGACATAGCGAGGCTGGAGCCAGCCTGGCAGCATGAATAACTGAGGGGGAAAGTCAACCTATCACTTGAATACGGGAATAATTCTATTAGTGTGAATCTGACTGTCAGCAGCTCTTATTAAATGCAGGAGTGGCAGGTACTAGTGGCATCCCTGATGTGGCAAGGGTGGCTCATCCCCCCTGGACCGTGCCAGTGCCGCAGGGGGTGAGCGGATGGAAGGTTGCGGGCACAAGCCGACAAGGCAGCCCCTGGTGCAGGGACATGCCGGAGGGGCTGGGATGGGGACGGCGGGATGAGTGGCACAGGGGTGACATGGGGGTGGCAGAGCAGCAGTGGCTGAGTGTGAGCTCTGGGACCATGCCCTGGTGAGACTGAAATGAGTTTCAGGGAACTTTTGCAGAGGAAAATGCAAATTTTGGGAACACGGGAGTTTTTGTTTCGCCTGATGGCTGCTGCTGCGGGAACGACGCTGGCACTGAGCCTGCCAGTGAGCATCGATGGAGGCACAGCCCCTGCCAGGGGGGTTTTAGTCCACCACAAATTATTTGGCTGGAAGAAGGTCTCCAGGGGCTGAAACCGCAGGGGGGTTGTGGTATCACGTTGGCCCCATGTCCCCTTAGGGCTGGCTGGGGACCCCCCGCAGCCCAGGCACCAGGGACCCCCAGCAACCTGCTGCCTGTGATGGTTGGACTCGCTCTTCTGTGTCTGCTGCTCCTCCCTGCCACTGAAGCTATTAAAAATCTAACAAATGCGCTAAATTAAATACTGCTTTTGCACATATTAAATGAACATCCCCGCAGCAGGCCGGGAGGTTGCCGAAGCCCTGTGATGAATGTGCCTGGGCTGCAGCGACGGAGGCTGTTGGGGCTGCGGGAAGGATGTGCATCCCTGCTGAGTACCTGCTTTGGGGCTGAGCATCCCCTCCTGCCCGGATCCCCGGCTTGGCTCCGGGTGCAGAGCCCTGGTCTGGTGCATGGGGCACCCCAGGAGAGCCCCCGAGGGCTGTCCTGGGACTGGCAGGCTTGGGATTCCCCCAGCTCCAGGTGCCTCTGCTCCCCAGTGCAGGGAGCTGGGGGCTCGTGGCAGCATGGGGAGCAGAGGGCTTTGCTGTGGGTTTTGGGGTCTCAGGGTGTTTGCCCCCCCAGGGGAGCCATTCCCACCTGGTCCCCAATGGGACTCTGGCTCTGTTCATCTCCGGAGCCAGCGCAGCCTGTGGGGTACCCAGCAGAGCCGTGATTGCTCCCCATTAATAATTTACAGCTTCTAATGTGTTGTCAGACAGTTGGTGGGTTGCAATTATCACTGAACCCTCAGGCTGGAGGCATCGCCTCGCTCGGCTGGGCCAGTGGAGCCCCAAAGCCCTGGCTGCACCCCAGCGTCACCCCGGTTCAGCGAGCGGGGACAGGAGCACGTGTACCCGTCCTCTGCTGGGACCTGGGCTTAATTAATCTTCTGTCGAGCAGAGAAGTGGTAATGGTCCCGGAGGAAGCCGGCGAGATGATTGTGCTGGAGTGAGACAAAAGAGAACAGTTAGACTGTGACAGCTGATATTAAAATGACTACAACTCACTTCATCCCCCCAGTCAATGCATTATATTCCTTATAAATAATGGGTTACTCCAGGTTAACTGTCTGTTGCTGCATTCCAATTGTTGATATTTAATTAGCTCTAAAATTAAAGTGTTCTTTTATTGCCCTGCCATTTGAACTGCTTTTTTTCTAATTGATTGAGATTAAAGTGTCTCCTTGCCATCCTGGCTCCCCAGTGCCGGAGGAGGATGCAGGGCTGGGGGCAGGTTTGGTGGCAGCGTGTGACACCGGGAGGTGTGATGGGAGCAGCGTCCCGGCCACGGTGCGGTGCCAGCGAGGGGCTGCGTCCTCGGGGTGTTGGGGTCTGCACCGGGTCCTGGTCCCCAGGGAGGGTTGGGGGACGCTGTTTCCCCTTCCCCACCACTTCCATGGAGACCTGGAGAGGTTCCTGGTGCCAGATCCTGCCTCTGCACCAGCTGCAGAGCCCAGACCTCGCTGCGATCACCAGCAAATTAATGAGCATCTCTTTTCTCCGGTTGTTGGTATAAATGCATCCTGATGGGAAGGCAGCGGGCAGGGGCCGGCAGGGCTCAGGGTTCCACCATCTCCATGACACCTCATCCCCATTGCCTTCATTGAAAATCACCCCAAAAAGCTAATCCCGGAGCGAGCCGAGGAGGGGTGAGGCACCAGAGCTGGAGAGCCTGTGCCGATGGGCACCGTGGTGCCCACATGCCAGGACAGGAGCTTCTTCCCATGTCTCAATAACAGGAGAAATTATGACCCCTCTGATCAGCCTGAGATTAAATTAAAGAGCCCGAGGTGGGCATCAGGTGCTGTTAAAAAAACCCCACCATCTTGCTCCTAGCTTAAATGGCTCTTTAAAAAGCTAATGCATAATTTAACCAGAGCAATTTAAAGCAGACATCCTCCCGGGGACAGCGGGCAGGCACGGAGGGGCCCGGAACTCGCAGGCGGCCGTGGGAAACGCTTATCCCCATTGCTGCAGGGGGGGATGCTCACTGCTCCCCCAGCATCCCAAATCTCCCTCCGGAGAGCAGCCACAGCCCAGCCCGGAGCAGGGACCTGCCTATTGCTCCAGCACACCCATACCAGCAGCGGGAGGTGAGGTTTATTGGCAGGGCCATGCTCCGCACCCAAGGTAAAACCAGCGCCGAGTTGCAATGGTGGAAGATTGACCGTGGCTGTCGGCGGTGATGCAGGGACCTGCTGCAGCCGCTCCGGCTATTAATCTGCGGTGACCTGTCAGGAGCGGGTGGTCCGGATGGTGTCAGGGGCTAATGCTTTCCAAAGGTGTCCAACCGGCTGGGAGGGAAGGGAGCTGGGATGCAGAGGCTCCTGTCTGTGGGATCACCCGTGAATGCCCAGGAGGAGGAGGAGGGTGGGCTGCCCTGTGCTGCAATGCTGCAGCCAATGCAGTCCCCAGCCCCCTGCCCCGGAGCTTACCCCCCCCCAGCAGCACCAGGGCAGGATGCGGCCCTGCATGGAGCTGGTTTGGATGAAACACCGTCTGCATCGCTGGCTGCGTGCCCCTCGTTGCCACCCATCCTTTCCCTGGGTCGTCGTCATGCCTGGCCCTGGGTGAGCTCGGGGACACCGGACAGATCGTGCCCTGTGTAAAAATGTGCCCAAATCAGCAGAAAAGCAACAGAGCTGCGTTACAGACCAGGGGAGCTTGGTGCTTGGGGTGTCACCTGGGTACCCCCCGGTGAACTGAAACCACTGCCTGCCAGGCTAAATGAATAAATGTGGTGAAGGAATGCATTTGCATAAATTGGAGTAAATGAGGAATCTTAGTCCAGGCCAGCTACTTGGCAACTCCCTCACCTGGGGGAATAGGGAAGGGGAATAAACATGATGAATGAGGAGATTTGGGATGGATCTGCGTGGTTTGCCTTCCCGAGCTCTTTCATGGCACTCCACCAAAAAGACACGCCACTGCTGGGTGGGTTGTGCCGGCATGGGCACCCATCAGATGGGAAGGAGCTTCTGGAATTAGGGCTGTCAGGGCAGGTGAGGGGTCCCCGCAGCTCCGGGGGGTCTGGGCGGCACCTCCCAGCACCCCAAAATGCCACGTAGCATCTCTGCCAGCTCGGTGGAGGTGGGGACCTGTCCCTTTGCCAAGCAGCTGGTGTAACATTTAGGTAAATGCTAGAGCCATTTGTAAGTGTTTGTTTCCGCGGGTGCCCCATCTATTATGCCACAGCTATTTGCTGAACAGCCCGAGGTGCTCCCTTCGCTCCCAGATAAGCTCTTTAGCAGCGACAGAGCATGCTGGCAGGCTTTACCCACACAGAAACTCATCAGCACAAGTGTCCCCCAGCAAAGAATAAGAGGGGCTGTTGTATTTGGGGGTTCCCATGGTGGCTGAGACTCTTCAATGAGATCCCTGCCGTGTCTGACCATGGAGCAGGAATTTGGAGGACCAAGGATGTACAACCCACAGCTCCTTCCGACAGCCCTGGTGCTGCCCCAGCAGAGATTAATGCCGGCACCGTGGACCTTGCTGGGGAGGCGAGGGGACGGCCGGGGACAACCACCCCTGCCCCACGGTGCTGCCCGGGGCCAGCAGCCTGGGGCCAGCAGGAACCCGAGCTCTGGCCATTTTTCTGACAAATTGTGACTTTTAAGGAAAAGAAGGTTCTTGGCTCTTTTTACAAATTTCCCCATGTCTAGATTTGCAGCCATGCCTTTGTTTTTTGGCCCTTGTGGGGGAGATGAGGGGAGGGGGCTTGGCTGTGACCAGCCCCACCTGCCCCAAGGGGGGTAAAACCTGCCGACCCCCCCCCACAGGAAAGCAGCTCGGTGTGAGTGAAGGCAGCAGCGGCAGCTTTACATGCAGAACTGCACTTTAATTCAGCTAAAAGACGTCTGCACAGCCAAATTCTGCCTACAGGCTTTAGGAAACAGTTTGCTCCAGTTTGCTTCATGGCACACAGGGAGAGGGCTCCAGCTGTGGGCTCAGCAGCCAGATCCTGGCCAGAGCCGTGGCCACCGATGGGGCATGGCTGGACCCGAGCCGGGGGCCACCGGTCCTGCAGCCACCTCTGCCGCTGCCATGAGGACCACGGTACACAAGTGAAATTTCACGGTGCCTCTTTCATGTCAGAGCATCGCCAAAGCACTTGGGAGAGTTAATAATAGAATAGGAGTGAATTAAACAATGAATAATGGAGAAGGGTAATAGAAATAATAAATAATATATTTACAGACTTGCAGTCCTGCCCCAGCCGGCTCCCGAGGATGGGACTAGCAGGTTCCCTCCGCCACGGGCATGGGCAGTGCCACGCTGTGGCTCGGTGCAGCTTGGAAAAGCCAACCTTTGCCAGAAGGTGCCAGGCCCCGTGCTGTGCCTGTGGCTGGGGGGTGAACGGTGAACGGCATGGAGGCGTAATTGGGCAGCGGCTCCCAAACGTCATGGATTAATGCTCCTGAATAGGGCTTGCACAACTGAAAGCCTCTTGCTGAGCCATCTTTTCATGCTCCCTGGCTCCTAAACAACTCGATCTCACTTGACTGTAATCCGAAAACATTTTAATGGTGGTTTATTTTCAAAGCAATACATGCAACAGCAAGGACTGCCTTTCCTCACCCTGGATAGCTGGCGTGGGCTCAGTGTACGGGGGGAACGAGGGAGAGGAGGGGGCAGGGGGGGGCATAGAGGACCCCTTGCCTATCCCGAGCCTGGTAGTGGGCTGGCGGCGGCGTGGGGCAGGTGTGGGGCAGCGGGAGGGCGGTGATTGCCAGGACCCCCTCGTCGGCACGCTCCGCGCGCTCCCCAGCTGCTCCGGCAAGCCGGCTGCCAGCTGCCACCAAATCGATGCCGGGGCAGGCGTGTTGGTTTGCCGGAGAGGTGGGTTATGGTTCTCGCTGCTGGCACGAGGCTCGTGCGTGGGAAACCTAAGGAACATCCAGGGCTGTGCTGGGGAGGGGGAGGCTGGTGCTGCTGGGGGTCCCCACAGCAGAGCATCCCTGGGGGCTGGCGGGGTGCCGGGGCCACCATCCCGGAGCAGGACAGGCAGGTGGCAGGCGGCAGCGGGGACGGCGGGGTCGGGCCACGGGGCGGTGATGGATGGGGCTCAGCCAGTGGCGGTGCGGGTGGACAACTCCGTTGGGCTCTTGCATCCGCCAGATGATTTATCGCTCGCGATGGGTCTGTAGGATCGAAGTCTGGATGAAAGCCAGAGGGAGAGTTTTCCTGGGTGCAAGTGTTTGGGAGCGGGTGCCTGGCTCTGGCACAGACCCCAGGGAACCACACATGCTCTGTACTGGGCACCTGAAAATATTGTGCTCCACCTCAGGGAGGGGTTCCTGTCTCCCAGGAGCACTGGGGCTGAAAACAACCCTAGTTTTTGGGGTCTGGCTAAGGGCTTTACCCCCCAGATATTCCCCTGGACCACTCTGGGTGGGCTCTGCCTGGCCCTGCCTGCTCCGAGCGAGGCCACTGCCCACGCCGGCCTCCGTACGCTGTGCATGTCCTTCCCGGGCGCTGTGTGGGCTCTGCACCGTATCATTAATATATCTGTCACAGGGCAACTTGCAGGCGAGATAATATTGATGTAGCCATTAGAGTGCAGGGAGAACAAGGCACGCCGCTGGTGCCGCAGCGCTGGGGGCCTTGCTCGTGTGCGGCAGACGTCGGTGACACCCGGACCAGGATCATCCCCATGCTCCCTGCTTCTCCTCTGGGTACCACAGGCGTGTGCTTCCCTGCATCGCCCCCCCGGCACCAACGCACGGTGCCAGTATCACCATCTTCCACCCCAAAACGGCTCGCTGTGCTGGGGGGGGGGGTTACTGCCTCTGCTACCGGATCCTGCACTACCTGGGAGAGGAGGGAAAAACACTGGGAACCCTTAAAATAACACACAACTGTTTAAGGATGTGAGATCCGTATTAAATCTTGGGGAAAAGGAGCAATTATCCTGTCAGAGAAGGTGATATAATTTTGGAGAGCTAGTTCTGCAGCTGTAATTTTTTTCCCCACCGTTTCTCCCCCGGAGGGATTTAGTGGCCAATTATCCATCGGGTATCGGGAAGGTGCTTGCTGCAGGCTCCGTGTGCCATGTGCCGCACCGGCGAGGCAGCCCGGTGCTGGGGACGCAGGCAGCTGCCAGCCCCGCCGCGGTTTTGCTTTCCGAGGTCTTTTGCACCAAACATCGGCTTTGCTGCTGGCTGCTGCCTGCAAACCTCTGCCCCCGGGACCTGCAGCATCGTTGGCTGTGGTGGGGGTGACACGAAGCCAGTGTTCCTTGGAGACATGTGCCCAGGGCCAGCTTTTCCCTCTGGGCAGGGGTGGTTTTGCTGCCTCCTGTAAACTCCCTGCAGATGCCAGCTGGGTGCATGGGCTGGTTTCTTGCCTTCTCCCAGTTCCCCTCTTGCTGGGGTGACCACGGTGCTGTGCCACGGGTTGGGGGTCAGCAAGCCCAGGGCATCCAGCTGCTGCAGGGTGAGTGTCCAGGGAGATGCCATGGCTCTGTGTCCCTCTGTGGAGCATGGAGAGAGGAGCCTGAAGTACCCTCTGGCCCCAGGAGTTGGCTGGCATGGATGCTGGCACTTGGTGTGGGTGCTGGTGTGGGTTCTGGCACTAGTGTGGGTGCTGGCATAGGTGCTGGTACTTGGTGTGGGTGCTGGTGCCAGTGCTGGCACTGGTCTTGGCACTGGTGTGGGTGCTGGCACCAGTGTTGGCACTGGTGTGGGTGCTGGCACAGGTGGAGATGTTGGCACTGGTGCGGGTGCTGGTGGAGGTGCTGGCACTGGTGTGGGTGATGGCATGGGTGCTGGTGCTGGCGGGCGCTGGTGGGCAGCAGCGTGGGGAGGGTTAATGCTTCCACCCATAGGGCTGCTGGGGAACATAATTAAGTGCTAACTTGTCATTTTTTTTAATGAAGTACCGGAGCTGGAGATTTATAATTGCTAATGAGCCAGAATAATAATTAGTTGTTTTTTAATGAGGGCGATGAGCACTCAGAGGGAGAGAGAGAGACGGGCCCTGCTTTGGCCTAATTTTTTCTTCCATGATCGTGTGGTGTGTCCAGTAGCCTGGGCTGTCCATGTCCCCGGCCGGTGGCAGTGGCCCTGCCAGGATCTCTCTGCATGGTCACCTCTTGCCGGCATGTTTGCATCGCTCAGGAGCACAGTAGTCCCAGGGATCCCAGGGACGAGCCCCGGCACTTTGGGATGTCCATGTGTCCCCACTGCCTCCCAGGGCTCCTTCTGTCCTTCCCACCTTCTTCTGGCCCAAATCCCCCCACATCCCTTGGGGCATCCGCTCCGCTCCCCAGCAGCGTGTCCTTGCCCCAGATCCCTGGTGCACCCTCAGCACTGCAGCCCAGCCCCACGCCGGTGCAGCCCTGGCACGTGTCCCCATGCCCCGTCGGAGGGGAACACGGGGAGCCCAGGGGCTGGGCAGCTGCAGGGGGGGTGCTGGGTTCATGCACACACACCGCACCGGCACATCTCCCCCAGACCGGCACCAGCATTGTCTTCTTGCCCCCTGCCCGGCAGCCTGGTGTGCCCGGCACACACCGGGGAGATCACGGCTATTCCTGAGGACCAGCCCTGCCGACCGCCGTGGCACGTGTGGCACCGTGGCTGGGGGGGGACCAGGGCACCCCTGTCCCCCCGAGGGCTGCCTGAGCTGCCCCAGGGGCTGGATCCACGCTGGGCTGATGTTTGCAAGCACCCTGGTGCGAGGGGGACTTGGAGGGGTGACCACCCAGCCTGTCCCCTCGCTGGGGACGTCGGGGTGCTGGGGGAGCTCGTCACCCCTCGCTGTGCCCCGGCGTGGGTGTTTGTGGGTGCTGACGGCACTGAGCAGCATCCTGTCCCGAGGGAGCGGGACGTGGACGGGATCAGAGGGCAAAAATCAGATAACTAATTAGGTAATTGCAGGTGATTATCTTTAATTAGAGAAAGGGAGGAGTGTGAATCAGGAGGATGGGGAAGGTACAGGCTGTCAGGCTCAGGGAGATGCTGAGCTCCCAGTTAGCCTGGATGTGGAATCCTGGGATCGCTGAGCCCCCAGCCACTTTGGCTCCCACCAAACACCTGCCTGCTCTCTCTCGGAAACCTCCCTAATTGCAGCAGAAACCTTGAGAGCCGCTGGTGATTGCCTCTGAAGGATTCATAAATCAGGCAGCAAATAATGGGAGATGTCTGCGGTATTGTTTCAAAGAAAATTTTAAAAAAGCCAGTGCGGCAGCTTCATGCCTTGTCTTTTCTATGGAGATAAAGAATTAAGCCATTCTGGGGGTTCTTCAGCTTTCTGAAATCATCCCCCAGCACGGGGCCCAAATGAAGCCGATGGCATCACTTCCTCCGGACGCTGCCGGATACCCCTGGGCAAAGCGACCGGGATGTGCCTTGGGCTGGGCTCACTGCTGGCGATGGACCATGTCCCTGTGCTGAGGCCGGCTCCGGTGATGCCGGGGTGTCGGGGTCCCCGCAGCTGCTGCTCAGCCCCACCGTGCTGGCAGAGATGGCAGCAAATGTGCTGCCAGGGGATGGTGCCGGCACTGCCTGGCACCCCATCCCGGCAAACGGTGTCACCACGCCACAGACATCACCCTGTGATCCGCCTTATTGAGCAGAAGGTGCAGGAGAAAACCTGCCCCACTCCAGACAGGCCCATTAAAACAACGTACACTATTATTTCTCAAAGGTGTAATTAAATTTAATTGTCAATTACTAAGTGGTGATGTGGAATAGACACAAACGCCCCCAGCCTGCTGCAGCAGAAGCAAGTGGGTCCCAGCACCGGCACACCCCCCCCCGCGCCCTGGCTTCCCAATCCCTCAAGAAACAAGTGGCTGTGTCTGTTCACGCTGCTCTGGTTTTTGCTACTTCACAAGAGCTGAAATCTGACCTTTTTTAATATACAAGGCTGCGATTTTGGAGCCGGGAGCAGCTCTGGGAGGAAAAGGTGGGAGCGAGTGAGATGGGGAGGGGGGGAGAAGAAGCATCACAGCCTCCCAGCGCGGTCGGCCGGGCGGTGTTTTGGTACCCACCGAGGGCTGGAGCTGAGCCGGTGGCAGGGATGCTTGAGGAAGCATTGGTGGGATGCAGAAGCCTGTCTTGATGTCAGTGGGATGCAGGAGCCTGTCCCAGTGGGGCAGGGATGAAGGACAGGAGGCAGAGATGGGCAACTGCCCATTTAAAAATAAATGCATGCTGTCACGCACTCAGGAGCGGGAGCAAAGCAGGGCCGGGCAAAGCGAGCCTGCTTGGAAATTGCAGCCCTGTGCCGTGCTGCAGACAAGGTCCTGATAATTGCGCTTTCTTTTCTTCCTTTCTTTCCCTTTTCCCCCTGCTGAGCTGCAATAATTGGGTGCTGTCGCCCAAGCTCATCTGCTGCCGGCTCCCTGAAAGGAGCTCTGCAATTAGCAAGCGTCACCCTGTAATAAAGCCTTTAATATCCACTTTCATGGCTCACACTGCAGTCGCTGAGCCCTGTTCCCATTCCCATCCCATCCCTATCCTCATCCCCATCCCATCCCATCCCATCCCATCCCATCCCTATCCCCACCCTGTCTCTTCCCATC
>JANZLQ010000002.1:37225358-37241755 GCA_026212715.1 Elanus axillaris | reverse complement strand
CCCCAGCCTGTCCCTGGCTCAGCTCTGGCCAGGCTGGATGCCTTCACCCCCAAATTGTGCCTTGCAAAAAACCCAACAGGATGAGTTCACCATGCAAATCTAGGCTTTCTTAATTGCCCTTGAAGGAAGGAGGGCTGTGTTAGTGCCCGAACGTGCAGCGAAGGGTGCCTGAGCTCCCACGGGTGCTGACTGTGGGGACAGCGGGGGCAGTGCCGTGCCTCAGTTTCCCCAGTACCAAATGGCACTGTGGTCTGGGGGCATCTGGGGTCCATCCACCCCTTCTTTTCCTCCTAAAAACCCATCCCGGTGATTAAATACAGGCGATAAGTGTGCTTGGAGCCAGCGCTGGTGGATGCTAGGCAGTAACCATGGCAACGGCCAGGTTCCTCTTTCCTTGCCCTTGCCAGTCACCTTGAGATGCCACCATGTCCCGGTCACCAGCCGAGCACGCTGCGTCCCCCCACGCTGCTCCCACCGCCCGTCCCTCCGCTCCTCCGGCACGCGTGGCAGAGGGATGCGGTGGCAGCAGGGCTGCACCGGGAATCACCTTTCCCACCCCGGCACATGGGCCGGATCCAGGCATCCAACACCACCCAGGCTGTGCTGGGGGTCCTGGGGGTCCCACCACCCCTGGGGACAGAATCCAGCGCCGTGGGGGCGGAGGAGGGACCCCCACGCCACCGCTCCATCGCTGCATCCCCGGCGCTGGCAGCATCCTTGCCCGGCAGCGCCGGCGGAAGGAGCCCCACGAGATGCACAAAGCAACATCTGCAAGCGCTTAACCACGCAGCCGGCCCAGCCCTTCCCGAAATAGCTCGCTGGGGTGGGCTCCCATGCCAGCACTGATGTCATTTGCTTTTATTTCCCTCCCGTCTGCTCCTTCTCCGCTGGAGCCACGATTCACTTGTCAGCCGTGCTCCGTGCCGGGGGGCTTTGCTGCCGCAAGCCCGGCCTGTGCCGGCATAGCCGGGGTGCCGCTGAATGATGGTTCCCGGTTCAGAGACATGGGCCGCGGCCAGCCCGCCGTGGAGGGGCTGGGTGGGTCGCAGTGCTCTGGTGGTTGCGATGCCATCGGAAGCTCCTCATGTCCCTCACCGGAGCCAGGACGAGCCCATATTTCTCCAGCGGCGTGGGTACTGTGGGGAAATTGGGAAAATCCAGGCTGTCGGCTGCTGGCTGCTCCGGTGGGGTCGGTGCAAGTGGGGAGGGGTTTGGGGGGGATGGCAGCCCCCAAGGGGGATCCAGGGCCGCCCCACACCTCTGCCGCCGCTCCAGGAGCCCTAAGGAGAAGGGATCCCCTGGCGATGCCCCGGCACGTGGCTCCAGCACTGCAGGGCTGTGCCAGCGGGGGTACCACCATGGCATGCGCCCACACCGCCGGGCAGCTCCCTGGGGTTGCCGATGCCTTTACATTGCACGCTGCAGCCAGCCCCGGCCCCTTTCCATGCACAGGGGGTTAACTTGGCCACCACCGTGCAAGCGGAGACAGGGCCCGGCACTGAGCCAGTCCGGCAGGCAGGAGCCAGCCAGCTGGCTGCAGCCCCTCGCCTGGCTCCAGCACCAGCACATGCCTCCGGAGCAACGTGTCTGTGCAGCAGCCGCCCGACCCGCTCGGGCCTCCATCCCTCCTGCCGTCTCCCCGCCAGCACCGCAGGATCCCACTGTGGGGGTCCGGCGTCCCCCTTGGGCTGGGGGGTCATGGAGGTGCAGGCAACCTGGGCCAAAAGCTCATGGAGAAAATGCAGCCTGCCTCTGCTTTGTGAGTGGGGACACCAGGGCACGGCACGGGGACCCAGCAGGGGTCTGTCACAAGGGAAAAGCGGCACAGCGGTCGGGCGTTGCATCCGTGCGATCTCGGCAATTTTTCAGTGCTGTAAATCGCTGCTGCAGCTGGACATCCCTTTGTCACTGTGCGTGCCGCTGGGACAGGTGGGCAGCTCATCCAGGTGGGACCGTGGCACGGCAGAACGAACAGCAGGCGGTTGGGTTTGCCAAGCGGTTTGCAGGAGGAGCGAGCTCCACCGGGCACAGCCTGCGTGCCGTGTTGGCGTCTGCCAGCCGCAGCCGCTCCCGCTCGGCAATGAGGCTTCGTTGGGAGATTTACTGCCTCTCATGGAAAAATGGGTGGAGTGGGAGGACGCCTCCTTGTACAGCCATGGAGGAGCTGGGGGTGGGGGGTGGGGGGATTGGTCCTGGCTCTCTCCTTCTCTCCAGTTTCCATTTCTGGAAATGGACCCTCACGTCCCCTCGGTCACTTCGGGGGATGCGCGGGCTGGGAGGATGACCCTGTCCCCTCCATTGCCCCAGCTCAGCCCACCGCCCGTGTCCGCTGCCCATTGCACCACCCCGAGACATGCAGGTTGCATCCCCCTGTCCTCCTCTGCTGCAGGAGCACATGGCACCATGTCCTCAAATAACTGCTTCATTACAGGCTAATTACTGCAATTAGCTGAGCAGTGCTCCTGCAAGTGCCTGCTGGCCTGTGCGTGGCAAGTCGTGTCCCCTCCAGCCCTGCAGCCCGTGGTGGTGGCACCACCAAGTTTGGTCCGCATGGACCTGAGGATGCTCCACATAGCTCGGGGGGCTCAAGCTCAGCACTCTGAAGGGATGCTCAGTCACTTGGGGACCCCGGGACAGGCATATGGGTTTGCTGCCCTCCCCCGGAGCTGCCTTGGCCATCCCCATCCCAATCCCGCACTGCCCCTCCGGGACAGGGACCCAGCAGTTTGCTGTGGGACAGGCACGTGCCGATGCCCTGCGGCACGGCGTGGCTCTGGTCCCCCGGCTCTGCGGTGGGCTTGGTGACGTTCAACACCAAGGGGTTGCTGTTGCCTGCTGACCTTTAATGGCTTTTCTCATCTGCCGCGGCTCCCAGCACCGCAGCAGGAGCTCCCAGCAGCTCCGTGGCTCTGCTGAGCAGGAATGGGGCCGGGGAGGTGCCGGCGGCTCCCGCGGCTTGCCCATGTTTTATCTTTAATTCCTCCCTTGGGCCTTCTCCCATATGCAACATGAGAGATGAGAAACGGAGACGGCTCCAGTCCGAGGGACTCCAGAGGCCCTGGGGTGGCTCCTCTCCCGCACCCAGCAGCACCAGGATCTGCACTGGCCCTGGCAAAAAATGGAGCAGCCCAGAGGCCACAGTGATGGGCGCATTCACCCTTTGCCTTTGGGCTGGTCTTGCAAAGCCGCTCGGCTCAGCGGGAAGGGGATGCCAGTCTGGAGAGAGACAGGATGGGTCCCACGGGGCTGGGCTACCCACGGGATGCTGCGGGGATGGGGTGTTGGCGGTGGGGGATACGCTGCGGAGAGGCTGCCTTTGAGTCGTTTCAACTGCTGACGCGTGCTGTCACGACGGAGCGTGTAATTGGGACGCGCTGCAGCGGCGCGGCAGCACGCGTCCCTCCGGCTCAGCTCAGCTCGCCTGGTGCGTGCCGCTGTGCTGGTGGGGGGGCCGGCTGGCTGACGGGATGCTGTCCCATAATGGGCTTATTTGCTTTGCTTTGTCACTGGCTGCTCAGTACAAGAATCGCTTACAGTGACACGAGCCGTGGGTGGGTGCTGCCTCCGCGCTGCCGAACGGGGCTCCCCCTCCTTGCTGGCACCCAAAGCTGCTGCGGGGAGATGGGGTGCAGTGGGTACGGAGCTGACGCATGCCCATCTGTCCCCCAACAAGGGCAAGCATGCAACAAGCCAGGGCGACGGGGGGGTGCACAGAGGCCCCATCCTCCATCGTCAACCTGGTGTCGACACTGTCCCGGTGACGCCGTGAGAGTGGGAGCACTGGGGACAGCCGTGTCCCGGTGCCAGCGGTCGCGCTCAGCCCCGCTGTCATCACCGCTGCCTGAGCCACGGCCACGCTTATGAATAAATGAAGTGCAAGCAAAACGTCTGCCTAATGGCATGATGACAAATGTGTACGGAAACCGGAGGGAAAAGGGAACAATTTGAGGGATTCAATTATTTAACAGAAGCTTGTTACTGGTATGCACCGGGGAGCCCACGCCAGCACGGCCCTGGGTTCTGGCGGGGGGAGGCGGGGGGTGTCCTGGAGTGCCCTGTGGGATTTTGGGGACTGCAGCTCAGCTGGGCTGAGAGCCCTCCACGGGGGACGGGGACACGCGGGTTGGGGGTCTGCAGGAGCTGGTGGCCAGGTGAGGGTGGGCAGCGTGGGCAAGTGCGAGGGCAGCACTGGTGTGTGGCTGGGAAGCGTATCAGGGGAGCAGGAGGGATTCATTCACACCTCGCCTGGGCTGGCAGCGCCCTGCTAGGGAGGTGCAAATGGACTCGGCAGGAGCTTCTCGCCCTGCGAAACCCCCTCGTGCTCAGCTGAATTGCTGGCAGCTGAACGCGGCACGGGGCCTGATCCTGCTCGGCTGGGAGCCGTGGTGCAAGGACGGCTGATCCAGCTCTGGTGATGCTGGAGTTTAATCTCACACAAGTCAGGACCAGAGCTCCTAGAGGGGGATGTGCATTTAAAATTGATTTAAGCCAGTCCCACTGTCCCCAGCGTCCAGAGACGTGAGTCCCCGTGGCCTGCCCACGGTCACTTCTGCATGGCACAGGGAACAAGGGACACCGGCTGCCTGTCCTTGCTGTCTCTTCTGGGTTCCCCTCTATGGGCAGCACCAAGCTGGGGGCTCAGATGGGTCTCTTCTCCCTTCAGGGGTCATGGTGGCTACGGGGACCTCCAGCTCCACCCTGCACCGTAGCCAGTGCAGTCTCCCCACCACTGGCCTCCCCTGGGGCCGTGCCACGTCCTTGGCTGCGGATGCCAGGGGCTGAGCCCAGCACCGTGGATCAGTGCACATCACCCTCCCCATGCAGCCGGTGGTGACGAAACCTGGCAGGGGGACGAGAGCATGTAAATGCAGGCAGGCGCTGGCAGGGGATACGGGCTCCAGCAGCCAGCTCTCCATGCACGCCCGGCTGCTCGCTGCGCTGCCTGGGGACCGCTCGCTCTTAGCTTGCATATGCTGCGAGGTGACGCGCTTTATTCCCCTCCAGCCTCTTTTGGCTGCGAGTGCCCAGGCTTGGGCAGAGGCTTGAGTAGGGATGCTCGGGTCTGGCACAGCCCACGGTCCTTCTGTCCCTCCCTTCTTCTGCAGCTCCGTGGTGCAGGAGCAGACCCCGCTTGAGCCCCAGTGGGACGCTGGCATCCTCCACTTGAACACTTAATCAAGAAAGCAAATGTGAGCGTGGCGCGGGCATGCTGAGCATCATCCACTGCCAAAGCTGGGTAGGGCAGAGCATCCCTCCCCGGCCGGCTCCGCTGTGAGAGCCACTGCCCATCCCAGCACATCAGAGGACCCTGATGTGAATTTATTTAGGGCCCTTGCACCAAAGCAGCCTGTACCTCTTGCGGCTGCAGAGCTCCCAGCGTCACTGCTCCAGCCCTGCCAGCAGCCTGGTTGCTCTCAGCAATTCCAAGTTTTTGGTCCTGATGGCAGCCAGAAGGAGCAGCTGTTTTCCAGAGCCTGGCAGAGGGCAGCTGTGCCACAGCCTGTGCCAAGCCGGGGAGCCGCGGAGGTGAGCAAGCCCCTGCTAATCTGTCGGACCATTCTCCACAGGAACGGCGGGGCTCGTGGATGCTGGTATTTGCTGAGCGTGAACCTGGTGTTTTCTGGTGCCTGCTCAGAAGCAGGGTTAGTGCCAGGGTGTGGGGTTCTGGGGACCTCTTTGCGCCTCATGGATTGGATGCCACCTCGGAGCCCCTCGGTCCCAGCTTCCCCAGTCCCTGGGGTCCCTGCAGAGCTGCAGCCAGTGAGTGGCTGTTTGGGGAGAAGAAAAATCACAGCATCAATCAGAGCAGGGAGCGAGAGCAAAGCTGGGTGATTTAGATGACCGGTCACCGCTGTAACCGATGATAAGCTGCGAGTCGAGGAGAGAGAAATAAGAAGGTGACACAGGCTGGTGTCTGTTTGCACAAACTACTTTATCCACAGAGGGGATCCAGCATCCAGGAAAGTGATAAATCCCCCTCGTCATGGCTGTGCGCTCTGACGAGATGGCTTTTGAAGGAAGGCAGCAGCTCAGCCATGAGTTACTGGCTGGGGAGCACTCATGCCAGCTGGTGTGGGACCCCAGGGATGCCACGTCTCCGGTGGGCATCCCCAGGGATGCCAGGTCTCCGGCATGGACCATGATGGGGAGGTTGGGTGCATCCCAGATGTGCAGGGGACCCCGTGGTTCCCGGTCCCCTCCTGTCCCATGCCAGCACCACTGTGCTGCACTGTGCAGTCCCTCCTCTTCCCCGCAGCCCTTCCGTCTTCTTTAGCTCTCATTTACCATTTACAAACAGGCTGCAGCCCAAGATGGGGAAGGAGGACGAAGAGGAGGCACCGGAGCTGGGTGTTTCATTCCTGCACACCTCTTCCTGCGCGCCAGATGGGCAGAGGCAAATCATCCGTAATTGTTTATCCAGAAGCAAATCTGCCATGCGATGCAACAGAGTCACCTTCCCCCGGTGGTTCCAGCTCGTTCCCCTGTCTCCCATGCCTGATACTGCAGATGCTGCACCTCATCCTCCGAACGGGTCCTTGGCCATGGCCAGGAGTGACATGTGACGGTGTGATGGAGAGGCTGTGGTGCTTTCAGGGAGAATTAATCACTGGCAAAAGAAAAGCAATATAAAGTCCATGGGCAGGCTGGAAGCCACGTGCTGCCTCAGTGCCGTGGCCGGAGCATCACTTTCCCCCGTTGCTCTGGGTTTGCATTTCTCTGCTTGCCTTCAGCGGTGCAAATTTCCCATCATTTTATCTAAACACACGAGCTGCCCTCCATCCCTGGGCTCTGATGCTCACGTACCTGAGCCCGGCAAACGATTTACACAGAGATGATGTACGGCCTGCTTGCTCATCTAAGTTTGCGGCTGATCCTGTAGCTGAGATGTCTCCGCAGAGAGCGGTGCTGGCTGGGAGGAGGGGGGGTTCCTTCCAGGCTCGCTCTTCCACCGGCCGCTGGATCTGCCACTCGGGACGCAGCTGGGACATGGCAGCGACACTTGGATGCTGGAAGCGTCTTTTATTTTTGTTCTTTAAGTGAAGACTTTTTTAAACAGCCTCACAAATCAATCCTCTGTTACCCATCCCCTGCCCTTTACCCACCCTGCTGTGGGTAATGGCAGGTGAATGGATCCCCAGGTCCCGGGCAGGAGCGGGGGCTTTTCCATGCACAATACGTGTGTGCCCAGAGCCCCTCCATGCCTGTGTGCACGTGTGTCGAGCTCTGCTGTACACGTGGCTGCGCATCAGTATTTCTGAGTGTGTATACTCGCTCTCGCTGTATATATGGGTGTGCATAGCTTTATGACAACTGAAATGGAAAAGACAATTGGATGTCAAAACCTATCCGAGGAGCCCATTTATACCCACCGACTTTTATGGGATTCCCACTGATTGATTCAGGCTCCATAAAACTTCCTGCAGCAGCTCCCACCCCTCCCAGACATCTCTGCCTCTCTTCAATAGATTGACTCCTCTGCCTGCAGCAGGATTATATCCAGCATCCCTGGATGTGCAGCTTCTTTCCAGCTCCAGATAAGAGATGCGGCGCGTATGCCGCCGTGCCGCCCATCACGCTGTCAGAGCATCAGTTGGGCCGGTGCCACGGTGATGCCGATGGTGTGTGCCGGAGGGACAGGGAAGGTCTTGCCTGCAGCTCATCAGCATTAATCATTGCAGGTCCCCTCGTGTGCCACGGGCAGCCGGCGGCTCGGGGAAGGCGTCGGCACAGGTTCATCATCACCAAACCCGAGCAGTTCTCTGGGAGCTGGGAAGGACAGCCCAGCCAGTTGGGAATGGGATGGGGACACGGGGCCCTGCTCCCCTCGTGCCTGCAGCGAGACTGGTCTCTGTTTTTGGAAAGCACTGGGAGCTGTGGGCCCTGCCAAGGGCAGGACGTGGGCATCATCCCTGGCATGCAGCCGTGTTCAACAGCAGGCGGGACGAACCAGCCCGCCGTCCCGTTCGATGTGCGCAGCTGCAGAGATCCCCCTTAGCTGTGCGGACAGCACCGGCGCGGAGCAGGCAGGATCGGCGTCTGTCCCCGGGGAGGGCACGGCCAGGGGTTGGTGGAGGTCACCGTGTGTCACCAGGAATCATGCGATGCCAATGCAAATCAGGTGCAGAGCTTGGCACAGCCCATGGGACTTGTTCGGTGGGTGCTGGCCCGGCACCCGTTGCACCGTGCTGGCCCCGTGTGTGTGTCTGTGTTTGGGAGGGGGGGAGTCTGTCCTGGAGGAAGGTGATGGGAAGACCTTCCCCAGCATCCCCGGAGCCGCTGGCACTTGTCGGAGCAACTCAGCCAGCAGCTGCCCGCCAGCGCTCTCCTTTCCATGGCTGAGCACACTGACCTTTCCCAGTGCTTCCCGGCTCAGCCCCCAGCCGCTGCTCCTGCCGGCTGCCGGGTGGGAGGCAGGGGGGGGGAGCGGCTGCAAATGAGCAGCCCCAGCCCCTTCCCCCTGCTCTGCTCCCCTCCCAGCCCTCTCCTCCCCAGCACTCATCCAGCACCTATTAATTTTTATACCTCTGCGTGTGCGGTGAGAACTTGGACACAACCGGGACACCGCAGTTATTACATGGGGACAGGCGGTGGGTTGCTGGCAATGTGTCCAGCATGGTGGTACCTGTGACGCCAGGGAGCGATGGTGGCAGATGAGGGTGACAGGCAGAGTCTGCTCTTCCCCGTCCCTGCAGAGGATGGAGGGCACTCCCAGGACTTCCAAGATTTGGGCTGAAAAGGCACAGTGCAGCCTTCCTACCATGCTACCCGCTCTCAAGAGCAGGGAAGGGAGGTTACCCACCACCCTGCATGGGCATGTTGTTGTTTTATTGACATTTCATTGCCGTTGTGTTTCCATTGCATTGCCGTTTTGTTACCGTTGCATTGCCATTGCCTTGCTGTTGCGTTACCGTTGCATTGCTGTACCATTTTTCATCGCATTACCCTGTCGTTGTGTGTTGCACAGCCCTGCATCCAGCACAGCCCCAGGAGCACACTGGTTTGATAGGGCGTCCTTCCCCCTCAGCTTTTCTCTGAAGGCTGAATGCCACGGAGGTCTCTTATCCTGGTGACTTTTCCTTGCTGCAGCAAAGCCCGCTCGAGGACGGAGGCCCGTGGGACTGAGTGCAGGGGCTGGGGCTGGGCTTCTATACATCTGTCCGTGCATTGAGCTCAGAAAGCCGAGGGCTGCCCAATATATTGCTCTGCTCCCAGTATAGTGTGTCCGCGGTCTCACGGGAAGGGCAGGCACACGCCGGCTCCACCGCGGCAGCGCACCTTGCAGGGAGATGTGTTCCCACCCCCTTTTATAAAAAGCAATGCTCCTGTAATAAAGAATTTAATAACCCGCTGTGCCTGTGTGGATAGAAAACTCATTTGTTTAATAGGCAGCAGTTTGGCTTTGTCATGTTCATTTAGTTTTTAATGACGCACAGTTGTGCCAATATTGATTTTAGCTTATAGGGACTCAAAAAATTTACTATCTGGAATTATCTGAAACGTAGCCGTTTTATCTGGCAGGCAGGAAGATGGATCTCTTCCCGCCTCGCTCCCGGCCGGCATGATGGCACAAGCCATTTGCAAAGGGCTCCACGTGATCCCGCGCCGGTGCCCTTCTCCCCCACGGCACGTGGCAGCAGCTGGCGTTGCCATGCCAGACCTCACCCGCCTGAGCTCTCCTACCTATGGACATGGGGAAACTGAGGCATGGGGCGGGGGTTTCCCCCAAGTCAACTTTTGCCTGTGAGGTTTGGGCTGGGAATTGGACCCAGCAGTTGGGTCTCTCCGGCTGTATTCCATGAGGCCGTTTGGTGTGGGAAGAAATGTGTTGGAGAGGCAGCCCTGCAGCACAGACCTGCGCCCATCACCCCGCTGCCGAACGGCCTCCGCTTCCTTCGCTAATTTTTAATGAGTCAGCAGCTCTCATGCAGCCGTCCCCCGCCCTGCACGGGGTGACAACTGACAGCAAATCCCATCGACGGCCCCTTATTGAGCGTAATTACTCAGCAGGAACCAGCCGGAATCCATTTCCCGAGCTCTGCATTGCTCCCCGGCTCTCCCTGGGGTAATGTGGGGGGATGATGCTCGGGGTGCAGTGACCCCAGGCGCTGCCCCCCATCCCGCCGGCCCTGGGAGCAGTCGGAGCTCCGAGAGGGAGCAGGGCCGAGCTGGCTGGAGCAGTGAACCCAGCAGGTCCGGTGGGCTCGGTGTGGGTTCCCCCCCAGTCCCGATCCCAGCCCAATTTTTTGCCCACGAGCATGGAGTAATTCACTTTCGGGTTTCACTGCTGTTAACAGGATTGATTGAGGAGCTTGTAATTACATCTCCCTAAAATGTCCCTGGGGCTTTGTGGGAACACAAGCCAGGGACAGAATGGCTGATGTTTGGGGTTGACAGGCCCTGGGAGCCCCGCATCCCCCTTCCCCGGTCCCCGCTTGCGCCCACTCCCCTTTGCCATTTCAGCAGCGCTGCGGCAGCCGGCTCTGCCAGGCACCGGCGATCGTCCGTGCAGCCTGTGCTCGGTGTTATTCATTATGCAAGTATATAAATATATTATTTACTATTTCTCCTATTATTATCCATTATTTATCACCTAATCTTGTAGTGCTGGAAATCAGCAAAGCACCTGAAGCACCCTGTGCTGGGAAACTGCCCGCCGGGTGATGGAGAGCCCCTGCAATACGCCGGGCTAGAGCACCCGAGCCGGGTGGGCACGGCGAGACTGGAGCGTGGGGGGCAAGGACACGGCGGGTCAGCCTCCTGCCACCCTTCTGATAGCCCTGGGGAGCAACTGGCCACTTTGGGGGCATCTCTGTGGCTTCCTAATGATATCACATTGGGGACCAACATGTGCTGCAGCCCACCACAGGCAAGGAGCCAGCAGCCCCCAGTCCTTGTTCCAGGCAGGGGCCCGATCCTGCAGGCAGGGCTGGCAGCTCCCAGCCAGTAACAGTGTGGTAAGTGGGGGAAGCCGTGGGCTGGGGGCTGCAGTCGCTCCCTGCACACACCTGGAGGGGTTTAACCTGCAGGTGGGTTAAATCCACTGGCTTAATGCAAAGGAATTAAATGAGCGTGATGCGGTGGAGCTGGGGTGAGGAGTTTTGTGTTGTTGCTGTGAAGTGCTGGGGATGCTCAGCCTTGTGCCAGGAGATGCTGGAGCTGGCACTTTCTGGGGGGGGATGAACCACAAGCAGATGCCCATGGGGGACCAGTAAGATGGACTTTGGTCTTTGCTGCTTTTCTGCTGCTTTTGTGAGTTTCTGCTTGCAGGCACCCTGAGCTGTGGGGTGTGAGCAGTGCCCAGGGCTGCAGCGGGCACACACAAACCTGGATGTGCTTCCATGTGGTGTCTGCAAAGGCAGAGGTGCTGTGAGCAGATGTGATGTGTGCTCCTAAAAAATGAGCTTGTGTACGCCCAGGTTCTTTGGTTTTGTGTCTGAAGTGCCCAGCAAAAAAAACCAAAACCAACTTCTCTGAATGTTAGATGTTGGGGCATGCAGGGAGCTGCGGACTGGAAGTGTGTCTATTGCAAATGCTCTGGCCAAGGGCAGTGGAGCTGGGGGAGCTCCTGGCACCCCCAGCCCTGGCTGGTGGGGGGGGGTTCAGCAGCGAGTGCTTTAAAACCTCAACTCCTGGAAGTGTGTGATTAAGTGAGAGTCTTGGATCTGGCCCCTAGCAAACCCGGCTGGTCCCCAGCTGCTATTCTGGGGAAATGCTCAGGAAGGTGGCCTTTAAATGTTAAGAAATCATGTTAAAATGAGCCAGAGCCTTAGTTTAAATTTTTAATCTCCTGATTTAAAAATCAGCCTTGAGGCCTGGACTGTTGGCAGGGGCTGGTGCTGCTGAGCCGGCGTTTCTGTGCCGGTGGTCTCGGGGCGCGGGGCCAGCGCCGAGCTCGCCGCCGCGAAGCCGGCGGTTGCACCTCTACCCTGCCAGTACGCAGCGGAGCCAGCTTTCCCCGTGGCCCATCCTGGGGGCTGCTCTTGGCTCTTTCCAGCTTGCAAAAAAAAAAAAAAAAAAAAAAAGCAAAACACAGCTTTGCAGGGTGGTGGAGGAGCAGTTGGTGTGTCTGAGAGCTGTGGGGCTCCTGGTCTAATAGCTGTGGCTTTGGGTTGCTTTACATTTAAAAAGGCTTCTGCACCCCAGTGCCTGTGGCCTCGAGAAGATGCTCTGGAGGAAGATTTGCCAGGGTGAGCCCTCAGCTGAGGAAGGGCTATGGGTCTGGAGCAGCAGCAATGGTGTTTCCCCCCACTATGGGACTTGCAGACCCTCTCGCCTGGAGCAGCATGTGGGGATCCAGCCGGCATCCCTACCTCCTGCTTTTTGCATGGGGGAAAGCCCCCCCGCAGCTGCAAGCAGCTCTTGCGGTGCTGCCCTGAGCTCCTCCGCAGAGCTGGCCACGCTGCGGGAAGGCTGATAAAAGCTTTGGGCTGGAGCAAAGGCTCCTGTTTGTGCCAGTTTCCCCAGCAGAGCATGGCTGCTGGAATGAATGCCTCCTCTCTGCTCGCATCTCCTGCTTGCCAGTGGAGGGGAAGGTGTGCAGCCTGTCTCGGGGTGCTCAGTTAGAAGCCATTTAGAGCAGGCAAAAGAGCTTTAATGACAGCACTGTCTGCACGGCAGCAGGTTTGGGAGGCCCAGCCTCGTGGTCCTGCATGTGCCAAACCCTTGTGTTTGCAGGCAATGAGGGGTGGTTGGGCTCAGTGGAAAGAGGATTGAGCCCCCCCGGTTCCCGTGTCCCACCCCAGGGAGGTGGGAGCACCAGGCACGGCTGCTCCTGCACCGTCGGCACTGCTGGGAAGCCCCTTGGGCTCGGCGTGTGTTGCTCCTGGGGAGACGCTGCTGATGTGGCCAGCAGCACAACGGGCCCCAGTGAGGGGGTCTGGAGGGTGGGGGCTGCCTGGGACCCCCCCCCCCCCCATCTGCCCCAGGGGTTCACTGAGAACATGGATCTGTCTGAGTGGGGACCCGTGGGTGTGGAGGTGGAGCAGAGTTGTGGCAGCTGTGGGCAGGTCTCCCTGGGAAGTGTCTGGCCTTTCTTGGCTTGTTCCCAAAATGCTGCTCTCTATCTAAGGAGAGAGCCAGATCCTGCTCAGAAATGGGACTCCTGTAACCATTGCTGGGGAGATGCTGTTGCTCCACTCTGCAGCCCCAGCACCGAGCATGGTCTTGCTCTGGGCTTGAAGGAAGATCTTAATTGCAGTGAGAATCCCTAAGCAGCTGATGCTGGGAGAGAGCTCCAGGCTGGGAAGAGGAGCTGTGCTGGCAGGAAGGAGAAGGCTCGCTCCTGTTGCTATTCCTTCTTTCGGTATTTTTTTGAAGACATCAAATATTTAAGATGTTTCTGCTCCGAGCTGGTTTGGAGGCTCCTTGCACAGCATCTGAGGGCAGCATGGAGCCCTGTTTGATGCCCTTCAAGGGGAGGCAGCTTCAGTCCTGCTGAAAATGGAGTGTCTGCCGGTGTGTGGCCCTGCTTGGGGACTGGGAAGAATCCCCACGGCTCAGGGGTGTGTGATGGCTGCATCTCGCCCTGTGCCGCAGGTATTCCCCCGGGGAGAGGGGACCTAAACCCAGGTTTAAAGAGAGGAGTTAACAGATCACAAAAACTGCTTGTGGCCTACAGCACTACCCTGAACGAACTCTTCTGGGAGAGCAGATGCTTCTGAAGAAATTAAAACGCCCCTTCCAATCTTAATTACAAAAAAAGGTATAGGGGAGCCCTGCTGCAGCCAGTCAATTATCTTCACCATTAGAAACATGCACCTTATTGCTAGTCTGGATAGGTCTGGCTTCAGCTTCTGCCTGTGGGAGCTTGTTATACCTCTGTCTGTGAGGCTGCAGAGCCTCCATTATCCAATTTCTCTTCCTCATGCCGGTGCTGACAGCCTGCGGTTACAGCTACCTCCTCTCCCCTTTGATAGCGGAGAAGGACTGAGCTCCTGGAGTCTCTCACTTGCAGGCAGCACTTCTGACCTTGTTTCTCCTTGCACTTCCCAGCCCCTTCCTGGAGCAGGGAGCTCGGAGGGGGCACGGTGCTTCCCAAGGGATCCTGCTCTTGTGCTCAAGGAACAGCAGTGTTGCTGGGAGTTGGTGCCTCTTCCAAGGAAGATGAGGCATGCTGAGGACAGCCAAAGGAAGCTCTTGGCTGTTGTCCTGCAGCCTTTGGATAATGCTGATGGTCCCCAAAGCGCTTGACATCCCAGCAAAGACTTTTACACTTCAAATAAAGCCTTGATCTTTTTTTGGAACTTGCCTTGGTTTCAGACAAGGGTTTTTAATTCAAGCCCAGCGACGTATTTTGGGTTTGACTTTGATGCGCCCTCTTCAAGCAGGAGGCAAAATAACAGCTTTCAAATCTACAAATAGGCCTGAGGCAGCCTTTCTGCTGCCCGCGGGGCCGGCGTGGCGGCTGCGCAAGGCGAACCCCTTATTAGCCGAGGTCTCCAGCAGCAGCTGGTGAATGTGCTGCTGCTGTTGGGGGCTGAAGCCCCCCTGAACTGGGGCTCAGGGATGTCTAGAGATGAGCTCAAAAGCCCCAACCCTGACTGCAGGTAGAGACCTGGGCATCTTCACCCCTTCCAGACGAGTCTCGGAGAGGCAAGAGTCACGCAACATGGCTTGTAGCTGGTCCGTGTGCACGTGCCATTGTGATTCCTGGTGTAATTACAAGTGACGCTGCTCCAAATCATAGCTAAGAGTTGGGATTCTCAATAAGCCATGTGATGTTCCCAGAGCATTGGGCCAAAACTCATTAGATATGGAGAGATGGGGCTGCCCTGTGCGGGACGGGGGTGACCCAGAAGCCCGTGGTGGCCAACTGGGCATCGCCTGGCATGTCCTCAGGGTCACTGGGTTGGTGGCAATGTGAGTGCCACCAGAGCCTGCTGCCCTCTCTGATACCCAGGATGTGCCAGCATTGTATGGGGCAGCCCTTGGCTTTTCCACCCACTCCTGGAGACAGCTGTGGTATTGCGTGCTGGAACGTGCTCCTGCTTGGATGGATTTGGGCAGGGGAGAGCTGGTAAGGAGCGGGCAGGGCTGGGAGGCAGGACATGCTCTGGTGGGAGCGTTGCTGCGAGATCAAAATTCAACCAGTCTGCCCGGGTGGTGGTGGGGAATCAGGTACCTGTGCAAGCGGGTAATAAATGGCTCACACCTTGGCAAGATTAATTATAATAACCATAAATCAGTGCAGGCACCAGGGGCAGGCACTGAATTTATGGCCCTGGAGACAGGAATTCCTGTTCTTTATGGAACAAAGCCCTGATCCCACAGGGGCTTGGGAGTGTGCTGAGCATTATATCGTGGCTGCTCCCCGCTGCAGCGCATGTGTCGGTGCCTGGGGAGCGGGGTCCAAGCCCACCACAGGGGTCTGAGCTCACCCCTGGCAGGGCAGCCTCTCTCCCTGCGTTTGTTCCAGCCTGTACTGGGAAACACCTCCTCAAGGGGCGAGCCAGGATTGCAGCCTCCCACAGCACATCGATCCCCGTCATCTCAGTTGAGAATGCCAGCCACGGAGCTGATTAATGCTGGGGTGGGCAAGTGCTGGGTTATTGTTCAGTCTCTCTTCAAGAGGTCGATGGGAAATTTGGCAGTAGCTCTCCAAATACGCTATGTGCACACAGGCATTGTCCCCCCGAGGACTGTGCATGATTTACACGTGAGCGCGTATAATATAGTGGAAATGCACACCGGTGCCCAGGCACTAATGCGCACAGTTGTATCGATGCTTGTGGGAGAGTGCTCCCTCCGTCCCTGCCCTGATTTGACCTGGCGGTGCTGGGCTTGGCTTCAGGCTAATCTGCTCACGCTTTCATTTCACCCTGATCCTTGTAGGTCCCTTGGCTCAGAGGTACTGTGTGCGCTCAGGAGGCTGATCCAGCATTCAGGGTGGATATTTCTTTCTATGCAGATGGTGTAGGTCCTTGGGTGTTAATGCTTGGTAGCAGCCGTGACCGAGCCGCTCTCCCCCACCACATGCAAGGCACCGTACTGGCATAAAGCACGGACATCTTTGAAGGATGTGCATTCAAGGCCTAATCCTGTTGGGAGATCTGGGTTTGAGGAATTGCAGGATCAGGCCTGAAGAGGTGCTATGTTATCTGAGAGGTGCTGCTGGCTCATCTCTGGGGTTAGAACTTTTTTTTTTTTTTTTTTTTTTTTTTAGAACCCTGAAATGTTTTCTTTTATAATACTGTGGCAATGAGTTCTGCTTCTGAGCTACCTCGGGGACATGCTGAATCCCCTTCCCAGGCGCCGGCTGCTGCTGCTGCTTGGAGTGCTGTCGGGGGGGCTGGGGGGGCGGCGGCTCCAGGCGCTTGGCGAGGCGAAAGCTGCAGACGGGAGCTCCTGCTTCTACAGCTGGGGATACCGGGGGCGGGGGACCCGCACGAACCGGGGGG
>JANZLQ010000002.1:37196879-37219234 GCA_026212715.1 Elanus axillaris | reverse complement strand
CCCTCCCCTCGCCCCCAGCCCCGCGGGGTGCAGGAATGCCTGTGCCTGGAAAAGCCATGCCGGGCTCGGGTTGCCTGGGAACTGGGTAACCTGATCCCTGGGAACGGGGCCGAGGGCAGGGGACATTCCCGGGCTGCAGCTGGTCCCCCGGCCCCCCTTTGTCTCCCAGCTCCGATGGGGTTGCTGTGCAGCCCCCCCCAGCCCCCCCAGGAGCTGAGACTTGGGGCGCGGGGGGGGGGCTGTGGGGCCTCAGGCAGAGCCATCCTTGGGGATGCTGGGACCTGGGTTGTCACCTCTCTGCGTGGATCCATGTCATCTCCTGGCTGGCAGCCACCACGGGCTGGAGAAGGCCTTGGACACTGGGACCAGCTGCCGCCGTGTGCCAGCAGCTGGGCATCCCAGCCGGTAGCGGGGATGGCGCGGTGGCAATTTGAGGAATGCTGGAGCACCCATTCCGAAGCCACCCACCCTTCCCTCCCCACCGGCAGTCATTGTCCCCATCATCCACCCTGGCATGTGGCAGCTCCGGGTTGGCCATCCTGAGCATGCCGGGAGCTCTGTCCCTGGATAGCTGGGAGGGGAAACTGAGGCACTGGGCGGAGGTGGCAGTGGTTATGGTGGGAAGGGGACTGCAGTGCAGTGCCGGCTGGTGTCCCGCTGCCCTGCATAGGCAGGCACACGTGAGCGGCTCCGTCAGCTCTCATCAATCACTGCCTGCCCACGCGGAGGTGCCGAGGCCCCCGGTGTAGGGAAACCTTGATGAGTTTGACCATTAGCAGAAAGAAACCGCTGAGCTAATTTTAGCTGTGATAGCTAATTGCTTTTTGCACTGCTGGGTGAGACGACAACCTGCAAGTCCTCATCCGTAACCTTGAGCCCTCCTGGCTCCGTGCAGCAGCGTCGCCCAGGTCCTGCCGGGGTGAGGAGCGGGATGTGGATTTATTGGTGGGAGCGCTGGTCCCTGGAGGGGTTACTCCAGGATACTCGGGTCCATGTGCGAAGCTGGCAGGGGTTGGGGTCCCTGGCAGGGTCCTGCTACCCCTGGCTTGCAGGGATGGGTGTCCCTTGTGCCTCTTGGGGAGCATGTGGCACGGGAGGAAGACTCTGGCTGTTCCCCCAGGCCAGCAGGTCACCCTGGCTGGTGGAAGAGCCCCGGCGCTTGGCAGCATGGCTGTGTTCATGGCTCACAACACCGATGAAGAGAAACGCTCTTTTTAGAGCCCCTTCATAGATCAGGGTGCCTGTGCCCACTCCGGTGTGAATTGCCTGAGCCAGAGGGCATTTCCCCCGGGAGTGAGAGCGGGGCTGGGGACCCGCTCCCTGCGTGGACCTGCAGGGCTGGGGTGCTTTTGCCAGGACGGCCGGAGGAGCCTGTGCCCATCCTGCAGGGCCATCTGCCTCCGGCACATCCCGGTGCACTGGCTGCGAGCCGCGGCTGGGTGAGGAAACCAGGCTGAATCTAGGGCACAGGCTGGACATTAACTGGGGTTTTATGGGGTCATTTATGTTCCTTATTCATCCCTTCTGGGAGCCTGCGTGGGGAGCAATCGAGCACTGGGTTGTGCAGGTGGCTGCCTCTGGGGCTCAGCCTGTGCCCATGATGGGTCTCAGCATGGTGAGATGCTCAGTGCTTCCTCTCTTCTTCCTCTTCCTCTTTGCCTGGGCTTGGACCATGGGGTCAGGCTGAAAGCTTGGGGGGAGGCAAAGGGGAGTGGGTCCTGCATGGGTCTGGTATCCCCGTCTCCCGGCAGTCCGTGAAGGTCTGGCTGGGGAAGGTGCTGGGGCAGGAGCTGGGTGTGGACACGCTGCCGGATCCTGGCCCAGCGTGGGGCCGGGATGGATGGATGGATGGATGGACGGATGGACGGATGGAGGGGGCTGGGGCGCAGCGGACACAATAGCTCTGGTTTCAGCAACCCGCCTCCTGAATGCCTGAAAAACAGCTGATGGCCGTGAAGGGGGATGAAATGGGATTAGCTGCTGTTTCCAAAGGGAGCGCGTCCTGCCGAGCCGGACAATGCGCCCGCTGTGCCCCCGCTTCACGCCTCGGTGCGCCGGCGCTGGCGGAGAGGGGCTCGGCGCTGGCTCCCCGGGGCTGGGGTGCTGCCTCCTGCCCTGGTTGTCCATGAGGGGGGGGTCTTGGTGGTCTGCCAAGCCCCCGATGCACCGGCGCTGGGTGCTGCACAGGCTCCCCGGGGTGATTGCTGGAGACGAGGGGTCCTGGCTCTGCTTCTTACCCTCCAGCAGCACCGAGCGGGTCCCGGGTGGCCTCGCAGAGCCCACTGCTGCGATGGCAGGAGCTTGGGGCTGTCCCACCCTAGCAAGCAGCGACACTGGGTGCCCAGCCTGAAGCCCCGCAGCCAAAACGGAGAAGCAAACCTCATGGTGCAAGGGGCTTTGGGGATGGATAGGTGCCTTGCACCGCCCTGGGGCCAGCCCATGGTGGGTGCCGGAGATGGGGGTGCAGAGGGGACCGGCGGCACGTCTCGGGGTGGGAGCCGCATGCGGCCCCAGCTGCAGCGCTGCCGGGGCGTGCGCTTGTGCGGCACCGCGCTCGGTGGAGTGAATTGATGTTTATTTTGATAATGAGTTCTCAATGCATTTGCAAACTAATAAAATCAACTCATTAGGGTGGTATGTTTAATTCAGAGTTCTGCCGTTGGGAGAGCCCTCCCCGCTGGCTGAGCACCGGGAAGCGCTGAGCACCCGGCCTCTGCCTGCATGCATGGGGTGCAAGCGGAGGAAGGCGAATGGATCATCTCCCCATTTTCTCCATTTTCCTTGCTTGCATGGTGGAAAGAACGGCTGAGAGGGCAGCGGCGGGGAGCCGAGCTGTGCAGTGGAGGGTGGAAACAAGGCACGTGCTGCGAGCAGGGGCAGTGAGCTGCCGGAGCGCTTCACCTGGGGCGGTGGTGGAGTCTCGCTCGCTTGGCTTCTCCCCATAAGCTTCATGTCAGGCTGGGCAGCGGCGCTGGCTTTGCCGCTGGAATCGCTGGCCCGGCATCGCGGCGTTGGCTGGAAAAGCCCCTCTGGCTGGGAGAGCCACAAGTGTGTAAATAAGTGCAATGACCAGAGTTCGCTTCTCTGCCCTAGAAATTCAGGGCTGTTGTGGGTGGCTGGCGGGGCAGATTGCCAGGCTGCCAGTTATTCCCGTCCCCCATCTGCAAACAGGGGCGTCTGGGAAGGAAAAGCTTTGGAAAAGGTTTTTTCCAAGGAAAACTCATGTTCTCTGTCATGCTACAGCTATTTATGTTTCAAGTGAGCAATGCAATGACTAATTAATACTTTGGAAAAAAGGATGTCTGGGCAACACCCCAGTAAATCAGCAAGTGCCCGGTGCCTGCTGGCTCGGGGCTGTGCCGTGGGGAGGAGGACTGCAGCCGCCAGTGCCTTCATCCCGCTTGGCACGGGGGGGCCAGGGAGCTGGCAAAGTGTTTTCCATCCCGCGGGGCTGGCGACTTAATTGCGTCAGCGCCATGGGAAAGGCTGAGTGGGGTTTTTCTTGTGGTTTCTGTCTTCTGTTTTTCTTTCCCCACTGTATTTTTTCAGTTGGGAAATGTCGCCTTGTTGAGATTCTCGCGGCGAGCCTGGAAAGCGGCTGGCTGTCTGTCTGCGAGGGGGGTTGCAGGACGAGGGCTGTGCTGAGCGTGGCTGGGAGATGGCGATGGGGGGGGGACGGGTGTCCCTTGCAGAAGTGACATCCCAGGTGCTGTCGGGGCTCCTGCAGGGCAGGTCTGGTGGTAGCTTCGCTTTCCCACCCCTTCCTCGGCCGCGGTGGCCCTGGGAGCCACCGCAGCCCAGGGCTGTGGTTGCCTTCCAGGAGTACCTGGAGGATACACTGGCCATGTCCCATGGGGCCAAATCCAGCCCCGAGCTGTGCTGCGCTGCACCGGGCTCGTGTACCATCCATCCCACCCAGTGCTGGGACCACCCTGGGGTTGGGGGCCGGGGCTGTCGGGACCCCCGCCTTGCTTGGCACTTGGATGTGGAGCCCGTTCCTGCCAAACCCTCGCGGGGAAGCTCCGGTCCTGGCTGCAAAGCCTTTGGGGACGGGGCTGGAAAGGGCCCCTCCACCCCTCCAAGGTTGCCGGGAAGGGGATCCGTGTTCAGCCTCTCTCCTGCCTGGACAATGTCTGGCTGGTGGCTGTTGCGGCGGTCTGGAGGTGATGCCTGTCTGTCCTTCCTCACTGTTTCGGAGTCTCTCCTGGGGAAATCAGCCGCAGGATCTGGCCCCTCTAATTGCATTGAGTCACTCTCCGGGTGTCCGTGACTCACAGCAGTGACCCAGATACGGCGGAGCTGCGTAATCGCGAGGTCGGGAGGATTTGTGGCATCGGAAGGAGTTTGCTGGGGAAGGAGTTTCAGCTGGAGCCCGGAGCTTGTTAAACATCCCTGGCTGGGGACGGGGCTGTGCCCTGCGTGGGGACATGCTTGGCATGTGGACATGTAGCCCATGGTGATGTCCAGCTGTGCCACCCGCAGCAGGGCAGACCTGGGGACGTGCCCCTGGGCTGGGGGAGCTCCCGTCCCCCCCAGGAGCATCCGTGCATGGTCCCTTTGCTGCGGGTCCCTTGCAGATCCCTGCAGCTCCATGCATTTGGGCTTGGGTTTGGAGCTCCGTGCTGGGGTCTGCGCCTTTGGGGCCAGGTTTTGGGCCAGATTCCCGGGGTCCGTGTGCTCAGGGCCAGGTGTGGGGGTCCGTAGGGGCCGCGCGGTGCTTCAGAGCACAAAGCTCTGTTTGTCGGCCCCCTTTGGGCTCGCGGGCTGGGAACACACAACGGTGCCGTGTGTGCATCTGTTCAGGGTTTCCCGCGAGGGGAAATGTTATTTTTTCCAGCCGGCGCTGCCGGGGCGGGCAGGCAGAGGGGCTGGGTGTGCAAAGGCAGGCAGGGACGGGTAGGCACACAGCCCCGCTCTGTTCCCAGCCACGGCCTCGCCGCGGGGCTGAATGAAACGCTGTTCCCTGGCCAGGGCTGACGTCTCTCCCTTGGCTCCAGGAGCATCTCAAACCTTACCTGGCCCACGTCGGCAGCGGGATGCACCGGGGCTGGGTGCTCAGTGCCGCAGGGGCTGGGTGCTGAGGGCTGCCCCGGGCTGCGGTCCTTGGGCAGAAGCGTGGGAGCCGAGAGGGGATGATGCTGGCACAGCTCCGGCTCTGCCGCAGTGGGCTGAGGGGGGGTCGGTCGCCAAGTTTGGGACCCTCTGATGGCCGGGAACTTGTGCTGGGGGGGTTGCGTGATGTTTGGGGAAGGGATTGCCCGGATGAAACCGCAAAGGGAGGTGGCATCATCTCCAGCACCGCTGTTGGGAGAAGGGAGGTCCTGAGCAGGCACCGCGGTGCTGTCGAGCTCCATGTCCCTTTTGCAAACACCCCTTGTCCCGGGGGGAGCCGTGCTCACCCCTCCCCATATGCCCCATCCCTGTGTGGGGGTTTGGCTGGGCATGGCGAGGCTGCCGGCTCAGCCGATGGCCCGCTGAGCCCTCTGAGAGCCCGGCTGCAGAAGAGGAGCTTGTTATGGAGCCATCCTGCTTTTAATTAACAAATTAAAATCCTAGTTAACAATCCAGCCCCAGGGCTGTTGGAGGCTGGGAGAAGCTGGAGCGTTTGTTATGGAAACGGCAGTTAATTAACAAATAAATAAATAAGTATGGGCCTGGAGACAGATGTGGGAGGAGGAAGGGGAGATGGTTGGGGTGTCCCGCTGGCCTGGCGGGAGGCAGTGCGGAAGGAAAGCGTCCGTCTATCCATCTGTCTGTCCTGGGGGATGCCATGGCCCTGGCGGGCAGTGCCAACCCCGCTCGGAGCCGTTGGGTGTAAAGAGCTGGATCCCAGCTCACGCTGGCTGTGCCACAGCAGATCCGGCTATGCACCATGCCAGGGCCACCTTGGCTGGGTTTGGGGTTCCTGGTCTCTTCCTGGGCTTTGGTGAGCCCTGGAAATTGCACCCGCTGCCTCTTCCCCCTGCCCTGAGGCTGGGAAGCGCCGTGGCAGAGCTCCGGCGGAGACGGATGAAGCGTGACGCTGGCAAAACTGCTGTGCAGTTTGCAGGTGACACCAGTGCCATGCGGGGGGGACATCGCTTGCTGGGCTGCTTCTGCATCCCGGGATGGCTGGGGTCCCCATCGGCATCTCCTTCGCCCCGGGCTGGGTCTGGGCAGGGGGATTTGGGCAGCACCCCTGGACTGGGTGCAGCTGGGGAGGGGGATGCTGAGGCCATGGCCATTCCCACCCCCCCCCAGCTGTCCCCTATAGAGGTCAGCTTGCATTAACCGCAGGGCTGTCACCCAGAGCCCCAGCTAGTGCCTGCTGCCCACAGGGATTATCTCCATGGGTGGGTGGGTGCCGGTGGGGCCGTGCAGGGTCTCGGGGTCACTGGGCTGTTCCCCGAGGTGCTGCGGGTGCCCAGCCGGGCTGGTGCTGCCCGAGGCGGTGCGGTGTCACCCTGCCCGTGTGGCCGTGGGGACCCATGTGGGGAGGGGACCCCGCTGCCATCCCTACGCCAGGGTCCTGCAGGATTTTTGCAGGGGGACGAGGAGGTGGCAGAGCCCATGTCCCTCCCGCAGCTTCACCTTTCCAAAGGCTTAAGGGAAGAAAATCAGTTTAAAAACCGGCTCTGTAAATCCTGCCGGCATCACACGGACAGGAGCTGCGCTCTGCTGAGCAGCTCCTCCAGGTCTGCGTCTCTCTCACCCTCCCACCTAATCCAGTTAACACACCTCTGCAATCAGCTTACGGCATGTAAGAAACCCCAAATCTCCTCCGAGGGAGGTGCAGGGGAGTGGGGTAGTGGTGCCAGAGCCGTGGGCTTTACTGGGTCCAGCCTGGCTCCTTGCTGGGTCTGGCTCTGCTCCTTTGCTGGACCCCTCCTGCGGTGTGGGTGACGTGCACGTGTGCTTGTACCCTTGCTGGGAGGTGACTCCATGTCCCGAGGGCTCCCCCACCACCAAGATGACCTTTTTCCTCCACGAGAAAATTGCTAAAGCAATCGCACAAAAAATGCAGAGGGTTGGATGAAGATGAAAAGGTGCCCAGCTGCACCCGTGTCTCTCCAAGGGCAGGAGCCAGCCCCCAAGCCCAAGGAGCAGCCTGCCCTTGGCTGGCAGCCCTCCCGCTGCCCGTGCCCCTTTGCCGTGGCAGAGCAGCAGATCCCCGTGCCATGAGCAGTCTGATGGGCTCAGCATGAGGCATCGGAGCAGAGATGGATGTATTTTGGCAGCAAGGTCGTTGCAGGGTGCGTGCTGGTGGCAGATGACTGGAGGGCACCATGTGCCCGTGCAGCCTGGGAGCCTCTCGGCGACACCATCCCGCTCCGGCTCTTTCCCCGAGGGCTGCACTGGTGCCGGGTCGTGGGCGGGATGGGCATGGCACCTGGCACAGCTCTGGGGTTTGCTGCTGGAGGGATGCGGCCGCTGCGAGATGCTCCCATGTCCTCTGAACGCAGGCAGCGCAGCCCTCCTCCGACCCCCCAACGGCTCGGGGCCGTGGCCTCTCTCGCATGCAACAAAGATGGTTTTATTCCTGTGATCTCGGTGAGATTGGGGCCGAGTGAGGGAGGCTCTCCAGGCTGCTCTGCCTTGGTTAAAACCCCTCTTAGCTCTGTTCTGCAATCGCGTTACGAGAAGCAGCACCTTTTTGGTATGGCTCCTGGCTGCAGACCCCATCGTCTCCCCGCCGCTCGGGGCTTGCCTTGGACTGTGGTGCTGCCGGAGGGACCAAGCCGAAGGCTCCCATGCCCATCTCAGACCGTCGGGCATGGGGAGCTGCCTCCGTCAAGCAGGAAAATCACAACTGGCGCAGGATTTTCCGAGCAGCGAAGGAGAGGGCTGTAATTAGCAGACCCCAGCGTGGCGAAGCAGCAGCCGTAGGGCACTGTTTTCAGGTCCCTGTCTGTCCCAGCTCAACGTTTGCTGCCTGGGAACCCCACGGGACTGGGGAACTGCTGCAGCTCAGACTGGCATTGGGGTGGCATTGCCTGAGACGTGTGGGTCCTCACCATCACCCTGGGTTTGCAGCTGCCCTTGGGAAAGGGTGTGTGGTGAGAAGGCACCGTGTGCATGGGGAGAAGGGAAACGTGGTGGGATAGGGATGGGGGGCTGTGCTGCAGGGACCGGAGGGACGATGCTCTCTAGCGTGCCATGGTGAGTGAAGCACCGTGAGCTTGTAGGTCCAAGAGCTCTTGGCTGACCCTCCGAGAAGCTGTGCTGTGGCCCTACTGCCTTGTTATGCCCCCAGCTCCGGCAGGAGGATTTCCCACGATTGCTCTGTTCACAGCCTTATACCGCCGGCGAGCACCGAACCCTCTGGCTCGAGCTGCACCCTCTAAATAATACAGGAAGGCAAGTGCTGTCTGCAGGGGCTGTGGGTAAACACGGTAAATGGTGGAGAAATGGAGCGTGTCTTTTGGGAGCCTCCTCCACGGTTAGTGTGCGGAGTCCCTCTCTCTCGCCCGTGCTGCCGGGCCGGTAGAGGTACAGGCACGGGCAAGGGAGGAGGAGACTGAGCAGAGCTGCCGAGTCCACTGGAGTATTGGAAATTGCATTTCACGGCCAGGCGGACTGGGATACCAACCCCAGCACCACGTGCCGGGCGTTGGGAGAGGAGATAAGATTTGATTAAGAAGGCCCCTATTAATTTATGGCAAGTACGCTCGTGATAGCAGAGAGGTTGCTTTTGATTAATAGCCAGAAGGAGAGTTTTAAAGCTCTTGGTCTCAGTGGGGGGAGAAGGGGAGGGAGGGGAAAAGCAGGGAAGGAAGGGAACAAAGTAAGTTGTGAGGATTAATGGACACATCTGCAATTATAAGTCTTTTTCTTAGGAAAAAGTAAAAAAAGCACATGAAAAGACAGACCATGGGTCCGTGGTGTGGCCTGGCTGATCTGCGGGGCTGAGACAGGCAGGACTGTGCCGGATCCTGTGCTGGGCAGGATTGTGCGCGGGTGCCCCTCTCCATATATATGCCAGTGGGGTCCGAGGCCACCCCCATGGCACCCCATGGCCACCCACCCAGCCTTGGGGGGAACAAGGGATGGCTGGGGGGTCCCCTGTGGCTGGGATCCCTGTGGCCTTTCCACTGGGATCCGGACCAAGAGCTGATGCTAGGATGGATATTGGCTTTGGTAGGCGATGGGCTGGGGAGGATGGAGCCGTCCTGCCCCACTGCCAGCCCTGTGCGAGCCCCAGGGAGGCTGCAGCGTGCGGCCGGGGCTGGACCCCCCCCCGGCTTGTACCAGGGGACGTGGGGACACCCGTGCCCCCAGGGCCACCCGGTCCTGGGGAGTCCCTCAACCCCCAACTGGGTCCCTGTGCTGCAGCTCCTGGCCGTGCTGCTTTGGGGGGTGTGCAGGGACTGGGGGTCCCAGCAGAGCAGGGCTGGTGCCACACAAAGGGCATCTTCTCCCGTCGTATCCAGCGTGGCAGTAGTGCCTTTCATCCCCGGTTTGAGCGTGCCGTGCTGTGCCGTGCCATGCGAGCCGAGCCAAATGCCATGCCGTGCCGTGCCGTGCCATGCCTCCCACCACGCACGGCTCCTTGCACGGGGCCACGCTGCCGCCACGCTTCGCCAAGGCATTCGCCTGAGCCAGGCAGATTAAAGAGGAACAAAGGCGCTTTGGCACGGTGCCTCGGCACACCGCCGCCAGGCACCAAAACCCTTTTTGGTAGGTTTTGCTGACAAACCTGCATTTGCCAGGTGGTGAGATGAAAGCTGGGTTCTGCCGAGAGCCCCGTGCCGGCAGGGTGTCATGGCACGGCTACGCTCGGGGCTCCGATGTTCCCGCAGGTGAGCGGTGCTGCATGGGTGCCATGATCTCTGCTCCCGCCGGTGCTTCTCCATCGCCGTGCGGTTGGGTTCTGTGCTTTCTCCGCCACCCCTCCCCTAAATTTGAACCCGGCATCGAGTCACTGCGGGAGAAACGATGAATTGAAGGGGATGTGTTCTGCCGGAGCCTGCGCACAGGCACCGGGGCACGGCTCCAGCGCTGGCCCTTCTGTGCCAGATGTGGCCGGGGGCTACCAGCGGAGCAGATGGGTCCTGGCAAGCGGGGGCCACAGGTGCGGTGAGTTTGGGGGGGCTGTGCTCTGGGGGGGTAGTGACTCAGGTTGCTTCGTGCCTGCTCAGGTGCTGGGAGGAGGGCAAACTGGGCTCAGCAAAGATGCCTGCGCCATCTCGACCCCGTGCATGGCTTTGTCCTTGGCACAGCCCAGATGCCTGGGTCTGACCCCCCCCCCCCCAGACGCCTGGGTCCCTGCTCGGCAGCACGTTGTGCTCCACAGCTCCCCAGGTGCCTGGAGCATTCGGCATTTCAATTCTGTGTTTGCTTTTTATTAAGGGGATGAAGCCTCATCTCAGGAATACTAATGGCTCCGGCAGCAGTGGAGAGTGTTGCTAATCCCCCAGCACCTGCCGGCCACCCGTCCTGCGTGGTCCCTGCCACCGCCCCAGGGGGGGACCGTGGTGGGGACACCGGGGGCCGTGCCGGGACGTTGCAGCAGCTCCCTTCCCTACGGCAGGGCCATGCCCTCCCTACCCGCAGGGACATGTGCCATTTAATCAGCCCGATGACTTGACCAACAGCCACTGAAAAATTGATGCCTCCCAACCACACGCTGCCATCCGACAAGCAGAAAACGTAACTTAGCCAAGGGATGGCTCCTCGGGCAGTGGCACGGCCCCAGGATTTCGCCTGTCCCTGGCCAGGTCGCTGGGCATGGGGTCACCCAGCTGGGGTGGCCACGGAGGGGACCGCGGTTTGTCCCCAGGGACAGCGTGCCTTGGCCAGGATGGGTTTGCCCGGGGGATCTCTCATTGCACCCAACCAGGGGTCTGACCCCAGCTGGGTGCTCAGGTGGTCCCGCCATGGGTGCTGTGTCTGGGGGTTATGGGGTACCCTGGTGGTGTTAACCCCTTCCCTGCCATGCTGGCGCAGGGCCCCCCTGCTCCCCCTCCAGCCCCCAGATGCGGAGCGGCTGCTGCGGCGCCGGGGAACTGCGCTGCGAATATGTTACACAAATGAATAATAAAAACAAAGGAAAATTACCCTCTTATTGAAACTCATTTTATGAATAAAACAATTATTCTGGTAATTGAAAAAATGTGTCGTTAAATTAAATGCAGTGGTTCCTATTAAAATTTTAGTGGATTGCTTCTTCTCTGTTTCTTTTTCCCCCTTTTTCCTTCCCTCCCTCCCTACCTGCCTCCGCTGGCGGCTAAAGGCTGGTAATTATAGCAGAGGGTTTCGCTTTCTCTTTATTGTTTTTTAATCTCTTCGTGCTGCGGAGCGCCAGCGATAGTCTGATGCAGAAGAGATTTAGCTCCATCTCCCCGTGCTGGGGGTGGGGGGGGCACAGAGGGGCTGGAGCGGGAGCGCGGGGCTGCTCCCGGAGGGCTGCCGTCCTGCTTTCCGGGCAGTGATGTCCAGGGAGGAATGGGGGAGCCCTGCAAAGCTTGGGGGACCAGGGACACAGCTCTGTCCCCCCCCCATGGTCAAGATGGGGTGCAGACAGCGGAGCAGTCCCTTCCCAGGGCTGTCCCTTTGCACCAGCCGCATCCCGGCCAGACCAAATTGGGGCTGGTGGGAAGGGAGGGATGTGAACGTGTTATTTTCTCTGAGGCAGATGTTGGTATTGGGTGGCCGAGGTGGCAGGCACGGTGCTGGGTGCTGGTGCTTGGTGGTGGTTGGGCTCTGTTGGGTGCTTGGAGCCCACGGGCTGGATTCAGGGCACCCACTGGTGCTGGTGAGCACCAGCTCGGTTGAGGCTGCTCGGTGCATCTTGCTGTTTCTCACCCTGATTCATGTCAATTAACAGGAACAGGAGGACTGAACCCGAGCACGGAGAGGGGACCGTCTTGTCCCAAGGGTCACCGTGCCAGGCACGAGGGGTTCCCACGCCTGCCGGTGCTCATGCGAGGCATCCACAGCAAAGATGGGAGAAGGACCCGGGTGTCCCACAAGCTGCTGCTTCTTTGTGGGTGGCCAGGGGGGACCTGTGGAGTCACGCCTTGTGCCCCCATCCCCATCCTGTCTCCATTTGTCGGGGTTTGCCAAGCTCTTTCCCCCCACCACGCCCCGCAGCAGCTGCCCGGCAGAGCCCTGCCCTTGGCAGGCATTCCAGGATTCCTCCGGGCTTAAAACTCCCCGTCCCTTCCCATCAAGAGGGATTTGAAGCTGGGGAGAGGGGGGCTTAGTTCCCAGCTCTCCCATTACGCCCAGGAATTAGGATCCATTACTGCTCTTTTGACGAAACCGGGGCTCCCTGCCCTACATCCGCACCCCTCCCCGGCACTAATGCACCAGGCTCAGACCCAGCTCCCGGCAGCCCTTATGTAAATAAAGTGCAGGGGCAAAGATTGTGATCCCATTAGGCAGGATTAGTGCCTTCTGAGGCCCTGGCATTAAAATGTCATCGGCAGTGGAGGGAGAGAGCTGGGGTCATCCCTATTCCTGTCCCCCTTCCCTGTTGCCAGCTCTTGGCATCCCATTTATCCCATCCATCACCGCTGGCAGCTCGGCTGGACGTCCCCTGCACCGCTCCCTGGCAGGGCTCAGCCCCAGGGTCACCGGTACTGGGGGAACTGGTGCGGTCGGGATGGAGACGGCATGGTTTGGTGGCACCTTTCTGCATGGAGGTGACCGTGCTGTGCCGGCGTGGCTGCCACGGCACCCGGCCGGCGGCCCTAGGAGCTCAGCACTGGCCCGTGCCACCGGCAGATGTGCAGATGTTCCTGGGGACGCCTCTCGCTGCCGCTTGTGTTTGGAAAGTGATGAATTTCTGCACCAACTAATTAGGCTCTAATTAGCAAGTGGAGTGTAAACAGTCACAACAGATGGGGGAGAGGCGGAATTAGCAATAGTGACCCTTCATTTGGGGGGAATGTGGCTGTCACACACCGGGAAACCTCCCACTGGGTCCAGGACCGGGGCAATAGCAGCCCCTGTCCATGCCGGCTCAGCAGTGGGGTGATGAGGTGGTGGGTACCCCCGTGCACCCCGAATTTGGTGGTGCCGTGGCCTGTCATGCTGCCAGGATGGCGAGAGAGAGGAGCTCTCCCCGGCCTGCCGGGAGCAGAGCTGAGATGCTGCGTGCTGCCAGCGTGCTGAGGAGGAGAGGGAAACTGAGGCAGGGAGGGCTGGGGTGCGAGGGGGTGCCACGCTGCTCAGCATCAGGGCCCCCCCCCATCCCCGTCTCCCCTCGGTGCTGACGGCGAGAGCCGGTGTGGGCAGCCGCAGGAGAGCTGGTGGGCAGGTGAATGCCAGGAACAGTGTGTCTCATTCCTGGAGGCCTCTCCGGGGATGTTGGCACTAAACCAGCCATGTTCCCCCTCCCCAGGTCCCTCCGCTCCTCCTGCCGCCCCCGGTTGCTGGGCTGGGGTCCCTGGCAGGATGCGGGGCTCCCAGGCAGCTCTGCCCTTGCCAAGCACCGGCTGACCGGGAGGATGATGAGGATTTCATACACGGTCGCCCATATGTGCAGCCGGAGCTGCTCCGGCACAGCCATCCCGGGGGAGCGCGGCCAGAGCTCGGTGCTGCCTTCGCCCCCCGCAAGAGACACCCGGTGTGCCCGGGATCCCCAGCCCCGCTGTCCGCTGTCGCAGCTGGGCTGTTCTGGCTTTCCCAGGGGAGCGGAGGAGCCAGTTTCAGGCGAGGGGACAGGAGCCGCTCGGTCCAAGGCGGCTGCCGTGACCTTCGCGGGTGGATAATGATCGTACAATCAATAGTGGAATTAGGAGCCGCCTCTCCTCCTCTGTGCCGTTTTTCACCCCTTAATGCAGAACAGATGGCTCGGGTGCTTCAAAGCGAGATGAGCCTTAGCTGCTTAAAATCAAATTAGGATGTATGCATACGGCATGCGGGCCCAGGGGAAGGTGCACCAGGAGCACCCTGCCTCCCAAATACCTCGCAAACACCTCCCAAAAGCTGGATGCTGGGCTCAGTTGGGGGGAGTGTGTGTGTGTGCACTGAACATGCCGGTTCTCAATCCCGCTGTGCCGTCCAGCCCAATGTGGGCGAAGCTCCGGCATTGCAGGTCAAGCTCCTGCCAGGCTGTGGCGGGGACACGTGTGCGCACCCCACGCACACGCGTGCAGAGGTGGCACACGTCGTGCACAAGCACAGATCCTGCACCCTGGACGTTCCCACGAGCCCAGCTCTGTCAGGCCCAGCGGCACGTGTGTGCCTCGCTCCTTCGGCATCCCAAAAGCCGCAGCACAGCCACCGCAGGGCTGCCACGAGCTCTCTAGACCGGGGAACCACGCGGCCACGGGCCGGGCTTGCAGCCAGCTGGCCTTGGTGCCAAACCCCACTTTTGGGGCACCGAGCTGCCTTCGTGCCCATGGGAACCCCTCTGCCCCCACGGCGTCTGGGGCTTGCTGGGGAGCTGGGCTGCTGCCGGGTTTGGCCCCGGTGCCCCACGTCTGCTTTGCGAGGTGCCCTGATGCCCGGATCAAGCCCAGACCTGGGGCAGGGGCATCAGGGTGAGGGCTGCCCGTGCCAGCCAGCGCTGCTGAAGGTCAAAGAGGAGGATTGAATTAAGGAGCCACGAGCTGCTCCTTCCCTGCCTAGTGTCTTGCCTGGCATTTAGCATCACCGTGCCCGCCCCGGGGACAGGCAGGACAGGGCAGCCGGGTGTAAATCAGATGGGCATTTCCATGTGGGTGCACCAAGCAGGCACCCCAGGGTGTGCAGGAGCTGGACCCTGGCAGCGAGGAGAGGGAGCTCCGGTGCAGGTCTGGTGGTATCTGGGTGCGTCTGAGCTCCTACAAACTCGTGACATCCCCCCAGGGCAGTGGGTCACCAGAGCAGGCTGAGCCCACGGGCAGTGCTTTGGTGCCGGCTCACCGTGCGGAGAGCCATGGCAGGAATTCAGCTCGTGCACACAAGAAAGTGAAGCCCTACCCCAAAGAAAAAACCTAAAGCTGTGATTGAAAGCGCACTTGAAAGCTGCTGGGGAATATGAATGTGTCTTTGAAGTAAAAGGGCTTCCATTTGTTAAGCAGAAAATGGAGCTGTGTGTTTCGATTTATAGTTTTACTTAGCAAATAAAACAGGAGAGGAGTAAGTGTTTATGTCTCGCTCTGCTCCCAGCCCCTCCGCCCCCTTCGCCCCCCGAGTTAAAAGCTCAGTGCTTCTGAAACGCTACAAAGGCAGCCGGGAATAAAGCAAAGCAAGCAGCTTAGATAAACCCTAGATGGGCTAAGCTCTTGTCGATAGGCTTGTGAAATGGCTCAGGGGAGGAAAATGGCCAGTGGAGGGGTCTGGGGTCCCCGGTTGGGACAGGGAGGTGACCACCAGCATCCCCCTGCCCACGTGCTGCTGGTTTATGGTTATGCCTGTGACGAAGCCGTCTTGCTGCCGTGGGGCTGGCAGGCTATGGGGCATGTCTCTCACCCCCCTTCCCTCCTCTCTCCGCAGACGATGTCTCCCCATACTTTAAGACGGAGCCGGTGCGGAGCCAAGTCCACCTGGAGGGGAACCGTCTGGTCCTGACGTGCATGGCGGAGGGCAGCTGGCCCCTCGAGTTCAAGTGGCTTCACAACAGCCGGGAGCTGACCAAGTTCTCCCTGGAGTACCGGTGAGTCCCCGCCACCGCCGAGCATCCAGGGCAAATCCCGCCCGGCACGCCGGTCCCCACCGGCGGTCGCCGTGGCACAGAAGGCATTGCCAGTGCCCCTGCAAGGGGATGCCGTGCTGGCGAGGCAGGCAGCGTGGAGGCAGCGGTTAGCACGCCGGGAGCTGCCGCCTCTGTTTGGAGAGCAAATGGTGGATTTAAGCAGGTCAACATCAGGGAGTAGGCGTTTGCACAAGCGGGATTAACACCGGGCCACAGATCACGGCTGGCTCGTGGCTCCCCGAGAACAGCCCGATGGGGGGAAAGAGCAAGGGAAGGGCGGCACGAGAAATCGCCCCGGGTTCGGGCATCCAGCCCCATGTGCCCGCTAATCTGCCGCAGAGTGGCCGGCCCCATGTCAGAGCCCACTTGGAGCTCACCTCTAAATCAAGCTGGGCACCTCTCGCCATCTCTTCTGTGTGCGTGTGTCATCCTCTCTGTTTTAATCAATAATTCAGCCCGAGACAAGCTGTTCCCCGTTTAAAGGCATTGAATCCAAAGGCTTCGTGTTGCTGTAGCAACGCGGGGCTGCTCGGGGATGCCAGGAACGCAGACAATGTGGCTGGGTGACGTCCCCTCCCCGGCACCGTGTGCCGTCTTGGGTGCTGGAGCAGTGGCCGTCCTTGGGGATAATGGGTGCCGTCGCCCACCAAGCCACGGTGGCTGCAGCTCTGCGATGTCCCCGATGCCCCGGTTTCGGTGCTGGGGGTTTGGACCGGTGCTGCGTGCCCCATGGGACAGGTCCCTTGTCCCTAGTCCCGGTGTCAGAGCTCAGAGACCCTGTTGAGCCGTGCAATTCCCACAGCTCACGCCTGTCAGGGGGTCACGTTGGCTGCAGCGGGAACAACGCAAAACGTCAACCCTTAAATAGGATGGTGGGGAAGGTGGTGACAGTAGGGTCGGGGGATGCAGGGCCGTGCAGGGGCTCCTCCAGGGCAGCTGCACAGCACTGGGGCAAGAGCCACCCGCCCCAGGCAGGAGAAAGGCATCGGGCTCTCCCCCATCCTTGGAGGGGGTCGAGGAACCTGGAGGGCACCTTCAAACCCAGAACAGGGATTCCTGGCTTCCTTTCATGGCTGTGCTCCTGGGTTTGCTCCGTGCCTCAGTTTACCCTTCTGCAGGAAAGGAGCCACCGCTCGTATCTCTGCTCTGGGATGCCCGGCAGCTCTGGAGCCCCGTGTCCCTGCCCCAAGGTGACTCCCTTTCCCTGGAGCCTCTGGCCCCCCACCTCCGGCTCCAGCATCCAGCTAGAAAGGATTAAGGAAGGAAGCGAGAAAATAAACAAACACGTAGGGAAAACCCAAACAAACCCAGCCGCAGCTAATGAAGCAAACAGCCTCTATGCAAATCGCTGCCTGGCTTTAACCTGTCCTCTCAGCAGCAAGGACGCAACCTGCTGGCATCAGCTTCGTTCTGCCCGGCGTGTGTTGCCTGTCCTCGGATCTCCGTGGGGATTTAATGTGTCGAGATGAGCGTTTGGACATCTTGCCTGGAATTGAAGGCTGCTGGTGAGGAAGGCGAAGTACCAAAATTAGTTATGATGGGCAGAATTGAATTTTAATAGAGATGTCGGTGGCACGGAGCCAGCCTACTCAGGCAGTGGGAAGGTAGTAATTAAAAGTTAACGAGTTTAGAAACAGAGTAATCCTTGGAGAGGAGAGGGCTGGTGTTTATGGCCAGGGAGGCTCAGGGATGCTCCTGTCCGTGCGGGAGCCAGGAATAGCTGTGGGTGCATCGGCAGCGTGGGTGAGGGATTTGGGGTGCAGCCACCTCCCCCCCTGCCACCACCCCCCAACTTGGGGCTGGCACGTGCCCACTGCCATGTCCCCATTCCAGGGACAGGAGGGACCTTCCCCGGAGCCTGGCCATGCCCATGGCAGGACACATCGTGCTTTGCAGCAGGGCCATGTGCTGGGAGGGGGGGGCTGTCCCGGGGAGCCGGCTGGACTTGGTGGCATCACCTCACGGTTCCCAGCTAGGACAGCGTGTCACCGAGCATCTCGTCCTCGGCATCCTCACCGCTCCTCCCCAAATCCTCTCCTGCAGCAGAGCATCCCGCTGGCACTGCCGGCTGCCATCACCCTTGTGTATTTTACCCATTTTTCTGGGGGCTGGGGCTCTCGGCCCCTCAGCCCAGCGCTCCCCACGAACCATCCTGGTTCATCCTGGTCTGATGGTCAGACTCATGCCGTGTTTTAAGGGAAGGAGCCATTCTCCCAGTTTGGCAGCGTGTTTCCATGGTGACCGCCCTTTCCTTCCCGCAGCGATTCAGCCGCCAGCTTGCCACCGGAGCGACTTGTTGGCGTGTGGCAAAGGGCAGGTGGGGAATGGGCTCAGCAGATCCCCAGTCCCAAGCCGGCGAGGGCCGAGGCAATGCCTCTGCGTGCAGCTGGAGCCGACCCCTCGGGAGCATCCCTGGGGACCGCGAGGGAATCGGGGACCAGCTTGGCTCCATGTGCATGTGGAGCTGTCCTCCTCCCTCCGGAGCATCCTTGGGGATTGAGTGTGATCAGGGACCACAGAGGGATTGGGGACCAGCCTGGCTCTGTGTGTGCATGGAGACATCCCCCCTTGGGAGCATCCCTGGGGACCGCGGGGGAATCGAGGACCAGCTTGGCTCCATGTGCATGTGGAGCTGTCCTCCTCCCTCCGGAGCATCCTTGGGGATCAAGTGTGACCAGGGACCACAGAGGGATTGGGGACCAGCCTGGCTCTGTGTGTGCATGGAGACATCCCCCCTCGGGAGCATCCCTGGGGACCGCATGAGATCAGGGACCAGCCTGCCTTCACCCACTTGCTGCCTCCGTTGCCGGCCGCTGGCATGGGCTGCATGGAGACAGCTATCCCATGGGATCCCAGCTGTCTCCCGTGCCTGGGGACCCCCCAGCAAAACCCCGTCCCCTCCGATGCTTGTTGTGACCTTCGTTAAGGTGACGGCGGGGCAGGTGGATGGTGGAGGCTTGCCCTCGCGCTCTGCTCCCATGCCCCGGCACGCCGGCTCTGCGCTCTCCAGGGCCAGCTCTGTTTTTTCCGTGCATAATCTCGCCGGTGCCGGGCTCTCCTGCGAGCTCTCCAGAGCCTGACTTCTTCTCGTACGAGGAATCATAACATGCAAATCAGGCAGCTTGATGTCTTTAATGAAATCCTCGGAAGGAAAGCGCTTCTCTGGTGAATTGAGGATATTTATTTCTCATACAAGAAATTTAACATGCAGATTAGTTGGGTCTGGTAATTTATCACATGAGATTGTCGTATTAAGGGTTGCATCGAGTCCTGCTGCCTTTGGAAATTACCTTACACATAGATTACCTCTGGACAGACTCCCATCCATAGAGATGCATCTTCTATCTACTAAATCAGCCTTCCTTCCTCTCCCCATGTCCCTCCGCCGCTGGTGCAGGAGCCCGGCAGCTACTAAAGGATCCCCCGTCTCTTCCCAAGAGCCCGGATCCCCTTTGCTGGGAGCTCAGAGCCTGGGAAAGTGTAATTACATCTCCGACACTGGCTGGCTTTGCCGCTGCTGTGCTCACCCCCAGCAAAACCGGGTTTGCACGACTGAGGCTCCCGGTGCTCCCCTGGGTTTCTCGGGCACGGCGCAGCCCCAGAGCCCCTCGCCAAGACCGCCGGAGCCCCAGGGTCGGTTTTCCAGCACCACTTCTACCCATCCCCATCTACTTCCATGCATGGGGAGGGTTGGCAGGAGCCACCCTGTGCGGACTCACTGAGGAGAGGCAGATTTGGGGCTGTTTCGACCCCCCACCCTGCTGGGTTGGGAAGTTTTGGGGTGCGCATCCCCCAGGGATACAGGGAACACAGCATGCTGCGCACAGGGCACCCCGCCAAGCGTCTATGGCTTCTGAGAACCCCGGATGTTTGATGCCCATACTTTGTCCCCAAATTATGTTAAATATGGAGCCAGGAGCCTCTCAAAACCCACAGACCTGGTGGCAAACGGGGCGGTTCATGCCTGGCTCCCTGCTGGAACCCCAACCTGTGCCACTGCTCGCCGGGAGCAGGTTCCCGCTGTGGCTGGACCAGGTGTGAAGCACAGCCCTCTCCCCTGGGGAGCTAATTGCCATTCAATAATATAATTAATGGGAGCTGATGAGCATCAGAGGGGTTGCAGCCAGGCTGGGTGGGAGCCCGTCAGTGAGTTTCTAGTGCCTGTAGCTCCAAACTGGCCAGCTTCATATTTGGCATTGCCGTATGTGGCAAAGCCCCCCCCAGGAGTGCCGGTGAGGCACCACGGAGCCGGTAATGGGCAGCGTGGGGTGGGCTTTGCTGGTGATGCTTGTGCTGAGAAGGCTCCTGCCTTTCTCTGTGCCTTGTTTGGCTTTGAGGGGGGGCAACGGGGGGGTTGGCGTGAGCAAGCGGCAGCGATTGCCGGGTGCAGGGCAGCGGTGCCCGGGAGTCATGTGGGCATCGGGGCTGGCAGGAGGCACGCGGCGGGAAGGCGATGGAGGGGATCTCCTTGCTGGGACCTTCCGTGGGTTCAGGCAGCTGTGGGAAGGAGACCGGCGGAGGGCTCTCGGATCCAAAGATGCCACCTGAGCTGGGCGGCAGCTGTGGCTGAGCTCCTGGAGAGGGATGTGCCGGAGCGCTCCGGATGCTGCAACACAGATTGAGGCTTGTGCGCCCGCTCCCCTCTCCGCTCTGCAGAAAGGTGGCAGATTAATACGTAGGCATTAATTGTTAAATGGCTCATTGTTCTGGCAGGGCCAATTGAGGCAGCGATTTACAGGGCCGCCGGCACCCGCCGAATTCCCCCGATCAAAGGAAAACACTTCGGCAAGTGGAGAAGTGACAGCTCCCACCACGTGTGTCAAAACAGAGCCCTTTCCAGTCAGGAGCTAATTGCGATCCAATAATACAGTTAACAGGGGCTGATGAAGTACCAGGGGGGTTATTTAAAAGCCCGTTGAGCGGAAGCCCAGTGCTGCGGCTGGGTGCAGGCAGAAGTGCTGGGACGCGTGTCTCGGGTGCTGGGAGTCGTTAAACCTTTGCGAAGTGTGTTTTAATGCTTGCTTGACATTTCATTATTGCACAGGAACCATTCAAATACATGTCCCCCCTAGAATTAATTAGTCATTATACGGGATATTATTAATCAAAGGGGACCATGCCAGTGTGCTTATATCCAAAATCCGATCCAGCTGCTGCTGTTACTGGGTGACACTGGAAGAACCACACAGATTTCTGCACTCTTCTGGCTTTCAATCTGATGGATCAAATCCTTTGGCTGATACTTTTCCTGGCCCCTCTCCACCCCCTCAATCTAATAATAATTCGGCAGCGTCAGCCCCACGCTTCTCAGCCACCCTACAATCATCGAGCTGGGAGCATCAGCCGGGGCTGGGGCATCGCTCTGCCGGAGCACGGGAGCCTTGCGGCACCGTGACCATCCCCACCGTAACGAGGTGGTTCGTGCAGCCCGGCGTGGCGAGCGTATCGGTGCTGCCGGTGATTTGCCAGGGTTGCGCGGCGAGGGGGGGTTATGGCTGCGCCCTGCCCTGCCTCGCTGCGGTGGAGCTGCTGGAAAGATGGATGGGGAGGTCGTCGTTCCTGACATGCAGCCCATCCATCTGTCAGATCGATCCGGTGCCAAAGTCTTCCACCGGCCGGCTGCTTCTGCAAATCCGCAGGTCCTCCGGCATGGAGCTTCTGGCTCCAGAGGCTCCTTCTGACCCCGGGGCCGAGCGTGGCACAGCCGCTTCCTGACCGAGCTTGGAGACCGCCGCTGTTTTCCATCAGTACTTTTTTTTTATTTTTTTTTTTGAAGCGCAGGTCAGTTCTCGCTTCGGAAGTGCTTTTCCCCGCAGACGATGCCCTGTCAACCCCTGTCTTCACAAACAAACCAAACAAGCCCCTCGAAACAGCAGAGTCAGCAGCAAGGGCTGTGCCGGGAGCACGGCCAAGACCTCCGTCCCGGCTCGAGCAGTGCAAAACGTGCCTCTGGGCCGGCAGATGGGCAAAGCGACCCGGTTGGAGCAGTGCCTGCTGGCATGGGTGGCAGGATCGGTCCCAAGCGGAGGAGCCTTGGGTGGCACGGAGGGGCCAGGAGCTCCTGGCCACGGAGGAGCAGCCGTGGCTCGTGACTGCTTGCTCAAACCTGGGGGGAGGACGACTGCGTGGGATGCTGGGGCTGCATGCTTCACCCTTCCTCCTGCCCGCAGCGCTTCTCCCTGCGAGGGGGTGAAATTGGTTACCGTCCCCTTACAGCCAGGCGTGATGGAGGAAGGAAATCAAATCAGAGCAGTCTTGGATAAAAGCCTCCGTGGAAGCTGAGCAGCGGCAGAGAACAAAATCTCTGCTCGTATTTGGTTAATGACTGCGGGCCAGGCTGCGCCCGGTAATTGATTTCCTTTCTCTGGGCTATTTTCAGCCGCTGAGGTGTGTGCAGAAGCTCAGCTCCTTAATAGCTCCTCCAGCCCCGGTGGTGCGGAGACCAGGCCCTATTAATTGGGTCTGCAGGGGTGTCCCCGTGGTGGGGGTGGTGGGGGATGTGAAAGCTCCCCGTGCCCACAGAAGTGTCCTGGCTCCACGTCTGCCAGGATAAGGCGCTGCAGTGGGGCTGGGCATGGGTGGGTGCTTCGTGCGTGGGTGCATGTGAGCCCCAAGGAGGGGGGGGTTGGGTCCCACAGGACGGCTCACGGGCTGCGCCGGGGGCTTTGTGCTGGTCCCTTCCTGGGATGGGGGTTTGGAGGGGACGTGGCAGTGAGGACGTGGCGGGGGGATGCGCAGGAGGTCTGGG
>JANZLQ010000002.1:37181766-37192784 GCA_026212715.1 Elanus axillaris | reverse complement strand
GCTCACCCCTGAGTTTAATTTGCAGTAAATCTCTTTGGAGGCTCTGGCTTCTGCTGACTTAACAGTTCAGCTGCCTCAAAATTTATTTAGGCACTTCGGGCTGTGCTGCAGGCACTAATTGTACCATGGGCAGAGCCTCCTCCGCTATCCCTGCTGCCGGGGCTGGATCTGGCCATGCCCCAGGATTGGGCTGTGGGGTGGGATGGTGCAACGTAGCCCCAACGGGAGCAGCTTTTCTGTGGGACACCCTGTCCCGCTCCTGCCCGTGTTCCCCTCTCAGCCCTCGCCGCTCTGGATCAGCCCCTGCCTGGGGGACACCCCTGTGGCCCCGTCCCTCCGGTCCCCTTGGACCCTTCAGGATCTGGCCGAAGGTCTCCTGGCCCCTGTCCAGGTGGTGAGAGCCCATCCCAGGGAAGATCCCCCAAAGTGGCATCCATCCTCCGGGTACTCTCATCCCATCTCCCCTCCTGCTGCTCTGTGGTGGGGTTTATCACCTTCCACTGAGAGCTCTGCCTGTCCCCCTTCCCCTCCTGCCCCATTAATCTGTTTTTCTGTACCTCGGGCATCCTGGTGCGTAATAAACAACCTGGAGCCCATGTTTATGGATTCAGCTATATCAGCAGCTTTCAAGCCGATCACATTTTTACAGCGCCTACATGAGGGTTTTTTATTGTTGCAATCATTTTGCTTTATATACTCCCCTTCTCCCTCCTCCCTGCCAGCCGGCGCTGCCACGCAGGCTGCGGTCTGGGCTGGTGCCACAGGCTCCTGCGGGAGGAGAGGGCTTAGGGAGAGCTATGAAGGCACCCTGATGCCAAGGTGATGGGCTGGACCTGCCCATCCTTTCCATGGAAGAGCAAAGCCCATGGCCCTTTGGTCCCTGCTGCCTTTGTCTCCTCCGTGCCAGGCAGAGCAGGCGTGGGGCTCCGGGTGCCCCATCAGCCTCGCTGGGGCTGGGGTGCCATAGGGGTGAGCCGGGGGTGCTGACGGCTGTCCCTCTGGCCTCCTTCTCCCCAGATGTGGGTGGCCCGGCTGATCCCATCGCACCCACCATCATCGTCCCACCCAGGAACACCAGCGTGGTGGCCGGGACCTCGGAGGTGACCATGGAATGTGTGGCCAACGCCAGGCGAGTAGCGTCGGAGCAGATGGGATGGGGACGGGGCACCTCCCTGTTGGCATCGCCCGGGTGCCCCCAGGTCCCTTCCCACCAGGGCTCCTGGGTACCACGGGAGGGAGCGAGGTGGGGATTTGGTGGGGTCCAGAGGGGTTGGGGCTGTCTCTCAACATGCTCCTGACCCACCCCCCACCCCGCCCCAGGCCGCTGATCAAGCTGCACATCATCTGGAAGAAGGACGGGGTGCCCCTCTCCAGCGGCATCAGCGACTACAGCCGCCGGCTCACCATCCTCAACCCCACGCTGAGCGACAGCGGCTACTACGAGTGCGAGGCCGTGCTCCGCAGCAGCAGCGTGCCTGCCGTGGCTGAGGGTGCCTACCTCTCCGTCCTGGGTGAGGCCCTGGCCACGGGCAGCCTAAACCACATGTGCAATGAGTTGAGGTGGTCTCAGCCCCGGGGCTGAGATGGGAAGCAACAGGCGGGGAGTCACTGGGGGTTGTTTGATGGTGGGTCCAGAGGACCCTGGCTTTAATGCAACCCCTGCCCATCGCTGGGCTTCCCTTTGCAGAGCCACCACAGTTTATCAAGGAGCCGGAGAGGCACATCACAGCCGAGATGGAGAAGGTGGTGGCCATCCCCTGCCAAGCCAAGGGTGAGCCGCTCCCCAGCTGCCCTCCCTGTGCCGCCACGGCCCCGTGCCTGACTTGGCCTTGGCCCTGGCCCTTGCAGGCGTGCCCCCCCCCGAGATGGCCTGGTACAAGGATGCTGCCCTCATCCACCTGGAAAAGCTGTCCCGCTTCCAGCTCCTGGCGGACGGCAGCCTGCAGATCAGTGGGCTGGTCCCCGACGACACCGGCATGTTCCAGTGCTTTGCCCGCAACGCGGCCGGCGAGGTGCAGACCACCACGTACCTGGCCGTGACCAGTAGGTGCCAGCCCCAACACCTTGGAGCCCAGGGTGCCCGGCCTGGGCAGTGGGTGGGATATGCCTGGGACACCCTGGCTGGGCTCCATGGTGGGGCTCAGGAACCCCAGGAAACCCTCCCGTGGGTCTGGGAGCCCCCCCCCCCCATGCCCCAGGAGCGGGTCAGCTCCAGGCTGGGCACTGCGGAGGGCTTCAGGGGGGGCTGTGCATCTCTCTACCCCATAGGCATCGCCCCCAACATCACCAGGGGTCCCCAGGACAGCACGGTGATTGATGGCATGTCCGTAATCCTGAACTGCGAGACCTCGGGGGCTCCGCGCCCGGCCATCACGTGGCAGAAAGGTAAAGGGGCTGAGGGCACTGGGATGTGGGCAAGCCCTTTGTCCTGCCCATCCCCACCTGCCTGCATGGCCCCGGAGCATCCTCTGCAAGCTCTGTGGCCACCTGGCTCCATGGCCACCAGGCTTGGCCGATGGCCGGGGCGCTGGGAGCTGATGGGGCTCCCCTGTGTCACCCAGGGGAGCGGATCCTGGCCAGCGGCTCCGTGCAGCTCCCGCGTTTCACCCTGCTGGAGTCAGGCAGCCTGCTCGTCAGCCCCGCGCACCTCGCCGATGCCGGCACCTACACCTGCCTGGCCACCAACTCCCGTGGCGTGGACGAGGCATCTGCCGACCTGGTTGTCTGGGGTAAGGCACCCACCAGTGTGCCCACGTCACCCGGCTCTCTGGCAGCCGGGGTCTGCCCGCCACCCTACCTGCCTGCAAAGTGCAGGATGGACCCTTCCCAGCTCCGTGGGCAGCTGGGTGCTGCCTCCCACCATGCATGGTACGGGATGGAGCTCTCTGGGGATGCCAAAGACAGGCTCTGGCACGTGGCTCGTTGGGTTGCGTGGGTGCAAACTTGGGCTGTCCCCAGCCGATGCCACCCCTGCAGCCCTCTGGGCAGTGCCAGTGCCTCATCCTCTGTCGTCGTCGTCCCCCCATAGCAAGGACACGTATCACTGACCCACCGCAGGACCAGAGCGTCATCAAAGGGACCAAGGCTGTCATGAGCTGTGGAGTCACCCACGACCCCAGCGTGGATGTCAGGTATGTGTGATAGGGCTGGGAGGGTTGGGGGGTCTGGGCACCCCCAGGCTGCCTGCCTGCCATCACCGCTGCCCGTGGGCCTGGGGAGGGAGAGGGTAGATAGATGGTGGGTGCCTCCATCGCCAGCCCTGCGCTGCTGGTCCTGCAGTGCCATCTGGTGCCCTGCGCACCGAGAGCCCGGCATGCCAGCGGGACCCCTGGTCCCCTCTCCTTCTGAGGGGCTGCAGGGTGCCATGACTTCTGGGTGTCATTTCCCCCCCCCCTCCCGGCACAGGTACATCTGGGAGAAGGACGGAGCACCGCTGAGCCCGGAGAGCGGCCCACGGGTGCGTCTGGACGAGATGGGCACCCTGCACATCTCCCAGACCTGGTCGGGCGACATCGGCACCTACACCTGCAAGGTGGTCTCAGCCGGGGGCAACGACTCACGCAGCGCCCACCTTCGCGTCCGGTGAGACCCCCCTCATCCTCACCGGCACCCCATGCCCTGGGGCTGTGCCCCCTCCCTAACCCCCCCCTCCCTACCCCCCCTGTCCAGGCAGCTCCCCCATGCCCCCGAGAGCCCCACGGCCACCCTCAGCCCCCTGGAGAAACGGGCCATCAACCTCACCTGGGCCAAGCCCTTCGACGGCAACAGCCCCCTGCTCCGCTACGTGGTGGAGGTCTCCGAGAACAGTAAGGGACTGCTCCCACCTCCCCGGCACCGCTGATCCCAGCTGGGCTGGATCTGGGCAAAATCTGGTCTCTGGCATCACCCGGGGGAAGTGGGCAAGGGATGCTACGGGGACCTTGGGGACCACGGGGATCATAAGCTGCGCAGGGGACCCCGATGTCCTGTAGGTCGGGTCCTCCACCCCGCTGCTCCCCTCTTCCCCCCACAGATGCGCCCTGGACCGTGCTGCTGGCCAGCGTGGACCCCGAGTCGACGTCGGTGATGGTGCGGGGCTTGGTCCCCGCTCGCTCCTACCAGTTCCGCCTCTGCGCTGTGAACGATGTGGGCCGGGGGCAGTTCAGCAAGGACACGGAGAGGTGAGCCGTGGCGGTGGGGTCCCAGGGGGGCTGATGGCCCTTGGGTGCTCATCTCGGGCTCATCCCCCCCCCCCCCCGCCTCCAGGGTGTCCCTGCCTGAGGAGCCCCCCTCTGCACCTCCCCAGAACGTCATCGCCAGCGGCCGCACCAACCAGTCCATCATGATCCAGTGGCAGCCGCCCCCTGAGAGCCACCAGAACGGTGTCCTCAAGGGCTACATCATCCGGTAGGCACCGGCGGGGGAGTGCGGGTGCCCCCAACCCCGGCATCCCAGGGTGCCGGTGGGGACGCCGGCAGCTCTGACAGTCCCTTCTCCCCAGGTACTGCCTGGCTGGGTTGCCTGTGGGCTACCAGTTCAAGAACATCACCAACGCCGATGTCAACAACCTGCTCCTGGAGGACCTCATCATCTGGACCAACTATGAGATTGAGGTGGCAGCGTACAACAGTGCCGGCCTGGGGGTGTACAGCATGAAGGTGACCGAGTGGACGCTGCAGGGAGGTAGGCAGGGATGGGCAGGGACGGGCAGGAGCCTGGCGTTCGCCCCGATGGCGACAGGCTGTGCCATGGGGCTGTTGGGTTTGGGTGGTAGGAGGATGGGTTTGGGGGTCCCAGGGAGACTGGGACCTGCTGGGGGGGATGAGCGGGGGCTGCAGAGCCAGGGCAGGGCTGGCCCAGTCAGGGGTGTCTTGGGGCACCATTCTGGGTACCCGGGGTCCCAAGGGGCTGACGCCTGGCCAATGGAGGGGACCTTGTGGAGCCGGAGCTGCTGCGAGCCATCCCTTCATCCCGGCAGTCCCCACGGTGCCCCCGGGGAATGTGCAGACCGAGGCCACCAACTCCACCACCATCCGCTTCACCTGGAACCCCCCCAGCCCCCAGTTCATCAACGGCATCAACCAGGGGTACAAGGTGAGGGGCGATTCCTGCGGGTCTCCCCAGAATCAGGGCAGCCGGGGAGGGGAAACTCCTCAGCCGACCTTCACAAACTGGCTCGACTTCTCCTTGCCGAAACCTCAGATTGTAATTGGTTCCGGCTTGACTGTTAAAATAATAGTTACTGAGATTTAACACTTGCATGGGCTCGGAGCCTCCCATGCTCTGTAATTAATTCCAAATTGCAATTAATTCAAATTTACATTAATGAAATTGAATTAAAACATTCAACTTGTTTCTTAATCCACTCAAAAGAAGTTCAGGAATTTAATTGCCACTGAATGAGATAACCAGAGCAAGTAGGATATTTAACATTCTTATTAAATGCCACTTAGTATTTTTGATTAGTATTTTTAGGGCCTAATTAGTATTTAATTAAGTTGCTATAGGCTATCTTGCACAATACCAATTAAATGCCCAAACATCCCTCCTAAACGCAGGCGAGTGGGCGATTACACGCCGTTATCAATGGGAGTTAATCACAAAGCACGCCTTCCGTATCGGCTCGTGCGGGTAAACACACGCCGTTAAAGGCATCAAGTGTTCCCTGCACAATTAATTGATATTTAATCAACTCTGAATAAATAAGGAGAGGCTGGAGGTGCCCCGGAGGACGGTTTTTGTGGTCCCGATGTGCACGGTGGGGATGCCGGTACCCGGTATCGTCGTCCCAGCTCCTTCTTCCCGCAGCTCATTGCCTGGGAGCCGGAGCATGAGGAAGAGGCGACGGTGGTGACGGTGCGGCCCAACTTCCAGGACAGCATCCACGTGGGCTACGTGGCCGGACTGCGGAAATTCGCCGAGTACTTCACCTCGGTGCTGTGCTTCACCACGCCGGGGGACGGCCCGCGCAGCCCCCCCCAGCTGGTGCGCACCCACGAGGACGGTACGGGGAGGCTCTGCGTTCCCGCGGGATGGACCCTGCCCACCTGCGGCTCCTGGGGAGGGTGGGAGCAGCCCCGAAATGGGAGACTTGGTCCCACTGGGGATGTGGAACCAGGGTGCCGCTGAGCTCCGGGAAGCCCCCTGCAAGGGGAGTCTCTTCCACGCTCGCTCCCTGTGGGGGTCCCGTGGGTGCCGAGGGCTCCTGCCCTTGGGTGTGCGGCTGCGTGCTGAGCCTGGGTGTCTTCGGGCAGTGCCTGGCCCCGTGGGACATCTCAGCTTCAGTGACATCCTGGACACATCCCTGAAAGTCAGCTGGCAGGAGCCGCTGGAGAAGAACGGCATCCTGACGGGTAAGGGAGCACCAACGGGTACCCAGCTCCTGCATCAGCCCCCCTTCCCACCCGGCAGCGTCTCCCACCCGGCAGCGTCTCCCACCCCCAGCGTCTCCCCTGGCCCCACTCAGGGTAGGCAATGATGGGGGCTGATGGCACGGGGCACATTTCAGGCTACCGGATCTCCTGGGAGGAATACAACCGCACCAACACACGGGTGACCCATTACCTGCCCAACGTCACCCTGGAGTACCGCGTCACCGGTCTCACTGCCCTCACCACCTACACCATCGAGGTGGCTGCCATGACGTCCAAGGGCCAGGGCCAGGTCTCCTCCTCCACCATCTCCTCCGGGGTACCACCAGGTGAGCGCGGCGGCGAGGGGATGCCGGCAGGCTGCAGGCGATGCTGGGGGCGAGCGGCCGGTGCCACCCACCCTGCCCTCTCCCCGCAGAGCTCCCCGGTGCGCCCACCAACCTGGGCATCTCCAACATCGGACCCCGCTCTGTCACCCTCCAATGTCGCCCGGGCTACGACGGCAAAACCTCCATCGCCCGCTGGCAGGTGGAGGCACAGGTACGGGGCGGCTGGGGAGGTTGGGGTGAGGGGGTGCTGGGGGACAGCTCACCCCACTCCCATCCCGCAGGTGGGCCAGAGCGGTGAGGCCGAAGAGTGGGCGCTCGTCCACCAGCTTGCTAACGAGCCCGATGCCCGCTCCATGGAAGTGCCCAACCTGAAGCCCTACACCTACTACAGGCGAGTGGCCAGGATGGCTCCGTGGCATCCTCCCCAGGGGACCGGAGCCCTCTCGCCCCCCACCGTGACCTCCCCTCTCCTTCCTCAGTTTCCGCATGCGGCAGGTGAACATTGTGGGCACCAGCCCCCCCAGCCTCCCCTCCCGGAGAATCCAGACCCTCCAGGCTCCCCCGGACGTGGCACCCGCCAACGTCACCCTGAGGACAGCCAGCGAGACCAGCCTGTGGCTGCGCTGGATGGTGAGGGGGGGACCGTGGCTCTGGGGGGGGTCTGTGCCCACGGGCACAGGATTTATGGGGGCAGGTGGGAGTGTGGGGAGCTGAGCCAGGGTGGCTGTGGGAACTCGGTGCTCATCTCTGCCGGCTGGGGCCAGCCCCTCCTGGAGCAGGAGTACAACGGGAACCCCGATGCCGTGGGCTACAAGATCCGGTACGCACGCTCGGACGGGCGAGGGCAGCCGGTGGTGCATGTCATCCATGACCGCGTGGAACGGGAGTACACCATCGAGGACCTGGAGGAGTGGACCGAGTACCGGGTGCAGGTCCAGGCCTTCAATGCCATCGGCTCCGGACCCTGGAGCCGCTCAGTGGTGGGACGCACCCGGGAGTCAGGTACCGCTGCCCACTCTGCAGCACCGGGCACCCACCCCGGCTAGATCCGACCATTGACCCCCACTCTCCCTCCCCCTCCAGTGCCCTCCTCCGGCCCCAGCAACGTCTCGGCGCTGGCCACCTCTTCCAGCAGCATGCTGGTTCAATGGAGCGACATTCCCGAGGCAGACTGCAATGGCCTCGTCCTGGGCTACAAGGTGAGCACCTACCCCAGCCCCAGTGCTGTGGCTCTCAGAGCTGGAGATCTCTGCCCGTGCCCTGCCAGCCTCATCCACAGACCTGGGAAGCGTGGCTTTCCCTGGGGTGGGGGGAATCGCCCTGCAATGTCCCCAGTTGTGCCACCTCCAAGAGATTGGTGCCCACCTGTGCCGAGCTTTGCCACCCTGCTCCATCCTGGGGCTGTGGCCCTGTCCGGCCACGTCACACGGGGTCTGTTGCAGGTGATGTACAAGGAGAAGGACTTGGACACACATGCCCGGTTGTGGCTGGCAGAGGGCAATGCATCCCGCAGCGCCCAGCTGACCGGGCTGGGCAAATACACGCTGTATGAGATCCGTGTGTTGGCCTTCACCAGGATCGGTGATGGTGCACCCAGCCGGCCCCCCATCCTTGAGCGGACGCTGGATGATGGTGGGTAATAGCACCTGGATGGGCAGAGAGACCCGAGTGGGCTGGGGGGTCCCCTGGGTGCCTAAGGCCTTCCCATCCCTATTTCCCAGGGTGATCCCTCTCCCTCCTGACCAGGACACCCAGGGGTCCCATTCCCAGGGGTTGGGAACTGGCACTTTGCACGCACTTGTGCACTCCCCGGTGAACTCGATCTCTCCCCCCTCCAGTGCCCGGGCCCCCTGTGGGGATCCTCTTCCCCGAAGTGAGGACCACCTTGGTGCGGCTCATCTGGCAGCCACCCGCGGCACCCAACGGCATCATCCTGGGTAGGTGGGGAGCCATCCCGGTTTTGCCACGGTGGGATGCTCTGCAGACGGGTGCAGAGGTCCTGTGAAAGCAGGGATCAGCATGGGGAGGCAGAGACTAGCTCCCCGAGACCCCCCTGAGCATCTCGGAGCCTGTTTCCCCCAGGGCTTGGGTTTACCCCCTCAGCAGGCTGTGCTGGGTCCCTGGCTGGGCGTGAGCTCCCATGTGCAGGGACCCAAAAATCCCTTCTTGCTGGCCCTCTGCCTGAGCAGGGCTGGAGGACGGAGGCATGCACGGGGCGAGCCCAGGATGGCATCCCCTCCACCAGCCCCACCGTGTCGCTCCCTTCCCCGCAGCATACCAGGTCACCCACCGCCTCAACACCACCACGGTCAACTCGGCCACCGTGGAGGTGCTGGAGCCCAGCGCCCGGCAGTACACGGCCACCGGCCTCCAGCCCGAGGCAACCTACCTCTTCCGCATCGCAGCGCAGACCCGCAAGGGCTGGGGCGAGGCGGCCGAAGCCCTCGTGGTGACCACGGAGAAGAGAGGTAATTGGGTTGGGGGTCCAGCCTGCGGTGCGGGGCTGTGCATGCCTGCGGCGTGCCCGTGGTGCTCCCAGCCCCTCGCCTCTCCCAGACCGTCCGCAGCCCCCCGGGAAGCCGCTGGCCCAGCAGGAGGAGGTGCGAGCCCGCAGCGTGCTGCTCTCCTGGGAGCCGGGCAGCGACGGGCTCTCTCCCGTCCGCTACTACACGGTGCAGACCCGCGAGCTGCCCGACGGCGAGTGGGCGCTGCACTCTGCCTCCGTCAGCCACAATGTCACTGCCTTCGTCGTGGACAGGTGAGGCACGGGTTGGCCTTCGGCAGTGCCATGGTGCGATGGGGAGCTGGGGAGGTGATGGGCTCTGCTTTGGGCGGTTGCCCCGTGCCTCAGTTTCCCCATCCTGTGAGAAGTGCTTGCACCAAGGTTGGGAAGCACTGGCCGATGTGCCTTGCGGGAGGGAGGGTGGCTTATGGGGTCATCCACCGGTCTCACCGTCACCGACCCACTCTGCTTCTATCCAGGCTGAAGCCCTTCACCTCCTACAAGTTCCGCGTGAAGGCGACGAACGACATTGGGGACAGCGAGTACAGCGAGGAGTCGGAGTCGCTCACCACCCTGCAGGCAGGTCAGAGCAGGCTGTGGCTCCTGGGGCAGGGAGAGGGGGTACCCCCTTCTTGGGCATCCCCCCATGCCCAGGGCATCTCTGAAGCCTCACCACCCGCTTCTCCCCCCCCACGCCAGCCCCTGAGGAAGCCCCCACCATCCTCTCCGTCACCCCACATACCACCACGTCGGTGCTGATCCGCTGGCAGGTACAGTACCCTCTACCTGGCCGCCTGCTCCCTTGGGAGGTGACACCGAGGCGTGCTGGGGACGGCAATCTCGGGGTACCGGGGAGCCCCGGGTCGGAGCAGCCCCTCACTGTCCTCCCCATGCAGCCCCCAGCCGAGGACAAGATCAACGGGATCCTGTTGGGTTTCCGCCTCCGCTACCGTGAGCTGGTGTACGACAGCCTGCGCGGCTTCACCCTGCGCGGCATCGGCAACCCCGGCGCCACGTGGGCCGAGCTCACCCGTGAGTGCTCGTGGACCCTGGGGATGTGTGGCTGGGGGGGGTGACCCAGCTGTGGCGGGGGGAGGATGGCACAGGGCGGCATCCTGTGCTCCACAGCCTCTCCTGGGTACCAGCCTGGAGCTGTCAGGGTCGGGCTGTGCCCCACGGAGCTGTCACCAGCCCCCTCATGCCACCAGGTCCGTGGTCCCTAACACACTTGTCTGTGATGCTGCTGGCTCAGTCCTGCTGTGCTCAGCTCCCGTGTCCCTGTAGTCCGGGTGTCCACATGTCTGCACCTAACACGGGCATCTGTGCGACGTCCCGCTGTGTGTGTCTGGGTCTGCTGCCATCCTCAGATCCCAAAGGGAACAGGGTCACATCCACTCCGGGAACAGCAGAGACACGAGTGACAAGGGCAGAGCCCAAGACCGGACCTTGCCCCATCCACCACTCTTAGCCGCGGTCAGACCCCCATGGGAGACCCCGATGCCCAGACCCAGCTTGTGCCACGCAGGGGCTGGGGCTGGAAGGACGGAAAAGCTCCTTGGCGCTGTGACAGCTCCCTTGGCACCTGAGGGGGTGACAGGACCCTTGCAGGGGACCCCTGGCCCACCCTGGGGTGGGCAGCTGTGCTGGGGTGGGTGCTCAAGAGATGGGAGCCCACTTATTCCGCCTGCGGGACTAACCAGCTGCCTGCTCTCCCTGCCCTGTGCCACCCAGCCGTCTATGCCGTGCACAACCTCAGCAAGGTCTCCCTCACCCAGTATGAGCTGGACAGTAAGTCACCGCTCCCCTGCCCCGTCCTCCCCACTGCCAGCCCCCCCC
>JANZLQ010000002.1:37156899-37167343 GCA_026212715.1 Elanus axillaris | reverse complement strand
CTGCTCGCCATCTGTGGGGAGCACACGCCGGTTCCCACGGGTGCCCTGGGGAGCGGGGACCTGCCCGGGGGCGTGGGGCTGGATCCCCGACCCGCTCCGGTGCTGGGAGAGCCGGGGGCTGGTGGGCACCGAGCGCTTTCGGGGAGCTGGACTCAGCCCTCGCCGCCCTGGTTTGACCCCGGTGGTAGCAGCGTTAAGTATAGATGTTTCCGAGTGCCGAATATATAGATCAGGAGTTGGGATCGTTAGCAGTCTGGGGGAGAAACTGAGGCACGGAGTGTGGTAAGGAAGGGAGCACAGGTCTCTGCAGCCCGGGATGGGGCTTCCTCCCCAGCTGGGCTTATGGTAAACAAGTCTGGTTTGGACACAGCTCCCTCGGAGACCGTGGAGCGAATCCAGCTGAGATTTAGCACCGAGGAAGTTCACTGGGTTTAGGTCCTGGGAGGGGGAAGAATAACGCTGACCTAAATCCCCATCATCGGGACCAGCCGCCTGACTCGGTGCCATGGGCTGAGCCGGCAGCGGGGCTCCCTCCGTGGCCCCAATGGGCAGGCAGCCCCGCTGCTGGCAGCGTTGTGCTGACCGTGGCGGTCTCTTCCTTTGTTCCATGGGTTTTGTCACCAGCACAAACAGCCACCGTGACCGTGGGCCCCCCGAGCCGGCCGGCTGTGGGGTGCTGGGCCCCGCCGGCAGGTAGGGTGCCATGGCCAAGCCGTGGGAAGCCTGCCTGTTTACTTCCCGTCCACCCCAGCGAAACCACAGGAATTTGGAGCCTGGTGGAGGTCGGGAGGTCTGTTTGGCCTCGGTATCCTGTCGGACCCTGGCCAGCCCCTGTTGTTATGAAAGACGGAGCCAGGGCCAGCGAGGAGATAACCTTTTTCCCCCCGGAAACATCCCCTGCTCGCCCTGGAGAGCCGCAGGCTGGTTCGTGGCCCCGTAGCAGGAGGATTTATGGTCCTGTGCGTGTTCTGGCGTGTCCTGCCAATAGTTCCTCACTGAACTCTGGCTGGCTCCTGGTCACTGGCAGCTCCTTGGGGAACGCTGCTCTGCTTTTGACACCGGCATGCCGGCGTTGGGGCAGTGAGTTCTTCAGACCGACTCTTACAATTCCCCAGCTTGGCGCTGATCAGCATCCCGATAAGTCCTGGTGAGAGGGAGCCGAGCTTTGCCTCGCACCCCAGAGAGCTGTATCGCCAGCCCCGGCTCCAACGCTCGCTGTCTGCTGCCTTTCCACTTCCAGAGTCGCTGCTGGGGCTGCTCCACGCATCCCATGGCTCGACTGCAGCGGCGTCCCGATGCCAAGGACAGGACCAGACCTGTCACCCACGCCGGGGAGGAGGCTGTCACCGGGGCGCCTGGGCTGCCCGCACTAACAGGACTGTCTGCCCCCAGGCCCTGGGGAGACTCGCTGGGGAGCCCAATTTGGGGGTGTGACAGCAGGCCTGTCCCCTCCCGGGGCTGGCGGTGGCAGGGTGTGATCCATGCCCTGTCTCCAGCAGCTGTCTGCAAGCACCAACATCAAAGGGCCGGATCCCCGAGGGGCAGCGCACCAGAAAGTGGGGCTGAGCAGCTGGTGTGTCCTCCCTGCCCGGTGTGCCGGTTCTCCCTGGCCCCAGGTGGGAATCGGGGGGGCCCGACCGGTCCAGCACAGCCCCTGCCCCAGCGCCTGGCAGGGTGGGGAGAGCATCCTCTGATCTCTGGGCTGGAGGGCACTGCCTGGGGTGCTCCGCATGGCAAAGCCGGGGAGGCTCGTTTGGAGCCAGCCGGGCTGGCTGGGGTGCTTTCCCCCTCTGCAGGTTTGGCTCTTCCAGCCCGTGAGCGGGATGAGCTGTGGGCAGGACGCATGGGAACGTGGCTGGATTCCATGTTTCTCCTGTGTGCACCCATTTGTTGGCCCCTTTCTTTAAGCCACTTGTGCCTCTGGTCCCCACAGGTGACTGGAGCTAAGTGGGATGAGATGGGTAGGATGCGGGGGGATCTTGTGGGAAGCCTGCACCATTGGGGCACGCGATCCCCACTGCCTGCCCTGCACCCGGCCAGGGCTATCCCACCCTCCCCACTGGCTGCAGGACCCTGCTGTCCTGCAAGCAGACACTTATTTTCAGGGGAAATCGCATCCCTGGGGACCCGAGACTCCTGCTCCTCGGAGCTCACGGTCCCAAAGGGCTGGGAGGGCAGGGGGGGAAGCAGTACATGGTCTGTCAGTACGCTTTATCCTGCACTTGCAGGTTCCATCCCTTTCCCCAAATCCCTGCTGGGACTTGGCGGTGCTCTGGGCTCGCTGCCCCAGGATGGGCAGCGCTGCCTGCCAGCCTGCCTGCAAAGTCTCTCGGGTTACAGAGCAGCTTTCCCTGGTAGGTAGCTGGAGAGGCGGTGGTGGCAAAGCTGCCCTGGCCTGGTTTCCTTTGTGAAAGCACCGGCAGTGGGAATGTCACAGGATCCGCTTTCCTCTCCGCAAGCAAGAGGAGTGAAAAAAAAAAAAAAGAAAAAAATAAGGCTCTGTGTCCTGCTCCCCCTTGGCAGGATGGGGCCAGCGGCCGGGCGGTGTAGGCAGCAGCGTCCTGCCGTGCTGCTGTCAGCTCTTGGGGTGAGCTGGGAGCAAAGTGTTGAGGGATGGGGGAGATTTTGGCTGCTACGAAAAGGCTTAGTGGGCAGGAGCATTGAGGTGGGACACGGTGGCTTGTTTGGAGGCTGTGACGGTGATGGAGAGCTGCTGGCCGGGGAGGCTGCTACGGCGTGCCGGTAACGCTCCAACCTCCCGGTGGCCCCTTTGCCGAGGCTTGCAAAGTATCTCACAAATGCTGAACTTGGCCCTGAAATCTAAATACAAGGGAGGGACAGTCCCCAGATGGCCTAAATCAGCAGCACGGTTGCCTGGCCCAGCTGGGGAGCTCGCCGGGAGTGTTTGTTTTATGTAAAACCAAAGGCTGGAGGAATGCCGGCCTGAAAGGAGACCTTGCAAGGGGAAAATGTCTGTGCCATGCACACGGGCTCAGCTGGGCGTGCGTGAGATCCCGGCGAGAGCAGCAGGGCTCCAGCAAGCTGCTCCTCTGCATTCGGATGGGGCGAGATGGGGAGGGTGGAAGAAGCCCACCCAGCTCCTGCTTTGAGGGTGCAGAGACGGTGATGTGGCTGCTCTGTCTCTTCCCCCAGCTCCTCAGATAAACTGAGGGCTCCCTTGGCCAGAGCCCCCATGGACCGTCACATCCCCGGGGCTCTGCCGCAGCGGAGTCGGGCAGTCGCCCTGCCGAGGAGGGCTCGCCTCAGCGGGGTGGTGGGATCCCGCACGGGGATGGATGAGGACTGGTGCCACCAACACCGTGCCGTGGGGCATGCCTGCCCTGGCCGGCCCCGTATGGAAGCAGTGCGTGGGAGGGCTGGGCACCGGGACTTTGCACCCATGTGGGGTCAGAGTCCGTCCTGCCTGCGCAGGACTGGATCGGTCACAGCCTGCCTGAGGCCCCCGCTGCCGTGGCGGGGTACGGATGGGCATTGCAGGGCAGGTTTGGGAAGGGATGGGGGACGGGAGCCCTCCGCTAGCTGTGCTGGGAGCTGTGGGCAGACGCCGTGGTCCGCTGCGGTGTCTGGCTGAGCAGGTACAGGACTGGGTTGTGCCAGGACCGTGCTGCCATTGCTGCCTGTGGTCAGCGGAGCCATTCAGGTGCACCCTGGGGCTGGGTGGGCAACAAAGGGGGGACATGGCCCCCACCCCGAAGCTCACTCAGAGGAGAGACGTCGGTCCCTTCCCCGTGCGTGTCACGGGGCCGCGGTGTCGCCGGCGGTGCCCGAAGGGAGGAAGCGGGCGGCCGCAAGCCCTTCCTCCCCGGCAGCCTCTCCCGGGACCACCTGGGGCTGCCTGGCGCCAGGAGAAGCGGTGGGATGCAGTGATGTGGTCGCTGTCCTTGTCCCTTCCTGCCTGGCCATGGGCACTGGGCTGGACAGGTTGGCCGGTGGCACCAAGGTGGCCACGGGAAAGAGGAATGTTTCTCTCCACGTGCCGGTCAGCCAGGGCCCATGTCATCTCTGCCTCCGCTGGAGTCACAGCGGTGATGGTGAGGTGGCCGGGGAGGGTGGGCATGGCCACACGTGGGCTCAGCGCTGGGGTGTAGCGAGGAGCAGCATGGAGGGCTTTTGGGGTGCTCGAGGGCAGCAGCAAGGCTGTGTCCCCATGGCCCCATCCTGCCAAGCATGAAGGGGTACCCACGGGGTGCCTGCCCGTCTCTGTCCCCCATTCCGGCTCCCCGCCGGCACGCTGCTTGGCCGGCGGTGCCTCCCGGGGGCTCTACGCTCTCCTCGCACACTTCCTGCCGTCTGTTTCCAATTCCTCCTGGCGTCTGCTCCTCCCTGCTTTCTTCCAATTAAAAAAAAATAAAAAATCCCAGGCATCTTCTCGGCGTGCGGCTCCCAGAGGCTCGAGCGCTGCCGTATCGCACTCCGGCAGGCTGAGGCTTCGTGGGGAGGAGGCAGCGGGTGCCCGTGGCACCTCACATCTCTCTTTATACCCGTTTACGTGGGGGACAGGGTTGAGGACTGTCCTGCAACACCCCCGTGCCCAGGTCTTTCTCTTGTGGTCCTTTCTGCACGTGTGCTCCGTGGACTTGGTCTGGGACCTGCTCGTTTAGGGGGTGTGGGGAGCTCGGGGGTGCTTGGGGACCCGTTCCCTGTGGAGCGATGCCCTGCGTGGAGGCTTTCCCCAGGGGAGCGGAGCGGCTGGTGGGCATGGGGTCATGTTTTGCAGCCTGGCAGGGCGAGGGCTTGTGTCGGCAGAGCCATGCCCATCTGTGTCCTCAAAGCCTGACCGTATCCCTCTCTCCTGTCCCCTAGGAGTGACCTGTCCGTGACGCCAGTGGGAGCCGAGCTGCAGAGACCACTGAGTGCGAGCACCACTCGGGTCCGTGGGACGCGCGGCTCCGTCTTGGCCATCCCGGTGCAGTGCGGCGCAACCCCTCCCTGCCGCGGCGATGCCGATCCTCAAGCAACTCGTCTCCAACTCTGCCCACTCCAAGCGTCGCTCGCGGGCCGACCTGACGGCCGAGATGATCAGCGCGCCTTTGGGAGACTTCCGTCACACCATGCACGTGGGACGGGCAGGGGATGCCTTTGGGGACACCTCCTTCCTCACCAGCAAGGCGGGAGAGCCGGGGCTGGAGGTTGGCGAGGAGCCGGGTGCCTCCAAACCCAGCCTGCTGTCCCGCCGCTTCCGCAGCAGCAAGCGCTCGCAGTCAGTGACGCGAGGTGACCGGCGGGATATGCTGGGTTCACTGCGGGATTCGGCGCTTTTCGTGAAAAACGCCGTCTCCCTGCCCCAGCTCAACGAGAAGGAGGTGGACAGGAGTGTGGGGCAGCTGCCCAAGAGCCTCTCCTCCAGCCCCGTCAAGAAGCTGCCCGAGGAGATGAGCCCCGAAGAGCAGCAGCGCCCGAACGGGGCGGCCGCCGGGCCACTGAGTCCCGGCTTGGATGAGCGTGACTTCGGGGATATCACGGAGCTGCCCGTCGTGGTGGCCAAGAGCGGGGCAGGCATGAAGCACGCCGAGTCCATCATGTCCTTCCACATCGACCTGGGGCCCTCCATGCTCGGGGATGTCCTGAGCATCATGGATAAGGAGCAGTGGGAGCAGGACGAAGACCCCGAGGCAGAGGAGAGCCGCGAGGAGGAGGTGGATGCCGTCCTGCCCGGCTCTCCGGCGGCGATGGCAGCCCTGCCAAGCCAGAGCCCGTCCCGCGGTGCCGGCGGCCGTTGCCCCAGGGACAGCAGTTCAGCATCCAGCTGCACCTCAGGGCCGGAGGAGCGCAGCCCCGTTCCCGTGCCACCGAGCCAACGGGGGGGCCCCCCGAAACGCCCCGATAAGGAGTTCTCATTCGCCGACGAAGACGACGACGAGATCAGAGTATAAAAGGCGGTCAGCCGAGCCAAGGGGTCTGGTTCTCATTTGCGGTTGCTTGGACACGGGGCTGAATAATCCCGGTGCTGCAACGGGTGGCACTGGGGAAGACTCAACTCCTCGCTTGTTCCCTCTCCCCGTCGGACGGCGGATGTGCCGCGCCAGGACAGCGCTCTGCTCCTGGGGCCGGGGGCAGCTCCGATGCCTCTCGGTCCCCAGAGAGCTCCAGCACATCCCAGGAGGGGAAAGACAGACTTGATTTTGGTTCTTTCTGTTGGACATTGGATGTTAGCTCTTTTTTGTTTTTTTTCTTTTTTTTCCCCCCTGCCCATGTAAAGCATATAGGATCAAACAAGATGAGGCTTTGAAGTTTTAGCCCCTTTAGTAATATATGTATTTTCTTCCACCGTAAGGTTTTTATTGCTCTCCGATTTGTACTTAACTTTCTTTACTCTCGCTTTTGGTTTTAACCGAGGGGAGATTTCCCATGAGGAAGGACTTGGCTCTGGAGCTCAGAGGGACCCTGGGATCATGGGCAGCTCCAGCTCCCTGGGTTTCTTGGGGACTTTCTGCAGACCAAGAGCCTCCAGCCCCATGCCATGGTGGGGGCTTGCTCCCCAGCCCTCGGATGGATGGATGGATGGATGGATTCATCCCAGGTGCTTGACCCTCCAACTAGCCTGGAGGTCGTGGGGATGCCCCCTGGTCAGCCCTGGCACTGGCTGCTCCCGGGGATGCCGATGGGCACGTGGGTTTGTCCCCCGTGGGAGGAACACCTGAGACCCCCTGTGAGCCAGGGTGAGCCCCGGTGTCCTGCGTGCCGGGTGGCCGCCGTCGCGGGGCTGCTCTGGCTGGGCAGCGCCGACACTGGCCTGGTGCGGGCGGTTGGAAGAGGAGGGTTTTATACCATGTATGTACAAATGCAAAGAATAAAAGGAAACGGTAGTGACAGCAGCAGCCTGACCTCCTGGGGGACGAGACGCTGGGGGACATGCGTGTTTGTACCCTGCTGCACAAGCGGGGACTGGCTTTCTCTGTGCTGCCACCGTCCCCAGACCCTCTCCTGCTGTCTCTACCTTCGCTGCCTGTCCCTGGCTGGAGTCCTGCCTGGCGGCTGGTCCCCTGGCCGGCATTTCGGCACCTGCAGCGGCCACGCTTTATCTGCCCATCGCGTGGGGCTGCCTGTGGTGGGAGGAAGGGGGTGAGCTCCCGCTGGCCGGATCTGGCTCCGGGCTGGGACCCTCCGGCCAGGCTGGTTCCTGCCAAGGGACGGCTCTGCCAAGACTCCGCTCTCCTCCCTGCAGCCCTGCTCGCTCCCTGCCAGCCGGGGAGGAGGGGAAGGCAATGGCAGGGCAAGGCTTGCTGTCCCCGCTCCCACGGGCTGGGGGCCAGGGCTGGGGTTGCCCTGGGTGCTCCCAGTCCCTTGGGGCTGCCGTGGCCCCTGCCAAGCCCGGCACGGTAAGCGGGGCAGGTTGCTCCCATCCCGCAGCTCAGCCCCTGGTGCAAGCGGGGCTGTGCCGGCACCGGGGCTGCCTTCCCCAGCCCCACTGATGGAGCTGGGCTGTGATGGCGTGAAGTGCCAGGAGCAGCCCCAGAGCCCTTCCCGGAGCGGCTGGAGAGCATGGCTCTGCTGGGAGCACCAGCCAGGTTCTCCTCGCTGGTGACGGAGGGGGAGGAAAGGATTTGGCCCCTTCCAACATCTCCCGGCCCTAGGAGGGGCTGGGTGCTCCTGTCCTCCTGGAGGGATCTTCCCTGGTGAAGCCGGTGGGAGCAGGCAAGTGCTGTGCCACAGCGGGGACACAATGGGGTCCTGTGCGCGCGCCAGGCCCGACGCAACGCCCCGTGGCGTGGGACATTGGGCTATTGTCCGGGATGGGGAGAACAACAGCAGCTGCAGCTGGTGGCTCTGAGCTCACCGGGCTGCCTCTGCCCCGGTCGCTGCAGCACAGCCGCCCTGCGCTGTGCCAGGGTCCCAGGGCCACTGTCCCCTGTCCCTGCTCTGAGCACTTGTCCCCTGAGGTCCTGGTCCCTGCCTCCTGCGAGGTCACCAGGCTGCTGAGGGGGAACCTGGCTCCTCTTGTCCCTTAAGGATGCTCTGACACAAAGCAGTGGGGCAGGGCAGGTCACTGGGGTTTGCACCCCTTCCAGGGACACCCTTGGTCCCCGGGGTCTCGCCGCAGGGAGGGGAGAGGCCCTACGGTGACCCAGCACTGGCTGTCTGTGACCGTCAGGCAGGATTGACTTGGCAATCACGATCATTGTGACGCCTGTCGGCTCCAGCCTCCGGCTCGGCAGCACCGCGCTGCCACGAGCCGACGGGGCAGAAAATGCGTGTTGGCTTGCTGAGCACGCACGAGACATGGCCCCGCTCAATGGGACAGGATGGTGGCCCTGGCACACTGCGGGTGAGTGAGGACGGGGCCGGTGCAACGGGTCCTGGGCTAGTGGGGAGTAGCACCAGCACCCCTGCAATGCCAGCAGTGTCCGTCCTCCTGCAGGGGAGGGCAGGTTGGCTGAGCTGCACCCACAGTCTCCCCAAAATGCCTCCATCTGCGCAGCACGGGGTGGGCAGCTCGGTGCGGGATGTGGCCTGTGTGTGGGACATGGGTGGCACGAATGCTTGGTGCTGGGTTGGTGCACAGCACCTTGTGCAGGGCTGTGGCCGCAGCACCCGCAGGCAGCGCTCCGGCAGGCGGGCAGCGCTGGTCCAGTGCATTTATAGCTAGTGACAGAATGGGAGCAGGTCTCCATCCCCGATGTGTCAGGTCGTGTCGCTCCGGGCATGTGCCGAGAATGCGTGTGGCCGTGGGAGCCGCGTGATGGAGGAGGGACGGAGCGTTAGGTTAAACCCAGGGGCTGCGTGGTGTTTTCCGGGCGGGCTCCCGGCAGCCCTGGGAAGCAGCGTGGCACCGTGGTCGTGCCCGACACGTGCCCCTGCAGCCTGGCATGTGTGGAATTCCCTGGCCCAGTGGTGGGGAAAGAAGGGGCTTCTCATCAGGGCATGAGGTGTGACCTGGCCATCCCCACCAGGAGCCCAGGGACGTGGGTCTGTCCTGCCAGGCACTGGAATGCGGGGCTGGGGATGGTGCTGCCGTGCACCCAGCAATGCTCGAAGCACTCGGCATGCAACCAGAGCTACCCAGGATCCATCCCTTTGGATCTGAGCGTTTAGTTGCAGGACTTAGGCCACATTTGGCTCTGTTTAAGGCTGAGCAGCAGCCCTGGTGTGAGGGGGTTAACGCAGCTCATGGCCAGCCCCTGCAGACCCCAGTGCTCCCGGGGAGATGTGGGCCAGCTGCTCTGCCCCAGAGCTGGGGCTGGAGGAAAAACAGATGTCAGTGCAGAGAGGCAATTACGGGGGGGGGGGATGCGATGGGGGCCCAGAGGCTGAGCTCCCCGCAGCTGGGCTGCGACACCAGGCAATCACGGCTGCAAATTGAGATCAGATGTGGGCAGCTTCTCTCTCTAAATGGAGCCCTCCAGGTTGCTGCTTATACTGGTTTTGCTCTGGCTCCGAGAGGAGGAGGGTTTCTGAGTGCTGCTGAGGCCCAGGTTAGCTGCAGTGACCTGCAGAGCGTGGTGGTCCCTTGGGAGACCTGTGCTTTCTTTGGGCAACCCCACTGTCAGCCCCTTTGCAGCTCTGCTCCCTGCCTCGACCAGGCTGGAGGTGCCTTTTGCTGGAACAGAGGTGATGCAGGAGCTGGTGGCTGGTGTGGAGAAGATCAGATTTGACTTGGAGGCTGATGTGGAGCAGCAGCGAGGAGCTCAGCCCCTGCCCTTCCCGGGTATGGACAGTAAGTTGGGGACGGGGTCCTGTGGCATCCCTGGAGGATGATGAGTGCAGGAGGTGTTGGGGTTCTGCTCTTTGCTGGTGCTCCTGGCTCTTGCTGCATCCACCGCAATGCCTGGGTGCTTCTTGTCCTGCCTTCTCCGGAGGCTCTTGCCCAAGGCCTGCTTGGCTCTGGGCATTGCTCCCTCGGGGATACATCTGGCACAGCTCTGGGGGGGGGTGCCAGCGGAGGGGGCTGAGATGCTCTTGACCTCGGTGGCACAGTGGTCCCGGCACTGGGGCTGGCTGGTGAAGCTCTCCCTTCCCTGCTTTCCCCTGCAGAGCTGGGGGCGGCTGTCTGCGAGTTCTTCCGCCGAGGGCTGTGCACCAAGGGTGAGTGCTGCAAAGGGACAGGGATGGGACTGGCACCCCCCTGAAAGATCCTGGGGACACCAGGGAGCAGGACGAGATCCCTCTCCACCCCATGACCTGCCCACATCCATGGCAGGTTGCTCTGTGGTCAGTGGGTTGGCAAGTTTTGGCCCAAAACCCTAACGCTGCTCAGAGTCCATCGTTTCCCCTGGCCTTTTGGGTGAGTGCTCCTACCCCTTCCGTGTCGGGGGGGGAGCTCGAACACCTCCAGGACAACCAGACCTTGGCAGTGCCTGGGAGGCTGAGCCCCACACATCCAGTGGGTGCTGCAAATTTCTTCCACCCCAGGGAACGTTGCGAGGAGCTTTATGAGTCGAGAGAGATGGCCCTCCCCGAGAATTCCTCGGTGCCGGCCGGAGTT
>JANZLQ010000002.1:37132887-37148693 GCA_026212715.1 Elanus axillaris | reverse complement strand
GGGGCGGTTGGCTGCGTTTGGGGGTAGAGAATGTAAAGCGGGGGGGGGGCCTCGCAGTGTGCTGGAGGGGCATTTCTCGGCTTGGTGGGGAAGGGGAGGAGGTAGGTTCTAGGGTGGAGGACCTGGGCTGGGGGAGAAATTGGAGGCCTGTCAGATGTTATTCAAAGTCCCAGACTTATTTTTAGACATGCCTGAGTACTGAGAGCAGTTGCAAGGCTGAGAACTGTCAAATGAGTTTATTTAGAAAGATGCTCAGCACTGGTTTTAATGGTAGGTGTGAGTCCACATCCCTTAAACTGATATGTAAATATCAGCGTGGCTACTTTGTGAGAAACATGACAGTTTTCTCTCTATTCTGTAGAGAACACCTAAAAAGAGAATGTGGAAGTCCACAGCACGTCAGAGCTTTAGATACATCCTTTATTAATTTTCCCACTGGTTTGTTTGGTTTGGTTTGGGTTTTTTTGTAGAGTTGCCTTTAGGGGACAAAACAGAAGGTATATCAGTAAACTGATAATATATATTTTTTTTCTCCTTTCTCCCTGAACTTTCTTCAGGAAGAGGAGACGGAATGGCAATGAAGATGATGGTCATGTTCCCCAGACAAAACGTACCAGGAATACAGTCCTTCAGGACTCTTGGGACACTGAGGTGAGAGCCTTCTTGGGCAAATTCAGTTTCCTTTAATGCTGAATTTAAATAACAGTTGGAATATTCTGTGAAGTTTTATTCATGGAGAGTTAATGAAAACACTTTTCTTTGTGTACGAGGTCGTGAGCCTTGACTCTGTTACATACTTCAGAGATTGAAATCTGTAAAAAGTGATTTGGAAATCAGCATGATTTCCAGTGAACCTGGTTATCTTTGGCTTGAATATTTCTGTTAATGTCTTTCAAATACTGATGTGTAGTACCCAAGTGAAGATACAAGGAAAGCATCTACTGCCACTTTTAGTTTTGCTGTCTGAAACAAGGTGTAACATATCCAGAACCAAGGAGATGACTAGGGTGGATTACAAGTGTGTGTGGTCACCTTGCCTGGCCATCAACTCTTCCAGTTTTGCATTTACTTATAGTAATGTGATTATTTGTGGTAGAAAGTCAAAAAGCATTCCAACTAGTGTGATACACAAAGGTCCTCTTGCAAGCAGTAGCACTTATCTGATGTTTAAAAAAATGCTCTGATAGATCTTGGCAGTTTAAGCAAGACTTGCTTGTTCACAGCTAAAACACTTGAACTCAAACTATTGGGTTTCTGCTTGCATTTGCCACGATCTTTTGCTGGATGGGGGATAAACTGTCTCTTACCCTCCATCGCTCGCATGACAGGTGTTCTAGGATAATGCAATTTGCTAGCTATGAGACTTCTTTATTACAAAATGCTGATTTCCAAACTGGTGCCAGATTTCCTGAATTGTTGCCGGTATTAATCATCTGAAAATTCACTGTATGCATTTCTAATTAGCAATGTAGTTCTGCTGCAAAATACTGATGAAAAAGAGCATGCAGAGCAGAGGCTCCCTCCTGGTTTGTGTCCCTGGAAGTTAGTGAAATGGATTTCTCTTAAGGTTTTTGAAATATCCTTGTTGTTCTTTATACAGCCCTCTCATTCCAAAGATGGGCTGTAATGAGTAGTTATGAACTATTGCAGTTATATTGAACTATTAACTATACTTTGACTGCAGAAAATATTTAATGCTATGTAACATTGAGCAACATATCTTTTATGGTAACGGCTTCAAATGGAAATATACATTTAAAATTATACAAAGCTCTGTGTCTCACTGTTCCTATTGTGAGGGAGGCTTTCTTTTAACCTGTACACCTTTACAAGTAGCTAATGTGATATTATATGGAAAATGCTCTAACAGCTGCGATGTTCATCATGAAGGAATTCGCTGTGATGAAAAATGTTAATGTTTCTGGTTCCTGTATTGCTGTTTTGCCAGAAGTAAGACTTGCTGAGATGAAGTCGTATTTGTATAACGGGCAGAACCATAAATAGTTGCTTGCCATCTGACACTGAATCACTTGTCCAACAGGTTAAACACCTCTTCGTTTGTAGAGTAGTTAATGGCTAAACGAGCTTTGTGGCGGGAGGAGGAAGAATTTAGTGTGGAACAAGGGATTGAAGTAGGAGTAATGAAATTAAGAATATCAGGAAAAACCTTAATGGTGAGTGGCAGAAGCACCTTTGCTTGTCATGTAAACACTTGGCGTTTGACTGGGCAAAGCTGCTCAAAATGCGGAAATGGAAATAGTCTTGTAGTAGCCACACAAGAATGGATGACCTTAACTCTGTCCTTAATGGCTGTTTTGTTTGGGGTGCCTGCAAGTGAACAGCATGGGCATGAACTGCCTGCCCCGCCACCAGCGACATCAGTGCAGAGTTCAATTGCTGAGGCTAACATTAAGACTCCTGCTTCATGCATGCACTTGCGTTGTAAAAGTATGTTTTTAACACATTAAACCCTCATGTGCAGGCAAGGAGAATCTCTTACTGTTGACGCTGAAGTGGAGGAATGCGCGTGCTGGATGGAGTTTTACATAAATCAGTGTTTCCTTTCTGAAGGGTAAAAAATTCACAATGCTGTCTACTGATGAACACAACTTTTTTTTGCTTGTTCTCTTGTAAGGTAGGATCACTGAATTGAGCATGCTCAGAAATTCAAGCCATGAGATTAAATCAGTGTTATTCAAATGTTTCTTTAAGGACTTCCTGTGCCAAATGGAGAAATTCTTCTGCTTATAGTGCACAAGTGCTTCCGATTGATGTCACTGAAATTCTTGGCCATTTGTAAAACTTTTATTTAGTTTCCTGATACTTTGCCATTTGCAAAGACGGCTCTTGCTGATTAAAAATCCTCACTAGCTTTAGGATGTTGAAGTAGGGGAGAAAGCGTGTGTGTAGTAGCAATTTGCAACTTCAAAGAGTACATGAGGAGAGAATTGCTTTTCATCTGATGGCATAGGCACACCTGCTTTTTGTGAAACATTAGCTAAAGTACTGATTCCTTTTGCCTTCCTTCAGTTGAAAGTTGACTCTTTTCTCTCACAGAGTGGGGTTGACTTGAGAACATAACCTCAGTATGAAAATCAGGCAGTATTACTAAAACTGGACTTGGCTTTTGTCAGGATCTCTTTCCATTTTTTTCTCTTGCTCTTCATAGCTGACAGCAATGCGTGTAAGACAAAGGGAGATTTTTTTCTTAGTGGCAGTTCAAATGTGGGCTGTCCTGTGATGTTATCCCTCAGTCCCTCACTTTGAATCCTGCTGCTCACGTGAGCTAGGTTTGATGGAAAAGGTTATCACTGTTTTCTCCCACTGGATTGTTCTTTCATCCAGGGTAGACAGCATCCTTGACTCTCTTACAGGAGGGAAACTGAGATTCTCTTCAATCTCTGTCAGCACTGCTTCTTGGCAAATCACTGTAACTATGTGCAATTCCTGCTCTTCTTGGAACAAACCACTCCCACACTCCCAGGTGGTAGCCACCCTGAGGTTGACAGTCAACTTCTGCTTTGCAGTTCAGTCCACGAACAGGCATTTGACAAAAACACTAGACTGGAACTACAGCAAACGTTAAACATTAGCTAAGCAGAGCGTTTGCTACCGTGTTTCCCTTCCTGTTCAGCCTGTCCTCCATTGACCAAGAGGTTAGCTGTGTTGTTTTCCCTGGTACTCACTTATAAATTCAGCAAAAGCCCTTCCTACAGGAGTGTCATTGCTGGCCTATATGTCAAGTCAGGCAAAGTTGTAGTGGATCCTCTGAGTGGCTGGCTGCAAGTAGCCGCTCATGGGAATTGCAAGAATCTGCGGTTGTGCTCTGCAACCTGGGGAATCGCCAATGAAAAGCCCTTTGCTCTGATTTTCCCTGGGAAGGAAGGGAGTCTGCAGTGTTCTGGCTAACTCTTTTCCTTCCTGAATAACTTCTGTAAAACCTAATTTCTTGTAGTTCCTCTTTGTTATTCTGACAGATGACAGGATTCCCCAGAGCTTAGAAATACCACTGTTTTGTTGGTGGAGATTGCTGACGCACAGCAGCAGTTGCTTCTCTCAAATCAAAGCGTTTGTCTAGCATTGCAGCTATGCCACTCTACAATATTACACTAGTGAGGAAGGGTTGGTCTTAAATTCTAACTAAAACCAGATAACGTCCCCGTTAAACTCATCTTGAATGATTCTGAGAGCAGAAGGGTCTGAATGGCTGGCTGTTTCTTAAGTTCCTGTCATGAGTGATTGAGATGCTACATCACAGATCAGATTAATACATTTAATGGGGCATTTGTTTGGAAGTTATTTAAAACTTCCATAGCTACTCAACGTGATGTTAAGAGGGGCTAACGAGTTGGGTAAACCTCGAAGATGCCCTTTTGATACTTAAAGTACTCATAAACTTTCCTTGGGCTACTTTCCTTTGCCCTTTTGCGTAAAACTTTGTTTCATTGTGTAGATTCCTGTCATTGCTGACATGATGACTTTAAGGATTCTTTTTTTGTCTAATTGTAGTCCAAATGCGTAACAGAATGTGCACCACAGCCTGGGGAAATGGTAGGTCTTTGACGTGATTTGGGCAATAAACGGGCTTCATGTGCTAGTGAATTTTTGCATTAGAGAAATGGAAATAAAGAGGGTCTGACAAACCAGATCTGTCAACAGCCTTAGATGTAGGAAGCACATCCCAGGACACTGTCTCGGTTTTAAAAAAATTAGACATGCATAAAATAATCATTACTAACAGCTCTGAAATGTTTGTTAAGATGTGAACTTAGCAGTAAGTAATACTAGGTTCTCATTTTGATTTTTACCTTGATTTTCAGAAGGTGGCTGTAACGAAAAACTGTAAGGAACACAGACTAAAAGGAAACAAAGTGTCCTGTGCGGTGGGTTTCTCTCCAAGGCTGCTGTGATTTGTTCAGCAAAATGGCATTGCATTTTAGTAATTGTGCTTCTATGCAAAATAAGATGGTCTAGCAAACACCATTTCGTGGCTCCTCTCTGTCCTTCTCTCTCCCTCTCTAGCGTTGGCAGCATTAGGAAGAGGAGCTGGTTGCTCATGTAGTTAAATCTGCTGCTTCTTCAATAATGACTTCACGCGTGTTTTGTTGTTTTCTCCTTGCTAGCTGAACCTAACACGCCAGCGTGGGTGCAGCCTCGGTGCCATAGTCTTGCTTGCTGTACTACAACAGAAAGAACTGAAGCATTTTTGGTGCTTAGCAAAACAAGGAAATATATATGGTTGAATTGTTACGATTGATTGCAGAACCAGTGCCCTGGGGTTTCCAGTCAGCACTGAGCTGTGGGCTACCTCAAATGTTCATACAGTGCCTTCCTAAGCCGATTCTCACTGCTCGTTGACAGATATGTTGGGTGCAGTTTGCACCATTCTTCAGATTTACTCCAAAGTGAGGCATTCTGGATGTGGTGCTGACTGTTAAATTACTGTGGACTTTAAATTTGTGTTCCTCTGCTGTGGCCACCAAGCTTTGACTTCTGTGGTTTTAGTTTAATACTTACAAAAATGTGGGGTGTGTTTGGTGGTGTTTTTTTTTTTTAGCTGCTATCGCACTGGCTGCTTATGTGAATTTACTTCTTATGGGATAGCAGAGTAGCCATGCTCTGATTCTTAAGCACCTAAGTATTTGCAGTGTTGTCCTGAACAGCATATCACACACTAATGAAATATTTCAACTCTAACTAATGGAACCTTTCATTAGCAGCCCTTGAAATGGTGTAAGCCAAACAGTTTTATGTCTTTGAAACACTGAAAATGATGGCTAATGCTCTTCCAGTCATTTCCATGAAATGTGTTTATCCTAAATGCTGGCAAATGAGCCCTGTCCTCTATGTAAGCTAAATCATGAGTTCTCTTTTCTGCATGTGGAAGTCTTCGATGCCTGTCGCTCTTTCACTGTCATGTCAAGTAAATTGTCATGGAAAACTAACTACCAGTTAACATTGCCGTCCCAGTACTTAACTGGGAGAAACATAGTTGTATGTATGTCAAGGTGTTCAAAGACTTAAAATGGGTATCATGTTGCGTTTTTTAACAGCCTGTTGCTTTGGATGCTTCAGATCTCATTTTAGAAAGATTGACTTGTAGGAAAATGCTTTGCATGGTGCTTACCTAAAATGTCTTGCTAGAACAGAAGCGATAAACTTTTCCTCATGCCCTGCCTGCCTTTACTGACACATGCAGTTCAGTAGGAATGTTCTTTATTTTCCAATTCTCAGATAAATTCAGCAAACTTCACTAGTGCTAACGTGGGTCATGGGGGCAGAGCTGGTGGGCCTAAAACTGAAAGATTGAAATCCAATGTACTGGAGGTCAGCAAACCTCCAGGTGAAGGCTTGCTCATCCCTTCAGCTCTGTGACGCTTTTCATGTGTTGGCAATAACGGAAGCTATGAATGCCAAGAAAGCACTTGGTGGATTTACGTTAGCCCATCAGGCTGAACGCGAGCCTGGAAGGGAGGGACTGGTCGTAAAGATGGTTTGCTTAACTGAGGTGTTTCAATATGGACAGGAGAGAAAACAGTGTGATTTTGCTGTTAACCTTCTCTTTGTCTCAGTCCTCCAGCAGCGATAGCAGCAGCTACAGTAGAAGCAGCAGCATCAACAGCCCTGACAGAGCATGCGGTGCAGAAACCAGCCTAAACCCGAGAATTGCAGGATCCAGTCCTGTCTCCTCTCAGTCCTTCCATGAGCAGTCTGCACTAAGCCAAGGTCCTTACTTCTACATCAACCAGATCCTGAAGGAGGCACACTTCCACAGCTTACAGAGCCGGGGACGCCTTCCTACATGATGAACCAGCAGTTCCCTGCCTTCTGTGAAGGGACAGCACTGTGTAGATTTGATATTTCAACTTAAAAGTTTGTTAAAATGGAATTGCACAAAACGCCTGTTGCCTTTTCAGTCTATATTTGAAATAACAGGTTAACAGGAAATTGTTTACTTGTGGTTTGCTGCACTATTGCAATGCAAAAGGGGCTTTGAAGCAATTTTTATAGGATTCTTTTTGGGGTGGTTATAAAGTACTTGTTAAGAGGAGACTGATGAATCCACATCTGTGTTATAGGATTGCAAAATGTTACCAGTTCCAATCAACTGCCTAGTCTGTTTGTTAGCAATTTGTTGGTTTATGTAAAGTTCTCTCAAAATGTTCATCTTCAGTTTTCTAAGTTTTTTAATTTCAATAAACTAGTAAAAAATTTATTTGGCAACATAATTTATTTGAGCATTTAGAGTTAGTAAGACAGTAAGAAATAGGTGCAGTCACTGGAATCCCTTAGGACTGTCCCAGTGTGGTGAACTTTCCACCCAGCTCACTGTGCGATGAGCCCTATCTCCCTTGATCTTTACTGCTGCAATACTGAAAACAAAATGTGAAACGATAACCAGGAAAGCTTAGGCAGCTGTAGCCCAAATGTCAGGTGCCTGCTGGGTTCACTTAAGAGAGCAGAGTTGTGGTGCCTATGGAGGAAAGTACAGAGTAGCCTGGGGAAGGATTTTTGAAGGAGAGAGGTTTTACATTGCTCCGCTACCCATTTCTAGCTGTGAAATGTTTTGTTTTCTGATACAGTGTGTAGTTGTTTCTGGGTTTTTTTCTTTAATTTGACTGTAAGGTTAACAACTTCTAACGAATAGGAGGTGAAAGAGTAGCTACACCTCTGTTCTAGCAACCAGATGGCAAGGACAATCCTGACCTGGGCCTGGTTTAAGTGGCATACTATGATCTGGCTAAGGATGGAAAAGGACTTCTCACAGTATCAGTAGAGGTGTCACCACTCCCTGCCAAGGGGAGAGAGCAATCTCAGTGAAGATGAATACACAGATGACCTTTTTATGTTTTATTGCATCACTTGGTCATGCCAGAAAGCCATCCCAGCTTGAAGAGAGAAGGTGTAGCTGTGTCTTCCTCCTCGGTTACAAGCTGCCTGAACAAAGAGCCAGGGCGCGATGCCTCACCTTCTGCTCTTATGAGTGCAGGAGGTGGAACCTGTTAGTTTTTAAAAACAAAAGTGTCGGTAACTATTACAGCATACCTTTGACTTACTCCATACTCTCACCAAGAGTAGCTGCAAGGAGGCATAGACTACAGCAGAACAGCTCTTCCCAGCCAACTTGAGCTTGAACCACAACCTAAGCAGTGTCACTCCTGCTGGTTAGTGACAAGCAGAGGCAGTTCCGAGTGGCAGAAGCACAGCGCCTTGCTGCTGTTAGCAACAGGTAACTTTTCAGATGTAATTCAGTGCTCAAAGTAAATAAATTAAAAAAAAAAAAAAATCATTCTGAACTGCAGGGAAGGGGCTGTTTCTCTCGGAGCAAGAGGATACCAGCATGGTAGAATTACAGCTGTTGCCCTTGCAGAGAGATGTTCTTGAGTAACTATGGACTTTAACCTCTCCAGAACTGTTCTAGCATAAACAAAGGAGCAAGCATCTGTCAGGGATTCTGATAAGTGGGGCTAGCGCAGAACATACATGTGCCACCACAGCAGGCAATGGGAGTGGTAGGAGCGAGCCAAACATCACTGCACACTTCTACGCTCTACTACAGCTGAGGTGTAAGAGGTAAAAAGAATACCTTTATTGTGAAGCTTTGGGCTTTTAAACAGCCCTTATGCTATGTCTGGTCCTTTAAGCTTTTGAGTAACGGAGAACAAGAGTTTCAGAGTCATCATTAGCATCTCAAGTAACACTCTCTGCTCTGATAAAGCCAGACCTTTACTCTTCTGTCACAGTTGAAAAGACATCATCACAGATGGATTATTGAGTTAATAACAGCTAAAGGAAACAGACTATTAATTACTGCTTCCTGTCACAATGAGGTATTCCTTGGCTCTCTCACTCCTCAGCACAGAGACCTCCATCTAAGCAGATGTTTTAAACTGGGGGAAACTTAGCAACATAATAGTTGTCTAGTGATAAACAGGACAGCACAGAGCCTTTGCAAGAGAAGCAAGCCACTCTGTTCACACAGGCTTAAATACCCAAGCCAGGCTTCGCCGGGAGTTAAAGGTCAGCATCGCACTGGAAAGGAGTTCAAATAATTAGCTAGTATCCTTCAATGTTTCCTGCAGCTGTCTTTAAATGAACTGTCTTCTATGCATTGGTCTCAAAACGCCTCACCCATGTAAGTCTTCACTGCATTTTTGTGGTGGTTATTGCCTATGTTTTATCACAGAGCAGTGGGCCCCAAAAATACAGGGGCCATCAGGTGGGGTTTTTTTGAGGGTCAAGGGGAAATCCAAACCATCTCATGCTGTGTTGCCATAATGGTTCTCTCATTTTACCGAAAATAAAAATCAGGTTAAATATTAACTGTTTGGCTACTTTCTTCTTTCCCTGCAAGCTCCAGTGTGGGGGGGAGAATGAGTACTGGCAAAAAGTGAGTACGGCTCAGTTTTACCAACCTGAACTCTTTCTGTGCTCCTGGTAGCAGACTTGCTCTTTCGCGAGCTTGACATACTCAGCGGCAGAAGTCCAAATCTTAAGAGATGGAAGAAGGAAATGCGGCCGGTCACAGGGAAGCAGCAATTCTAGACCTGCTTCCCAAACAGACATGAGAATGCACGGAAGAGCTGAGCACCTTACCTGATCTGGCTGGATGCTAACGGCAAGATGTTGTGGAGCTCCTGGGAGCTCAGAGCACCGCTCCTGTTCGCGTACTGGTTCTCTGTCCCAGTCAGCAAGCCGAAGAGAACCTGGAAGACGCAAAGGAGCTGTTTGTACTTGGGGGCAGCTGCAGAGCTCTCTACACAATACATTGCTGGTGAGTCTACTGGCACACCAATTGTGATTGGTTTTAAGTTTGAACATGAAGTGTCTCCTCCCCCCCCCCCCCCAACTCCTTTGAATCGGCACTGCTTGTTATTACCATAGTTGAGTTCTAGGCCTGTTTCAGCACTACTTAACCCAATTAGCATTGCACAGGTTCCAGTGAATCCTGTTAAAGTTCAGCCAACTCCATGCATGATTATGTGCCATGCAGCCAGCTCAGCAAGCTCCTCTTATCTTCAGCTGGCATTAAACACTCTTCCCATTTCTGAGTAAGTGCCAGTAGTTATCTTTAGTCATTAAGCAGTTTATAAAGCCACCCCAGCTGCCCTTCAAAATGTGTTTTGCAGCCCTGCTTCCTGATCCATCCCTTCCTTGTCCTTCAACTTACGGAGGTTCGCTGAACCAGACGATTAAGGTTACTGTTCAAGTGTGGAGTAAACACGTCCAAGTCAAATGGATCTATGTGTCCCTCCAGAAAGTCGGTCACCTTCTCAATCCTACAAGCAGAGCAGAGGAGTGCTGTTAGGGGTTACATCCTAGCAAGAGCTGCTGATGCCAACAGGGCGGCTTCATTGGTCTCTCTGAAACAGAGGGAATTGCCCCTAAGAGGTGACTGAGCAAAATGGGAATTACTCAGCAGAACAGTAGCTGCCTAAACAGTTTCCACCTATTACACAACCTACAACATCTGCTGTTACAGAGGAACCTTCTCCCTGTGGTACATCTCAGAGAGAGAGATGCCTCAGTTCTCAAGACTGCAGCATACGCAAGGTTTTAACTCTTGGGTGGAAGCTTAACTCTTCTCTCCAGGGGCATCCTCTGAGGGTATCCCTGCAGCCATATGGACACACTCTGTATGCAAGCCGGGGGGGGGGACCAGCTTGCTGTCTCCAAGCTCTTACCTGCAGAATCCCACCCCTCCTTATGTATTTTGAGGATGAGCTTAAGTGTCAGTGAAGATATCAGTGTTTGCACTGCTCTTCTCCCGAGAGGCCTGGAGGCACCACTCTTGCAGACATCCTCCCGACACCTGGTAAGGCCGTTGGTTTAAACCATTTAAGGGCCCCACAAACTACTGCTAGTATCTGAACCCCAGAACTGCACCGCACCCGGAGTCATGCTTGATCCTGCTGGTTTTTGCTTCCTCGTTCTTTGCCGTCAAGATGATACTCAGGTACCGCAGATCGTAGAGTAACTGCAGAGCTCTGTTCTGCGTCATGGGGAAGGTGCCTGCTTTCTGCAAACAGGAAGAGTCAGGAACAGGGCTCTTCACTCACTGAGAGGGCTGCCAAAGGACTACTTCAAGGAAAACACTTAAAAACAGCAGCACCAAGAAATAACCAACATACCTGAACCGTTCTGAGCATGCAATCTGGAGTCTGATCCCTTTTTGCCTCATTTTTGGGGGAGGCAGGGGAAGAATGCGTTCACCCTTTCCAGCTCCCACAGGCAGACATTTTTTGTTATGAGGGACAGGAGCATATGCATCACCGCGTGCCCAGCGACCCTCCTGTCCCATGCCAGCTGGAGCGAGGGCTACTCACGTACCTTCTGCTGCTTCTCTTCCATGAGCTTTTCATAGGCAGCAAGCACTTCTGCCATGCAGGACCTCAGCAACTCCTGCAAGGTGACTTTTGGAAGAGTGTGACCGCCAACCCGGTTCACCTCTTGGCACAGGCTGAAAAGGAGGCACTGGACATACCAGGACGGCTGTTTAAGAAAACAGTGTTATTTTCATGTGGTCTGTAAGCTACATTTAGTTTTATCAGTGGCACAACATCGCTTCAGTTCTCGTGACGTGAGCTTCCTACTTCCTCAGCAACTACAAAGCTCTGCTGCCGAGACCTACCTGCCCTCGTAGCATGGCTCAAGTATCTCACAAGTTTTTATTTAGTGACACATTGGACTTCCGATTATAGTAGTCCTCAAAGTCTCACAAGTACTTTTACCAGAGGTAGTCATCTGAGTGCAGTCAGAACAGAATTGCTTGTTCTGCCTCTTCTGTTCACCACTGACCCTGCTCTGACCACCCGCTACCTGCACTTGTTGTTTACTCCCTCGCTCTTTTCCTGGGCCTCCCAGCTGTCCTGAGCTCTCATCTGGCTGCTTTTTCCTTCAGAATCAACAAAATTCACCTTGTAAGGTTCACTACAAATTACTATTGCCCTGCCCAGCCCTTGTACTGTGCAAACACAGAACTCACTCTTGCCCTGGGGCTCCTCTCCCTCCATGCCATCACCACCTGCTTTGTCACCGTATCATTCCTGCAGCACCACCATGCCTATGGAAAGCTGCAAGCCACAGTTCTCTTAGGCTTTGCAAGTCCCACTGTTGCAGCCCTGTCCTTCAGTGCACCCAATTTCCATAAAATCTCTCTCCTGGGAGCCTCTTGTGTATAAACCAGGCCATAAGTCCTTCTTTGGCTCAGTTTTACAGGATCTGGGCCAATCTTTTTCATTTGAATATACACCAGCAAGTATCTAATTTCCTTCCCCTGACCTCTGTCCTTAAGAGGTGAGTATCTCAAAGAACAAATTAGAACACCGGAGAGTGTTTGCCCTCTGCTCATAACATCAAGCAAACTCCACAGCAGGACAGCACTATTTGACAAAGCAGTGGTTTTGGAAACCAGCGCTATTCTCCTCCCCGCAGACCGCTTCTCTGCATTTACCGAGAGGACATACCTACCTGCACAGGCAGCCGGATCTTTGACGTTACGCTGTTTCCAGACTCTGTCTCCTCCTGAATTTCAATTTCATCCCAGTTGGTGGCTGTGGCCAAGACAGAGCCAGCTGTGTCAAGCAGCAATGTGCGGGTAAAGCACTGAACCAAACCCTAGAACGCAAACCACAAAAGCACCCAGTCACAAGACAGCTCTAACAGGAGTACCAAAGGATGGGCAGGCTGCTTCTGCCTGTGGAGAGACCAACCTCCCGCATCCCCCCCCCAACCCGCTCCTCCCAAAGTGAATCTTATGGAGACCATCCCACTGGATGCCACCACCTCCTCTTCCTGCAGGCTGACTGAGCAGCATGGCAGCGGCACAGTGAGCTCTCATCAGCCAGCTAAGGAGCAGCAGCGCTGAACGCAGGGAGCTGAGTGAGCGAAACCCACACAGGAAGCAGCTGTGACAAGAGAAACAGCTCCTTACTTTGGTGACAGCTGAGCTCCAGATCTGATAAGCGAACAGGCTCTGCTGCAAGAGCTCTGCCTTCACCCCCTGCCACTTGGCCTGCACAGGGGTCACTTCCTGGGCTTTCCCCTTCCCCAGCTTCTTGGTGGAGCGGGTTTCCTTCAGCACCATCTCTGTGCTGCCTGACTGGCCCAGGATACACTGCTTCAGGTGAGGGCAGAGCTCGGTCAGGGACTGGCAGAGTCTCGCCATGAAGAGGACAGCATTGAGTCTGGCATCGCTAGGAGCATCCGCTTGCCCCCCCAGCAGGCTCTGGGCACTCTGGAGCTCTTCACGCACGCAGCCCAGTACATGGCGGATGCAGGCGACGCAGCGGTCACGGAGCAGCCCCTCCACTGTGCCAGCATCAGCGTAGCGGTCAAAGGCAGAGCGTGGCTGCACCAGGGGAGCGACCTCCTTGGTGGCTGAGGAGTCCGTGGGAAGGTAGGACAAGAGGTCATCCAAGCTGGCCTTCAGTTTTGAGTCCAGAGCCGAGCAGAAGCTCTGCACGCATGGCGTGAGCACCTGGGCCTTCATGGACAGGCCACTTTTGGCAAACTGGCCACGGTTTGCCACGTTGACCCAAGCGGCATCGGAAGGCAGGTCACTGGAGCTCTCTGACCACAGGAACAAGGCCACATTGTGTTCAAACTGTATGTGCTTGCTCAGGGCAGAGGTGCTGGATTTGACTTCAAGTTCCTGCAAGGCTAAGGTGAGAAGCTGTTTGGAGCTGCTTGAAATGGAGTCAAACCCTTCTTTGGTCAGTGTCTGGAACAGAACCAGGAGAAAAAAAAAGCGCACCTTCTACATGTGCCTCCTGCCACCTAGCCCTTAAAATACACACTTAGCGCTGCTAACAGGCACCAGTGGACTGTTTGAGACAACAAGAGGGGGCACAGAGCAAGGCTCCCCATGACTTGCCGTGGCAGAGTGCCCACCTCTAGCCTGTCCAGGAACAGCTGCTGCAGCAGGTCCTCCCAGAAGGAAGCAGGCTTGTCCAAAAGGCGACGGCACACTGCCTCCCAGTTCTGGCTTATGGACTCGCTTGTGAGCAGCTCCCACACTGCGTCACGAATCCCTGCGAGGCCTTTCATGCTTTTCACATAGACGAGCAGATTGCTGACCCCGGCCCTGATGTCGTCACTGCACCTGAAGGCAACATTTCACTTCAGTCTGACTTGCTCAGACACAGCCCCAGGGAAGGCAGGAGAGAACATCAGCTACATCAAGGTGGGGGAATTCTTAACCTGTCGGTAAAAGGCTTTGCCTGCAGAATCACCTGTGGGGCTGAGGGTACCTCTGCCTCTCAGCAAGGCAGCTGCATCCTGGATCCCTCACTGAGGCCCTGCAGGAAAGCCACGTGCCCACTGGCAGGAACCCTGGGCTTCGGTGGGTGTCAAAGCTGGGAGCACAGTGCCCCAGGAAATGTCAGGAGGCAGGTGGGGACTCTGGGAAGGGTTGCTGTGGAAATATCCCATGGCCAGCAAGCACACCATGGGGGGCTGCAGCTGATGGCAGGGACCAGCTGGCTCCATCAGATAATGACACAGGACTGACAAAGCTCTTAAAGCAGGGCTGCTGGGCTGACCCCATCCACAGGGCAAGGCATGGTGGGATGGGGTGGAGCTGACAACTCTATAAAGGGAGTCTGGCTGCCCCCACACAGTCCAGGGAAGGGCAGTGAGGAGAAAGGAGGTGCTGGATCAAAAGCCAAAGGAGCCAGGTAAGGGATTTTCTTCTCATTTACTCTGTGGTTGTTTGCTGACAGTTATGGCAGTGTAAAGCAGCTCTAGACAAGTATCTTTGTGCAGCCCAGGTGGTCTGTTCTGTCAGAGTGTTACAGCCTAGCTGTTAGGATGGTGCTATGCTGCCTCTGGCTGTTTAACTGCTGGGGAGAGGCGAAGCTGTGCAAGAAGGCAGCAGAATGTGCAGCCTGGCTGGAGTGAGTGAGGAAGTAAATGAGCTTGGGTTTGCTTTGTGCTGCTGTGTTGGCACAGAGGCCGTGAGGTGTCTAGGAGAGTCCTGCAAAGGGAGATGCTGTCACACTCACATGGCGATCCACTTCTGCAGTGTGTCTCTGAGGTAGTCCTGGCTGATGGGGTGTGCCAGGGTCCGCAGGGCTGGCTGGAACTCCACCACGGATTCTGGGAGGTACCTGAACCAGCTGCTCAGCTTCACCTCCTCCTCCAGAGCCCCACCTCTCCCTGGAAGCACATGGCCAGAGGATCAGCCCAGCACAGGGGTAGCCTCCTGCCTGCAAACCCGGACAGGCAGAGGCCTAACACAGAACTGCCTGGGTGCTCACCTGCAGGGTGCTGGCCTGTGGTACTCTCCAGGGTCGAGAAGAGCAAGCCGCAGGGCAGGGCTGGATCTGGTGGCACCCCTTCAGGCATGGTGTAGAAGAGAGCATGAGCCTGGTACAGGGTAGTGGTCAGCAGCTCCATCAGTGAACACACCTGGGCTTTTATACCTGCACCTGTAGAGAAATGCCTTTCAGCCAAGGCAGCCCCTTCAACAGAGGTGCCAGCAGACCTGTGTTTCAAGGCCTGTGGTCCTAGTGAAACCTTGCAGGGAAGGGCTGGAGGGCAAAGGATGCAGCCCCATGCACCACCTCCTTCCCCACTACAGGTGGGCTTGGCTTAAGCCCTTGAGCACTGTCAATTTTTGTGGTGTTTTGCCACTGTAGCAAAACACTGCCAGTAGTGTCAGCTACACCACTGCAGTAGCATGACTCTGCTGTGTCCCTGCCATTGTGAGCTTTATGGGACTAACCCACCTGCTCTTCTGCAGGCCAAGAGGGAGATGAAGCAAGGGCGGGGGGGGGGGGGTTTACCCGGACTTTAATAAGGAG
>JANZLQ010000002.1:37055697-37115407 GCA_026212715.1 Elanus axillaris | reverse complement strand
AGTGGCCTCAGACATTTGGTGTGAAGCTCACTTACCCTAGTGATAGGCTTTGGTGAATTTAAAAAAAATGGCTTGTTTGGTTTTGATACAATGTTGGCCAGAGTTAAAGGGTGTTGGGAGGGTCTTGGGGTATTAACCTGTCTGTGAGTAGAGGGGCTGAAAACGAAAATACAGTGAGGTCACCTTCTTCAGTAGTTTGGGAGAGGGTCAAAGTATCCTTACAAATAAGGAGGACAAAGGGAAATGTTTTCTGTCTGCCTCCATTCCTGTGCTGGTCAGTTTTTAACGCTTCATAGAAAATCACCTGGGAGGGATGGGTGTTCCCATCTCAGCTCTGGTTACCACTTGCAGGCTCCCTGGCTGGCAGAAAAAAACTGCATCAAGGTATTGGGTGTAATTCAGTTTGCCTGTCTCAAACCTGGCTGATTTCACAGATACATCCTCTGGGTTTCTGAAGGGCCAAGAGAATCTCCAATTGGCATAGTGTTCAGCTGTTTAAATCGCTAGGCACAGTGACAGCTAGGTCCTGCAAGCCTAAGCCATCTGCATGAGAAGCTGAACGGGTTTCTGCGAGCTAAATGGTACATGCATGGAAGGTAACCACCTAGTGAGGAAAAAAAAGGGAAGAATGTGAGAGAGAGTAGATAATTAGGACAACTGAGTGAACATAGGCAGCAAGGCTTGTAAATAAGGTATGGCAGTGTTGATTGATAGGAACCTAAAGAGGAGTGTGGTGTCTAAATGATGTGTGGAGTGAAAAAGCACTGTGTGACAGCATATAAAAAGGTGTAAAGAAGAGGTTTATGGGGTATGGTATGTGGAAATACAAGATGGACAAAGGAGAGTTGCGGTGGGGAGGTCGCAGAGTGGGATCTGCCAGGAGCAAGAAGTAAGGGTGAATGGAGCTGTGTTGGGAAAGAAGTGGAAAGAGTCACAAACTTGAGGATGAAGATGGGGACAAAGTGAGTGTGTGCAATGGGGGAGGAAGATTTTATTGAGGGAAAGGGTGCGTGTGCCGGATTTGGACGGGTTAGTGCCAGGAGGGTTTGGCTTGTGCAGTGCATTAGCAACACAGAGAGCCTGAAGTGCTGTCCTGTCGGCATGACTGATGTGGCTCCAGATTGCGTGTTGTGAGTGTGGGGTTTTTGCCCCGTGGATAGAGTGAAGTTATGCATTTTTCCACCCACGGAGTGTTTCAGGAAGGGGCTGTTGCAGCTCCTCTGGCAAGAGGGAGGTTTGGGCAGATCTGCTTCACCAGCCAGAATGACAAGGGGAGGGGAGAGGAAAAAAACCCAACACAAATAAAAAGCTGTGTGTTTGTTCCCCCAAAGGAGAGGCAGGCGTTAGCAGCCCCCCACACACAGTGACTCCCAGATAATTAGCATGTCTATAGAGCAGAGCTTCTGGCTCTAGGCATGCAAGAACATTTTTCAACAAAATAAAATGCAGATTTTTTCCCAGTAAGTACTTGTGTTAGCTTCTGCTTCCCTTCCCAGTTTCCACACCAGCAATATGCAGGCAGGTCCCATACCCTGGATGTTCAATTATTGCTGCTGCACGCTAGTTATGCACTATGGAGTAGCCTGGGGGGGATGCCAAGAGCTCTGGATGGAGCTGGGCACAGGAGGAAATAAACACCAAAGCAAAGAGGGAGTTCTCTCTCTGCTTTAATCCTCTTTCCCCTCCACTGATACCACTGGGGACAAGATGGAGTCAGCCATGAACACACTGGTAATTAGCTATGTTTCCCTCCATCATCCACCAAGATGTGATACTCTCCCATTAGCAGCAAGGAGTGCCCAGTAGGTCCACAAACTTCTTGGGGTTCGATGTGACTCTGCAGAAGGTAATGGAGATAATCTTATGTTCTGGCTCTGAATAAGGGTATGGGCTGTGGCAAGTGTTCTGCCAGGGATTTAAGATTTCAGGAGCCCGTCTGTGGAAGTAGAACAGTATAGTTTGTCTTTGCCTACTGAGACTGTGGGAGAGACACATGGCATATTTTGTCCTTCAGGCTGAAGACAGGGGTCTAAAAGGAGCCCTTTGAATGAAGTCCTCAAAAGTGAAGGAAATTAAGTCTTCCAGGGAAACTGAGGCACAGAGAAATAGGAATAACACAGGTTCATGAGGGTAAATAGTAACAGAGCCCAAAACTGAGCTTCCCAAGGCACTTCCTACAGACTGGGATATCAAGCAGCCATCGCTCGTTACTGAAATACATTCTTTCTTTTGCACATGAGACCAGACCCGAACAGAACTGTGACTAAATATTAACAGTTAGCAGCCAGCTTTGGTGGTGGCAATGAGCTGCTTCACAGGTGACTGCATTATTTCTGAGTGTTACAAGCAGGTAACTCTCCAGTGATGGACACAACTGATGGATTTAATGGGCCTGTTTATGTGGACAACTGCTCTTGCATAGCAAGCAGGGTGGTGCACTGCTAGCCTTAGGATTATAGTGCAACACTTAATGCAATAGGCTCCTGATCTCTGCAAGCGTTGCTCTTATGAGCAAGAAGCCTGCCTCTCTCAGTGGCAATTGCTAGGAAGGTGAATGACACAATTTGCTAGGTCTTTGGACCCCGTTTCTCTTGCAGACTTTTTCTCTTGCTTTTCTTAACACTGCATGTGTTGCTTAATCTCTGAAAAGGGGCCAATCACCATGAGCTACTTGTGGGGTTGATACTGAGGAAGAATGTGGCCCGTAGCCTCTAATCCCTCAGAAATACATATCCTTAGGGGGTATTCATCTTCAAATCCAGACTGTATGGCTTAGGCTAATTGCTGGCCAATATTAGCAAAAAGCATTGACATGATACGGAGTTCACTACAATTTGTTCCATAGTCATTACCTCAGTGAACTCTTTCATGTCTTCAATGGAAAGTCGGATTTTCCTTCATTTGAGTGTTTGCTATTGTTAGGAAGTGTTTCTTGATATCCAGGTTGAATATTCCTCATCCTAAATTTCCCCACCTTTACACTGTCCCTGAAAGGTAGGGTGAGAGTTGGCTGCCAAACTAAGTGCTGTGTCTCACTCTGTGACAGTGGTGTTTATGTCTGAATGCTGCTGGGATACATCTGTTGGCTGGTACTAGAACGCACCAAAATGAGGCTAGAATTAGAAATCACACTAGCCCTCCCATTCCTCCCTCTTGGCAAGGGGTGGGGCAGGAGAGAGGATGGGAATTTTAGAAGCCAGTTCTGATGAAATCCATCTCCCTTTCCTGACCCTCTGCATGGAAGCAATCCCAGCAAAACAGAGATGCAGATGGTCTCACCCCTGGAGCCAATGCCTATGTCAGGAGCCTTAGAAATGTGAGACCGTACCACCAATGAAGTTCAAACAGCACTGAATATCTGCTGTCAACGCTGAGTAGACTCCCCCACCCTCCTTTTCGTTTTTGTGTAGTTGCTGATGCCTTTCTTGTTTTGTTTCTTTTTTATTTTGTTTTTGTGTGTTTTGTTTTCTGTCTTTAGGCCTTCTTGGGGGCCTAAAGAAAGAATGATGGAAAAACAATCAGTCCTACTTGGATGGCTTTGCTAAAGGATAGAGAGATCCTGTTTTGAGATCACATCTGGAGGGATATTTTGTAGGTATATCTCTGTATCTCTCTGCCCCTCCCTCCCCTATCTCCTGTGTTCTTTCACCTCCCTCCAGCGTTAATACTCATCAGAGTTTCAGTGGAAGTACTGAATAATGGGTACTGTGGGACCCCAGCCAAGCCCCATGGATCACAGTCCAACATCTGACTTGTACAAACAGAGACAATGTTCACATCGTGGCCTCGTACCCTGCTCTGCATGCTGTACCTGGGGGAGACAGTCTCCCCTGCTCTCTCCAGGCTTTTCCCTCCTCTCTTTGGGCAACACAGCCTCTGTGTTCATGGTCTTCCAGCATCCACCTTACTCTTTTGGTACAGCTCAGTCTCTGCAGTGTCCTCAGCACAAGCTCTCTTGCTGTAATGATGCCATCCTATGAGTAAGTCCGTGAGTTTTAGCTCTTGCTGAGCCTTCTAATTTGGTAAAGTGAAAGCTAGACTGCATGTTTCAGAAGTCGGGCTGTCCTTTCAGGCCCTAAGTGCAGAGGGTGGGCAGAAGTCTCAGCTGAACATTATATTTTCTAGGCCACATACTACACAAACTGCTAAGCTGGAAGCAGTGGCCATTTTCCACTGTAGCGGTGGGTTTCCCAGCGGCACACTGATCAAGTCCTTTTGATTCATCAGATATCACACCTTACATTAGCTATTGGTCCTTCAAACAAAGTGAAAAAGCCAAGGCAGATGGGTCTGGATGCTTCCTGGGCTGGGGCATCGCAAGCCTGCTGGACCAATCTGCCTCGACTTAAACATGTTTGGCAAAGTGCTCAAGGAGAAATGCCTGGGCACAGAATAGCCTTTGGGGCTAAATTATCACACAGGCTCAAAGAGATTAGAAAACAGTAATTTCGTGGCTGCTGACATTCTGTGCTACTCTTTCTCATGTAAGATCAATAATGAAGTTTCTATCTGGGTCTAGGAGAAAAGCGTGCGTGTGAGGTCCGATGTGTCTCCTCTGTGGTACACACTGCAGAGAAGTAAATGAAGTTTCGTCCGTCCATCCCAGACAGTTGTAAGTTGTGGGCTTCTTAAGGAGGACATTGTAAAGAGCTACAAACTGAAAGACCAGCCAGTGAGCTTGCTTTAAGAAGATTCGTAAGACTACGTGTACATACTCAAAGAAAATGTGCAACGGGGAACAGGTATTGAGAGGCTGCTGGTACTGGCTGTTTCAAAATGAATTAGTTTGACATTAAGAATTTATTCTCAGGTCTCATTCTTTTTGCACCTTTTCCCAGCTTTCATTTTTTCATCACTTTTTTTTTTTACCCCTCCTAGTCCTAATTTTGAAAGGGGACCAATATAGACAGCTGACTAGCCCTCTCACTTTTCTAAGCTTTTTCTTTCTGGATTCTGAAGTAATAAATGGCAGGGATCAAAATAAATCAGTATATGTCTGGAAGAATTCAGAGCACTTGGACATGTAACAATTCACTGAATATTCAGAAAGAAAGATAGAGAATTAATCACATCGGCAAGCAACTATGAATCTAAAGGAAATATAACCATGATAAAATTCCTGATGCTGGAGCAGCATGGAGTTTAATCATTGGAGATTTTGAAAAGCTTGTGTATGTTTTGAGACATTTTTATTCCTTCAGTCATGTCTTTTGAGATAAAAAGTAATAAGCTAATTAAAATGTACCCAAGCGTGGCTGTGAGTAATAAGATGAGAGTGTGGACATAAAAAACGCAAACAAACACACATACAAACAATCCTTTCATCTAGTTCAGGGTGTACAGTCATGTTTCAACTTTCTGAACATCACTGATACCAGTGGGAATGCAGACTTCATTAAATGCTTGGACAGTCCATTCATTAATAGGTCAGACAGGACTTAAGTAAAACTGCAAAGCCCCTGTTTTGCTCTTGTACTGGTCAAAAGCTTGTATGACAAGTGGAGGAGAAACGGTGCTGTAAGTGATGAGGAAATTAAGCCCTGGTCTGGCCTAAGCTCCAAAGGTAACGTATATGGGATCATTTCAGAGGCAGGTGGCAAGTCCACTGGAGTCATGTCAGTGAACATGCACAGCGCATGAATTATGATAAAGACTATTTACCTATTTGCAAGAAGGGGCTGAAGGACACTTACTTAGTAGTGCTTTCTGATTTTGAATAAAGAAGGAAGGTTGAAGAGCATTTATTATTTAACTTGATGATTTTGGGGACGAATGGATGAAGGAGTGTTACTACTGATCTTCAGGTGAGGGGCAGGCTGGAGCTGCTGGGCAGTACTCAGTGCAATTGGGCCAACAGACATGAAACTGAGGGCAGACCTGCACCTTTGTTGGAATGATTGTGTGTTTTCTCTTGCTACATCTACAGATTTTGGAAAAGGATGGGAATCCATGTGAGCAAAAGGCTTGAATGTGTGGACATAGTAAGGCTCTGTTTCATAGGCTTCTTCTTTGAATTTTGCTTAGAAAGTCTGCATGAATGGTGGTGTGCATCTGTTATTTATTTCTTCCTTCAGATTTCCAAGTCCAACCGTAGGGGTGCCTCACTCATAAATGAAACATCCCAACATAAACAAAGGGCTGCTCGCAAGTATCTCCACCTTAACCCATCTCCTTAGCAAGAGTCTTGGAGGGAAAGAGGTGGGTTCTGTAGCATGAAGCGAAGACTTTCTCACTCATCCTTTAGCAAGAGAAAGTGCAAATAGAACACTTAAGCCTTAGTTCTTCTGATTTTTGTGCTGATACCCTGCTTTTCTCTCACCTGTGCTGATGCCTCAAGCTTAATTCAAACCAGCTGATCATTTGCTGTTGCAACAATTCTTCTCCCTCATCTGACAATGCTGACAAAGCACAGTATCTCGCTTGTGCTCTAGGCTTGTGCCCTCACTTCCTCTGCAAATGGATGTTCTTCCTGTGCCCACAGGTAGTCAAGGCTCATGCTGCTGTGCAGCCTTGCGTATTGTCGTAATTTCTGTTGAGACAGAAGACTGGGATGGCATTTCAAAAAAGCAAGACCTGCTGGACCTACAGCAGAATCACTGAGCTGAAATCCAGTGAACCTGAGGTGAGATGCGAGTTGCCCTTCAGGAATGATTTAGAAGGTATGTGGAAAAACATGTGCCACCTAAGTTTGTAGACCTTTTGCTGGTCTGCGTGTGAGTGGTAGTGGCTTTACAGGAGACTAAAGTGGGTACAGGCCACCCTTACATGCTCTGCCCACAGACTGTCATACACAGCTAGAGGGAATTGATTCCGGTTAGTATGGGACCAAACTGTACCCTGTTGTAGAGATGTATAGTTAGCACCACTTGCAGCAGCAGCAGCATTAAGCGAATTAGTGGACTCATTTATAGTCAGGCCAAATGTTAGCGCCAGAAAAACAGTCCTTGCTATAGCAGTGCAAAAACTCTCAAGGAGGTGGTGTGAGGTTTTTCACATTTGACTCTGCTGCTGCTGCTGCGGGGTGGGTGCAGCCAGGAGCTCCATCACTCTCACTCTTCCTGCCACAAAAGCGCTGTTTCCATTTCCTGCCACAGTGGTGAGAAAACCCTTCACACTGCTGCCTCCTCCCTTGCCCTTTCAAACTCCCTCTCCCCAACGGAGCCTGCTTTTTGACATATAACATGCCCTGAGGAGGATCTGAAAGACAAATCACGCTAAAGGGGGTACTCCCCTTCCCACGCACATGCTTACTGGGCAGGCAGCCCTTGGTAATCTCCTATGTCTCATTCGCAGAAGTGCTTGCTCTTGAAAAGAAATGTCTGGTGGTTAAAGTGGTTCCAGTAAAATACCTAGTGAGTAGGTAGCTAATTTCCATAATACAGAGAAGCCTCAAGAAACGAAATCCCTGGGGCTTGGTCTGCAGCAGAGAAATTGCCTATCGCTGACACCAGGCAGGAGCACTGTGTTCAGTACTGGTTCGGGTTTGCTCAGTGCTAGTTTTGACCCTTGCCTGCGGCAAGGCTACTGCATGTGGTTTCAACCACGTATGTCTGAACTCGTACTGAAGTGGGCATGCAGAGAGCTGGTGTCTTTATTGTGCTCTTCAGTAAGGGAACTGCACCCTACCATTGCTGGTAATTTCTGTCCCTTGGAAAACTCTGCTCCAACTCAACATCTGGTTTTCCAAATGGCTCTGCAACGCGAGATTTTTTCCAAGTGCTTTTCAAGTTCAGTTGGCTGACTTGCATCTGGAGGTCAAGTGACTTGCCCCCATAGGTCATGCAGCAAGTGAGCACTTTGATCCTTGTCCCGACAGATGAGATCAGTTTGAGGCACTTCTGCTGCCAGTGTTGAGATCTGAACTTCAGGCTTTGGAGGCAGGGTGTTTCCTGGATTACAGAGCTCATTTGCCAGAGACTGCGGGGAAAGGTTTAGCTATTTGCTTAAAATTTGACCTGATCTCAGGTCTGAAGGCAGAAGGGCTTATTCTATAAATGAAGGTGTGAACTGCCTGTTTTATCACTCTATTTTTTCACCTCAGAGAAAGTGTAGACTCTGCATCACTCCAGCATCGCATTTTAGCTGCAAGACGTTTGTTTCCATGGGCCATGTACCCTGATGGGCCTGCTGGCTTTGACAGGAGTTGCTGAATGCTTGAGCCTTCCTAGAATTTGCAACCCTTATTAACAAATGTGTTTAAGCTCGAGCAGAATAACCTGTCACTCCCAGGGCCTTTGAACAGCAAGCAATAGTTTTGCTAGCTGGTTGCTCCTGCAGTATATGCACAACAGTATGGAGGCTTACAGGGCTGAGTGGGTATTTATGTTGCGGGAGTGGGTTGGAAAGGTTGGCTGTCTTCACCGAAACTGATGCCCTCCATCTGTTCTGTTATGGAGGCCTCTATTGTTATATCAGAGCCAGTCAGTGCAGGTGTCCTCTGTATCATCGTTTCCCATCATCCTTGGAAACTTTGTTACCATTAAGAGGGCTGAGTGAAAAGAAAAAGGTACAGCCTAACCACCTGCCAAGAATATCTTGATGCATAAAACCTCCTTTTGTGGGCAGGCAGGCTTGGATGAAGCCTAAGGTATTCCAACTACTACTGTTCTTCTTGCAGCCCTTTCTAGCATCCAGCAAGGGGAGCTGAGAACCTGCTCCCTTCCCTTTCTCTGTCACAACCACATCCAGGCTGTCCCCAAGTAAAGAAGGCAGCATCTCTGCATCAGTTTACAACTTGCAAGAGCTGAATCCCATCCTGCTGCATTTGTCTCGCTGCTTTTGCTGGACTGGGATTCTGACTGAAAGCTCTTGGACGGAAGCCTGCACACCAATAGGCTAATGTGCTAAACAGCTGCTGCAGGGCCGTATTTCACATCCACGCTTCACTCTCGGACCACTTGCTCTCTCCCTTGTGTCTTGGGAAGGCTGCACTTTCCCCCTTACTGCTTCCCACTTCTTCTAGCATGGGAGGGTTCCCTTTCATGAGATTCTCCCCACCCCGCCAGTTTTCAGAACTCTATTATTCCCTCATTTTTTTCTCCCTTTGGGTGGTGCCTTAAACACAGCGGTTAAGCTGAATATACAGGGTCAATCTGTAGGGCCATGCCTAGGAAACTGCCTGGATTCACCAGTTAACCTCCTTACTCCCTCTGCCTTTCCTGTGAGAAGACTTCACGTGCAAAACAATGGAAGTTTAGCCTTGTTTTCTGCTATCTCATCCCAGGAGAAGAGGGAGGCTCAGTCACACTTTAGAAATTTGCATGTCATGTGGCAATCTCCATATATCTCTTCAGAGGCTCAGTGTTCCTGGACTAATCTCTGTGTTTTCCTTTGGTGTCAGCCTTGCCCCACTCTTGAGCAGCATATTCACCTGGTTCCTGAGTCTTGTCCCACAGGGAACGCATAGATCCCGCAGGCAGAATGTCCAGCAAGTTGTTCATATACACTCTGTGCTCCCTCCTTGGCTTCCCCTGCAGGTGGCCAAGGAAGAAGTCTGACCTTCCTTTCTGTGCTCTATGGGGAGTTCCAGGTCTCTTGCTCAATACTGGATTGCCTTTAGCAAAGTTCTACTATTAATTTCAAGAGGAGCAGGGCTAGGTTTTTGGTTTGAGTCTGGGAGCCTATGAAGGGTTCCGTGGGAAGAATTCTTCTCTCCAAGCTGTGTTTTGCCATACCTGTTCTAGGCTCAAGTTTTGTCCTCCTCTCCCAAGGTTTGTATCGAGGACAGGATCTCTGCTGTGGAGGGAAAGTGGTGATACACAGTGTTTCTGGCTCTCTGCAAGGTCTCAAAGCCATCTAAGTTGCCACTGTGGTGTCAAGAAGGAAAGCAGATGCTGATAAATTCCTGTCTGAAATTTTATTTGTATTGGCTTCACTATGGACGCATACAGTTCTGTCCTCCTTCTCTGCTTCCTCAGCTACCATTAGGCAAAGGAGAGGGATGTTGGAGACGTGGTCTGCATAGCAGGTGATTCCACAAAGCACAGGGAAGAAGGCAAGTAAGGGCTGTCTCAAGCACACAGATAGTAAATGCTTCTAAAACCGCGTTAGAAAAGAACACAGAAAATTGAAGCTAAAAATAAAACCCATCTGAGCAGCACCACAGCTCCCATCTTCCCTTGCTCTGGATGCCCTTTGGACTGGGGAGATAAAGCGCCCCTTTTAACTTCCTTTGTTTAGTGTTTCTGGCATTCAGCTTGGCAAGGATATTTGCCTCTGATCTCAGCTTTTACATTCATTTTAATAACTTCCCATTCTGATTATCCTTTGATATAGATATATGCATGCACACAAGCATTCACATACAAGATCACCCTTCCATGCAGGCAATGAGGCCAATCTTTGAGATCTTTGCAAAAATTACACTTTAAATTATTTGAACGCTGCTGCGTGCATTGGGTCCTTCCTGGCAGTGTAAGGATGGCAAATCTCCAATTTCCCTGCTCTCTCTGGTAGGTGAAGAGACATCAGGAAACTGATGAGCAGAGAACTCAAGGTTCACACAAAAATTTAGTGACAGCTGGAAGAATAAACCCCAGGATTCCCAGCTCCCCATTGCCTGCCCAGTGGCAGGTATGAGATGTCAGGAAGGAGCACTGATTTCCCTGGGGCCAGCAGGGATTGCCCTGAGCCACCTGGTGCAGCCAGCCAGGGGCTGAACCAGGCTAAATCCCTGAGCAGTGGGAGGGGAGCCACCTGCCAGCATGCCCCCTTGTCCCCAAAGTCACCGCGCAAGCCCTGCACAGCTCCACCACCACCCTGCTCCATCCTGGCTCCCGCCTCTTCCCCCTCTCCTCCCCTCCAGCCACTGCCCCCCAGACAACGCTGGGGGCTCCGCTCTCTCCGCCAACACGAATTTGACCCCAGCATGTGAGAACTGAAGGAAACAACATGCAAACTGCCTGAACCCTGGCTGCACCCTCCTGCCCAGGGCCATCTCAGGGGGCTGCAGGGGCTGGGGGGCTGGTCGGCTGTAACCCGCCAGCACATCGGGAGCCCGAGTGAAGTGGGGTGATCACAGCCCAGCGGGAAAGGGCTCGTTAATAGCTGAGCCCTTTTAGTAGAGATTAGGGAGCTGCGCGGCTTTGATCTTTGATTGCCAATTTGCATCTTGAAGGCGCTGGGACCTCATCCAGCCTCAGCGCAACCCTTTGTGGTTATCTCGTGGCTAATGGATTTGTTCTTAATGCTGGAGCGTGCAGGCTAAAGGCTGATTAAACCCTCTCCGCGGCGCTAAATCAATGGAACAAACATGATAGGGGTTGGCTTTCCCCAGCCTGCGTGCTCCCGGGCGGAGGGGCTGATCGACAGAGCCCCCCGCGCCCCAACGTTGGCAGGGGCTCCCTCCTTGGGGCTGCCAGGCAGGGGAGGAGGCACGGGCACCAGGAGGCAGGGACAACCCCATGGCCCGTATCCCCATCCTCTGCTTGCCACGCAGGCGGCAATAGGCTAGGGGAGCTCAGGACTCCTGGGTTGTCTGCCCCTCCTCGATGCTTGGGCCACATTGCCCTTGTGCTGGCCCTCAGCATCTGCAGGAGCTCCCCAGTCCCCGCTGGACCCTCCCAGCTCCCAGGGCTTGCTATGGGAGCAGGGACATGTCCTGGCAGGATGGGATGGGACAAACTGCCCCTGCAGCTGGGGCACTCCTTCCCCCTCCTCATGCCCCCTTTGCCTCCCACACACTGGGGACCAGCACTGGCAGCTCCCTTCTCCTCTGTCCTTCAGACCGTCTCCCCTTCCCCCTGCTTGGAGCCAGCGCCACGTTCCCAGGACCGTGTACTGCCTGCAGCAGCCTATACATCACGTGCTGTGAGCAGCAGTATCTGTACACACTTTCCATAATGCCCGTGGTCTCCACTGCATGCCCATCTTCAGGAAAATGCAATTCCCACTGCATCTGCAGGCAGCATTAGCAGAGGGGATGAACTCAACCCTGCCCACAGATGCCCCAGGAACAACTGGCCCTCCATCCTACCTGCTGCCTGGGCTGGGGGCCTGGGGATGGGAGCTGAGCCCCTGAGACGGGCAGGACTAAGGTTTTGGGGACTAGGAGCTGTGGGGAAGAAGGTTGTGTGGCTGCAAGCCAGGGGGAGACTGGCCGAGAACATTTTGCACCCTTTGCTTTTTGTAGGGCTCATGGCATCGCCCTGGATGCTGCCAGGGCAGGGCTGCCTACAGGTCTGGTGGCATTTGAGTAATAGGACCCCCGAGCAGGGACCCTGCTCCAGGGCCCAAGCTGCTTGTGCCGGAGCATGAGACATAAGCTGCAGCACAGTGAAGCTCAGACCAGTGCCTTGCTGGGAACCAGTCTGTGGGGAGAAGGTGCTGGGAGCAGCCCTGCTGGCCCCGGGCTGTGCCCATGCCAGGCTCGGCCCCAGAGAGCGGCATTTGCTGCAGAGGCAGCCGGGCTGCTGCACAGCACGGAGCTGGTGGGATCACACACCGAGATTCCCATCTGCAAACCTCGCTATTGAATCATCTCCCCTCTGCCAATATTTGCCGAGTGTGCAAGATAAAGTGGCTACAAAAGTCATCGGTGCTGGCATTTCAATTTGCCCAGGCTAGCGGCAGAGGGGCGGCTGGGTGGGATGGCTCAGCATCCTAAGCCCCCCACCCCAGCTCCCTGCTCTGGCCAGCTGAGCAGCCCCTGTGCCCTGCCTGCAGCAGCATGAGGAGAGCCAGGACCCATCCACGCTGCTGCACAGCACCTCTGCCTGCCTGAGACAGATGCTCCTGCCATGGGCACCGCTGCCAGCACCACCCTGCCACGGGCATAAGCACAGCCCCCCTCCTGCCCTCACCCCCACCTCTGCACCAGGACAGCCATCTCCACCTGGTCAGCATCTCCCCTGCAACACCCAAAGCAGCACCAATCCACCCCCTCCAGTACTGCCCCATGCCTTCCATGTCACCCCAGCGTCCCCAGCGATCACTGCCCTGCCCTGCCTGCACCATGCAGTCCCCTCTCCCCTTGCTCCAGGCTGCCTATGCAGTCTCTGCAGCGTTCCCTGAGCAGGTGAGCCAGGACACGATGCCGAGATACATCTCCTGGAGGAGAAGCCCAGAGCGTTATCAGCCTGGGGAGTTAATTAAGGTCATGTCAGGCGATAAGGAAACAGGATGTCAGAGCGGCAGCAGCGCAGGGGGGTCAGAGCCTGGAAAACTCCCTCTGAAAAGCAACTCCACCGAGATGGGATCAGCCAGGTGCTCAGGGACGGAGTGGCTGTCACAGCCACGGGTGGTGTCTCCGAGGACAGAATCACACACCATGCACAGCATGGGATGGGGTGGGGTGGAGATTGAGATGGGACAGGATGGGATGGGGAAGGGGATGGGATGGAATGGAATGGGGATTGAGGTGGCGATAGGATGGGATGGAGATTGGGATGGGATGGGATGGGGTGGGGCTGGGCAGGGGGCTTGGCTATCATACGCTGTGCTGGGGCAGGGAGAGCCAGCTGAGCAGCCCTGGTTATCCACTCCTGTCCTCACACAGGAGCAACACACCCTGGTGAGACCAGCACAGTGCCAGCAAGGCAGGAATCTCTGTGAACCTCCGCCTGTAATTAGCACATGTAATTGCAGACACTCTCTGATTAGCAGGACCTCAGAGCTGGGCACGCCAGGCTGCTTGACAGCACTCACGCTGTTCCTGTCTCGGACTGTTCTGTGATGGCTTCACCCCCTGGGCCAGGCAGTGCCACAGGGCTGGGAGAGCAGGGCTGGCCTGGCACAGTACAGCATGGTGCACAGCCGGGTGATGGAACAGGCTGGGGACCCAAGGGACATGCATAGGGGGGACACTGCCAGTGCAAACCCAGCTCTCCTGCATGAGCAGCTGTGGCACCCTGTGCCCTGCCTGGCTGGCTGGGAGCTGAGCCACCGGGACATAATTAATACTTGCATCAATCTCAGCTGGATTTGCATAGTGCCCTCAGTCACACGCTGCCTGGGAAGGCTGGCTGCTCCGTGCCCTTCCCAGGGGCAGCAGCAGCAGATGCTGGGCTGGCCCTGCCTCTTCTGCGGGGGTCAGAGCCCCAGTGAGGCCCTCAGCTTGCCCCCACGTGCAGTCCATCCCTGCTCGCCCCACTGCGCCCAGCAGCAGGGACACCCACAGGCTCCCGCCCTGCCCCGCTCCAGCCACTGGAGCATTGAAGACAGATGGAGATGGTTCCCTCTGCCGCTCAGTCCCTCCCTCCCTCTCCAGCCTGCAAGGAAATAGTAGGGACTGCTGCTTGGGTGTGAAGGGCATGGCAGGGTTTGGAGGGCAATGGGGGGCAGCCGAGCTGCAAATACCCCCCTGCAGCCAGGAGGCACAGCGGTGCCCACCTCTGCATGCCCAGGATGGGGTATGAGGTCTATGGGCAGCATGCACGGCTGGTGCCTGCTCTCCTGGGGCACCCAGCTCCCTCCTGCCCGGCTCCCCTGGCCCCGGTGAGCACCCCCAACCCAGCCCTGGAGGGGTCATCCAGGCTGAGCCCCAGCCCAGGAGGAAGGAGAGCTGGGGCAGGGAAGAGCCTGGGGTAGTAGCAGGGACACGAGGGTGCAGGCAGGGACATGGGTGCCACCTGCAGCCCTCGCTTTGCAGCCCTGCAGGTGCAGGTGCAGGTGGCAGAGGGATGAGACAGCACGGGGATGCGCAGGGTGCCAGGGCTGCTGCCCTTCGGCAGTGACAGCCTGGCAAAATATCCCCGTGCAGCCGATCGCAGTGCCTCACCACCGACACCGACACCGCTGACAGCCACTCCCAGACCCATGACACCACGGGCACATCCAGGGTACAGCTGGATAGAGGAGGAGACATGGGCACATCTCCTGACCCCAGGGATACCTGCTGGCCCTCCACAGCCACTGTCACTGATGTGCCTTACCCGTGCCTGTCCGCAGCACCTGCAGCAGCTGCGGCACCCGCAGCACTTGCATCGCCCCCAGTGCCTGCAGTACCCACTGCCCAACCCACCCTGGGAGCGTGGAGGACATGGCCACTAATTGTGCCTGTGACTGGGGCCGGGCAGCCACGGTCTGATTGCAGTTGCCCATACGAGTGCGGCCACCTCAATCAGAGTCGCACGGCCCTCCAGCACCCAGGGCACCGGGAATTAAACAGCTAATGAGCTACTGGCTGGAGGGCCGGCAGTTAGTGATTAATCAGGGGCTCTGCTCTGACAGGCTTGTGCCTCCTCTCCCCTCCTGCCCAGCACATCCCAGGGGCTGGCACCCGGCAGTGGGCCAGTGGGTCCCCCAAGCCCCTGCTCCCTGCCTGCCCAGCCACCACGGGCAGGGTCCAGCTCGGCTTTCCAGCCCAGCTGAGCTCCCCAACACAGAGAGGGGTCCCCAACCCCTGTGCCGCTGGGACATGGCATCTGCAGGTCCTCCCAGCCTCTGGCTTTCCTGCCTCCCCACCTTCCTTCCCGGTGCTGCAATCAGGAGGAAACCTTTTGTTCTGCTGGAAGAAAACCTGTTGAATCCAGCCAAGCTTAACAGCCGTTTAGGTGCAAAACATGCTCCGGCTTGCATCTGCGCCCAGAGAGGGGCACGGCAAACCGGAGATGCCTCCGCCGAGGGGCCCTCCCCACCTGTGCAAGGGTGGCTGGGCAGGCGGTGATGCCTCCTGGGGACAGGGCAGGCACATGCGGGAGCCACAAGTCCCAGCAGGTTGGGGTGCAGGCCCCCACCCAAGACCAACAGCACGGTGCCACATGTCCCAGCTCAGCAGCGGGGCCGTCCTCGCCTCCTGTTTTCTGCCAGCAAGGCGATGCAGCCAGGAGCTGATGGGGCTGGCAGCACCCTGCCTGTAACCGCTGCTGGCGCAGCACACTGGGGCATGGCTCAGAGCAGAGTGGGAAGGTTTTGCAGCGTAAGCAGGGGGCAGCCACCCGCAGAAAGGTGCAGGGAAGTAGCTCAAGCACGAGCCAGACTCTGCTTCCCCGCTGTGAAGCCCTGGCTGGCATTCTTCCCCTTCATGGCCCTTACAGAGTTAGGATGTGGCAGAGGTGTCGGCACCCTCCTGCCCTTGCACCCTCGCAGTGCACCCCATCCCCAGGGGATAAGCTCACCTCCTCCTGAGCTGGATGTCAGGGCAGCGCCTGGGAGAAAAGGCCAGCAACTGGCAAGGAGCAGGTTAGAGAGATGCATGTTCTCCCCTATTGCACAATTAATCATGAGAAGTTTTTTCCTCCTTTCGTGCATGAAACAAAATTTGGCAGGGCGCTCTGACCACAGGGACTCGCTGCTTGCTCTCCAGTAAAAACCCAGCCACATCTGGCAAAGAAATAACCTCAGAGCATCCCTGTGTGCACAGGCGGGGAGAGGCAATGCCGGGCCAGGCAGGAAAACCCAGCGGGGCTTGGTCCGCAGCCCCCTATGCAGCGAGTACCTTCAACTCCTGGTATTTGCCCCCCCCCAGCCCCCAGCACACACATGGTCATGCTGCTCTGCCAGCACCATCGTGCCTGCCCGCAGGCCCTGTTATTCCAGTCTTGGACATATAAAAGCCCAGGCAGGGGTGCCCAGCCCCTGCCAGGCGCCTGGGTGCTGGCAGCAGCCCCTGCCTGCGTGCCCTGTCTGGGCTCTCCTCCCACCCCTGGCTGCCTCCCGCCGCCTGCTCCATCCCCCAGCCGGGCCAGAGCCTCAGCCCGTCCTTTCCCAGAGCAAGCACAAACCTCCCCAGCAGCGTTCCAGCTATTTGTTATTGGAAAAGGGGGGAAATACGGTTTTTGACAATTATTGTTTTTTCCACCTGACTGGCTGCAAACTTGTTAATTTTTTTCTTTAATGTGTGAACAGTGTCGACGGCAGCTGCATGTGAAATGACTCGACGCCCTATCTGCGGGTCCCTGGCTGGCTTTCAGCGCTCGCACCGCAAACATTGCCTTCTATAAATAAAGGCCTATATCTCATCAATGGCAGAACAGCAGAGCTTTATATAGTCGTCTTACATAAAACCGTCTCTCTTTATGGGCTTCAAACCATTTGCGTCACTTAGTGCAGCTCCGTAAACCTCCTGCTCCAGCCGCTCCGCTGCGGAGGGAGACCCGGCACGGCTGCCCCGTGCCCCACGCCGCCGGCGGGGAGCCCGGGGTCCCCGCTCAGCCTGGGGCTGCCCCCCCGGCAGGCCCAGGTGGCAGCTGCATCCTCGTCCCCCCGCCCCGCCGCCTTGGCACACGCCTCCCTTCCAGCCCGCCCGGCCTTGGCACCGAGTGCCGGCATGGCAGCCGGCACCGCCAGGCACCCGGGCACCTGGGGGGGAAGGCTGGCCATGGGCCAGCACCACGCACCCTGCCCTTGCCACCCTCCCCATCCCTGCTGCGGGTCCTGGGGCAGCGCGGGCAGGGATGCTGGGACGTGCCACTCCGTCCTCCATCACCTGGAAATCAGGGGGGACCAGAGGGCACAGGGTGACCAGGGATGTGGTGCCAGGCTGGGGGGAACCGGCCGGCTCCCAGCTGCTCCTGGTCTGATGTGCGTGGGACACGAGCCCGGCTGGTGGCTTTCTGCCCTGCTGCCCAGGGAGTGCTGGGGATGCCAGGGGCTGCCCCAACGGCCACGGGGCACAGGTCCCAGCCCCAGACCCTGCACAGGCTCCCGCGGTCCCCAGGGCCCCCGGCTCCATATGGCAGAGACTGCCCCTCCGGCTCGCCGCAGGCGCCCGCCTGCACGCACCGATGGGTCGCGGGGGGGGGCAGGGACTCCTGCTGGGGCTGCAGCAAGGACTGCATGCAGGGAGGCAGCTGGCACCCTGGCTGGCAGCGCAGGAGCTGGGGGGGCACAGATGCAGAGACCATGGTGACAAGCCTTCATTTACCCCCATGCCACCCCAGCCGGCTACCCCAGGTGGGCAGGTGGCTGGAGCTGGAGGGACACAGGGAGCCAACAGCATCATGGCACTGGGACCCACCGTGCACTCTGCCCCGTGGCTGCCCCCAGTGCCGCCTGGCCATGGGACCCTTGCCACAGGTGACGCTGGCATGGGTGTCACAGCAATGTCCTGCCAGCCACAGGGCCACGTGGCACCCAACCACATCACCGGCACAGGGCACCTGCGCCCCAGCCAGCCCTGCCCCATGCCCAGAGCCACCGTGCCCAGACAGCCACACTGCACCTCATGAACCCCCTGTCACCCAGCCAGTCACCCTACACTCTGTCAGCCCCACAGCCCTGCGTCCCCACCGCCCCATGGCCCCACAGCCCTGCAGACCCATGCACCAGCAAGCACCCACTCCTGGGGCCAAGCCCCCATGGGTGCCCTGGCCCCATCCTTCCCACAGCTGCCCAAGGTCCCCACCCCACTCTGCAGCCAGGAACAATGCTGTGGGGAGCACTGCCCCACAGACACCCCACGGGTGCCCTGGCCCTGAGGGACAGTGGTGCCCCCGATCCGCCCAGCCTGGAACATGGGACCAGCCTCGTGGCACGTCCTGTGTCCCTGGGGAGCCACAGCAGGCGCGGGCGTCCTGGCCGCTGGCTCCCCCCCGTATCAGAGACAGGCTTATTAAGTGTGTGATATTAAATTACCCAGATAAGAGCATAAGAGCTTTTAAAGTCAATTCATTAAATATAATTATGAAGAGAGCTTTTTTATGCTCACGGTGATCTGATCTCAATCAGGGAGACGGTGGGAAAGCCGCCGGCTCCTCCAGCATCTCCGCTCCCCCGCCGCGTCGCCTCCGCACCCCCCTGCTCCCCCGCCTCGGCCCCCTCCGGTGGGGAGCCAGCACCCAGGGCCACGGCTCTCGCCGCCCACCCTGCTGCCCCGGCACCCCCTCCCCGGTGTCACTGCTGGTGCCAGTGCCACCCCACTTGGAAGGGAGTGGCATGGGGGTCTGCCTAGCAAAGGGGTGGGAGAGGGGATGTGGCAGGGGTGAGGTGCAAGGGCTGACAGGGTTAGGGAGGAGGGTAGTGGGGTATGGAGATGTTTGGGGACAAGAGCCAGGGGTCTGGGCAGCTGAGCACAGGCTCTTCCTGGCCATGGGTCCCGGTCCCTGCAGGATCCGACTCCCTCCATGTCCCCTGCAGAGCAGCCTCCTTAGGGGCCTAATGATGCATCCCCACTCCCCAGGCAGGAGGGGTGAGCACTTCCCTCCCCTCCCATATTCATTAATGGTGCTTTGTGACCAGTTAATACCTGCCAGCCAGGCAGAGGCTGCCCCAACCCATGGCTGGACCCCTCGTGCAGCCCAGGTGGCCCCATGCCAGCTCTTTGCACTGGGACCCCCCTCTCACCCCATGCACCCCCAGCTGCAGCCTGGGGTGCAGCTGCATATGGGGCTGAGCCCTCCTTTGAGGGGTGAAGCCATGAGGGAGCAGGGGGTCCCAAAGACACTTTGGGAGCCCCATGCCCCTGACGCCTCCCCAGCCATCTGAAAGACAGCCAGATTGCTGAGACACCCAGTGTCTCCTTGCCACAGTGCCCTGAGACCCACTGTGATGAGGGGCTTTGCAATGACACCCCTAGGTGCAGCCAACCCTTTGCTGTCCCACCATGGTACTCCAAATCCTCATTACCCCCATATCCACCTACATGCTGCTGTAGCCTGGGCACTACAGGGTGAGGAGGAGCAGCCTGGCTGGCCGGGAGCAGGGTGGGCTCTGGGCTGGGGTCCCCACACAAGGCTCCAGTGGGGGCTGGTGGGAACAGCTACCCGCTGCTGGGAGCTGCTGGACTGACATTTATTTTTAGACGTGAATTGTATAAATTAGCATTTCTCAGTGGATTAAGCAGCAGGAATTGTGTAAAATTAAATGGCAATGAATTGCATTAAAGTCCCCCGTTTTCTGGCACAAGCAGCGCCTCGAGCTGTGCCCGGGTGGCTCATGTGTAACAGCACCGGAGCTGCTGCCACCGCCGCTCCGGACAGGAGTGCAACCAACCTGCGGCGTGTCTGCACCACCCAGGACACAGACCTGGGGATGCGCAAGCATGGTGGCCAGGCTGTGAGGATGGGGAACTCTGGACAGGCTGCGAGCCCCCAGGGAGATGGCTCAGGCGCTAGGCTGGGGCTGCAGGATGCGGATCCAGTGACCAGAGTGCGGTGACCCAGATGGGCTCAGCCGAGCAGCTCACAGGCATGGGATTGGTGAGGGATGCTCCAGGCTCTCCTAGGCACCGGCACCACCAGCCCCAGCTCAGGCCGTCCCTGCCATGCATGGCAGGACACCTACCACGGCCGCAGCCATGACACCCTCCAGCGGGGATGACACTGTGTTGGGACCTGTATGGCATTCCCTGGCCCCAGAACCCCTCTGTGCCCCAGCCTGGGCAGGTCTTGCAGTGCCTGGAGCCCAGTGAGCTGCTGAGGGGCCCCCAACGAGGCCCCCATGCCCCAGGGCACACTCAGCCCTGCAGAGGGGGAGAGGGGAAGTGGGGTGGGCGAATGCCAGGGGCTGAGCAGGCATCAGGTGGGGCAGTGCAGGTGAGGAGCGAGTCCAGCTCTAAAAGACCATAAAAATAGGCTGAAAATGTGACATTTATTAAGTATGGTTCTGGCAGAAAGGTCAGAAAGAGTCCCTGCGTCGGGAGCAGGTTGCAGGGAGAACGGCGGCAGAGCCTTGCTGTGAGGAGGCAGGGGTGACAGCCTGCTGCCCCCTGCCCGCCCCCCCAGCCAGGACCTCTCAGGCTGCATGGGGGATGCAGCCGAGGATGCTCCCCCAGTCTCAGCACGGGGGCTTCCCCCTCCAGGGTCTGCATGGGGTGCTGGGGAGACCCCCCGCACCACCCACGTCCCGGGTAGGCAGGAGGCCCTGCCTGGAGAGCCGGGGCTGGTGCCATCTCCGAGAGGCACTGCCAGCTGTCAGCAACCTCCCTGCTCCCCCCAACCTCCAGCCCTGACAGGACTGGCTTTGGCAGCCACACATCACAAACAAAAGGCTTTTGACAGGGGATGCGGTTTTGAGAAAGGCACCGGGCTCTTGCCCGGCCACGAACGGAGCCTCCTGCCACAGCCGCTGCCAGCGAGCAGGCGGGATGCTGCTGCCAGCCGGGGGTGGGGGATCACTGCCACGCACCTCCTCCCGCAGCCCCCAGACTCCTGCACAGCCCAGCTGCCCGTCCCCCCTGTCCCCAAAGCACCGCTGGGGGACACCGCACTTTCCCACAGTGCCCCGTGACGTGGCCAGCACCGGCCTCGGGCTGTGGCCATACCGGGGTGCCAGGCGCGGGGGCAAGGGCTGGCACGAGCCACCTGCCGCAGCTGAGCCCCAGCCCTGTGGGGTCGCTTCCCAACCTCCCACTTCACGGCACGTAAAAAACCACTATTGATCTCCCGTGCTGGCACCGCACGCTTCACACCCTTGGCACCGCAGCTGTGCTTGCCCAGCCGGCAGGCCTCCGCACCGGCCGCCCTCGCCGAGGCATGGGGCAGCATGCCGGTGGGCACCGGGCAGCACCAGGGGCAGCCCAGCCCCTTGCCCCGGGGCAGAGCGAGGACTGGGGGGCTGTGGAGCATGGCAGGGCTCGGGGGGGTCGGAGGAGGCTTCGCCGGGGCTCTGGTACGGCCCTCCGGCAGCCGACGCAGGGGCCACATTTGTCAGCCGGGCTGCAGGGGAGCCTTGCTGCGGCTCAGGGCTGTCCCTGCCGCCTGGGGAGATTTACAGCCCAGCCGGGCTTTATTACACGGAAGATGCTTACGCTGGGGATTTTTTTTCCCCCCACAGTTTCTTAATTTGCTATCCCATAAAGAATGTGGATTTGTGACGTTAAATAGGGGAAGATCATTTACCACTCATGGCTCTTGCTTAAAGGATCCGCACGGGTTATTTATCGTGTGAGCACAGGCTGCAAGCGGCAGCGCGAGGGGACACACTCCAGTCTCGGCGCTGCTCCTGCTCCCAAATGGGCAGACAGCCACCGGTGGCCCCACAGCTTGGCCACCCTCATGCTGTAAAACTTCCAGCATCTGGAGCAAGTCCACCTCGTGCCCAGAGGGAAGGAAGGACTCCAGCACTCCTGCAAGCACGGCTGCAGGAAAAACTCCTTCCCTTCTCCAGCACCCCCGGGGACGTGACCTCTGCTCCAGGGACTGCTCACCATGGGCTGGGCACCCTGGGACCCCAGGTCATTTGCCCCACTGGATGTGTGGCAGTCTGGGAGCCCTCCATCACTGCTGGGACATGCTGTGACTCACGTATCTGCCCACTGCAGCAGGGGTACGAGACCTTTCTGAACATAAAGGCACGCATGGAGACCCAGGACTGGGACCGATGAAGCCTGGAGCTCCCCGCCACATGATGTCTGGGTGCAGGGCAGCCCTGGTGCCCTTGCGTTGGGCCCACAGCTGGAAGGCACGGGAGTGCCCAAGCCCACGCATCGCAGCTGGGATTCACCCTGCCTGCCAAGCAGCTCCGCGCTGTGTTTCAGTCATTCCCAGGAGGCAGGAGGGATCAATTCGGCTTGGGGAACAGGAGTAGGAGGCTCCAGGTGCAAACAGTGTGATGCCTCTACAAGTCCCACTGCTGCCTGGCAAGGCTTTGGGACATGGTATGTGGCAGAGAAAGAGGTCACATCTTCCCCCATCCCCTCCCCACGTCCATGTCCTGCAGCCTCTCCTGCCCCAGGTTCACCCCTTTGCTCCAGGCAAGTGAGAGGTGAGAGGAATGCCCCTTTCTGCTGACAGCCCCTGACGCCTCAAAGGCCGGGCTGGAGGGCTGAGCTGAGGATGGGGGGGTGCAGGTTGCAGGAGCCTTGGGCTCCCCTTCTTTGGGCCATGAGCTGGGGGGTCAGCTGGCACTAACCATCCTCATGCCTGTAGACTGCTCCAGTGCAGGGTGCCAGCACACCAGAGCCCAGCTGCCTGGGCATCCCCAGGGCAGACCTGCAAGCAGCTGAGGCAGGCAGGTCAGCTAGTCCTGCACAGCCACCCGCTGAGAAACTGGGTCCCGGCGACTGTCCTGGCAGTCACCCTCTGCTGCCACACAGCACGGCGCACACCACACACCATGTCCATGCTGCAGGAAGCTTGTACCCAGCCCCATTCGCCTGAGCTCTACCCTGCCAGCCTCGCAGCGCAGCTCAGCGCACGTCAAATCCCATTGCCATGCCATGCCACTGCCTGGCACAAGGCTGAGCTTGCTGCCTCCCCCACAAGCCAAAGCTGTGCAGGATCCCCCAGGAGGACCCCGGGGCTGGAGCCAGCGTGGCTGAGCCACGTGCAGGACTGTCCAGCACCGAAGCTCCCTGCTCCCAAACCGCACTTCTCCAGGGCAAACTCAGGCAGCTGGCGTAAAGCAGGCACAGAGCCCAGCAAAACCCCAGGAGGAGTGGGGCTGCCCCCCCACTGCTCCTTCCCACACTGCTGCCGTGCCCCATGCCAGCCCGCCGCCCAGGGCAGCCGCCCCCCCCCTTCCTCCTTGGGGACCGGAGTGACACGGGGTGCTGGGGGGGAGCGCGGGTTGCAGGACGGGGGTCTCATTCTCTCTGGGGTCGGGCAGCTGGGGTGGGGGGGTCTGGCCCGGGCACCCACCCCCAGGGTTTGGCCGGGGGCCTGGGAGGGCCTTCAAGGGGGGGAGAAGGCAATAGTGCGTGTATTTTTATGCATTTACACCTAAATGTATAAATGCATGTGTATTTTTATATATCCATACGTCTATATTTGTATACATGCGTGTATTTTCTTAGCAGTGCTGCTGCCTGGGCCCTGCCCCCGAGCACGGTGTGCTCACATAACCCCCCCCCAGGTCCTCAGCAGCCCCTCGGGCCCAGCCCTGAGCCGTGGTTTGGTGCCTCATCCCCAGGACTCCTTCCCCTTTTCCTTTGGTCCTGGGAGACTTCGAGCTGGGTGCTGCGAGGGCGTTCGCCTTCGGGGCGAGGAAAATTGGTTTTCGGCACAAATAAGTGCCACCAAGAAGTGGGATGTGATACGTGTGCTTGGGAATCGCCTGGGGATGTGGGACGAAGCGTCCCCTCACTCGGTGAGGTTTAAGAGCCGTTTCTTTGTGCTTCTCCTGAGTTTCTCTGCCCTGGTGCTGGCTCGGTGGGCTGAGCCCAAAATCAGCGTGGTGGTGTGCTCCAGATGGGATGTGGAGCATTCCGTCCCTCCTTGGGCCCTCCTGCTCCTCTGAGCTCGGATTATATTGCAAAGCCATACTTAAGGGGAAGAGAGAAGCTTAGAGAGGTGGTGCAGGGAGGATGGTTAAGCTCCCTCTGTCCCCTTTGGTGAGGAGGGGTTTGGGGTGCTCACCTGTTAATCAGGGAGAAATTTGGGGGTTATTCTTTGTCTTGAAACACCAGGCACTTCTCCTGATGCACCTTGTCTCTCCTAGGTCAGCATGATCCCAGGACATGGGCCGGTGATCCAGTCGGTGCTGGGAACCTTCCTCACCTGGGGGCTGACGGCGGCTGGCTCAGCGCTGGTGTTTGTGTTTTCCAGCGGGCAGGTGTGTGCTGGGACCATGTCCTCCGCTCCTGGGAGAGAAATGGGGTCCGGGATTCAGGGCTGTGCTGTGCTCGTGGGTGGGTTCGGCTGCCTGGTCCCAAGCACGAGGGACTTGATGGTGGCCCTGGGAGGTCGTGGGGCAGGAGGAGGAAAAATCCAGCTCATTTCTCCCCTGCGTGTCAACACAGAAGAGAAGGAAATCAAATTCCTGACCCCGGGCTGTGGTATGTGCTGTAGCGCAGCTCATGGCATTTGGGAGATGGGTCAGAGCTGCAGGCAGGGCTCTGTGTTTGGAACAGCAGGTTCTCCTCCTGTAACTGGGTTTTGCTGCCACGTCTCCAGTGCAGGGTTCAGGTCAGCCCGTGCTCAGAACAAGTGAAGTGCTGATCTTTAAGTCATCTTGTATTCCAAAATTAGAGGCCCCCCTTGCTGCTGTGTTCAAAATTGCCTGGATGGATTTATTATTTATGCCTCTCTCTTGTGATGATTTATTCAGGAGTTTGTTGCAAAGCGAGATTCCCTTTGCAGTAGCATGTTGGTTTTCTTCCTGGGGGAGGGTGATGTGCTAAAGAAGAAAAACTGCACTGGGAGTGAAGTGGGTAGGATACATGCTGAGTTACTGGAAGAGCAATGGCTTTGCTTATAGCAGCCTGTTATTAGAGGAAACAAAATCTTCAAGGGGTTGAAATGCAGGGCAGCGTGCACAGATGGGCAGAGGAGTTTCTAGTTGGCCTTTCTGCCTCCTTTGGCATGGGCACTGGATGGGCTGAGCCCAGTCCGGGCAGTGTTGGTGGGTTGAAGGAGCCAGAATGCGCTGCAGGCTCTTGGTGATGGTGGGGTGTCATCACCCCAGGATGGTGGGCACCTCTGTGTGAGAAGCACAGAAATCACTTGGGTTGCAGAAATGGGAGAAGGAAGTTATCTCAGTGTGGCAGCGGTGCAGCTGGCTTCTCCGCTCTGCACAGTTTGTGCCGTGGTTGCACTCCGCTGCTTCTGCTGGGAGTAAATGGTGTGTTTTGTGTTTGTTTTTTTTGCAGAGACGGATCCTAGATGGGAGCTTAGGCTTCGCCGCAGGGGTAAGTACAGCATCCTTCTACTCCTTGTCTCTGCCTGTATTCTCCTGCTGACACCTCTGAAGACCCACCACGCTTCTTTTGGTTGCCTACTGGTGTTAGTGTTTCTTGGATGATTGCCTGAGGTGCAGGTGGGGCAGGAAAGAGCACAGTGTGGTGCAGGTCATGTCTTGTCGTGTCTCAGTGCCTCTTCAGTGAGGGTGGAGGTGGCATGAGGGGGGTCATGAGGACATTGAGCTGCCCACGCTGGATTTGGCTCTTGAGTTAAACTCTTCTCATTTTCTTGGGTTTCTGAATCACTCCTCCTGGAGCACTGGTGCAATGAAGATGGGCAGGAGAGTCCTTGTCTTGGAGGGTAATGTTCGTAGCTTGCTTTGTGCTTCTCACTCTCCTACAGAGTGTGGGTGCTTTAAGCCCTTGAGAGCAGGGGGAATAAAGACACTGCAGCTCTGCATCAAAGGTGCACACTAAATGTAGGGCTTATTGCATCCTTCTTGAAGGAAGACATGAAACTGTGTGTCCTGAAATTGTGCTGGGGCTTGTGAATGTAAACCTTCTCTGGCTGCCCAGCTGCTGGGGTGATGGGGAGCAGGTGGAGGCTCCTTCAGACTCATTAAATCACTTTGATTTTCCTTCAGGTGCTGGAGTGTGCCGGAGAGCTGGGACATGTGCTCTGGGTGGAAAGTGCGTCTTCGCAGGGCGGGTGTGCTGGGGTGCAGGGCTCTGCCAGGTCCTGTCTGTATAGCTGGCACCTGGAACGTGGGCGATGCTGCCAGGTTTCAGGGTGAACCACGAGCCCGGCAGCACGGGTGATCTGTCCTGCAGCATGCAGTAACACTGCTCATGCCGAGGCTGTGCACGGAGTGGGGCTTCTTCCTCACTGTGCACTCCCGGATGCTGCAACACCGCTAATCAAGGTGCAGTTTGACTGCAGCTATGAAGAGCTTATCTTCTGCTGTTCCCAATGCCTGAAGCAAACCCAGCTGCACTGAGCAAGAGCCCGCTGTGGTGGGTGACATGAAATGCTACAAAGCTCAGTGTGCTCCCTAGCAAGCTTTCCTGGAATGTGCCTGTGACCTGCTACTGATGTGAATAATTCAACTCATCTGTTGTAGCAGATTCTTGGGCCATCATTTATAAATGAATCACTTGCATTAGGAATTGCCCATTCTGGAGCTTTCCTCTGTGGTTTGATTTCTGGGCTGTTTTTCTCTGGCAGACACACCCTCATCCCTGCAAGCCAAGCCGGAGCCACTTCTGTGGTGTCGAGTAGATGCTGCTGGGGACAGTGTGGGCTGGGCTGTCCCCTCGCTGTGGCATCCCTGCCTCCCAAAGCAGCTGGTATTATTCTTCTGCAGCTGGGGAGGTACTGGGGCATGGCGGGGTGTTTGCCCCAGCCCAGGGCTGGCTCGGGTGCTGCCCTGGCATGGTGCAGTGCGGTCCTTCCCGTGGCCATCGTGTCACCCTGCCAGGAGCACTGAGTCATCCCTGTGCCACGGAGGTGTGGCTCGGCTGGTGAAGCAGAAGTCCTGCAAATGTTTGCTTTCCCCCAGCTTCTTTCAGTTTGTTGTGCTTGGAACTGGAAAGGGGAATTTTTTTCTGGGGTTGTTACAGAGTCTGGAGGGGAAAGTCAGCGTGGAAACTGCGATGACAGGGTCAGGCTGGCAGAAGGTGCTGCCACATAAACCACCCATGAGCTGCAGTTTGTGAAGGTTTCTAGGTCGTGTTTATGGGCTTCGGCTGCCAAAGCAGGTGCTGGTTGGGGTGAGCTGCCTGTGTTACCTACAGTCACTGCAGCCCTGCCCTAATGCTGCATGGCCAGGACTGGCTTTTTTAGAGGAAGATGCCAGAGATCCACAAGTGATTGTGCCACAGTGGCTTCTAGGGCTGCTTGGCTCACTGGGAGCAGGTCCTTGCTTGGTGGTTGAGTGTTTGGGTGTCAGCGATGCAGCAAAAGCACCAGAGGTTGGAACTTTTGTCTTGCTTTTTGCTTGGTTTGGTGTACCCCCCCCATTAGGCAGGCTGGCTTCGTGTAGGGGGAAACAGCAGGATATGGAGCAGCTGCTTTTGAAACCGATTTGTACTGTTTTCTCTCTTCTTCCCTTTAAGAAGTGTTTCTTCAGACAGTGACGTTGCTCTGATTGTGGGCTACTACTCTTGCTCTAAGGGATTTCTGTTTAAAACACTGTGTCTTTGATGTAGATCTCTTGCAGATATGGATGGGCTGTTTCTCAGACTGCTGGGATAGAGACAGAACTTAACTACTTTATCTGTGCACTGAAATCTGGGCTGCTGGGTTTAATTAAACTTCCTCTGTGCTCTGTCAGAGCCAGCAAACCTCTTTTTCCTGTGTTTTCAGAGGCAGGTCGTCGCTTCAAATCTTGCTGTTTTGGTGCTTAGCTCAGGATCCCTGATAACTGTCTGGGTTCCAGGGAGTGTGCATGGTGCTCTCCGAAACCAGGACTGCTGGTGAAGCAGGGTGTAATGGATGGTTCTCTCTCCTGTTGGTAACCATTTGCCTGCTGGTCTTCTGGGAGCTTGCAAAGCAAAATAAAACCCGAATTAATTGAGAACTTCTCTACCACTGCTGAGCCAGGAGGAGGATGTGGGACAGGGATGTCCAGGTGACCTCGAGGATGGTTTGGGATGCAGTGTTAGTCTGTGATCCAGAAAGCTGTGGCTTAGCATTGCCTTCACCACAGATAAGCCATTTGATCTGGGGGAGCCAGTGTAAGTCTGAGCATGTGGTCAAATTGCCATGCCCTGAGCTGGGGCGTGCTGGGAGAGCTGCTGGCGTGTTCCAGGAGCATCCCGACTGCAAAGCAAAATCCCCCTTTGGCACGGCTCAAAGTGACCAGGTCTGATGGCACAAGTGTCATGATGGGCGAAGGGGACCTGTGTGGCTGGTCATTGCAGCGCAGAGGAGCTCAGCTTCTTCCAGCCCTGGTACCTTTACTTGGGTGTCTGAGCATATAGCTTCTCTCTGCCTCAGTTCCCTTTCTGGAAATTGTGGATAATAGAGGGTTTTGTATGTGAAAGCCTCTGAGGTGATGTGTTTCCATGGAGACAAGGCTTCACTTGCTTGGGCATCTGATGTGGAATTCTGGCTTTTCTCTTAAGTCTTGATATTCTTAAATAAGACATTTTTTTAAAGACGTTATCTTAGTGTTATGCTGGAGGTGCTGTGCTCTCAGACATCATAAACGCTACATAAACACTTGCAGTTCTCCTTTCCTGCAGTCTCACACGGCTATTCCTCTTACTGGGTTGCAGTTTGATTTCTACTGTCCCAGGTGAAGCAGAAAATCATAAAGACATGCTCTTTAAACTGCACCAGGCAGGTGTGGTATTGAATATTCCCTTTCAGTACTGCTTAAAACAGCATCAGTAACTTACATGGGTCTACTGAGGCTGGTTCTTGTTGTTGGCACGTTAATGAAGTCAAGCTAATAAGTTTGGCAGGAAAAGTGTCCTGCCAGTCTCTCACCTTCTGCTTTTCTTTCCCGTCCTGCCAAGGGGATCTCCTTCACTTGTAAGCAGCTTGGGTTTTCTGATCTGCATGCTGTTAACATGGCTCTTCCCTTTGAAGCTGCCATTCTCATCTCGATGATCACACAGGAATGTGACGAGACGTTGCTCCTTGCAGTGGACGAGATGAGGGCTTTTATTTTAACACAGCAGTGTGATACCAGACTTGGATGTGCAGGGACTCTCCCCCTCGCCCTGGGGTCCAGCAGAGCCAGTTGCAGATGAGGACAAAGATCGTTGTCCTGTTTATTCTGTATTTGCAGAAAAAAAAAGCTCCTGTGTGGCTCTGAAGCTGTGTGGGTTGAGCTGGGGCAGTGCTGGCTCCGCGGTCCGGGTGGGGAGGACTGTTGGCACTGCAGCATTTGGGAGAGCCTAAACTGGGCACCCATATCGTGTCCCTGCCTGGAAGGAGATGCTGGTGCCCAGGCATCAGCGATGGAGACCCGTCAAGCCCTGGGAGTGGTGTTGGGGCACGGTTTGGTTCTAAATCCTGCTGCCTGGCATGTTTTGAGGGTTTCCCATCAGTGTGAGGACACAGACCTGGGTTCATTTTCTGTAGCATGAGGCAGTTGGATTTTGAGCCCGGGTTTTGTCTCCAGTTACGCTGATGTATCCCAGGGAAGGGTTTGGGGTCCCCACAACCTGGGGTTGCTTTACATATGCAGCTGCCTTCTGCGTGCTTTCTCGTCCCACATCAACCGCAGCTTGTTTTCCCAAGAGCTGGTGGATTTATGGTGTTCTTGCATCTTGGCTCTGGAGCACGAAGTCTCCGTGAAAATGTCCAAATCCAGTTTGGCAGGAGGCATGTGTCCCAGTGCCAGCGAGCCGGCGCGCTGTGGGTCCCTTGCTCCCTGTCTTGGCTGGGCTAAGCGGGGCTGGCGCGAGGGGAAGGTTTTGTGCAGAAAATTCTACCCACTACTGGAGTGGCTTTGTGTTTTACCGATCTGAGGAGAGCCTGGGCAGACTTTTTGTCTTTTATTCCTGCATCTGACACCAGCTTGCTTGGTGACATTGTTGGGGTTTGGGTTCCTGTCCCTGGCTGGACAATTACAAAGATTTGACATAGAATGTGATTTTTATTTGGTTTTTGGGGTTTTTTTTGTTACTTAAATCAGGTCGCTGGCAGAAATCCTCACCCTTTTGTTAGTTTGTGAGCATCATCCAATAAGGGATGCTGCTGAACCAGAGGGGTAAGTGCCAGCTCTGATGCTGAACAGGGTGGGCAGGAGCTAGCACCCTTGAGCAGGACCTTGGCTGCTCCCAGGCAAACCCATGTCCCTAAACCTGCACCCGAGCTCAGAGATGGGCTGGGGGGAGGCACGGGGACATTGTCACTTCTGCAGGCTACTGCAGGGCAATGACTTCCAGCTCCCCTACCAAGTGGGGCCAATGTGTTTCTCTGCATAAAAGGGTGTAGGAATAAATCGTTTTTCCTTCCCAAGCAAGTGAAGGTGGTTGGTGCAGCTGTGCAGTTTGCTCCTTCAGCTGGTGCGGCTGGGGTGGCTTGAAGCTCTGTCATCTTCTTCCCCCGGAGCCTGTGTACAGCAAGGCTGGTGGGAGCTCCGTTGCTGACTTCAGTGATGATGGGTTCTGGAGGCTGAGCAGTGTCAGGCCTCTGTTTTCCATGGGGAAATGATATCTTAACATAAGATGACAATGTAATTCTGCAAAGCCTTTCCCTGTTGCTTGTGTTTCCATGTTGGGGTGTGTGGTTGTTTTTTAAAGGAGGTGGCATTTGAAATATGAAGTTTGACAGCTGTGGTTAAGCCTGACATGACAGCCTGCTTTCTTCTTACTCATAGTGAGCTGAGATTTACACAATCCCTCAGGGACTGGTGTCTACAGCAATAGGCATCTCATTCCTTTGCTAAAAGTGATTTAAAATGTAATAGTTTGTTAGGCACTTCTCTTCCATGAGTGAACACTTGTGCTGTGAGAACAAGCCGAGCAGCATCTCTTCTGAGCATCCTGCAACTGGGACTTTCTGGGGTGCTTGGGGGGGGGTTGCTGGACAGAGAGGTGGGGTCACCTTTCCTCACAGCATCCCTCCCGCTGCTGTCTCCAGGCTTGTTTTGCTCTTTCCTGCTGGATCCTCATCCTGCACCCCTTTCTCTGTTGAAAGTTCCCCGTTGATGTGCTTCCCTGCTTGCAGGCTGGGCTGGGAGAGAGCTTGGAGCATCGCCTTGTCCACCCCGAGGCAAAACGGACCCTGCCTGCCCGTGGGAATGGGTGCCACCGCTTCTCTGCCTGTGCTGGTACAGACCGTTTCCGAAAGCCTGACGCAGATCTCAATGGGATTTTTAAGCCCATCTGTGCTTGTCTCGCTGACTTGCTTCCTCCTGGTGTGTGATGGAACCGGTCCCCAGAGCTGGTCACAGCTGAGCTTCTGCGGAGCTGAACGGCTGCAGGGAGACAAACCGGGGCCAAGGCTGCTGCTGAGGGTGTTTGCTGTGCTGGGCGGATGCCTTTTTAATTAAGCCAGCCCAGTATGTCAGGCAGCAGAGGAGAGGAAGAGATAAGATAAAGTGTATGTTGATGGTATGTTCTGTAGTATAAGCTTGCAAAACTGGTGCCTTGCTTGGCTTTCTGTTCTCTACACAGGGTAACACCCTGAGCAGGGCTGGGTTGGAGATCCCCACGAGTCCCAAATTCTGTTTTTCTGTGGTCTTTTGGGTTGCTGTTCCTTCTCCCTCCCTGCTAAGCAGCAAGCAAGGAAAAAAGCGCTTTGCTACTGGAAAGGTTTATTTTCCTCATGCAAACTGTGTTGGTCAGACACTGCGGTGGGACTTTGGCAGCACTGGTCTGTGCCTTCTTCTCATCCCAGCCTGGGCCCTCTGGCTTGGATGCTGGGGCAGGAGCAGCCCAAGTGTTGGTCTGGGCAGCAGCAGAGGAGTTGTGAAGCCCTTGTGCTGCGATTGCCTTGGTCTGGGGTAGCGAGGTGCAGACCTTGGCAGCTAAACCAGAGCAGGCTTAAGTCTGCATGGCAAAGCCACAGTGTGCCATCAGCTAGCTTGGGGATGGCTCCTTGGCTCCAGGCATTGTCCGATATTTATTCTTTTTCTACATGACATCAAGGCTGTGTTTCCTTCCTCCCTTGCCTGCTCTCTGGAGAAGCCCAGAGCTGGGTGCAGGAAGGATTTTGTTCCCCTTGGATTTGGCTGGGGTGCGGTAGCCAGCAGGGTCACGGACCCACTCCTGTCCCTGCAAAACATCCAAGGGTGGGTGGTTTTCCTGCTCCCACTCTACTGCTGTTCCTGTTTGATGGGTTGTCCTGGCTGTGCTAATTCCACAAAAAATCACCCTAATGAGCTCCTGTTGTTCATTTGCTGCCTTGGACTTTTGAACTAAGAAAAACACATTTGGTGAAAATGAGGGAAACCCTCACTTCATCCTTCAGTGATTTGTTCCATTGGGAAGCGGGTTTTGACGGCTCTGCTGGGTTGCAATGGCCATGGAGCCCGTGGGGGGCAAGCACAGGGATTTCCTCAGCTGGAGGTGGGTAGCCGGTGCCAGATCCTCGCGGCATCAGTGCCTACGTGGTTCTCACTGCTCCCCTTCTGTCTCCCAGGTCATGCTGGCTGCTTCCTACTGGTCCCTCCTGGCCCCGGCTATCGACATGGCCGAGGAGTCCGGCAGCTTTGGAGCCTTCGCTTTCTTCCCGGTGGCCGTAGGCTTTGCACTGGGAGCAGCTTTCGTGTACTTTGCTGACCTGCTCATCCCGGTGTTGGTAAGTAGGTGTTCCTGGGCTGGGGGGCTTCTGCTCTTCCTTCAGCTCTGTTGTGACCAAAGCTGGATATAGATTGGTTTCTATCACAGATTTAATGAAACTGTATTTTCTCAGAGACCCTGGGTGGCTCTGCCAGTGCTGAATGCAGCTTTAGGCTGTCTGTGTGCTTTTTTTCTTCTTCCTTCTTGGTTTTTTTTTTTCCGCTTTCGTGGTTCTGCTTTTGTTCTTTTCATTGGCAACACTTTGCAAACAGTTCAGGTGTGACCTTCTGTTTCAGCCCAGGGGTTTAATTTACAGAGCTGCCAACCATCTAAGCATTTCAAAATTGAATGAACCATCCTACTGTTGAAGAGTAGTATTAAAAAAAAAATCAGAAGCTGTTGGATTTTTGCAACTGAAAACACAAGAATGGCTTAGTAGAGATATTTTTGAAAACTTCCAAATTGCTTTTTAAATTTCTTGTTTATTTTAGTAGAAGGGGGGATTAGCCGTGGTTATAAGTCAGGAGTGTGAGACTTTCTGTTTGAAGAGTGGTACAGCTGGTTACCCTGGTGTCCAGGGGAGCCTGCAGCATCAGCCTTCCCTGCTCCCTTGCTTTTTGAGCCTCTGGTAACAGGTACAGTCACACGCATCTTCAGCTATGAAGAAAACCGCTTGATATTACAGCGTGTCACTTCCAGTGCAAATGGATGCATTAGAGTAAAGAACAAATAAACGAAACGACAGCAGCGTCGGATGGCTGAAAGCCTGGACCTCTCTGCACTCTCTGCCTGTGTCCTGGTTCTTCTCAGGGTTCCCAAACCCTTTGCAGGATGCAGCAGAGGGGCTGGGGGCTGCTGTCGGGCAGCCGGAGCCCTTGGAAGCTGGTTGCCTTCAAACCTTGCTTTTTTTCTTCTGCTCTCAGTAACCTGAGGTCTCTTGTGCGTGTTGGCCATCGCAGTGATCTCCCGTGTTACAGTGTGCTGGTTGGGGCCTGGGATGTATTTGATCAGCTGCCTGAAGCTGATGTTTCCCAACAGGGTAGATAAACAGTTGCACCACAAAACCTGCTTCTTCCTGATGGCCGGCATTTGTCTCTGCTGCCTTTTGAAATGGGAGCATGTGGAGGGGGAAGAGTGTTGGGGAAGTGAAATTCTTGTGTTGCAAAGAGCAGGATGGAGTGGTGACGAGGGCAGCCACTGTGCGTGGTGGTGACGGTCTTGTAGGGAGCAGTGCAATATATGCATAAAAAACCATGGAATTAGATCTTGCTTTTCATACACTTCAAATACTGATGGGAGAAGAGCTGTCTGCCGCCTCTGGCTCGATGCAACTGTTTGCACCGTATGGGAGAGCATGTGCCACCGCACGCTTGTCCCACGGGACTTCTGGTAGCTGGTGTGTGTGCTATCGCTGAGCTCAAAGAGGGTTTACGCGCTGTGGCTATTGCTGCTGCCCGTATGTTTTTTGCTTCCTGCAAAAGCAGGTGTCCCTGTGTTGGGGGGGGGGGGTCTCCTCCAGTCGGATAGCAGCAGGACCCGCCTTGTTAGAGTTTGTGCAAATGCAAAATGCTGCTTGTCGCTCCCCTGGATAACTTGGGCAGGGTCGGGAGAGCTGGCAGTGGCCATGGGGCTCCTGTGTTCCCTGCCCAGAGGCAGCAGTGATGGCTCTTGGGGCTGGTTAGAGACCCTGCAATGGGCAGGGGATGGGACTTTTGGGATGCTTTAGGAAGAGGAGAGGGTATCCAGAAACTTGGTGAATTTACGAGGGGTGCTGTGGAAGGAGCACAGGTAGTGGTTAAAGGCTGAATGTGTTGAAATGAAAAATCAGCAAGTGCCTGGCCAGTCCTGAGCCATCCTTGGGGCTGTGCTGGCAAGGGAATTTGGCTCAGAGTGCATCTCCCTTCACTTGGAGCTCACACTTCTTTCTCAGGAGCCAGTGCTGCTCAGACAAGGGTTAAGCCATTGTGCTTCACCTCCAACAAGTCTTGCTTCTTTCTAAATCGGTTAAAAATCTCAGGTTGGTTTTCCCCCGGCTCCTTAAAGTTGGATGGAGAAGGGATGCTTGTGAGACCGTGGGGCTTGCTGTCCCTGGGAGGACAGGATCAGGGATCAGGTTGTTTTTTTTTTGTTTTTTTTTTTTTAGCAGGCTGCTCTTTGCACAGAGAGCTCTCTCCCTGCCTGGCACTCCTCCATAATTGGTTTGCTGGATAGCAACAGGTAGTAAAAGCTTTTAATGACTCCTTATCACCCCACGCGGGGAGGGAGGAAGGCTTCGCTCCTGTTGCAGCCCCAGTGGGAGCTGGGTCAGGCTCCACTGGTACCCGAGTGTTTGCTCAACAGCAGAGCTGGGGCTGGCGGGAGGGTTAAACCTCCAAGACAAACTGGTTAATGATGCCGAACAGCTGTAGTCATTAACTTCCTTACAAAAGACAGTTCTAATCTATTACATCTTTATCTTTTGCCATTTCCCTGTGTGAAGCCTTTAACATGTTTGTTCGTCCTTTAGCTGAGTTTATGGAGGAGGAGGAGATGCTGGTCTGGGCGCACTGGGCTCGGCTGGTGGAGGACAGCAAACTGCAGTGGGGCATTCGGGCAAGGTTGGAGAGCGAGACCATTGCAGAAACAGACCTCGGGAGTTTTAAAAAAAAGGGGCTCTCCCTTATTTTGGCAACTATCTCCTTGTGTGAGTGTGTCTTTAGCAGCTGTGCAGGGTTCGGTGGCTGGGGGGGGTTAGTGGCAGAGCTGGTTCTGCAGCAGGACGTTGCTGTTTTGTGTCTGGAATATCTTAAAGCACTAAAGAATGTCCTGTCTGTCTCTTCCCTCCATGGCCCTGGTGATGCCGCAACAGGTTTCTCTCCTTCCTTCGCTCTAGTTTAACCTTACAGTTACTTTTTAAATAAGAATGTGGCTTTCAACTGCCATTTGAGGAGGCTTCTGGATGGAGAGGGGCAGGTGATGGGGGTGTGCGTGTAGGAGACGTTATTGCCTTTACTAAAAAGCGTTGGGGCTGAGGGTCTCTAATGCCAAGACACAAAGCCTTTGAGGGCGAGTTCATTTAAAAACACTGCTCAGCGCAGTAGGTCCCTGATCACCGAGTAGCTATTTTGGGTCTACTGTAACGCATAAGAATGCTGGAATTAAGTGTTATTATTCTCATCCTTCAAATCTGTCTTGCAGCTCTGCTGACTTGGCTGGGTTTTTTTTCAGAGTGTGATGTTTTATTGGGTTTCCTTGATGGGTTTCTTGCTCTGGCCTCCCTTTTCCTGGAGAAATCCCACAAGAGTCCAGAGGATGCATCCAGCCCTGACTCTGGTTTTCAGACTGTCCCTGGCTGCTTTTCCTCCTGGATTTTCACGTGCATGTGTGTTGTCTTTGTCTTTGTGCTGCTGGATCCCCAAGACCTCTCCCAGCAGCGCAGCAGGCTGCTGGAGTTTCCCACGAGCGTTCCCATGCCCACGAGGGTGGGCTTTGCCTGGAGCGCTGGGTCCGGACACAGCGGAGAACCCATGTTGAAGCTGTGGCTTCCAGGAGCTCCCTTGCTCCTGCCTTTTCCAGATCACTCCCTTAAATGCTCCTCTGAGCAAGCAGGAATTCACACATGTGATGCTGGTGGGTTTGGGAAAGCGGCATGGGCAGGGAAGAGGAGAAAGCAAGCTGGCCATCGTGGGAGATAATAAACCCCTCGCAGGCTGCGCATCAGCTCGGCCGTACCTGCCTTCCCACATGCATACGTGCTTCTATTAACCACTTTATTCTTTCCGCTCCCTGGCTGCGTGATGTCCTCTCGGCTCTGCCATCATTATGCTAAATAGGATAATGAGGCTTAATCAGCTTCATCTCCTCTACCTTGAGGCTTCGTTTTGCTCAGAAACATCTGTCTGCATACAGAAAGTGGCTCTCTCGCTCCCATCGCGGTGGGTGCAGGTCTGCAGCCGGAGCCGAGCTCGGTCCAGGACCCGTATGGGTGCTGTGGCATGTGGGGCAGCCCCGGGGTCTCCCCTGGGAGAGCTGATCTGTGTTCAGCGGGGAGGGAGAGGAGGGCAGATGTTGCGGGAGAACCAGGAGTTAATGTATAATCGAGGGGGAGAGCTGATGGGCCATTACTCAGTTATAACTAGGAGCCTGCCAATACTTCTTGTGTAAAAGATGATCGGGGATGGAGGATGGTGAGCCTGTAATTCTGTCCTGGAAAGACCGACTCAATTGGATTTTTTTTAAATTTTTTTTTTTCTTGTCAGCTAGGTACAGGGTTTGTTGGTTTTTTTTTTTTCTAAGTACAGAGTAAATCAATAAAGCCGCATGCAATGGGTGGACCATTCCTTGGATTTAAAACAAATAGTAACTAAAGTGCTTTTTAAAAGCCTTTCGCCTGGGTTGGTGTGTGCTCTGTGGGTGCCAGTGCTGGTCCCTTGTGCTGCAGGAAGGACGAGCGTGGCTGCAACCTCTTCCTGGGGGTCCAGGGCTTGTGTTTTATACCTGTTCTGAAAGATTTGGGGCTGTGGTTGGCAGCTGCATAATGGTTTTCATGAGCAGGCTGAGAATCTTTGCGTGGGCTGGATGAGAGTAGAGTGGGTGCGTGTGTGTGGATGTTTGTAGTAGGAGGCTGGATCCCATTAACCCTCTCAAAACATAATTGCGTTGTGCTCCTGCCCTCTTCTATTTTTGCAAATTGAGGCTTGCAAGCTTTTTTGGAATATAGTCTGGGATTGAGCATTTTGCACAGTGAATTTAAGGCTATTTTTGGCGAGCACCCTTGGGAGGGATTTGAGAACTTGATAAACAGATATGCGAGGGATACTCTCCCATTTAATAATGATGGTGTCTGTTGTTTGGTTCAGAATGTGCCTTGAGGATGTATATTTTGCTTTCTAAATCTGTGCAAGTCACGTATTGGGGGGGGAAAGCTGAGAATAGTGCGTGGATGATGAAGCTGCAGGAGGGGGAGGAGAGACCATCACACCCACTCCAGGCGTAGTTGCATGTTATTTAAAATGGCAATTTCTTTCTCGGGGCTAAACCACAGCTGGATTAGACCATGGGAAGCATCTTTTTTTGGGGGGCCACTGGGTAGTGATTCCTAGCACGTCCTTGGTGTGCCGGGGGTAACTGTGTGAGCACTGTGGGTGCAGTTTGAGGATGTTGGTGATCCTTTCGGCTCGGCACTGGCAGCTTATGTGCTTCCACCCTGCAAAGATGGAAAGCTTTTAATACTGCTCTCCCTTCTGATTTCCATGGAGCTGGATTTGATGGGTTAATTATTTCATGAGGCAGTAAAAATGTGCTAGGTCTTGTCGCTGCTGTTAATTTATAATCGGAATAAAGGTTCCCTCTTATGCAATTTGCTAATTCCTCCGAGACATGCCCATCACAAGTTCCTATTCTTAATGTGCTTTTTCCTGTTCATCTGTGACTCCTAGAAAGTTAATTAGCTGCACATCCTCATTGCCATAGTAGGTAGAGGCTTTTTTGATTCAAGCATTAACCAAGGGACATGCCTGTGTGTGGGGCATGTGTATTGTCTGGCTTATTAAATTTTTGAGCGTGGGACTGAAACACTGTCCAGAGCAGCCCAGGGACCCAGGTGCGGTGGCGTGGGTGGCATCTTGCTGAGCTCAGCCTGGCAGCTGCATGTCTTGGGCCACATAATCTTGGGAAAATGATCCAATAAAGGGGTTCCAGTGAGGTGGTGGTGGTGGTCTGGGGCATGCAAAGTGACTCTACCCTTTTTACATGCAGACTGTGTTCAGTCTTCGCTGGTCCGTGCTCCTGGCAGCCCTGCCTGCTGGCTCCCGCGGCCTGCAAAGCCTTCCCGCGTCTTGGCATCGCCTTCCTGGCGAGAGCTGAGCTGGCGTGGGGATGCCTGGATGCAGAAAGTGGGAACGGGCAGACACACGAATGCACGACTGCAGTTTGTGCTGTGCTCGTGCTGCCCAGAGCAAGGGGCTTCATCCCCCTCAAAGCGGGAGCGATGCAGCCCCTCAGGAGCCAGACAGCCCTGCTGCCATCGCTGCGCTTTTGTACCCCTCGGCAGATAGACGTGGCCCCAAGTCCGGTCTGAATCAGTATTTTGCTTGTGCAGGGGCTGCAGGAGATAAGCCTTTGCCTCGTGGGGGGGTGAGGATGGACCAGAGGGACTCGGTTGACATGGGCTTGCGTGAGCCGCAGTTTGACTCGTGCGTTCCTGGTTTGCTCCGATTTCCTTTGCTTAGGGGAAAATAAATAGCAGCCATTCTGTTTGTTTTGTTTTGTGGCATTTTGGCCTCCTTCCACTGGCTCTGGAAGGAAGGAAGGATCCAGCTCTCATGACTGAGGAAGAGAAACGTTTTTTGGGAGCCTCATCAGGGAAAGTAGCAAAGGGCCTTTCCCCTTCTAGCTCTAAATAAATAGGAGTACCTGGGCATGAGTTTTTTGAACTTACCAAATAAACCCAGGCCAACTCTTCCTCAAGGCCAGCTTGGGTTATGGATCCATCTGGGACTGATGCCTGGGACCAGCTGCCCTGGGTCCTGTCCCAGGCAGGCGGCAAGGGCAGGATTTCAAACATGATCCCTGGTGCTGACCTGAGAGCCCAACCATGGGATCCTCTGAAAGTCTGTTAGAGTCCCACTTCTCGAGGCTGGCACCCAGAAACCCCTAAAGGTCTATTTAAAATTTGTTTGTCCATATGGTCTGTGGAAAGCCTGCCTGCCTCCCACTCACCTCTTCCCTGCCCATGTGCAGTGGTTTTACTGCTTGAAATCCAGTTGTTTCTAGATAGGGTGAAATTATTTGCAAAAAACCTCCACAAAGTTGTAATTATACTAATTTTTAGAAAGGCATTTTGCTTTTTTAATGGAGGTAGAGGGTTATTTACTTCCAGAGTGCAATTTGTCAGCTGCTCTTAATTATGATTCTCTATTATGCATTAAGCATTTCAAAAAAACATTGCATTTGAAGCCCCCGAACTAAAGAGCAGAGATGCTTTGAATCCAAGTCAGGGTTAAATTCCCCTTCCGCCCTCATTAGGTTTATGGGGGCAATCACTAACTTTGCTGACAGCAAGTGAAATCTGGATCTCTAGATGAAATCTGGAACAGTTTGATGGCGCTTGCAGCAGCGTGGCTCCGCAGGCTGACAGCAGGGTTGCACGGGGAGTGAGGAGGTGAAAAAATCCTGCTGTAAAAAAGCAGAGACTGAGGGAATCCGGCTTAATTCTTTGTTCAATAAGCTCTTGCACTGGATACATGTTTCTCCACCATTCCCTTCTCTGTTATGTACCTGTGCCTGCAAAAAGCACCTCTTTTCCCTGCCGGTTACCTCAAGCGGGTATTACCGACTGATAAGGCTGGTAATGTAACATGGGGCTTTTCTCTGCTCCATGGCTCAGCCTTTGTTGATTGAATTTCAATCACTGTTTGGGGCTTGGCTCAGAATTGTAAGAGAGGATAAATTTTCCAAAAGGAAGAGCATACTGGAATACCAGATCTCCCCCAGACCTGCCAGAAGAGTCACTTGGGGTTTCTGCTGGATCCTGGACAGCGTCTGGCCTTTTTGCTCATTGAATTTGAGCATTCTTCTTGTTATGTTGAGTTTTAGTCCTGGAATAAGCAGAAAGTAGACAACGAGCTCCTGGGGGCACAGCAGGGTGTGGGTGCTGACCCTGTGCTTACAGCCGAGTGTGGACCGGGGGGGGGACGTGGGTGCTCGGAGTGCCCCGGCGTTGCACCCATGCCTCGGCTCAGGTGGTCGCTCTTGGTGGGAGCCTCCTCAGCTCTAAAAGCCTGTGGCAAAGCTTGTGAAACTTCAAGCTCTCTTCCTTGCTGCAGCGATGCTCTGCACCCTGCCTGTATCCAGGCGGGCTCAGGGAAGGAGTCGGGAGTCCTCTGCCGACCGTGACCGTGGTGCCGGTTCGTTGCAAAGAGCTGTCTGCCCTGAGACGGCATCGCCTGTAAGTCTTGCTCCTGTAGCATCCGTGCTCTTACTCTGAACCCCTGGACGAGGCCCCGTTTATCCACGGGCACGTCAAGTGCTCTGGATGGTTCCTCAGCTGTTCGTTGATCTTAAAATGTGCCATTGAATTCGCTAATAGCGTAACCCCAAATTAATGCCTCCACTGTGAAAAGTAAACCTGCCATTAAAATGACAGAAGCAGCAAGTGAAGTTGCAATTGGTTGGGTGGTGAATGTCAGAGAGAGGAAGGCTGCTTTCATGTAGATCATGGAAAATATATATGCACAAATCTATAACTGCAGCACAATGCCAACTTGCTCTCAGGGTAAACTCTGACTCACCCAGACTGACTTGACACGCTGTCTGCTTTGAAGATGAGCTGTAAAGAGTCAGTTTTGTGCCTCTTGCGTGCGAACGTCCCCAGGGAGGACAGTCCCCTCCATGCCCGTGGATGGGTAAGTTGCTGCCTCACCGTGCTCCGTGACCACCTGCAAAAGGCTCCGCACGGTGCCGGCCGGCACGCCGCTTCCCGGCTGGGAGGTGCTGCAGGTGACTGCCGGCGAGTGGTGTAAAACAGACATTTGCTTTTAATCCAGTGGAACATCGTGCCTTATTAATAGGCTGACGACCTGCCGAGAGGGGCATGCAGCTGGGGAATTGGGGAAGAAACGGGTTGTTTGTTCCTTTCTGCTCAGGTTGGCTGAGGCTCATCTGCCGGCGTTCGGACTCCGTGGGTGTCTCTGCTTTTGCACCCACTGGATGCCGTGGGGTGATGTGTCTGTGTGCTCAGGGTGTGCTATGCTCAGGGTGTGAAAATCTTCCTGGCGCGTTTTCCTGTCTTCCCCCATCATGCTGTAATCATCAACAAGGTGGGGAAAGTGATGTGACTTTAATCTGTTGTCCACAGGCTTCAGAGCTAATGTAAACTGAAAAACTGACTGGAAGAGTCTCCTCTTTGAGTTTTAGGCTATTTGCAGGCTTGGGAAGGTGTCTTGCTGTTGGTTTACATTTCGTGTGTGTTTTTTGAAGTCCTGTCAAGATTTTATAGGTGCGGTACATATAAATAAATGCTATGAGGGCTGATTTCAGGGCTTGATTTCTGGGCTTTAGGTTTTCTTAGTTGGGGTCCAGCACCCAAAGGAGCTACCTGTGAAAACCTAGGATGAGCCCTGCCCGTGGGGCTGACTGCAGTGGAACCAGCCCATTCCCCAGCTGAAAATTCAGCGGTGCTCCGTGGGACAGTCCTGAACCAGCCCATTCCCCAGCTGAAAATTCAGCGGTGCTCCGTGGGACAGTCCTGAGCTTCCCAAGGAAGGGATGTTGGTTAGCTCTTCAGTGGTGGTAATCAGGAAGTGCCTTGTCCCTTATTACGCCTCGTTTCTGTAATGAATTAACAAATTAATTGCACTAGATGAAGAGAATGAAAGGCCTCTCGTGGATTTATTGCACCGTGCTTCAGGAAGGTGTTAGAGGCTTCCCTGGCTCTGCTGCGGCTCCTGCGGATGAGCAGAGGAATCGGCGTCTCTCTTGGGCTTTTGTGCTATTTTGGTAATCATGGGATGTGTAAGATGCAGAGAGGGGGGAAAAAAAAAAAAGAGCAGAAACCATGTGCTTGAGAATGAGCTGGCTGCGGGGAGAAGGGGCTCTGCCCCAGCAGTGCTGCTTCTCCATCCATCTGCTGGGGACTTGTGCGTGTCCGCACGGCTAATTGCGGGTCTAAAGGAAGTTGTGTTTTAATGTAATGTAATTAGACGGCACTGGCATTGTGTGGCCCTTCATTGGAGGGGTGATGGATTGCTAGCTGAGCCGTGCTACATCCCACCAGCCCTTCGAGGAGCTCTCGCCGCTCCCCTCCCAGGGATCCTGACATCCCACCCTGCAGCGGCAGCAGCCACCTGCTTTGTTTGCCCTTTCCCATTAATTCAATCTGCACTGATAGCAAGTCATTACTGAGGAATATATTGTGTAAAAATGAGCTGTTAATTGAAGTTTTGTTTGCATTTTCTCTTACCCTTGTAAAAAGCCTTGCATAATAAAGGACTGTAAAAATACATGTTGCCACGCTACAAATATACAAGGTGGGAAGGGGGCAGGGAGAGAGAAAAGAGGCAAAGCTGGTCTCCATTAGACTTTAATAAGCATGTGGAGAAAAAGCTCTTCTTAATCCCATCTGAGGCTTCAAGGTTTATTGCTAACAATTAAAATCTCATATTGTAGCGCTGACTCGGTGCCACAAACCGCTCTGCTGTGTCCTGCTGAGCAAGCCCCGGGTATCAGAGTGGTGGTGATGATCTGTGGGGCAGTCCTTGGGAAAGTATCCCTTAGGAAAATATCCCTTAGGATCTGGCTGTGGCTGTAACAGGCAAGTTTCCTCCCAGCAAACAACTGCGAGTGTATATGCATCCTAACTGGTTTTGGTGGGGCAGCATTTGTGTGCTCAAAAACTCTGCCTGGAACAACTGATCCTTTGAAAAATTAATTTACTGGTTGTGTTTTGAGGTTTCTCTGAGCTTCCTGGTGGACAGGAGGTTGATGCCACGAAATGTGTCTCCTGCTGTTGCAGAGGTGGGCTTTGCTTGTTTAACAAGTTGTTTGGTTTTTTGCAAGGTTGCATGGCAAAAGCAGCAAAAATGTTCCTGTGCTTTTGTTTTTGTAATGGCAAAGGTTACAAAAACGACCTCCTTTCTGCCTTGTAAAACGTGGCTGTTGCAAAACAGAAGGTTTTGTAACAAACCTCCTAGGTTTCCGAGGAGCCTGGGAATTGCGTGTGTGTTCCCTCCTCTGGGGCAGTGCTCGCCCCGGCCCCATGCCACCAGGGCTGTCGCCTTCCCAGCCCGGGTGCCAGCAACATTCCTGCTGTGTTTTTCCTCCCTCCTGGAAAGGCCAAAGCCCCAAACGCGCCAACGAGAAAAATCCGTACGTTTGTTTTTAGTATGAATGTTGCTTTGGCCAAAAAGATGGATTGGCTTGTGCCTGTCTCCCCTTGGAACCCCTTGCGTGGCTCTTGGTGGGGCTGGGGCAGCCGCTGCTCTCCGGGACTGGTGCCGGCTCCCCGGCAGCGACGCTTTTGGGGATCCAGCCATGCCGTATAGTGGGTGGGAGCGGGTACCCCAGCATCCGCTGGTCGGAAGGGCTGCGGGATGCTTCCTTCTTGTTTCTCTTGGAGGGCAGATTTGGGTTATTTGAGGGTAGGTTTGGTTTATTTGAGGGTTTGGGATGGGTCTGGATAAATTTGCCTTCCTCCCTCCCTGGGGTTGCCAGACCTTAGTGTTTCTGGGTGTGCTCGGTGTTGTCAGGTCGTGAGAGAGCTGCGGGTTTCGGCATTGCCAAGGGTCTCTCCTCGGCTGCTGTCGGATGAGGCAGCTCCCAGGGGAGCCCCTGTGGCTTGGGCTGCTCCGGGGTCACCCCGCGGGACACTCCGGCTGTCCCCACGCTCCTGTGACACAGAAGGGAGGTGATTTATTCCTCCTGCCCTCGCAGCCTGTCAGCAGAGGCTGGTGATTAAAGCTGCTGTTTGCAATTTTCAAGAATTATGAGTTATCAAAGTGACTGATAATTAGCAGTGGATAAAATGTAGTTGCAGTAGTATTACATTAGTTACAGATAAACGGATACCAGCCTTCCTTAATATTCACTTAAGCTTCCCTATTTGCAGTTATTAGGGGAAGACTCCGGTGGCGTGTTGCTGCCAGCTGCCCTGTCAGGACAAGAAAGGCCTCCCAGCCTGATGTGATCTGCTCGTGAGACACTGCCGGAGCAGATCTGCCGTGAAAAAGCTGAATTTTTTGTCTAAGGATGAACCTTCCCTTCCTAATTCCCGCAGCAGTGCTGCCATAGCTACAAGCTGCCTGCCCGCCTGCCTGCTGCAGGCAGGGCTGCGTGCTGGACCGAGGAAGGATGCGGGGCTGGAAGAGCCAGATGGAAGATGCTCGGCATGGGAAGCGGGGAGCTCCCAGGCCTCCCCCCGTGCCTGCTGCTACGGCTCCGGGAAAAAATGTCGGCGGTCCCGGTGCAGGCAGCGGGGCTGGCACGGGGGACGTGCCCTGCCGAGCCGCGGGGAGGGCTGCGGTGCTTGGCGTGTTGCAGGATCAAGCCATCGGGGTGTGTTCCTCCTTGGGAAATTGGGTTTCGTGAGGATGCTCTTGGGTTAAACAATTGCTGGATTGATTGCTTGACTTCTAGGCTGAAACCGTGCCTCTGCTCAGGCTTGCCCTGCTCCCACCTGGTGCTGAGCAAGGCGATGCTGGTGGATTTCCACAGGGGCTCCGGCGGTCACCGAGGAGTGATTCCTGTCCGGCCCCCCTCCCTGGCTGGGTAAGCGATCCCAACCCGATGCAGCACTCGGCTCCGGAGCTTCTGCTGCTGCTGCTGGTGTCATGGTGAGAGAAGGATGTATTTGGGATCCGACTGCTGGGATGAGGGCTTGGGTTGGATTCCTAGATCCCAAGAGCTGCTGATGTCCACCAGCAGCACGAGCGCACGTGTGATGCTTCCCATGTGCTCACCTTTTCCATTGGCCTTCTCCGGTGTGGTTTGTCTTCTCCTGCCTCTGTATTTGGCAGCACTTTGAGGCTTTGGAAGACAGTTCTGATCGTGGCCTCTGGTTGCGCATGCTGTGGTTTAAGTTTTATGAAACTTCAGGCAGTTGAACTGTAGAGGGAATATGGAAGAAATCTATTTTGCAATGCGATAGACAGTGCTGACCCAGCTCTTGTTAGCAAGGCCAAAAAGAATTGCCACTGAGGTGCCTTTCTGTCTGCCTTGCCCATTACTCCTGCTCTGTTGTTAGCAACCTCCAAATGAAAATGCAAACCAAGATGTACCTGAAACACTCAAAGACCCTTAAACTTTCATATGAAAATATATTTGGCTTTCCACTTTCATTACGCGGTGTTTTGTTGACGAGGGGTTGGGGTTACTTGCTGTTATTCTGGCAGCTGGAGCTGTAGCGTTGATCTGGGGTGTGCTGGGTGTCCCCAAATTTATTCCCAATTTATGGGGGTGCAGTCTGTCTGATCAAAGACAGTTTGGGTGCTGCTGGTGGGACCCAGTTGTGACCCCAAGCGTCTGGACTGGGCTGTGCTGGGGCGTGGGGCTGCCAGGCACCACGGGAATAGAAATAAGGGAGATGTGCTTGTGTCCCGGAGCTGCATATTGGATGCTATTAATCACAAATATGACTGCACCCACTTCAGCATTGAGAAGGGCCTTTTTTTTTATTGGGTGGAGTACTTATGGTTGCACTTGAGTTGTTGATTTTAGTATTTCAAATGGGGGGGTTTCCCAGTGATCCTGGCTTTGAGAGGAGCTGTGATTCAAGTCCTCTTAATAAATGCGTGCCTGTTAACTCCTTCCCTTAACTCATCCCTCCACGCCAGGTCAATATTGACCAAAACTGTGTTGTTGTTTTTTTTTTTCCCCCCAGAAGAGGTGGCAAGATGTATTGTTTTGGGGGATGCAGTGCTGGCAGAATGCAGAGTTGGCTGACCACTTTTCAGAGGGATGCCTGGTGGTATCGTGGCTTCTGGCAGCAGAACTTGCCACAGCTTTTAAACCCCGTCCCAGGCACATCCTCACTCGCCCAACTTTGTGCTCTTCCAGGGAGCGCTGGCTTCTGCTCCCCACAAAGTGACACGGAGCCTTTGGAAAGAGCCCCAGCCTGACGTTTGCTCTGGCACAACACTGGGATGGGAAGCAATGTGGCCAGGTGGTGTTTGGCTATTTTTTTTAAATTTTTTTTAAAAATTATTAAAAAAATGCAGTTTGAATTGAGGAGTGAGGAGGAGAACCTGCCTTCTGCACCTTTGGCAGTGGGGCTGATGTGGGGTGCTGCTCCCCGGGAAGCGGGGCTGCGTGGGGGCTTGGCACATCCCGTGGGACACCGGCTTCCCTGGGGATTGCTGGTGCTGTCCTGGAGCACCTCTCCAGGGACTTGGGGAGCAGCGTGACCCGCCGAGGTCTCAAGAGATGAAACCGAAGGGTGCCGAGGGTGGGTGAGGGAGCATGGGGTGGCTCGCCATCGCTCGCTCTCGCTGGGTTACAAATGAGCGCTGCTGGCGTGGGGATTCGTAACCGGTGCTGTGCGGCAAAGGCTCGCTTGGGAACATGGAGCCCTTGATATGTTGCTTCGAATAAAATACCAGCCTGTTGTTTTACATGCAAATGGGTGCTCTCTGATAACTAAGTGCTTTCTAAGGGAGCTCTCTTCCTATCTGATCCTATTTCATGTTTTTAACATAAATCTGTTTATCTGCCTCAGAAGAGCTGGGGACTCGCTGCTTTGTTGCTGCAGAGCCTTTGTCTCCGTCCCCAGAGGTGTTGGGCTCTGTGCAGACGTGCAGAAACGGTGAAGCCGAGCGAGCGGCTGATGCCCAGAGCTTGCCACAAGCTCGCCGGGGGCACAGGGGGGGCCGCAGAGACACGCTGTGTCCCTCCCTGCGGCTGGGGACGTGCAGCATCTCCCCTTCTTCTCCTTGCTCCCCAACCCTCTTTTCTTTCCCTTACTGCTATCTGGTCTCTGATCTGTTATCACTGTCTCTCTTTTAATAAGTGTGAAATGGGAGCCTCTGGGCACCATCAAAGCATGGGTTGTTATTGTGTCTTTATTGCTTCTGTGTTAGCTCCTGGACAAGTTGGGAACATTTTTTGTTGTGTTTTGGTTTTGGTTTTTTTTTTTTAATAAAGTAGTAGAAGTTATTCTACTTCTCTTTCCTGTTGAGGTGCTTTCTGCCGTTAGTTGATGTGTAATGGTCTTTGTTTCCTGTGGCTTTGCGGAGCCTGTTCCAGGGCGTTTGCTGGGTTAAATAAAGCCAGTAGGATATTGCATGGGAAGAGCAGCGTCACCGACCTTCCCAGACAAGCAGCACCTCCAGATTTGCTACCAAGTGATCTGCCCAAAGCCAGATCATGAGCTTTTTGTCATCATTATTTCTTGATTAATTTATTCTCCTTCATTGGTCAGGTGGAGAAAAGCAGATCGTTTCTCAAAAGCGTCACTCGCTCTTCATTTCTCTTTGAAATTGGCTTCAGTTCAACTAGCAACTTGTGCAAGAGGCTGGCTGGGCAGCAGGATGCAATCCGAAATCCTTGCTTCATCTAAAAGAGAGCGGCTGCTGCCTCCTCCCCATCTCTCCCCTTCACCCTACAATACCAGGGCGATATCATCGATACCAGGGTGACAGCCGTATCGCCTGGATGCTAGCAGGAGAGGAGCACATTTCCATGCAGATTAATTTGGGATCGCTGCAGCTTTTGGGTACCAAAAGCAGGATCTGCCTGTTTAGGCGGGTGCTTGTGGAGTGGAATGTTTCTCTGCTGTCTGCAAAGATACCTGCTGCTTCTCATCTGCTTTTATCCGTGGGGCTGTGACAATCTAATGACCTTTCTGTTGTAGCTCCGTGAGCAGAGACGAGTGCGGTGGGGACTCCCGCGTCCCAGAATAGTTTTCCTCCAAGCTCCACAGGTCTTCCTGTCCAAGTCTCTCATTGCATCAGGCTTTTTGAAATAATCAGCCCCTGTGGTTATTTCAGTTAACGCTAATTAGTGGCGTGAACTAATTAATGTGCGTTGACTTTCCTCTTCTCTTTCTAATGCTTTTTTAACCCACTGACACATTCCAATTAAGGGACTCATGCAGGGACTGGACTGAAATGACTCAGAACAATCACAGTTGGAATAAATCGTGTGCTTTACTGAAGGTCACTAATATTTTTTCAAATTGCCGGCATTGAGTATTTGTGCCTGCCAGCAGGGAGATGACCTGACCTTACAATAAGCATCTGAGATATCTTTGAGTTGCCTCCATTTCAGTGCAAGCAGATTCACGCGTACCACGCTGATAAGCACTTGATATGCTGAGACCAATGGCACAGAAAATAGCCACGGGAGGCTTCTCGTGAGGACTGCAGACTTTGAGGCAAGTGGTCTTGACCTCCCAAGGACCCTGCTTGTTTGCATCTGTAGCTGTGCAACAGTAAGAGAGGGCACAGGCTGGATGTTACCCGCCCGCTCATGCTTGTACAAGTGATTTCTTTTCCCCTTGGTTGCGTTACTGTAATTTGCAGAGTCCTGTGGGCTCTGGCCGTGCCCTGGGCTCGCTTCCCTGCCTGTGCTGCCAACACCCAGTGGAGAAGCAGCTGTCTTTGGGCTGGGGGAAAGCCACAAATCCGGTGGTGATAAAGCCTACAAAGCTGCTGTCGCAGTGTTCGTAGCTTGTTTAACAAAATGCCGGTAGGAGCCACGTGGAAGGTGAGCCTTCTGCTCCGTGAAACCTGGCGTTCCCCAAGTCCGAGGCGAGAGCAATGGCAAGTGGGAGGCTGGAGCAGGGCTGGAGAGCCCCGTGCAACGCTTGCAAACCTTCCTGTGCACTTAAAGTTGAGGCTTTATTTCTGCAGCTTCCAATTCCCATCCTTGCTTCCCCTCAGGTTGGCATTTTCTGGAAAGCGATGAGGTGAAAACCCATTTAGCTTTAGCAGGAACAGATTTTCTCCTGGATATAGGGAGACCACGCTGCAGAAGTACCAGCAGCAGGGTGAGCCCATGTGTTTCCATTCTCGTTCTCTTCCTGCAGCATCCAAGTCAGGTCATGATACTGAAGTTCCTGTCTTTCCTCACTGTGTCATGTCATCCAGGTTTTGCTGGAAAACGCTTGTATTTCTTTCAGCTCTTCCAGCTACAGCTCATGATTTAAGGTGCGGAGCCGCTGGTGTCTCCTGTGGGCAGGCGCGGTGGGGTGATGTGGGTCTCCCTTCTCCCAGGGGGATTTAAATACAAGCATCTCATCGGTGCATCTTGTAATTGCTGGGTTAATGGAGGTGAAAGCACCCTGATTAAACTGCAGTAGAGAGCAGATAGCAAATATGTGATTAGTATTAATAGCACCGGTCAGACTGTATTATGCAAATGATGGGAGAATAGACAATTTAGTTATTCATCTTTAACCTTTATTTTTGTTTAACGTGACCTTACCCATCAAGTCTCTCATTACCGTCTCTGGCTGTTCAGCGTATGTTCATTTATTGTGCTGCCATCAATCCAACAGCTAATGCTGTGGTCGCGGCTTGGTAAGGCTGGATGCAGCCTGGACATCCCTCCTTACGGATGCTCCCGGGGGCTGGTTCCCAGCCCTGTGAGGAGACGGGCTGCTACCGAGGGACACGTGCCCTTCTCTCAGCTCTTGGGTTACGGCTCTAATCCCATGTTTCCTATCAGTTTTGGGTGGGTTTGAGCAGCCTGGGGATGTCCAGAGACCCCAACCTTCCTGCCGTGTGTCTAGCACTGTGGGGAAAAAGCAGAAACACTATCTGTCAGTTGTGGGTTTTTTGGATTTTTTTTTTTTTTTTTTTGGTTGGTTGGGTTTTTTGGGTTTTTTGGGTTTTTTTTTTTTTTTTTTGGCCCATGCAGATAAAGGCTCTGGCATGTCCTTGAGTTGGAGCTGGTTTTCGTGAACCGTGTCCAGGTTGGCAGGAATCTCTCATGGGAGCAGTGTGGTCCCTCTTGCCGTGGGGTGTCTGCTCTGATTCCCTGCAGACTTTACACATAACTGGACGATATTGGTTTTGGCTGTCCCTCTCTGCTTTCTGGAGGCTACAAATGGTGTAGGAATATATTCCAAGTGAGTCTGAAGTTTCATCGGGCCATCTGGACGAGTCCCACTGAACTAACACTGGGTGGTTGTGAATGTAGTGTCTCATTTGATGCTCAGGTGGGTTCGATTTTGAATGAACTATTTCCCTTGCAAACTCAGACCACATCGAAGATATGGTACCCTACTGCAAACTAAACTTCTGCAGAAGTCAACGCAGCAGCTTGACTCTCTGCGAGCGGCTCGACAGCGCTGGCAGCAGTGAATGTCCCTCCTTGTCTGCTGGTCTCCTCCAGGTTGACTTTGGAGGGAGTGGTGTTTATGGAATTGAATTTCTTTGCATTTGTGGAATTGCGTTTCTTGCTATTAATGCACTTGACTTTCGGCTTTCCCTCTTTAGCCCTGTGCTTCACAGCCCACAGCTCCTCCTAACCCTGTTCTTGATGTTTCTGCTGGAAACGCACATTTAAATCTAAATAACTAGACAGTGTGTAGAGAGAGGGGGGGATCCAAAAGACGTGTGTCCCTGCAGCTGTGAGAAGCTGCCGTGACACGTGCTCCGATCGGCTTCCCAACCACACAGATGCCAGAGCAGTCTCTGAGGATGGGGCTGGGAGGAGGTTGAAGGGGAGATGTGGGGAAAACCTTAAATTTCTCTCTTGCTTTGCAGGGTTTCAGCGGGCCTCCCCACATAGCGTTTGCCTTAAGCGGTGACCAACGAGCGGTGAAAGAAAAATATGAGCACGAACCTGCCCATCACCTGGACTACGAAAGCGAGTTGTGCATCCGGATAGGTAGAGCTGGGCTCCATCCAGGCAAGCATCCTGTCATATACCAACTGCAGAGTGTACGGGGAAAATCCCCCTCTTAAACTGGCACCTAGGCTGTCACGTATGTGATTGAAATTAGATTGGTTTTGACATGTGCATGCAAAGTGCACTTTCTCTTCCCTCTCTGGATCTGTCTCTCTGCTGGCTCTTATTCCAAGAATCATTACTTCTGTTTCTACTTTAGTTCTCAAAGCCACTTGCACGTCTGTCTGTGCCTATGAATTATTGATAATTAGATATCTCATTCACCAGGGAAATGAAATCGTCAGCTTAGCTTGAGATTTGTTTATTTTCAGCGTGGGCGCAGCGAGCACTAACCCTGCCCTTGTCAAGTTGTGCCGTGTTGAAGATGCCCCGCAACACTTGGCCCTTGGTGGCCCTCCCTAATTATAGACTAGGACTGGCATTTGTGCTGTCACTCCTTATTTTGGAGGTTAATAGAATTGTAGCTGCCAAAGCGTGGAATAAAATGTCTTGTTGGCAGCTATTTCCTCCTTATGCAGATGTAAAAGAAGGAACTTCTCAGTCAAGGTGGTAGAAGCTCATCAGGCTTCCCCAGGTTCAGGGTGTATGGGACGGGTGGTGACCACCCTTGTACCCGGCTGCGTGGGGATATGTCCTCTGAGGCAACACAATTTTCTGTTCCTCTACTTAACAGCAGCTTCTCAGTAGACAAAGAAAATGTAATTTAGTGAATTAATCTTATTGCTCCTCTGCTTTTTCTTGGTTGGAGAACAACTGAAATAGCAGTTTACAATATCTCGAGTACAACTGGGAGCAGACTGAGATGAAGAAATGATCCTTCTTTTTGCAAAGAATAGCGCTAGCCTCTTAAATCCAGTTCTGTTATTTAACTGCATTGCTTAATTGCATGTTTCATAAAGTGTTTCAAATCTACAGGATTTTTCAGTACTTGAAATACCAGCTTGGATTTTTTTTCCAAAGGGATGGAAGGAAGTGTTGTGCTCGACTCAGTGGGCTTTGGGTCCTTGAAGTCTTTTAACTCTTGGGGCAAGTGCAAGCTTGAAGACTGCTCTAGCCCTGCAGGCTGTAAGGCTGTTAGAAGGTTTTTTGATATTTTTGTAAGGTGGAAACTGTACATCCCAGGTGCAGTTTAATTTTATTCTTCAAGGAAAAAAAAGTAGGCAGCCCTGCAGTTTTCAGAAACTTAAGCTGCTGGGTTTTTATGTTTTCATCTTCTCTTAGTTGCAAACAATAACAGTGCAAATGGTTTTGAGAATAGAAAATTTCCATTAGACTTCATTGTTTTTCCTCTCTGGGGAAATGGTATTAAGAGTCTACAATACATTAATTCTTTTATTGTCTCTTACTGTTTTTTTAAAATTTTTTTTTCTTACTGAAATGAACTCGGTATTTTCACAAGATACCTCAAGCCTTACAAGAAAGCAGCTTTCCCCAGCTCTGGGTACTGCTTGGCTGTGCTCTGGGGAACACTCTGGGAACATAACGGGTATTTTCAAAGTCTAATGGGTACTAAGTGGAATATTTCAGACTTAATCACTGTTGAATCATTGACCCTTCCTTCATATTTACATGTTTTAAAATCGCTAAAGCTGTGAAAACAAAGAAAAATCCCAAAGCACACTGCTGCCTTGTTTTGCAGTTGTCTTTACTGCCTGGGGATGGTGATGAGGAGCAGGGGAGCTGGTGTGGAGATGGCTGGAGAACAGAAGCATGCAGCTCTCCAGGGCCCTGCCTCTGAGGTCTTTGCTGTTCGGGATGGAAATGCGTGTTTAACGTGGCTGCGTGAGAAGTTGGGAGCAGAAGTGACTGTGTGGTTATGGTCGGGTGGTGGGATCCTCGTAGCTGCACTAGGCAGGGGAGAAGATTTCTTTTAGATCTGTAGAAAGGGAGATGGAGGAACCACAATAGTTAGATCTATCCCCTCATCGAGGCTGTTGGGAGAAAAAAATTCTTATTCTGCTTTCCCCCCTCCAGTCAGCAGCGTATTGGGGTGACTCTGTTCTTCCCCATCACCTCGAATCGTATGGTTTCCCATCACTTGCAAGTTGTTTGTAGGGAGTGAGGAAGCATAGTACCGTCCGGATAGGGCCAGGAGCCTCCCTCCCTCCCTCCGCATCTCTCCTCTGCTCCCCTCGTCCTCCGGCTCCTCTCCAGCCTTCTGCTGCCGTGCGATCACAGGCATGGATGCTGAATCAAAACGAGATTTTTATGGGAATTGCTAACAGCTGGCTGCCTTGTGGATACATGAATTAAGGCACACGTATCCACAAGAAATGGAGTATGGGTGGATTTGGTATGAATTGCAGTGAAAAGTCTGTGTCTAGACTTGGTGTTTGACGAGTGGGATAATCACTAGGCTTTAATTACTACAAACAAAAGAGAATCCAGCCTTGTCTTTAATATATCTAGGTAGGCAAGGGATGTACTCTGTATTTCTCTGCCTCCCTTGGAACAGATTGGGATAAAGCTAAGGAGGGTTTGTTCCTTCCTCTGGGCGCAGCTGAAGCCCCCTCCAGTGCTGCGGAGGGACCCAGAGGTTCGTCGCAGGGACTATGGGCTGCCCTGGTCCCTAAACCTCCCCCTGCAGCCCCAGGGCTCAGGGCAGCTCAGCCTGCTTGAGGTTGCAGACATTAAAACCAGGGGAAATAGTTTTGGCAGGGTCACCGCAGGCTGCAGGACTGGAGGGCCGGGTTTGACCCCTTAAATCGTAGCTGCATGCATGGTGTTCTTGGGTAGTTCTCAGAAAGGATTTACATACAGCATCGCACCTTGAAACCTGAGCTGTGACTCACACTCCTATAAACTGTGTATTTAACAGCAAGTTAACAGTTGATTCTTTATCACGTCCTGGTGCCGAGTGATTCACGTTGCTCCAAATCAGATTACGGAGTGGAGCGGGAGGGCAACGATGCTCCCCAGAAGCCTCCTCTACTCTCACTTAACATCGTTGCTACCCTGTCACAGGTGGAAGATCTTCTGTGTCCAAGGACATGCTTTCTAGGTGCGCTGGGGCGGAGGAGTTTACAGCAACGTGGCTGTAAAGTGCCTGGAGTAAAACACCAAGTATTGTTTTGGTGCTCAGCTGGGAGCATCCTCAGTGGCTGTCGGAGCTCTGGCCCTGGGGAGTTAAGAGGACTATTCTCCGAGCTGGCTGCTGACCCGAGCTGCAAATAAATATCTCCTGAAGTACCTGGCTAACCAGCAACGTCTCTGCTCGCTCATCATCCGTCCCAGGTGCAGGGATGTCTGTGCCAAGGGGATGTGATGCTCTTCTGGCATCGCACTGCCAACACTGTAAAGTCACTAGTATTATTAAGGGGAATCAGGGTTTGTTTTAACGACTCAATTGACTTTTGGTGGAGCGTGATTTAGGAAATGGTACTCTGCATTTCTGCGTAGATGTTCAGTAAGTAAATCCAGATGGGTTTAGTAATTGGAAAAAGATACTGGTGTTTGAAATAGTGTACTTAAAAAATGAAATTTCATTAAACTTGTTACTTAAATGAGCCATGGGGTTTGGGGGCATCATAGAGAAACCTCATTATGGAGAATTTGTATTTTTTCCTTAAATTTGAGCTGCTGCGTCAAACCAGCTGCAGTGTTGCAGAGACGTAGGCTGTGTGTTGGCTGGGGAAGCCCTGGAGCAGGAGCGGCGGGCGGGCTGGGGCAGCGCGTGGGCTGGGGGCACCGCTGGCACCAGACCCAGCGTGGGTCCGTCCTGCTGCGCTGCCCCGAGACCCGCTCTGCCTGTTTCGGCAGCACCGCCGGTGGTTCAAGTCCTGCAATGATGTAGTAAACTTCTGATGAAAGGGAGGAGGGGAGCTGGGCAGATAAGAGGAAGCAAAACCCCTTAGGGACCAATACTAAGAGTGCGTGAGCGGAGCTGTGGGATTGGTACTGATGCTTCAGGCAGAGTATGGGTATGGTTTGCCTCTGTCTCTGTGTCCTTGCAGCCATAAAATTCCCTTTTTGCCCTGTTACTGCTGGTGTACCAGCTGGTTTCAGAAAGTCCAGCCTTGTCCCAGCTTTCAGGCCGCCCTGATCTGCTCTTATCCCCCCATGCGAAGGGGAAAACTCCTTCATGGAAATGGCCAACTCCCATCATAAGCACACGAGTGGTTTGCTGGTGCTTACCCTATAAATTTTCACCTTGTTCCCTCCTTACTGGAGCAGAAGCTGAGGCTGTGAAGGAGGGATGATGTATAAAGCCTCTCCAGCCATGAAACTCACTGTGATTCATTGGGGTAATATTCAGCCAGAGCCTCACGTGTGTATCCATAAGGTTCATTAAGTCACTGCAACTTCTGTAACATGAGGCTCTTTCTGCAGAATGGGATGTTCACCAGTTTTAGGTGGTTCCAACTATATGTGTAATAACATTGACATGTTCACATCACGCGTGGTCCAGAAAACCGCTGCTTTCAAAAGACATCAATTAATTTTGAGTTTTAATAGCCAGCCTTGATGATGAACGCCTCTGGCAATGTCTGTATTGATTTAAAAACATCCTAATGCCCCTTTCTGAAGTGTTTCAAATGGTTATTGACCATCCTTGTCAGGCTGGGTTCCATGGTTGGTTTTTATAGTCACAACTAAATGTGAATTTATGTACTCAGAGCTTCAAAAAAATAAACAAAATTGGAGCACATAATCCCTCATAAACTGATGAAATGTCTTCCTCACGTGTAGATCTGTATCCCTATCACTCTGGTTGCAGCCTTACTCCTTGGATTAGGAATTTTGACTTTACAGGGCTAAATGCAACCTGGTGTTTTTTTCTCCTGTACTCTTGCTTGGCATTGTCACTGGGTGTAAACATCTTCCTTCTGCTTTCCAAGATACATGTAAAAATGTCTTAGTTATGTTTGCAGAGGACCCAGTTCTGTACTCCTACACTTATCGCAGCCTGCAGTAAATAAACCACCCAGTTCAGCAGGTTGCTCTGGGTGCAAGGCATTAGAATTTCCAACTCCAAACAGCCTGATCCCCGAGGAAATGTTAATCTGTGACCTACCAGGAGAGAGCCCTGGCTCTGGGCGACCTGTGCTGTGTCAGGACCGCCCTTCTGCATCTCCGAGGGGTCTCAAGATGGGGAACTTTGTGTTGCATATCCTCCTATCTGTTTGCTATTGCTCATTTCCACCTTGCTGGGGGAGCAGAGCCTGTTTTCACACATCGTTGTGCTTATATTATTACTAATAGGGAGGAGGAGGAGAGCCAGGCTGCAGCAGCACTGGCAAAATGACTTCCAAATTCCTTGGGTGGGGTTTTGTTTTTTATTCAAGATTTTCTTGAATTAGTGGTAGGTCTTTATAGAGTTCAGCTGCCCTTGAAAAGAAGTCTTGAGTTGGAGCTGGAAGGTTGTCAGACCCTTTGAAGAGGAGAAGTCTTGAGTTGGAAAGCTGTGAGAGGTTGGGGGCACTTGAGGAACGGCTCCTTGGGATAAACCTGGCGTAACGTTTGGTATCTCTGTCCTTTGCTTCATTCTCAGTTGAACAGTGCTGTAATGAGCGTGAGAGCTGCTGGCAAGTGTGGACAGCTGCTTTATCTGCCCGCAGAGGCATGAGCTGCCTCCGCATTTGCTGCTTTCACAACCACTTGGACAGGGAGAAGCGCTGTGCCGAGAGGAAACAACCATCCCTCTCCGCAGATGACATCTGCGCCTGTGAAATGTGCTCTTGGCATCTCCTACTGCTTCCTGCTGTTCTTTGCAAGTGTCTTTCATGGCTTCTTGTTAACGCATCCTTCTTTCCTGAGCCTCATCCAGTGTCCTCCTAAATGAAACATGGCCAGAAGGGCTTAGCCTAGCTACAGGCTTCTCTGTTTAATTCTCTCAACTATTAGACTTGCAGGAGAGCGACAGCCTTATGTCCATCATCTCCGTTTCAAGACGGGGACCTTTCAGTGGGACCTGCAGGTGGCATTTCATCCTTCCAAAGGAGATGGTGCAGGTGGAAGAGGCCAACACAAAATTAGCTTCCTAGAGATTTTGGTGTACACCAGCGCTGGTGGCATCGCTGGAGGATTGAGCTGTGCCCCGCAGGTATTGCAGCGGAGGATGCGCTGTGCCACGGTGCCTCATGCTGTGCACAAGGTGCAGAAGGAGTCAGATGCTACCTGAGAACGAGAAGGGCTTTTGTCTTTGATGTGGCTTTTCCTGTAAGCCTCTCACCCTGCCTGAGTCAACACAGATTTAACAGCACGAGGACACGGCTTTCCTGCTCTGCTGTTTGCTGTAGGGTCTTAGCCATGTCTTTTGCCTATAAAAATTAAATTAGCAAGCAAAGAACGCTCGGCAAGTTCTGTAAATGCAGCAGGGTTCCTCCTCTGAAGTGCTTGGTGGCAGATGAGCAAGCGTGGTCTCTGTGCCGGCCGCGCGCGGTGGTGCAGGGGGGGCAGCTCCTGGGGAGACCGCAGCGACCCGCATGCCCAGCCCGGGACGGCGGGTGCCGGGGTTGCAGGTAGCATCGTGCTCCGTGGGCTCGCTGCTCCGCTCTCTGCTCCTTTTATTTCAGGGTGATTTGTTAATCTATGAGGCTTATTAAAGTCTGTTGAGTGACGTGCTGGTTAGGACCCAGGCTCTGAAATTGGCTCTGTTGGCAAGTGTGGAAACTGCAGAGAGGCTTTCTGTGGTGCTTATGGCCATTAATCAGAGGAGTCATTTCCCAAATTGAGCCTTGTTAACTTTATGCAATATTATCAAGGAGCTTTAATTTCCTGGCTACACCTGATAATCTGTTAAGTCTTTTTAATTCTGCAGCTGTATAAAATAGGTTACTCTAACTCATTTCCAGCCTCAGCCTGTTGATGCAGGCAGCTCCCACGGCTTCTGCGGGGTGCTCGAGGGCTGAGATGCTGCAGGGGTCAGACAAGTGGCTGCATACGCGTATGCAGAGGTAGGCACTGGTGCTGTAATTAGTCCTCTAGAAATAACTCTCCTGACTTAGCAAGGTAATAGGGCGTTAAGACATCCCCTGCGGAACATCGCCAGGGACGGGTGATGCGTCAAACCTGTGTCTTCCCGGAGTGGTTGTCCTGTGGCTCCGGAGCTGGCTGGAGGGCTGAAATCCTGTCTCAGCCCAGTTCCAGGCTGGAAGGGGATTAGCACAAGCGAAGCTTGGGAGAAATGCTGCTTTACTGCAGCTGCATTCAAGAATTCCTTAAACTTCAAGGTTTATTAAACTGAACTAACAATCGGTATCATTGCCTCTGGAGTGGATGTTGTATTGGCTTCATTCAATAAGCACAGTAATTAATTTATTTTCTAGCTATGGTTCTTCAGTTGAATGGGGATGGGAATAATTTTTAGTCACCCTAAGGATGCTTTGGAGGAGTGATATGAAAATCAGGAGCTCTGCCAGTCACTCTGCATTATGGTGGCAATATTAGCCAAGGAGTGATGCCAGGGCATGTACCATGAAGTGTAAGAAAGCCATCATCGTTACTTTGAAGGAAAGGGAATAAACTGCGTGCAAAAAAAAAAAAAAGGGGGCTATTCCCCACATTCAAACTAAACAAACATTTTAAGGATAATGAAGTGTATAAAAAGCCATAGCACAGCTGTGTCACTGGGGACTGACTGTGGCTTCAAGAGTGTAAAGGTGCATGTAATGCGGTTTGCAATGGATGGGCCAGGGACTGGAGCAATCCCAAAAGAGAGTTAGGGGAGGGCATGGAAGTCGTCCCCAGCACATCTGTGCAGAGCAGTTTGCCTGCATTATGGAGACTGATATAGCTAGCTCTCTCTCTAGATATATGTATGTGTGTGCGTCTATCTCTCTATATGGTGATTTGCTGTGTGGTTCTGCTCACTTTCAGATGACTGTTCTCTTCTCTGCAAAGTGGCCATCCAGGGATCTATTTAGGTGAAAGCCTGTGCTGCTTTGGGATTTTTAATCGGTGCCCTGTGTCTGGTGTATGGTGGTGGTTGGGGCGCGCTGGGAGCATCCTGGCTCTGCTTCCGCTTCGAGTCAGCTCTGAGCAAGCGCAAACCTCCTTAGGAAAACCGCAGCTGTTCCCTGGGTGCGAAGAGGGGCGCAGGGGGAACACCGTGAACTCTTATTTTTATTGCCTAAAAGCATGAAGCGCTTGTACAGGTTTTTCTGTCTTTGCAAGGCTGCACAAATGGTTCCTGAGCTGCTGGGAGACGGCAAGAAGTTTGGCAGCACCCCGTGTCCTGGCTGCGTTCAGGTGTTTGAATGCCTCTGTGGAGCTGAGCCTGCACCTGGGAAGGACGGATAAATTAAGACTTTGATTTTGTTTGTGATTCGGAGCTGGTGGGTTGGGGCTGGGAAGCTCTTGGTGAGGTCTTCTGCACCGCTGCTGCCGGAGGAGGCTGTGCCCGCTGGGTTTTGTTCTTGCACACCAGTTTGGTTCCAGTTTAAATTGCAGCCAGTTGCCGAGTGGCTGGGGAAGCTGCCGGGGACAGAGCTCATCCTCCTCGGGAGCAGAGGGTTTGGGAATCTTTTTTCCTTCTGAAGGCAGTGGGTTTGTTTTCCCTAATCGCTGGTTCTGATGTGATTTGTGCTTGTGATTTCTTTCCCATCTGATTTCAATTTCAACACGTATCCATTTCAGTTCACTGTGTCCTGAGACAGTTGTTCACGTCCAGGCCTCTCTTTTATCCTTTTCCACATGGTATATGGCACAGGATGATGGAACATGCCTTTTCACTAAAAAAATCAATGTTTTATTTCCTCCCCCCTC
>JANZLQ010000002.1:37042344-37055689 GCA_026212715.1 Elanus axillaris | reverse complement strand
CCCCCAGGAAGCTTTCCCAGATACGAGTATTGATTGTTCAGATAAAAGCCACATTTACACTATGATTGTTCTTTAAATCAGTGGGGCTGGTGGATTTACGCTATAATTGCTTTTTAAACTAGCGTGGAGCTGGTGGGTGCCGGGTGGGTGCCGTGGGTTAAAGCTGCTCCTTGGACAAAGATGTTTAGAGACGTGACGAGTGTTGGTCATCTGAAGTTCTTGGACAATATTTTGAAGAAGCCTCTGCTGTTGGCCAGGTTATGTCACCTCCTGCACACCGGGCTTCGGTTCCTTCGGGTTGACTTCAGCAATATCACTATTTTCAATGTTATTTTCAATGTTATTTTCAGTGCACGTACATCCTGACAGGCTCCCAAGAGGACAGCTGGGCAGCAGGGATATGCTGCTATGTGAAATGGCAAATAGCTGGCAGTGCTCCGCAGCGGAGGTGGGCACCTTCCCGGGGTCCCGGTGCTGGGAGATGGCACCCAGCCTGCAGGGAGCCGGCGGGTGTCCTCTCTGCCCTGATCCCTGTGGGATGCGGGAGGATGGCTCCTGCCCCCGGCTCTGCAGGATGGTGGTGTTGAGCCATGGAGGATGTCTGATGCGGGAAGGAAATATTAGGGACTTTCCAAATTGTGTTTTTTTTTACCATAAAAATCCTGGAGTGCTTTTCCAGCAGCTGGTTTCTCCCCACCTCCAGGAAAGGCGATGCCCGGTGTGGTCAGCGGTGTGTGCGCACCCACTTGCAGCTATGCGGGGCTTAGTGGCCTATTCCTGAACCATTCCAGGCTGCATTTCCCCCAGTGCAGCCCAGTCCCGGCTCTGTGCCACCACCCCTGACCCAGGGGCACTGGGAGACCCAGAAGCGCTGGGATCTGGGCTATTGCTCCCAGCAGTGGGGTGACCATGGGTGCAAACTGCTCCCTGGGGAACAGAGCTGGGGCTCCCTGAGCCAGGCTGGCTGGAGAGATGGTGCCCAGGGTTGGAGCAGGAGATGCTGTGTGGTTACAGGGGGATTTTCACATATTTGAAGGAAAAAAGCTCTGCGAGGGGCAGAGGTAATGAGGGCTGTGCTCCCGTGGCTCCTGCCTCATGCCGAGTCCCTGCTGCCTAATAAGACAGAGGCTGTGATTGAAGCTTTGTCAGCGCCTGGACTTTTGCAATGGCTCTATTTAATTTGAATTTTTCAGCATCTAAGGAGAGGGAGCTCCTGCTGGTGCCATTCCCAAGGAGGGAACACTAACAGCAAAGCATCCCCCCCCTTCATCTGCCTGTTTCCTTGAAAGGGAGAATAGCTTTGAAGCAGCTGCCCTGCCTTCCCTGCCTCCAATCTGCCTGATGGTGCCTGCTGCATCCCAAAGCCATTCAGTGATGCCCAGGGGACCCAGCTGAAAATGTGCTTTGTGGCTGGGACACAGGGAGGGGGGATGTGGGGCTGGGCAGGAGATACTGGCCTGGGCTGGAGCAGGTCCATGCACCAGTGATCCCGGTCTGTGCGGCTGCCTGGAGAGGTGCCGGATAAATCTGATAAATAACCCCAATTAGAGAGCATCTTTCTGCCTTCTGTAGAGGCACTGCCAGACTGGAACGACTTTTGGTTTCAAGCTGAGCCCGTGTAATGGGTTTGGGTTAGCTGCTTAGACATTCTGTCCATCACATAACGTCCCTCTCAGTGGGCTGTTGTAAATGAGGGCTTTATTTCATCCTGATACAGGGGGCAAACATTATTCAGCCTGACTGGGTGGGTTATTGTTGGGCTCGTGGTTGTTTTTTCCTTGGCTTGCTGCTCAGCACAGAAATAGGCTGTCCCTGGCTCGAGCAGGATCCCGGGAAGCAGTGCTGTCCTCCCCTTTGGAGGCTGCACAGGGAGTTACTTCATCCGGGTTTGGATGCAGAATAGCTGCAGCATATGAGCAGCGATCTCAGACTGGGCTTTTTCTCCCTTATTTTCTAGTGGGCTGTGGAAGCAGAAAGGTTGGTGGGACTGGAACAGTCCCAGCACCCAGAGCAGGAGCCAAGCCTGGCAGCTGCCTGCAAGGGAGCTGTGACGAGAACGCGCTCCCCGAGTGTCCCCGTCCGCAAAGCCTGGGCTGGGGCGGTGGGGACCGACGGCAGCAGGGCGGGATGCGCTGCTGGCTGCAAAGGCATCACAACCGCTGCAGGGATGGAGGCGGCAGCGGGGTTTGACACTCCGGCTCCTCGGGAGCTCTGCAGAAAAAGTTCTTTTTGTTTTTCCAGGACCTGGTGGTTTCTCATTTGTAGTTGTTGTAAGCTTAAACTAAGTCTCTCTGTTTTTTTAAACTACGTTATCTGCAAGTCTTAAAGCTCAAGGATATTCATTGCCATCTGTGTGTCTCTATGTAATAGCAGAGTACTCGCCCCGGGCCCCAGTTTTGCCCTCCTGGGTGTGAGCCGAGCGGGTGACGCTCTCCGTGCTGCTCAGCGATAACCCTGGCCTCAAGGGCATCTGCGGAGAGGAAGCAAAGCTGAGACTGATTCTCTTCAAAGCCCTGAGCTATATCTGTGGCAGCAGATGGTGCGAACTGCCTTAAAGTCAGTATGAAATAGCACTGAATTCCCAATTACGTATAATTGAAATGTTGCTTATTTATTTATTTATTTTGCTGCCAATGGGCGGCTCTCCTCTTTGTACAAGGGGCTCTGGCCGTGGGCTGCGGCGTGGTGCTTTCTCTGCAAGTGGGTGGCAGGAGTTTACGGCATCTGCAAGCGATGCTAGATTGAAATATAATCAGTAAAATATTTGATATAGGCTCTTTCCACCCAGGAGTCTCTCCAGTGTGCAAATGAGGACCGTCCCTCGGTATCCCATCCCAGAAAGATGCAATCTGTAGAGTAAAATTTTATTTTTTTTTCCAAGTTGCACATCCTTTTCCAGGTGGACATCAGCAGCTTTCCCAGAGCACAGTGAGGTGGCCGATACACTTGACTCTTAGTCTTTCATTAGCTTCAGAGAAGACCTCAGCCTGCTCAGGGCTGCAGCCATTCCAGACTTTGGGGGTATCGGCCATGCCCAGGAAGGTGCATCGCTGCTGGGTGCGAGAGCCCCGTGAACCATCTGTCGTTTTATGCACTGTGTCAGTTTTTTGCTGGCTGGGTTCTGAGGTTGCACTTTGCGGACAGCAGGACTGGCCCCAGCACCGCATCTCTGCGTCTTGTAGACACTGGGATCCCACTCTGTAGGGATCAGAAATACCTTCAACTGGAAACAGGAGTTTTCCGGGAGGCTTAGTGCTGAGAGCTTCTCCATGAAAAGGCAGATAAAGGCTGTTTAAAATAATCCTTTATCGACATACTAGAGGAAAATTTAAGAAATTGAGGGGTTTTTTTTCATGCATGCTTGTGCGCTTCCCAGCTGAATTCCTGTGCCACGGCGGAGGAAGCAGAACTTAGTGCCGTTCTGCCGGCTGAGTCATCCCTGTCTTCCCACCCTGGGCTGAGAGAGATCGATTTGCTTTGGATTCAAAGGAGAAAAAAAGAACCCAGCTCCTTCCCATCATAAACACCGGTGGTGGTTCAGATCCCTTTTTTTGAAATTGATTTTTGAGAGGTATTTACTGCCCTCCCACAGCTCCAGGTCTCTGCTGAGCCAAGAGCAGCCCCTGGGAAACGGGGTCCTGTGGATCTCCTAAATGTTGAGGACCGGAGACCTGCCAGAGCATCCCCTCTGCCCTGTCCTCACTGGCTGCAGTGAGCTTGAGCCTTGTCGATGGTGAGGATGGTGATGGGCATGGCTTTGTGCTCTGCATGGCCAGTGCTGTGTGGTAACCCTCTGTGGGGACAGATGTGGTCAAACCCTTGGAAAACTGGCATGTCCTTGCTTGCAGGGCTTGGAGCGAGCGCAGGGCAAATCCCGGTGTGAGTTCGGCCATCCTGGACGGCTGGGCTGGAGCCGAAAGCTGGAGCTACACAGCCTGTTTCTACTTAAACGCTGCTAGAGACAGGAGTTTTCGGTACTGAGACGTGCATCCCAGATCCATAAATCAGAATTTATTGAAGGAAAAAAGCCCAGACCCTAAGCGAAGAGTCTTATCTTGCAGCTGAGGCTGTTGAGTCCTCCTTTTCACAACACAGTGCTGTGGGTTGAGCCCCAGCATTGCTTTTCTGGTTTTACCCTCAGGACACCTAAAATAGGAAAATTAAAAATTTGATAATAGGCTAGATAGTGCTGTCACACAGAAGAAAAAGACTGGGATCCTCTCGTTAACATGGGAAGGTGTCTCCTGCTCCTCTAGCAGGGCTCCGTTCAAATCCATTTTCTTCCCCTTGGACATTTCGCCGCAACGGACGGGTTCCTCTGGAGTGGGAGAAGTGAAATCTCCTGTGCTCCTTCCCGGGTGCTCATTACATGCTGGCTAACGAGCATCCCTCGGTTGCGGAGCTGCTGTTGGGGTTGGAACATGTGGGTGCCATTGGGATCCAGCCCCGCTGTGCCGGCATCCCTGGGGGGTTTGGGGAGGGGATGTGGCTGGAGCGAGGTCCCGTGGGAGGGACGGTGTGTGGGTCCCACCGCCCGAACCCCACGCCAGCCGTGGCAGTGCCGCTCCTCTGCAAGCTGCTGGTTGGGTCTCTTTCCATCCCACAGTCTGTTTGAAATCTGCTTTGTTTGCAAAAATACTGTTGCTCTGCTGGCGTTTGTTTCCGTGGATCAAGGGGATAGCTCGTGTGTGTGCGATACCGTCAGGATATCACACTCCGAAACTCACCCGTCTCCGTGGCACAGGCAAGCAGGGGGTGATGGATTGCGCTCCTGAAAGCAGCCTGATGGTTTGGTTTTGCCAGGAGAGTGGGCAAAAATCTAATCTGCTTGTCCCTTCGGGGGGAGCCGGGATTGATTTTGTAAGTCTGTGGGCTGAGCTGCTGAGAACAAAGGAGCACTTTATTTATTTTCCTCTGAAATCGATTATTTATTCATTTTATTTTTCAGACTATGAGAATAGCCCCTTTTCCCAAGCGTGCGTTTAGTCTGCCCAGCCACGGCAGCGACAGATCCGGAGGGATCATTGCTTTTTCCTCGTGCCGGCCTGCAGCTGGCAAGGGACGAGGATGGGAACCGCAGATGTGTCCCTCCAGATGTGGTTTTATTCCAGAGCGCACGTGAAGCTGCTGAACAGCAAATTCAACCTGCAACTTGGGAAACTCTCTCTAGGAACTGGCTTGCGAGGAGCTGGTTTGCACAGGGTAAATGTCACCGCCTGCGGCTTGGCCGGTATCTGGTGCTACCCGTTAAGTTTGGGGGCAGCCTGAGGTTGGTACGTGGCTCTGCAGCTCGAGGGGATGGGGCTGAGAGGAGGCTGGATCCTGCCTGTCTTTCCAGATGTGTAAATTCCCCCGGCAGAGCAGCCGGCAGATGCGCGGAGGTCGGTGCCCGCGGCACCGGAGCCCACCGAAGCCGCTCGGCAGGGGCTGGCAGTGGGATCCCCCGAAATGTGTGCGTGGCCGAGGAGGGGTCTGTGGGTACCGGACCCCACGGCATGGAGAGGATGAGGAAGGGCGAGGGTGAAGGCCCCCCTGGGACCCCCTTCGCTTTAGGGGGTCTCGCTCAGACTGTTACAGAGGCTGCAACTGGTCTCTGCACCCTCTGATTTAAGAAGTCGTTGTTTTGTAATTTCTCCTAACTATCCCCTGGCCCAGGAAGCCTCGTCTGCAGAAGAAAGGCAATAATTCAGGGAAGATGCTGCTTGGAGAAGCACTGGGTTTGGAGCAGGGTGGTTCCCGCCTCTAACTCGGAGCTAACAGTGTCACTCAGCTCTCACTACGGGCACCGCTCCATTGTGCTGCGTCCACCTCTACTTAAACCTCTGGGCTCTAATGCGTTTATTCATTGATTTTTAGTTTCAAACAAGTTTAATTTGCAAAGAGAATTTCTCTAGCTGAAGTTACCGTGTCCTTTCTGAATAAAAGAGGAGTAGGTGACTTTGAATAATGGGTATGCTAGGGTGAAAGAATAAGGGAAATAATGGAGAGCAAGAATAGAGACAAGCAAGATGAGCTGCTCAAGTTTGGTGTCTTGAAAGTGCTATAAAGAAAGAGATGTCGTGGTAAAAAGCAAGCTGCGATAACCGCCCTTCTGTTCTGCTCTCTGGGATGCCAACGGCTATGACGTGGCCACATTTGTACTGATAGCAGCTCCTGGAGACTGTGCCAGCCTTAGTTTCTGCTCTGTGGATTTCCATACCTTTATTCAGCTCTAATTAAAAATAATAATGAAAAAAAATAGGCAGGAGAGAAGAGTACAGGGAAAACGGGCTGGGGTGTGACACGGCAGTCAGAAGTGGATTGAAATGCAGGTGTGTGCAGAGGGGAGAGGATGCCAAAGCATCCTTGGGCAGGAGGCAGAGCTGGCTTGTTGGCAGATGTGGCCCCGACCCCACGGTGACGGCGGTGGGACCCCACGGAGATGGCAGCAGCGGCTCTGCTGAGCCCTTGGTCGTGTGCCGCCGCGCCGGGCTGCCGTGGGGCTGCTTGGAGGAGGGTCGGCATGAGCCCCGTCACTGCCAGGTTATCGTCTCAGCCCCGTGCAGGAGGACTGCCTGGTCCTTTAATAGCTCCTGATAAAAATTCCTGTTTTCTTTTAAATCAGTTAATGAGATTACATTATTTTATTTCTTCCTTCAGAGATCAGCTGCATCTGATCTTGCTCAGATCAGAAGCTGTTCCCTGCCAAGGATCAGAGATCTGAACATGGCTCAGCCCTCTGAAATGATTAAACTAACTCAAATGTGTAAAATTTCAGCATAAAATGATCCAGCAATGCACTTTATCTACTGGGAACTCCTTTAAAGAGCTCTTGGAAGTTAGCGTGAATTATTTTGCTTAAAAGGACCTGGTGCATGTAATTACATTTAACATTGCACTGTCACTCTGGCCCAAGCAATTAATCTTTTAAACACCGCAAACATCAAGCAGTGAGGTTTTTGGCATTCCTTCTGTCTTCTGACATTAGGCAATCTGTGTCACCTGAGGGGCCAGCAGCACCTTGGCCTCACTGTTCCTGCAGGTTGCCACCATCTGCTTGGCTGATGCCGCGTCACCTTTGTCACTTGGGTTTTGGTCCTTCACCGGGAAGCAGCCTTGGTGGCACCGTTCACCCACCGCAAGGTCCCGTGCCTTACTGGGGAGATTTCCCAATGATTTTTGGGGCCGGAGTGTGCAGTGATGGGGTTCGGGTGGTTCCCAGTGCTAGGATCTCCCTGCTGAGCATCCCCCCCTTACGGTGCAGCGAGGGACCCCCCTCCGGCAGACCCCGCTGCCTGCGCCACGGCCGTCGTCATCCACGTCCTCATGGAAGAGGCTGCCGCGGCATTGACATCGCCGTGAGTGGGGCTTTTGGTGTCTGTGAGAGTGAAACCCTGCGGCTCTGGAGGAATAAGGTGCTGGTTTAATGCATCCAGGTGAGATTTCCAGAGGGTTGGTTTGTCTGGGCTGGCTTTGGACAGCCTGCGCCGTTCCTTCCCTCCAGCGCCTTTCCCTCTGAACGAAGAGCTGCATTATGATTCATTTTCCCATACAAAAGTGCACGCTGGCAGCTCTCTGGGATGCCGGGAGCTTTCCCGGCTGCAGGAATTACATGGCAGCTTGAAGGATCACCGGCAGCAGGAGATAAAGCGGGGCAGCCAGAAAGCTCTGTGCATTGCGTATCTGCCTGTACGTGGCTTCTCAGGCCGCTGTGGATAAATGATGGCACGCAGAGAGCTGGAGCAGTAATTTCATGTGAGACTCGATGGATCGCTGGAGCGGTGGGGGAAAAGTTCATGCCTTAGGATCAAGGTTCGGGGGGACAAAGGTGGTACTTGCAAAGCGGGGGGAGGCTGGGAAGGGAGACAAGCGGTGCAGCACCAACAGGGATGCTCCGGAGCAAGTGCTGAGAGTGTCGCAAGAAGGAGGTGCCCTGGGTCCCGAGGGAGCAGTGGGAGAGCACTGGAAGCGTGCCTGGGTCTCTTTTCAGGCCGGGTTGTTACCGGTGTGGTGATTGAGCTGGGGTTTGGGTATCAGGCTCCCCTTTGCTCGGTAGCTGATGCTCTCTTTGGAAATGGGCTGGAGGAGGGACCTGGTGGGGCTGGTGCTGGCTCAGGGCAGGCTGGCGCGCTCCAGCACCCTCCTGACTCCAAACTTCAGACAGATCCCGGCAATAATCGTGTGTCTGAGAGCAAGTGGTAGCCAGTCATGCTGAATTAAACAACCTTTTATGAAAGCTCCTGCGCACGCTTGGATAAATGAAGGCGCCTAATAGACAGTGAGTCATGACACTGTATTTATCTTCCTTGCTGAAAGCCTGAGCAGATGCAGGGACCTCTTTTATCTGCCAGAAACATTGGAAAATGAATTTGTTACGTACGGGGGGCTGGAGGGGTGAGATCATGCCAGCAGCCTGAGGCTGTAGTCGCCGCAATGTGCAAACGGGTGTCACGGGTGTCCCGCTCCCATCCCTGCCACGACACCCGGCACAGCGGTGGGGGTGATGGCACTGGGCTCTGCTTGGGCACCCGGAGCCTGGGCAGCCCACACCCTCCGCTTGAGCAGACTAAGCTTTTGCTAGCAGTAAATAAATGCTATTTTTAAAATGCATCCTTATTTTGACCATAGTTGGGCAACTCCAAGGAGCTCCGTTTTCAGCAGCTTTGTTCTCTGTGTGCAGGCTTTCCAGGAGCTGGATTTTCCCTGCTTTGGGGACTCGTTCCTTAAAAGAAAACCTTTTCCCTTGGCAGTTTTATTTCCAGCTCCAGTGTGATTCTTGCTGTCAGACCTGATCAGAGCAGAGGTGTGCTCCCCTCTGCCTGGCTCAGAGCCTGCGGCACTCGCTGCCTCTCCCCGTACCTGTCTGCGACGGGAATAGCAGTTATCCCATAAGAGGTGCTGTGCTTAATTACTTACGGTAATTAAAACCTCTTAGAGAGGTGTCAGATAAAAGCAGTGTGCCTGCGTGGCAGCGGGGAGCAGATGCTTGCTAACACCCATCTGCTCTTTAGCATCGAGGCCCTTCTGTGCTCCCTGAAATTCCTGCTGCAGTGGCTAAAGGAGGATGAGCAAAACAAGGATATGGAGAAATTTAGGAGGAGGACGAGCTCCCATTGCTCGCTGCCAGCGTGCGCAAGGAATAGCTTCGATTACTTGTATTCACTACGGGATGGGCACTCAGTGCTGAGAGCGGTTGGGCTGGTGGCTTCAGACCCAGGTGCTGGCAGTAAGCCTTGAAAAAAGCCTTTAAAAAAATTAAAAGAAGATGAAGAAAGATAACGGTGGTGTCCTTAGAAGGCAGAGCTTGCTGTTGCTGTAACGCGGAGCGAAGCGTGGGCGCTGCTGGGAGCGTGCAATGTGTCTGGCTCAGCTTCCTGAGGGCTGTGGCTGTTGATTTTGATGCAGTTTCTCTTCTGGGGCTTCCTCATGGTCAAAAAATGAAGGAGAAGGAGGCTGGGGGGAAGGGGATGGTGCACACTGGTCCATGTGAGGGGGGGGTGTACTGGGGAATGGTGCTGTCTGCCCTTCCGTGTGCAGCACCGGCTGCCTTCTGTAGCCTTCAGATGAAGGAGGGATGCTCCTTACCAGCGTGGTCCTCCCTCTGCCCCCGCTGCTCAGGATCTTGTGGACCCATGGAGACGCTTCTGCTGTCTGGCCGTGGCCGTTTGCACTGCCCATGGGCAGCGATGCCTTTGTGTTGCAGCAAGAGGTGGAGTCCAGGGTGGATTTTGCGGAGCGGAAGCGCCGATGGGACGCGTGTGCCACAGGGATGAAGCCCAACTGCCGCGAAGCATTTGTTCCATCTGCTTAAAGTTAATGGAGCATTGAGGGTTTATGCAAACGAGCGGAGCGGGGAAAGGGTTTGGGTTTGCAGAGCGAGAGATGTTAATAGCATCGGGCTTGCGGTATGGGTGAGCGTTTCTGTAAGGGACTTGGATTGACTATGGAGCCATTGGGAATCTTAGAAATTTTCCAAGTCATTTTGATTTATCTCAGCCGTTAGGGGACCGAATTGAACGTGCAATTATTTTCTGTACCTTGGGAAGGGATGTCAACCACTCGTGTTACAATTTTCTTTAGCAAATTGTTCTTTCTTCCCTACCCCACCCCCAGACAAAGGGTCAGACCAAGCTTGCTCTGCTCTCCTGGTTTTAATAGAGCGGCTGTAACGCATAATACACATTTCCAGCTGCAAACAAGCAGGTGCTGGCAGTAATGAGAGTGATGTGGGGCTTGGAGGAGCCGAGAGGAATTTGGCAGCACGTTTGCTGGAGCCAGGCCGGCCGCTGGCTGCTGCTCTCCAGCTCCCTCCTGGTGCTTTGCTGTTACCTGGGCTTAGGGGCTGCTGCCCCGCGGGTGCGATTATAATGGGTATTGTAGAAACAGATGAGAGAGCCAGAGACATTGCTGGGTGGGGGCTTTTGAAATAAGAGTATTTGATGCTTTTATTCCTTTGTCTTGTTCCCATGTGCATCAACACCACACAATTTTTACAAACAGCCGGTGAGCAGCAGTTAATCATAGATTTTAATAAGTCTATTGTGCATCCATGCTTGGCACTGTCTGTCCTTCCTTTCTCCTGCACTTTAGAGATGGGAGCTGACAAATCTTTATAAATGAGGGTGCTAATTTATCCCGTGCGAGCTTAAGCTGCAGGAAGAAAGCCCGGCAAGGGACTTGCATTGCTGTGCAAGCCCAGAGATCCCTCCCTCGGCCGCTGGCAGGTCCAGATCCCTTCTCAGGGAGGCAGAATCTTATTGCAAGAATTTGATGGGGAAATCAATGGGGGAAGAGACGGAGCAGGATTTTGGAGCTGTAAATTATTTTCCTTTCAGCATCTTCTGCCAAGGGAGGCTCCAGATTCCTATGAATGTGTTTGCTCCGGCACGGAGAAGGAAGAAGATGCGGGGATGCTGCCTGCACAGAACGTGCCTCTGCCGAGGGGGTACCAGCTCCCTCCTGCCCCCCCAGCCGGGGTCTCCCCCTTGGCGTGCTGGAGCTCCCCGGTGCCATGGGGCTGGGCTGGAGGGGAGATTTGCAGCCGAATCGAGACTAAAATGGGTCTCAGGCCGCCCGAGCGGGGTTGCACGGGCTCCTTGCGCAGAGACTTTGGCGATGGGGGAACTAAGTAGCCCCATCCCTGGCTCAGCAGCCCGGTTGAGCATGTTTAACTTCCAGCATTTGAGAGCTGTAGCAGGAGAGAGGCAGGGCTAAAGGCAGGCCGAATTAGAGAGGAGGAGGAGGGCTGTAAAGCAGATGTGAAAAGCTAGAGAGCTCCATAGATTTTTGGTTTGAATTTGGGAGCTGAAGTGCTGCAGTAAAGAGGGTTTCTTTGAGCACAGAGTAAATAGCATATTCGTCTGTTTGTGTACTGCTTGTGAGTACAATATAGCTGAGCTCATGGGTAATGCAAACAGTTTTCATTAAGAAATAATCAAAAATAAAAAGCCATTTCACGTGCTGATAAGAAGCCAGTTGGTTTTTATATTTCACCAGCAGTTTAAGCCATACTCAAAGCCATTTATCTTTTTCCAGTGCTGGCTGCAGAGGATATGAAAAATGCAGCAGGCTGCACATATGTAATTAAACTTTTGGCAGAATCTTTGCCCTCCAGCTTTACTAAGAAATTCAATAATGATAAATTGAGTAGAATACATAGAGGACTTTTTGTGAACAAGATTTAAAATAATGTATGTGGCGCAGATAATTATTTGCCACACAATTGTCTTGGCAACGTTCTTGTGAGCACCCTTGTTTGATTGTGTCGGCTATTCTTTAAAAACCACCCCTTGTTCTGCTCTTATCACTGCCCCAATTTGCTATTGAGGCTTTCTTGATTTCCAGCCAAGTCCGCGTTTAGCCGTAATTACTGTTTTGTTCCCCTTGGCCTGTGCAAATGCAGTGTTTCAAGCTGGGAGCTCTCTGGGTCCTGCGTTTTGTGTGACACAAGTCCCCTCCCGTGCTGTGTCCAACGCTGTGAACTGGTATCATCAGTCCACTATAATTACCCCTTCTTTTTTTTCTTTTTTTTTTTCATCTTTTCCAACACCAATTGGATGTAAAACACATCACTTGACCCATGTGCAGTTTGTAGTCTCACTGTTACGTGTGACACTACTGGGAAAATTATGCTGGGGTTGTGTCCCTGCTTTTGTTATTGCTGCCTTTATCCTCTGCTAACGCACTGATAATTTGTACGAGAGGCAATTTGGTGTTCAAATTGTCCATCCAAACCACTCTCAGCACTTCCCCCTATAAAAGCTGCATCTATTTTGTTTATTTCCCACAGATTTCCCCCGTTTGCCGCTGGTGGGAGCAGAGCTCCTCGCCCCGTGGGCACCATGGCATTGCTGCTGTCCTTGGAGACACTTCAAATATGCTTGTAAAAAGTCTGATTTTCATCAAAAGTTGTTTCAGTAGTACCAAGCAGACTACTTGTAAGTAAAATAAAATAATAATTAAAAAAAGGTATCTAATAGAAGTGATACCTGTGTGCTGGGACTGAATGGACACATTAGTGGGTGGCAGGCTCATGTTAAGCAATGGAGCTGGTCTGGGCATTTGCTTTCAGGAGAGCTGTAAAATAGGTCTTTTCTGGTAATCTGATAATGGGGAGAGAGTGCTGCCGAAATGCCATGGTAATTCTCAACAGAACGAGGATAGCTGAAACTTCCCCAGTTAGGAGACGCGAGGAGATGAACATCGGCCGTTGCATCCCTCGCTCTGTTCCTCTGCGGAGCCGGGGAAGCCGGATGCCTGCGAGCCGAGCGGGATGGTCGTGTCTGATGCTCTCAGGAATTTGGTTTCTGCAGGTACGGGCAGCCCCGAGGTGCAGCTGGGTCCCTCTGCGGCGTTCATAGCTCCTCTCTGGGGCTCTCCCCCACGCTCATGGCCAGGCGTTCAGCAAAACACGCTTTTTCTCAATGAAAATTTACCCACAAATAGGAGTCGGGGGAGCTGAGATCAAAGCCTGGGAGAGGGAGCTGGAAAGGCTTCGCTTTGATGTTTAAACACCAGCAAAAGCCTCGCTCTGCCTTGCGGCAGGAGTCCTGCGGGACGGCGCGGTTTCATGGTGAACCCATCGATTCCAGGGACAAGAGAAATAAGGAGAGAGTACGACTGGAATAAGGCAACGAAAAGCCCAGTAAACCAGGAGCTCAAAGCACTGGGAGCTCCCGTGCGCGAGTGCATCGCGATCGTCGGGATCGCTTCGGACAGCTGGGTCAAGCTGGAGCAGGAGGCGGCTCTTCCTTTCCTGGGAGCACTGCGTGTGTTCCGAGGGGACCGCGAGCAATCCCCGGCATCGTGCCACTGCGGGCGGTCCTCTCCCTGCTGCCGGTCTGGGGAGAGCTGCCATTCCCCAGGT
>JANZLQ010000002.1:37013264-37042244 GCA_026212715.1 Elanus axillaris | reverse complement strand
AGCAATCCCCGGCATCGTGCCACTGCGGGCGGTCCTCTCCCTGCTGCCGGTCTGGGGAGAGCTGCCATTCCCCAGGTAATGGCGTGTGAGAAATAGCCGAGAGGGAGACGGGAGTGTGATAGCACGGGGACAAATTAACATCTTTGCCTTGGCATCTGCTCTGCTTGCAGAATTTTGTTCAGAGCCGGGAGGTTAGATTTTTGGAAACGCTGATGACATTTTGTTTATCGGTTGTGTTAAGTGCAAAGCCAAAAGCTGTTGGGTTTTTTTGATTTTTGGTTTGGTTTTTTTTTTTTTTTTTTTTTTGGCTTGTTCTGCCTAAACTGTGGGGACAGGAACTGAGACATCTGGGGTTTCCACCCGTGGCTCTGCTGTGGATTTGCTGCGTGGCTCTGGGTGAGGTAGCCTGCCTGCCCGGGAGCACATGGGCACCATCCCTACTGTAACGATCAGATCCTCCCTGATAAAGTAAATCCCTGTTTTTATTAATTTTCTTTCGTTTATCCCAGAGAAGATGAGGGTGATGCAGTCAAGGACTTGGCCGGAGCAGCGACGTGGGGTGATGGATGGCTCCTTGACTTGGGATTTTATTACGTGCTGTGCTGCGGCTGGAGGGAGAGGCTGGATAAACCCCGGGGAGGAGGAGGCAGGCTCCAGCCTGAGCCTTGTCCTGGGATAGAGCTGGGGTAGGTGAGAAAGAGGTAAGGGAAGAAGGTCTGAGATTACAGAAGAAAACGTGTTGGGCACAGGCTTGTACTTTCTTGGCTAGGATATGCTTCTCTTGAGTCAACAGCTGGGTTTGTTTCTAAGCACAGTCTTAAAGTCAGAAACACCAAGGGTGGACTGGACCAGGTCACATAATGAGATGAGCGGGGGAAAAAAAAAAACCAAACTGAAGAAAATTGCCAGCAATGGAGTTGCCTGCCTGGTGTCAGTAACGCTGTTCTTAGCTGGTGCTACGAGAGATAAGAGCGCAGCTGAGGTGCTACTGCGCTGTCAGCAGGCAGCTTTTTTTGCCCTGATTTAAGAAAAAACAAGTCACTGATACTACATTCTGCATTTTCCCTGCATTCCCCCGGCAGATACCCAAAGTCTGCAAAATGCAGAGCTTCCCCAGCAGCCACTGCAACCTCTGCTTTCAGCATTCATCCTGCATTTGTACCTCGCAAAAACCGCCTCCAGAGCCTGTGTTGCCCCGGCTGTCGCGACGTTGCAGTCGCTCGTGCTTTTATTGAACACTTGTTGCTTTCTGTAAAGGGAGAAACGCTGGTGTTTTGTCACTTGAACGTAAGTGCTCTTCTCTAAATGTCACGTAAACCGTTTTTCCTTCTCCCTGGAAAGCTCTTGATGTTGGAGGGGGATTTCTGCGCCTCTCTGCATCCTCGCATCACCCTGGTTTTTCGTGTAGGTGGTCCTGCGGCGTGAGCGATGCCGGGAGCCCAGGGGCGGCACGGGGCCAGTGCCGTGGTGCAGCCCCGTGCCCATTGCTCTGCGGCGATGGGGCTGCCAGCAGCGTGTGCTGCCTGGAGGGAGGTCCACGGGTCAGCGCCAGTGGCCGGGGCAAGGTCAGCTGAGGATAACGCTGTCTGTGGGGCCAGGGAGACGTGTGCCAAGCAATTAAAGTAATCTGGCCTGGCAGAAGAAGAGAATTTCATCTGTAAGTGACTTCAGCCTTGGCTGCCCCGTTGTCAGGGGTCTGCTGCGCCAGCGTTCCTGCGGTGAATTGGACAAGCCGCTCTGCTGGATCTGGTTGTGCTTAAAAAAAAAAAAATATTTATCTCTGTCCCCGCAGGCTGGAATGAAGTTCTGCCATCAAATGTTACTGCGCATTATTGACTGGGCTAGGATTTGGGGACAGAAAGTGTCTGGCTCCGTACGGCTAACAACAATGACAATATTTATCTGGGCAGCATCTGGCTCCGTTTGCAGAGCAGCGGTGGTGGCGGCCTTTTTGGGGAAAGCGTGAGAGTCGCGGGCAGCGCGATTTGCAGCCCTGGTGATGCCGTCTGGGGATGCTCCTGTAGCACGGGAGGTGGCAGGAGGGAATCCGCCCGATCGCCGCCTGGTCCCACTGCCGCCAAGTGGGTTTTTAGTCTTTGACCTGTTTTTTTGGTACCAAAATTATTAAATTCTTGCGTTTCTTTTCTGTGGTGTTAAGGACCATTTTGGGATGCCTTTACGTCTCCGTTTTTGTGTTGCAGATGGCAAGATGCAGAGTGTTGCTGACACCCCTGCTTTCCCAAGGTGACCTTCTGTGTCAATTTGCATGAGCCCTCTTATGCTGAGGTTCTTAATTGGCGCTGAAAACGCACGCTGTCCGACGTGCGACGTGACGGTTGGGCATCATCCTGCCTCCAAATGGCAGGGGAAGCAATTGGCATTCCGTCAAAATGGTTTCAGGCGGCTCCTTACACTGTGTCTGCGAAAAAATCTCGGAGTGGGTGGGTAAAGGGACAGGAGAGAGAATTATATAAATCCAGGGGGAGAGAATTCTATTGTCTAAATGTCAGATCTTCAATACGAAGCCGTAGCTGTCGCTATGTGAAGTTGATGAATTTGTGCTCCTGGTTTCTTGGTTTCCTTTCACCTTTTCATGCTGAAGGTGAACAGTGAGGGTCCCGGTGTGTGTAGGCTTTAGCACGGTGCTGCCTGGTGCTGATTCCACCCTTCACAGCACTAACTGGGGCTTGGGTTTTAGTGGCATGGTTTTAAATAACTTGTTGAAACAGAGTCGATAGTAACGGTCCTGCTGGGAGCAGAGGTCTGGGAGAGCCCAGGGTTATCTGGCAATGTCTTAGCAAATAGCAGTGGCAAATCTTTTGGTAGCGGAACAAATAGTTGCTAAACACAGCTCAGCACGCTCGTTTTGTGACTGGGGTGAAATCAAAATGCAGGGGTTTCCTTCATCGGCGAAGGCAATGGAACCGCAGACCGGACAGCTTTGGGGTTGGTGGGGGGTGACGGTCTCGCTGTGGGTCCCTGCAGCTGCTGCCTGGCAGCTCTGTCCTCATCATCCTCATCAGCCACCCGCCCCAGAGCTCATCCCCGCCGGATCGGGACTTTGGGTTTGCAGGTGGCTGTGAGCCCGGGAGCGATGCTGGGGAGCCGTGTGGTCTGTGTTTTTCCTTCTCTTGGCTTTTTCCTTCGGGGAGGGGAGGTAGGGGATGCCCAGCTGTCCGTCTGTCACCCTCTTGGCTGACCTGGCTGGTTTTTTTTGTACCCCCAGACAAAGGTGAGAACGGGGAGCCCTACCAGAGGAGGAAGGGTGCGGGGAGCAGCCTGCCAGACGGCCCCCCGGCATTCCCTGTGGCCAGGGACGGTGCCCCGATGGCCGGCAGCAGCAGCTGGAGGCGGATTATGCTGATGATCCTCGCTATAACCATCCACAACATCCCAGGTAAGTCCTGTCCGTCTGTCCATCCAATCCTGGCTTGCGGGCAGCCTCTTCCCGGGGTCGGTACCATCCTGGGAAGATCGTACAGGGCTGCCGCCTTCTCTCCCTTCTTCTTTTTCTTGCTGTTTGCAGATGGTACTCGCCGAGTGGGTGCCTGGGTGCCTTTTGACAAGGTCGATCACGTCAAATCTCACTCTTCTAGTAGGGCTGAACCACGTAAGGTCTTGGCAGCAAAACCTCTTATGGGGAGGAGGCTCGGAGGGAGCCTGCGGGCTCAGGCTGCTGCTGCGTCTTGAACATCTGCAGCCTCACTCGCTATTGCCAGCCTGTCGTGGGCGAAAATTGTAAATCTGAGAGTATATTGAGAAACGTGACGCTGTAAAGGCGACAAATTCCGGTCGCTTTACATTTCTCTTCTGGTCTGTGTACTAGCAAGAGATGCATTTTAAAGCGCTGCTTCTCTGCAGGAGCACGTACAATTGGGGCTTTCTTATTCAAGGGATGGAGTTTGCCAGTAGATGCAAAACTGCAGAGCCCTGAGTCTTGGAGGGCTGCGTCCTGCCACAAAAAAAAAGAGATAAATTTGTAACAGCTGAGGATGCTTGGCTACTTTGCAGTTCTTGGTGATGTTGAAAGTAATATAAGGCAACCTTTTCAAATGCTTGTTTTCCTGGTTTCCTCTCCCCTCCCTCCTCTTCCTCATCTCTTTCCCATCCCCTTTCCTTTCTCTGTTCTCCGCTCAGTCTCTGCTTGTCTCAGGTTGTAGCATGGATAGGGGTATGCAGGGGGAATAGGAAAAGGCTTTTCTGCCTAACTTGGATCTGTAAACTTGGGGAAAAACAACGAATGCTTTTGGAAGAGCTGGGGTTTCTGAGCTGGCGTGAACGTGTGGCTTGTTGGCAAGGAGGCGGCTATTGTCAGCCGTGAGAGCTGCTGCAGCACGGGGCTTGCTTTAACCATCAGAGCCGGGGAGCGGGGAGCTGCCTTGCCTTGTCACGTGTGCTTTTCGATTTTGAGAGTGACTTTTATCCAATGCCAGGGCATTTGTCTTAAATTCTGTCACTGGATGGGCATCCTGGGTGAAAAGACTCTGTTATGGGTTTGTAATCACAGATCCTGTATTTCTCCCCTGGCAAGGGCACCCCAGAATTGAATGGCAGGAAAAAAATCAAAGCAAACACGCAGTGGGCTTCCTCAGTGTTGGAGCCGGGCTGCGCGTGGGTGTTCTTCTGCTTGAGCACTCGTGAGCTGCTGTCCCTTCCAGCCTTGCTGCTACTTGCTTGTCTCCGGGCAGTAATTGCTTCCTTCCAGCCAGTCATCAGTTCCAAGCACCCTTGGGTACTCCTGATCCTGTGGATTTTCCTCTTTTCATCCCCCCCCACCTGTTTTATTATTTTAAAAAATTATAGGTAGATAACTCAGATGCCTTAGCTCAGCTCCATGTATTGCTGGGGGAGGTAGATGCCCGGCAGATGAGGCAAGTAGGGAGCTTTAAATTAGCCACACATACAAAAAATGGGGAAGCGTTTGCACTGAGCGAACTGTAATTGGATTTCATTCTTCAAATGAAGTGTCAGGGAGCTGGGGTGAAGAGCCGGGCGGCGTGTGCATCTTGCTGCCTTGGGCTGTGTCGGCTGGGGATTCCTGTCTCTATCACCAGGAAAAAAGAAAGTTTTGTAGGTGAGTGAATAAGGTGTCATCCATAGCAATAGGTTAATGGCAACATGGCCCTGGCTGCCACAGAGACGCTGCTCTAACCTTTCATTGCTTCTGCAAGAGCACAAAGCCACCCTTGGATGGTTACAGAGGCTCAGAAATTCCCTCTTGCATCTTAAAGGTCACAATATTAAAGCTTAATATCCAGAGAGGTGTGTGAAAGCGGTGGCCTGCGGATGGTTCTGCTGCTTAGCCCCTGCCTGGAGGCTTTTGCTCAGCTCAGCGGGGATCTCTGGGTCACGTTGGGGCTGTCTGTCCCGGCCAAGCCCTGTCCCCAAAATCCCCCTCCTGCTCCTTTCCAGCTGGCGTACGCCCTTCCAGCAGCCCCACAGCACTCTTGTGGGGCTGGGTGGGTGACACTGGCTGTTTGTGCTCGGTGGGGCCACTCGGCAATGACAAAACCCTGTACCAATATCCTCATTTCAATGGGGATTTGCCCAAAGTCATCCAGAGATTTTAAGTCGCGGAGGTTGGACTTGAGCCCGTGTCCGTCGTCGTGCTTCCCAGAGCCCTCCCTGCAGGTCACAGGATGCCAGCACCGATTTCGCCCTAATAAATAATTCAGATTGTGATTAAAACAGGAGCTTGTGGCCTGCCTTGCTCATTACCAGGGTCTGGTCTTTCTTGTATGAAGAAGTAGATGCTGGTTCCAGCCTCTCGGTGAGCAGCAGGACGGAGCCTGAAGTCCTTTTGCTCTCCCAGCAAAGTCTCGGCAGTGCCGGTCGCACTTCTCCAATCTGCTGCGGCCCCTGCCTGCGGCGCAGGGTTTGGAAACACTGTAATGCTCTACCTCAATTATCACCCCTGCGAGCGGAAAGGCTGACACTATAATTAGCGCAGACTCCTGCAGCGTAATGACACCTCCGTTAGCGTGCGGGGCGGCAGCGCCTGTGCCGGGCGAGGAGGCGGGAGGTGTTGAGCCGAGAAGTTGGGGATGCTCGGCACCTCGGCACGGCTGCCAGACGCGGGCTGCCGGCTCGCCTGGCCCTTGGGCTTCCAAAATCCCTCGGTGCTCGCTTTGGGAGAAGCACGCGGCTCTGGTGTCACATACGCGGTGCTCGCTCTGCTTCCCTGTGAACCCAATGCACTTGCAGGGAACACTGGAGGTTGTCCAAGTAGTTCCCAAGGGTTTTCTGTCCTACCCTATAACGCTTCATAAAAGTTCCTGTCCTTGTGGGGGGATGCAGTGCTTGGGTTGCTGCAGCGAGAAGGATGCAGCCGGGAAGGGACTGCTCCTGTCCAGGCTCACTTTGCTGGACCTCTGGTCTGCCCAAGTGCCTCTGATGGGCTGGAGATGGTCTTGCTCTTCTGAAACCTGCGGTGTGTTACACCTGAGCTCAAACCCTCCCAAGTCCCTCCATCTCTTCACCATAAACCCTCCCAAGGACCGGGTCTGGCCCGTTCTGCTCTGCTGCTTATGGGGAATGGGCTTCCTCTTATTATTGCCAGCAGAGAACAGTTTTATGTACTTTGAGCTCTGTTCAGGGGTGAACGTGTTTCGGTCTTGGCAATGCATCTATCTTTGGTTTCAGGCAAATGTGCTGGAAGCTGGTTAATGTGCGGGTGAGATAATTGAACGTAAAGACCAGCCTCTCGCCTTCAGTTTGGATTTAGTGGGTTCTGCCGGCAACCAAAAGGTTTGTTAATTTGTTCCAAAGCTGGGGCTGGCAATGTAAAGAATAAATTGATAATGACAGGAGATGCCAAACTGCAGACTGTTCCTGCTAATTAATATTCATATATGCTGAGTTTAGTGGAACATTAATTATGTATTTAATCAGGCTCTGTTTATTCTGGTTTATCTTTGTACCTTGGGTGGCTGTTATGCTGAAGACTTCGGATTAATTAAAATGTTACCGGTGTATCACAAATAACAATTAGTGAGGTGTGAGTTGAACCGCCTTTCTCTTTGCACTCATTTAGGAAGGAGGAGGAGAGCCTGGTAGGACGGAGCTCCGTGGGGCCGTGGGTCCGCTGCCAGCTCCCCGGGGAGCTCCCGGAGGGGTCAGCTCTGCTCTGAGCCGAGCTGTGGTGGTGTGCAGGGAGGTTCCCTGGCATGGAGATGCTGCAGGAGCCCGTAACGCTCGCACCGCTCCAGGGGAGATGGAGGACAGGACCAAGGCTGTGTTCTACAAGCCTCTCCATGGCCCCGGGGCTCTCCCTGGAGTCACGGTGCTCTGCGCCTGCCTGGGACCCTTGGTGGCTTAACCAGACCCTGAGTCATTTTCTGGTGGGTGTCCGTGCGTGGTAGTGGGCATGCAGAAGGCGTTGCAGATGTCGGGTTATGGCAGTGCCCTGCCTTGCTTTCCTCCATCAGCTGGGAAACATGGCTTTCTCTTCCACAAACACGGCTCAGCTGATGGCAGGCACCTGGCTGGGGTCCCGCTCGCTGCGGGGACAGCGGTGCCCTGTCCACCCGTCACCCTGAGGAGCATCCGTGCCGCTGCACCCTCCTCTGCTGCCGCTTGCTTCTGGGGGAGGCAGTGGGGCCGATGCTGGGTCTGGTTGCTTGCAGGCACGAGGTGATGCTTCCAGCCACCCTCATGTTGCCAAGAAAACCTGAGTTTTCCTTTTTCTTTGTGATGGTTTGGGGCCAGAGCGGTGGGCAGAGCAGGGCAACCCCATCCCCAGGAGCTGTGCGCAGAGCCAGAGTCGTCCGCTTTTCTCCAGCCCTTTCCTTCCTGCAAGAAAATACCTTGCTTTTCCATATCAGTCCTATCATTCTGTGTTTGCTCCCCAGTTCGATTTCTGCAATGTTTCTGCCTCAAGTGTCACGGCTATGCAGAGGTGTCTGGAAGGGAGCAAATGGGACACGGCAGCGGCGCCGCAGCATGCACAGAGCCTCCGAGTCTCGGTGCGAGGCGGCACTGACATTCCCTGCTCGCCCCCAAATCTCACATGGCTCCACCTGAGGTTTTCTCTCCAGTTCCCATTGCCAGAAACCTATTAACAAGCTGGATTTTTTTTTTTTTTTCATGAGAAGGAACAAAGCAAGGAGCAGGACAGAGTGCGTGAGCTAAATACAGAATGAAATTCACCCTTGGCGGTGAAGTTGCAGCAAGGAGGAGGGAGGGATGGAGGGTATCGCTATGGGCAGGAGGGACGAGATTTTAAGTGGAGAAACTTTTAGATGATGACGTCTATGGGAAGGATGATTGAGTCTCCTGGGAAGCTGTGCTGGGTTGGGAGGAAGGTCCCCGCACCCCCAGGTCACAGTGTACGAGTTCATCCCCCTTGGGACTGCCCTTGGAGATGGGAGCAAGAGGCACCCAGCTGCACCACGGTTTGGCACCGGCATCATGCTTTGGCATGCAGCAGTCATTTTGGGGACCCTCCTTCTCTGCTTGCCCAGGAGGAAGAGATTTAGCCCCCAAACTTGTAGGTCAGGTTCTGGCCATCACTTGAAGCAGGGGCGAGATGATGCCCAGGGCAAGGTATAGCCCGGGGCTGGTGCGGAGGAGAGGGTGCAGGATTTGGAGTGCTGACACCCTCCTTGTGTCCGTCCCCCTGTCACCACCGGGCTGGCGTCGATGTCTCTGGGTGTCCTCACATCAAGGCACGAGCGAGTCCTTTACTTAGTAGTGGTTCCTCGTGTTGGTGATCGATTTAGGCTAGGCACCTCCTGCTCGTCCCCGTGGCAGCTCTGCATCACTCGTCCATCCCTAAGGAAGGTGCAGAGTCTGGCAGCAAGTACTGCTGCCACTTTGTTTTATCCTGAGGAAACGGGGGCAGGAGGGAAGTCTGCACCGAAGGACGGTAAATGTCAAATTGATTTGAAACACGCTTGTTTGCAGCTTTGCCTGGGAAGGAGAATGGTTCAGCTGAGTGCCCTTGGGCCAGATAGCGTGAGACCTGCCTGCTGTCCTCCGCACGGTGGAAGCTGGCTGGGGACAGCCCAGGAGTGAGAACTGCCCACTTGGATATGGGAGCTGCCTGGACACTTGCTTTTCTTTATGGCTTCTTACAGCTTTAACCAGTTTTAATGTCCTTTTATGCGTCTCCTGCTTTATGACTGTCTGCGGGAGAGGAGCAGACGGCTGGGTTTGGTTCTGATTGTTGGCCGATGGGTGCGAGGGATCCTGCCTGCCGTACCGTGCCGTGCCGGCAGCTCGTGCTGCAAATGGGAGCTGAATCCCTGAGCTGCCATAACCCCGCAGCACCGGTTGGGATCCGGCCAGCCACAGGTGGAAGAAGCTGATGGGGACCCCAGTGTTGTCACCCCTTGGCCCAGTCCCCCGTTGCGGACATCTCCAGTGGTGAACAGTGATTTAGTGCCACCCGTCCCTCCTTGGCTGGCCTGTCTGCACCTCTGCCAAAACCAGCTCCTGGCGTCGAGGGCTGTAGGTGTGTGCGATGTAGGTGTGCGACGTGCTGCTTGGGTGTCAGCTGGTGGAGACGTGTCCGAAACAAAAGGATATCTTCCCACCAGTGAGGAGGGAGCTTCTCGGCAAGGTTTGTACCTGACCCATGGGGTGGTTTGGCATCTTCCAGGGGAGAAGCACACGGCAGCGGCTGAGTCCAGGTTCGACGTGCTCCGCCGGTGGCTGCGAGGTGGGATGCTGGAGGCTGCAGCTTTTTAAACTGTAAACCAAGGCAGTGAGGTTCAGCCAGAGCTTGTCTGTCAGACCCGAGCCAGAGCTGGTATCTTCTGTGGTGGAGCCGGTCCTCAGATGTTGGTAAATTTGAGGATGCAGACTGCTTGTTGCCGAAGAGGAGGGTATGGAGAAGAGGGGTTTGTGGATGGCTGCAGCAGCACAGAGGTTGCGTACTGTGCTGTCAGATTGGTGTTCCTTGGGATGGCGTGATTTCCAGGCTGGTTACTTTGTCATTAGCAAAAACTGATTGAATTCATTCTCCTGGGACAGGAGCTCCCATGCATTCAGCCTCCCAAGAGAAGGCTGGGGCAATGAATGTGATATTGCATCCCGGTTATAAAGAAAAGCGATTATTTATATGAATATTCTCAGAGATCCATTAAGGGTTGATAACATTCATTTTGAATGATGGGTTTTTTTGTTGGTCTATTGAAATTGAGACTATTTTACAATTGTTGACTTTAATATGCGTTTGGTACCCACTGGGGTTTGGCAGAGTGTGAGAGCGGGAGCCATTTAGCTGCGCCGATTAATCTGTGTCTCATCTGTGTGATGCCTCTTTCTGAAATTACAGCAGACCTCCTTCCACTGTCACTTCTGCTGGCTGCATTGCTATTAATGGTTATTCTTGGGCACTCTTGGAGCACCTTTGATTTCTACTGAAAGGCATTACTTTTAGTACGGTGAGCACGTTGTACAGCAACTCGATGGAGTTCAAGTGCTGCAGAGGGTCAAGAGGAGCAGAGGAGAGCGCTGGCCCTGGCACCGGCTCAGCCTGTGCTTGTGACTCAGAAGGATGGAAAGCTGCACATTTGAACAGTTACGAATTTTTCACAGTGCTTTCTGCTCTGGGGAGAAAAAACCAGCCTGGGATGTGGCTTTCCAAGGCTGCTGCCCATTGCGTCTCCAATGTGGTTTGCAGAGGGACCCTTCGGGCACGGATGCGTCTGGGATCGAGCGGTTGTTGTTTCCAGCAGTGCTGTGACGTGATGGCCCTGCGAGCGGCCGGGGGGAGAGGAGAAAGGTCAGATCAGATGCAGCCCACGAAGACAGCGCTGGGTGTTCAATGTTAAGCGGAGTGTTTCGCATGGCAGTGACTCATGTGGGATCAGGAGGAGCCCGGCCACACGCACACGCTCGCTCTGGGAAAGGTTGCTTTAACCTTTCATTAAACCTTCCATTAATTGCCGCCTCATCAGCACATATTTTGACATTTTCATCTATTAAGCACCTCGATGGATTGAAACAACTTGCTCAAAGTCGTTAAGCTGTGCGAGGGGGTGGAAAGCATGGCTGGGCGAGGTGCCGGCGTCGGGCGAAGGATGCGGGCAGCAGCCCCGGCTGTGGGTGATGCTCTTGGCAGCCGTGGGTCGGCTCTGCCCCGCTCCTCTGCTCAAGGCAAGATGCCACCAGCAAAAACCTGGTCTTGTAAAGGCAGAGGCTAAAAAGAAATCCTCCCGTGGGCACAACAGGGCTCTCCTGGGCGCCTGTGCCTGCCGTGGATCACTGTTTTACTGTCCGCTGCGTGCACCCAAGGTGTGGGTGCCCCTTTGCAGAGCAGGGCTGTGTCACTGCCGGTGATGGGAAGGACCCTGGCCCCGGGCTCTGGGCTACTTTTGGCTCCGTGGCCACCGGCTTGGCTCCCCCCTGCTCCTCCTGGGCAGACGGAGGCTGAGGCTTTGGGTCCGGGGTGCCTTGGGAAACGGTGCGTGAATAACAGGCCGATGTAAATGTAATTTCATGTATTATGTGGGCACGGTTGGGAAGTTTTCCTCTGCAGCCTGGGGGGTGTTACAGCCCATCACGCTGGCACCATTAAAGCGGGGGAGAGCGTGGGCAGGGGGGTGAGAGTCGCGGGGTCTCTAATGCCCCGCTGACAGCAGCTCATATTTCAAAAACTAATTTGTAGGCAGACACCTGGAAAGCCAGTGGAGAACTGATAACGTACATTTATCTCCGCGGCATCGTTTTGAGTTGGTGATCGGTGTTTTGTAAATGGTAACAGCCACAAAGGTGACAAAAGCCAATTAAACACAGTATTCTCACCAGCTGGAATGAAAGTCCACTGCAATATGCATGTGGAAGCTCCTTTTCTTTCTTATCCCCATCAGATCTCGCAGGTCTGTTGCATTAAATGTCGGTGAGCAGTGGCCTGAGAAGTCATTTGCGTGCTAGAAATGAAACATTAAATATCTGTGATGGATTCAGGTTGTGTGGGGTCAGGGAGAGCCCGTTTCCAGCACGGGTTGTTCCCTGCTTTTAGAGTAGTTCTGGTTTGTTAATTTGGGAAAGGGTTTTCTTCTTCCGGAAAAGCATTTCCACGGTAAAGGAGCTTTGCATGGGATGTCGGAATTCTTTAAAATCAGGTACCTCTGGTGTAAGCAGTGGCTGTATGCTGCTCGATGGGTTGAAACGATGATTTGCTCCACGTCGTGCTTTGGTGAGAGGGGGAGAAGAGTGGGACAGGGTGGGATGTAGATGGTCTGGCTCCTGCGGGGTAAGCCGGGAGGTGGCATTAGGGCAATTGCCTCGTGCTATCCAAATTCCACCTTGTTTAATGGACACAAACCCTCAAGCAAGGCCACGGGCTTCTCTTGGGCTGTTTTTTTCCCCGTTATCTGTTGCTATGAGTCACCCAGAGTCACCTTGTGTCGCATCCTACCAGGTTCGCTCCGAGCAGCTCGGGCTCGCTGGTCCCCTCCTTGTTTCAAACCCAAGCAAACCCCTGCAGCTCGGCTGGTTGCACACAGGTGGGTTCACTGGTGTGAGCACCCAATTCTGGAGGCTTTTTCCAGACAAAGCTCCTGTGAAACTGCCTGGAACCCCCTCAGGGTAAGGCATTTGGTAGCCCACTGGGACTTAAAATCCCCTTTTAATGGCATTTTAACTGCCTGGCATTGCACACAGCAATATGGTTTGGCTTTCTTTGTGTCCATTCTGCTGTTCAGCGCTGGCGAGCTGGAGATTTCAGCTGTTTGCTTTTCTAGGTGATGGCTGGCTCGACCCTGTCATCATCTGGTGTTTTTCATCACCTCTTGCATAACCTTGATGGGACCCATCCACGAATCCCTGGAAAACTTGGAGGCAAAGCTGCACCATTAGTTTTTATCTTTTGAAATCAGAGCGGCAGAGTTGAGCTGTCTGGGCACGTCAGAAGCTTTTGAGATGTTTCACCGTCTTTCAGCTTAGTGCGTGCACGTCATGGGCCTCAGCCGCTGCTGAATCAGTGCTTTATTAATGCCTCTAATGGGTAAACTCCTGAGTCATTTATAGAGCTGTCCCTGGAGCAGGAGAGAGGAGCTGAACTAACATGCGATGCAGAAGCAGGTCTGCAGTGGCTTGCCTGCAATCGCCTACCCTGAAAGGCAATTTGTCTCCATTTTCAAACCGCCTGGCTTTACTGTGCTTTCCTTTAGCGTGCAAACCTTTATGGGGTTTCACCCCCCCACACCTTTTTCCCCCCATGAACGTGGGATTAACTGAGCAGGCACTGCAGGGCTTCCCATCGGTACCAGCCGTGCCGGAGCTGGCAGCTCTCTGCACGATGTGCACAGCCGTGCTCACACGTCTTAGTTGTTTGCTCCCTCCGGGGCATTACGGTATAAGATAGGGTTTATTTCTCCTATTGCTTTTTTCACAGCCGGCATTTCAGAGAGGCAGCACGGTGAGGCTCTGCTGGGTGGGATCCGTGGGGCTTTGCAGCCCTGCCTGCTCGCTGCCTGCATCTGCCCGTGGTTGCAAGTAGTCATGAGAATAATGCTTGCCTGGGACTGCTTTGTCTGAGCAGATTAATCCAGCTGGTGCCTTGGGTTTTGTTTTCTCTGTCGTGTCACCGGCTGTTGGCAGGGTCAGGATGCAAGCGCCGCATGGGCTGCGGCGTGCAAATCCGCACGGGAAAGGGGACCCGGCCACTTCCCCATCCCACCATACGTCCCTCAAACAAAAGCTCTTGTTCGTTGGGAACCCGGGGGAGGAGAGGGGACGAGTGAATAATTCATACCGCAAATAATAATATATGCTGCTGTAAACTGCAAATTAATCATTTAAATTTTGTCTCTTTGTTCTGCTGAAAGGATTTTTTAGTTAGGGTAATAATTAGGAGTGATCTGGCCTCGTTAGTTGGCTTCTTCTGCAGGGCTGCAGGGAAGGCATAAACCAAGCTGAAATCCTGCTTGGCCAATGTGACTTTGTCACAGCTCCCGTTGGCGCCGGGATCTCCGCAGACAGCTTGTACGTGTGGCTGATGGGCTCCCTTCAGGTCAAGCACGCTGTCACCACTTAATAATAATTCATGACAATGTAATGCTCGAGGGACTCCTGCGCGTTTGCTCCGTCCACACCACAATCTGCTGCTGCTCCCCGGATCCTCTTCACGTACGTGTTTAGAGGACGAGGATTTCTCCACGGTTATCTCCCACCGTGGCAAACCTGCCTGAGTCCGGGGAGCTGTGTCCCACCTGGGTGAGCGGAATTGAAGCCAAACTCTAATGAGCAGCAATCTTTTATAATAAACTGCAGCTTGTTTTGTTTGCATTAAGTAGCATGGCAGCTGTGGTGGGTGCAGTAAGTGTTTAACCAGAAGACGTCGGTGTGCTGTACACGTGTGCGTGGGCAGCGATGGTTTTTAGCGTGGGGATGGAAAACCTTACACATCCTGATGGGGCAGTTCATGTAGGTCTGGAAAAGGTGCTCTTTTTCTTGCTGCCTTTGAGGGAATTGGGGCTGGGAGGCTGGGGCTGTGGGCTTGCAGGGGCGGGTTAGCATCACCATATTTTTGCAATAGTATGTTTTGCTGGAAGTCCTGGGAAGCGGCGAGGGTGCTGCCGGTATCTCGAGGAGCAGCCACGTGGGCTGAAGCAGGAGGGGAATGATGTCTCAGGGCTGCGCTGCACGCGGATGGGGAAATCCAGCCAGGTGGCTTCTTATGGGGAAGTCATGCCAGGGATCCAGGTGTTCTGGCTCGGAAGAGCCTGTGGTTCTGGACGTGGAAGAGAAATGCTATGCAGAGAGTGGCTGGGGTTGCCTGCGTCGAGCAGCAGGTCAGGAGTAAGAGCACTCACACCGCTGTGCCGGGACCTCTGGTCTTGTGCCGGAGGTGCCTGCGAGGACAACTGGGGCTTTGGGGGAGATGCCGCTTACCAGTACTGGAGCTGGTGGGACGAACTGCTGCGTGTGTGTGCGAATGATGTCTAAGCGAGGCCACCTCTGGAGCAGCATTAGGATTTGTGTTTCAAATGCAAAGCGAGATCCACTGCTTTCTGGCTCAGTTAAGTTAAAAAAGAAAAAAAAAAAAGTCTTTCTAAAATGACTTTAACCTCCTGCTTGCTAGTCTTACAATGGCGGATACCTAGAAACATGAAAATCAATGAAATCTGGTAATCTCTGCGCTTTCTTGTGCAGTAATAGCAAAATGGTATTACCTAGAGGGAACTGGAATTCAATCTTGGGGGGGAAAAAAACTTAAGAGTTTGAATAGTGGCGACAGGGACATGCTTAAACTCTCATAGAAATACAAACCTCATTATAACAAGATTAATTTCCCACTAGGAACTTAACAGTTCTTCAAAGAGCAGAATGAATAATTGATGACATGTTGGCATCCGTAGTACCTTCTTAAAGGAAGCGTGTTCATTTGCTGACCCAGGAGAATTAGCTTCATAAATCCTCACAGGAGGAGATAATGTCACTCCTGGCTCCGTTAACGCTGCTGCCAGGCTCGGGGTGCTGGCGGAGGAAGCACGGTCCCAGCCTTGCAGCTGGAGGGAGCATGGGTCAGTGGGCGTAAAGCACTAAGGTATGTGCAGCCGTTGCAATACTTGGCATTACCGAGAAGGACTCGGGCAGCCGTTTTTGAGCCCAGCAGTACTTGCTTCATTTAATCAGAGGATGCTTTTGCAATGAACCACTGCAAACGTGTCTCTGGGCTGGCTTCTGTGTGCGCCCGTGGTCCTGTCTTGCATTGGGTGTGTGTTAGCTCATGCAAAGGGTATCCTCAGCATCGCAGACTCTTTCCTTTGCTCACAAAGAAAGGCATTTACTGCTGTTAGATCCATAATTCTTTCCATTTCTTTCAAAGCTCTGCAGGCACAAACCAGCACTGAGCCATGCTCTCCTTATCTGCCCCAGAAATCTGATGTCCCTGGCAGGGAGAGCTGCGGTATTTCTGCTGTAGGTAGAAGTTATTTACAAACCATGCTTTTCCTCTAATCTTTGCTCTCCCTCCAAGCCCAAGATTTTGCCTTTGCTCAGGCTGCGGGATCTGTGAGTTGCTTCTTGTTTTATCGTCACCGTGGATCCTCCTCCCCTGCCTGCCCAGGAGGGCCATGCTGTGTCCCCGGAGGAGTTTTCCTTTACCTGCAAGGTTATTTTTTAGGCAAAGACACCCACGGGTGGGCTGTGCTGCCAGCACCCTGCCGAGCGCATCCCCTCGGAGAGGAGCGGGTCTGTGTTCCCCTCTCACTGCCATCCTAACCTGCTTGTACATCAAGAACAGAGATTTAAAAAGCCCCCAAAACCTTAACACCTCTGAAGCTGTTCCACAAGAGCGGGCTGTCAGGTCTGCCTGCAGCATCCCGGTGCGTTCTGCCTGCTGCCATGTTCACATGTGAGATGAGGCGAAGCAGAGGGCAGGCGAGTGGCATTGCTGCCTGCAAAAGAGACACGTGTTATAGCCGTGATCCCGGACAAGGCACGAGCTCTGGGATGCTGCGATGCTGTCTTCTTTATTCCTGAAATCCTGCCTACGTGATGACAAACTGATTTGGAGAGAAAAGTGAATTTTGTGTAGTTGATTCTTTAATGTTCCTGTAGGATATTGTTCTCTATCCACAGCCTATGTTCATTTTCTTGCTCTTTATGGCATATAGGAGTAACATAATAACTGGGGTTAATTTACTTGCCACTGTAATTTATCAAGGCCCTGTGAGCGATGCTTGCTATTTACTCGTTTGGATTGCTGGGGAATCTGAAGGGCTTTTATTTTTGGTTGTTTTTGTGAACAGACCTTCTCCCGAGGATTACAAGTAGCTTCCCGCGGTGGCTGTGAAGCTCATTTCATGCTTGAAAACGGAGCTGGTGAGGGCAGGGGCTCAGTGAGCCCCATGAAACCCAGACCCTGGGTTTGCAGGGGTGGTTTTTTGGCTGCTGATTAAGACCGAGAGCGGGCGGCGGAGGACTGTGATCCCTGCCTGGCTGCATAAGCTGCCCTGAATAGGATTTAAAATCGCAGGCTGCTTAATTTCACCCGGTTCTTTCAGCTTGCCAAGCTCTTGCAGACTCGGGTGGTGGGTGATAAGGGAGAGGTTTGATGGGATGGAATCAGCCATTCCACTTTCAAGTTGATCCTTTAAACTTAAGTCTTGTGTGGCATTTGCAGCTGGAGGATGAGCCCTGCTATATGAGCCTGGAAGCGGGTGCTTTCCTCATGGCTGGCCGCTCCAGGCAGGGCTGGAACCGGTGCTTCTTGAAAACAGATATTGGAGAGTGGAAGAGCGAAGAAACAGGATTCAGCGCTGCTGTGAGCAGTGCCAGAAGGCGATTTCAGACTGGGGAAAGCAGGCAAAACCAGATTTCAGACGAGGGAAAGTGAAGCAGCTTCCTGGATGAGTTCAGTCTCTCTTAGTTTCCCAACTTCTGCACAGTTTAGGGGTTTCCTCCCCATTGATTGAACACATACAGCACCGTCGGCATATACCTGAGCAGTGAGTCTGGGCTGGCTGGAGCCATCTCTGTTAACGACAGAGTCTTCTGCTTTCAAAGCAGAAGCATCTCTTCAGTAAATCTCTCCTTTTTTTAAGTTATCTGTCTGTTTTGTACATTATCCTCGTCCAGGTCTCTGGTATCAGGGCTGGTTAGGAACAGTCAGCGCAGAGCCACGTCCAGGCACCCCAGGACAGATGTGTCACACGTCTGCTGTGGGCTGCTTCAATGCCAGCACCTCGCTCCTGCCTGAGCAAACCTTCTTCTTCTCCCGGCCAAGGAGAATTCCCTGGAAAGTGCAGCACTAAGCACTTTTTTTTGGGCTAGTCCAAAGGCCAGACGCTCTCCTGCAGCCCAGAGCATCACAGGGATGCACTATCTCATGTGATCCCAGGGGGGCTGGAGAGCTTTGGCCTCCCCAGGAACATCCCAGCTTGGAGTGGGAGCGTGCAGAGCTTTCCGTGCTGAGGAGGAGGAGATGGATCAGTGCTGGGCCTCATCCCAAGGCCCATCCCAGCCAATTCATGTGCTCCTGCGGATTAGAGCAGACGGGAATGTTGTCACTGTCCTCCTGGCAAAATGAGATGGAACATCTTGTGCTGTTTTGCAGCTCTGCTGATGGGTCACTGAAGTGAAATTAAAGTAAAAATAAAACCGGAGCTGTAACAGCATGCTGCAAACATCCGAGTCCCCCCTGCTTGCCGGTGCTTGCGTGCTGGTGGATGAGCACGGGGGGAGCTGGGGACCTCAGGCCAAGCGTGAAGGTGTCAGAGGTGCCCTGGGAGAAGCGTGGCCCTCGCTTTGCTCCTGGGCTGACGTCCTCCTTGCCAGCTTTACATGCGCTGCATAAATCTCTCCTTGGCTGCTCTACTCGGTGTCTGCGGCTGTTGTGTCGTACCACACCATCACCTTCTGCCTGCCCGTGGTGCCTTGTCATGGCTCTGGGCTCATCTAGCTTTGCTCTGCTCTCCTTTCCACGGTCCTTCCCTTTGCACCGGCTCCTCCTTGCTGTGGTGTTGCCTCTTGGCTTTTCCTTTCCAAATTTTGCCCTGGCTGCCTTTGCTGTAAAGATGCTTTTTGGGCTCAGAGCAATGCTCTTGCTAGACCTGCGTGCTGTCCCCACTCCTGCGTGGTCCTCTCCTGCTATGCCCACGGCTACCAAACACGTGGCTCTGGACGTGCCCTCTGAGGCTGCGGAGGAGGGAGCGGATCCTGCGCAAAGCAACGGCCAGAAGGATGAAGCTGGCAGGGCTTGGCCCCAGGGATGGTGTGAGCTCCCAGGGCAGGGAAAAAGGATTCCCCTTGAGCTTTGGAGCTGGTGGTCGGTCCACGGTGCTGTGAAGATTCCCTGGTTTAGATCAGGTCTGCGTATTAGGTGTAGTACGTAAGGAGACCTATGTATATCGTGCTTTTTGCCCTTGCCACCGTGATCAGCAGGCTGCCGTAACACATCCTGTGGCTGTCTGGCATTAACAACAGGAGTCTGTTGTGACACTCCAGCATGGTTATTGCTTTTCAGTTTTTGAGGTTTTGAAGCTTTTTTTTTTTTTTTTCCTCAGAAAACAAGCAGAGAGGAAAACATGCCTTTGCAATGAGCAATGCTGACTGAGAGGTTTGTAGCTGATCCTTAAGTTAGCGTAGGATTAGTCTGATCCCTGGGTAATGCCTTATCAGGATAAAGCGTCTTGAATTGTAATGCCAAGGAAGCCCAAGAGAGGCAAAATCCCTTTGTTTAGGTTAAATAGAAGTGTTTTCTTGACAGTGGCTGAGATTGGTCATTTTTTTCTTTCTTTGTTCCGCAACTCTGCAAAGAGATGCCAAATTATCACCCCAGCCCGGTGCCTTCACTGTGCGAGCTCTGCAGCAAACAGGGTTGAGTGGCTTCTCCGGCTCTTCCAGCTCCATCGCTGGTTGCAAGAGGGGCTGACAGCTGCTTCAGCCACTGAAATCCTCGGAAGAATCCTCTCTGATACGGAAAGGTTTCCTGTGGAACACGCACGCCTGCCTTCCACCCTCTTTGACATCCCAGGCTGTGGGGCTTTTGCCTTCCCCTCCACAAAGCGGTGGCCCACCGTAAATCCTTCAGTTGTTCAGGGGTGCCCGGGACTGTTCTCCTCTTTGCCTTTGCTTGTGATGGTGCCAAGAACCAGAAATCGCACAGGGCTGTTTCTTTTTCAAGCTGATGTCTGAGCTTTCCGTGGGTAAGGAGATCTGCCCTCCCATACTCGTCTTCAGTGACCTAATGTCCTAGTTATCCATTTGCAGAGCCTTCAGTGCAACATATCTGTACGTGGTTGACATAGAAACATTAACTTTTTCTCTTTTTGTGTCTTTTCTCACCTGAAGAAGCCACTTGGGCTATTTATAATTTGAGTACGTGCAGAATGCCCGAGAGAGGGGCTGCAACCAGAGGGCTGAGCTGGCTGTGAGCTTTTGAGTGTGGGCAAAGTGGCAGCAAGCTCTTTCTTTTCATTTTCCATGTAAATCTTTCTGTATCTGTTTGCTTACCCACAAAACAGAGTCATTTTGAGGTTTGACATCTCCTTTGAAAGAGGCTGAACCTGTGTTATTGAAGTGGTGAAGTTATTGTGTGATCTTGGCAAGCTTTTCTAAATGAAATATTTGAAATAAATCTCCGCAATGGGCTGAGTGTGTCATGCAGTATCTACTATATATAATTAGAGGCTTCCCAAGCCTCAGCAGTGAGCATGGGATGGGCTGGGGTCCCTGCTGTTTCTGGACACCAGACTTGCTTGGCTGTGAGTTCCCGTCCGATGCTCTGGGGTCAGCAGCCTGTTGGCCGATTCGTGGTCATACTCATCCTGCCCCAGCTCTCGCGTCCTCTCCTGGGAAGCGGGGACCCGGACAAGCCCATGGCCAGCCGCTGCTGTGTCACCTCCTCCTCTCCGTGCTGGTGAGCATCTCCACCGTGCTGTAGCTTCCACCATCAGCTGCTTCTCCCTCTCCAAATAAGCAGCTCACTACGCACCATCTGTTGATTTTAATTTACCATAATTTGTTTCCATCTATATGTGATTTGTACTTTCATTAATAGTGCTGTTGAGTTTCTTATTCGTGAGGCTCGCTTTGCAGCGGGGAAATCGTTGTGGTTTTTCCCCTCTGTCAAAGCTATTTTTGTTATTCACACAAATGAGCGCTTTTGTCCTTTGAATTTTGCTCTCTGGGCGAGTCTCGCTTAAAAAAGAAATCTTTCAGAAGAGCAGTGCCAGACCCATTTGTGTGGAGCTTCATTATGTCCTCATAGCTGTACTGAGCACAGCCATTAAACGTCTTGAAGAAGATCTGCCTCCCAAACTTCGCCTGCAGAGACTTGCAAAGCCATCACCCCTTTGGCGATCGCAGCCCTCCGTGGCTCTGCTCCTGCTCCGGCTGCTCTCCCGTCTCCCGGGTGGATGGTGCTGGGCAGCGTGGGCACTTTGCACCAGCGTGGGATCACTCCCGGGTCTGGCGTCTGCCCCAGTTCCTCCGGCTGTTTCACTACATGGAGTTACCATCCAGATGTGGTATTTTAGGGACAATTCGGAGTCTACTTACCCTGTAACCCTGTACGTAGGGTTGATTGCTGCTGTCATTTTCCCTGCCTCCATCCTGAGCCTTGGCACAAGCCTTGGATCTGGGCTCTGAGGAGTTGTCGAGTGTTTCGGCTCTCCGTGTTCAGCCTGGATGCGATGCAAATGCCGTGATTATCTGAGTTAGTGCTGATTTTTATGGTGTGTTTCCAAGGCAACTGGAAATTCAGAAGACCACAAACACACACACAGTCCTCTTCTTCTGAGACCTTATCCTCCAGTACACAGGTAAACACTCTCAGTGACATTTTCAACCTGTTTGAATGCTCATCTGAATAGTCCCTACTGTCCCCTCAAGTGGCTACCAGCAGCTGGAGCAGGTAATTGCCTCCTTTGAAGGCTGTAAAACACAGCCAGCTAGACAAACAGGTTTTCTTTTGTTCTTTTAATGTGTCATGTCCCCATCCCTGTCGTGTCCCCCCCCCAGCCTTGCTTGGAGGGGAGCGATACCAGAGAGGCTGCAAAAACAAAGATGGGGATTTTGAACAAAGGGAAAAAAAAGTAGCAGTGGTCTGACGGTTTCTGAAAATCAGATATTTTCTAGGAGGAACCGGGAGCTGTGCCAGCGGTGGGAGGGTAAGAAAAGTTTGAGAAAAGGCAGGAGGGGAGCGGAGAAGGATGGAGCTGTTATCCCCAGGGATCTGCATGGAGGAGGCAGCAGCAGATCACACAGGTCTCTGCACCCGCTGCCCTCCTGGGAAGGCTCCTCAGCTGGTTTTCTTTGGGGTTTTTGGGAATAACTGTAATCTAAAATCATGGGATTAACTGTAATATAAAACAGTCTGCAAGGTAGGGATTTTCTTGGGGAGTTTGGGTTTCCTTCTGCTTTGGAGACTGCAGGCGTCGTGCTGGTGTTTGGGCACAGGGAGACCAGAAACAGGGAAGGTGGCATTGCTGGGAGCCTGGTCCTGGCTTTAGGGCAGCTCCTGGGGACTTCATGGGAGAACGTGGTGTTTGGTTCTTCTGCAGCCCCTTGTGGCACCAAGTCATCTGCACCTTGCAGGGATGCCTCTCTGCAGAGAGGTTTGCTGAGCCTGAACCTTTGTGAACAGACTTTGGTGTTTTGCACTGCTATGCTCCTTACTAAAATAGTATTTCAGCTGGTGGGGTTTGTGATCTTCTCCCCTCTAGTGTACTCATAAATATAAAAATCTCTCCTCTCTGTGTTGGCTTCATGAGAAACTGCTGGTTTGGGTTCATGTAGGGGAAGTACCCTGGGCAGTGTGGCAGGCTCTTGTATTGAGCTTAGATTAAATGAATTTAGATTAAAATGAGAAGGGTAACGACCTGACCTGGAGTCCTGCTTTCCTGCTCACGCCAGTCTTTCTCCATTGGAGCGTAGGAGGAGGGACAGTCTCAGGGCTGTTGTAGGGTTTGACCTTACTGTTTTTTTCCTTCCTGTTTCAGAGGGTCTGGCCGTGGGAGTTGGATTTGGGGCTATTGGAAAATCAGCGTCTGCGACCTTCCAAAGCGCCAGGTAAGCCACAACAACACTTCTGCTCTGTGTGCATCAGGTTTTGTACGCGCCTTTGCCTCTTGGAGTTTGTCTGTCTGTCCCACATTGCTACTGAGCCAGGGTGGTTGGAGATACATTGACTGAAACTTGTCTAGGTGCACACGTGTGGGCAGAAGGAGTAGAAGAAATTCCCAGTGCTCTTGCATTTTCCTAGTAGTTGTGCTTGTCAGGGCGTGACAGAGGAACGCCAAGATTTTCCACAAAAGCAGCATCCCCAACGGGTCAGAGCAGCTGCCAGAGCTGTTGGAAAGCGTGCAGTGGCTTTGTTTTCCATTCCTGCCAAGCAGGGCCGCTAGACTCTGTAATTGGTGGCAATAAAGACCCTCAATCCTCCCGGCAATCCCTGCTCGCCCGCTCCAGCCTCGTCAGCGGCCGCTCTCGCCCAGCTCGGTTTTTGGTAGCACTAGTGTTGCCCCTGCGCTCCCATGCAAAACCTTTTGTGTTTCTCGAAGGGACTGGTGTGAACATGGGGGGGCGGGGGGGGTTAATTCAGCTCCTCCAAACTGCCTGGTGGGGTCGGTGGGGGGGAGCTGGCGCTTCAGGTGCATTTTTATACTGAGCGGGAGCAAAACCTGGGGGTACAGGGTGGGTGATAGCAGGGAGAGCCCTGCTGCTTCCCCGCACCCAGCTGCCTCTGGCAGAGCTGGAACTGGGCTGACTGGGGGCATTGCTAAAGAAATGGGAGAAAGGCAGAAGTCTGGTGCGAAGCAGGAGCTGGAGGAGCTGCCTCGGCTCTGGAAGAGCTGCTGGCACCTCTTGGTGGCTGGCTTGCAAACAGCACCCTCCTGCCCAGGCTCCTCCACGCTGTTACCGATTGCTTTTCTTCTTCTGTTTGAATTTTACACCTGAGACTCATAGCACACCATGTTCCCTTCGCCCTTTGTTTACCAGACAGACCCATGCTGTAATTTATGTGGCTTGGGGACACGCAGTGTGTTCCGTCTGTGAATAACCTGCCCAGCCCTTACGGCTCGTGGATGAAAGCGCCGTTATGTCTCAGCTGCCTTGTTCCTGCCAGAGGATCTACGGGGCCTCAGGACTGGTTTTGGAGCCCTCCAGGTTGTCCAGCCCCTTCTCTGGCCGATCACAAGCTGCACTTGGGAGCACTGTGCAAAGGCAAAAACCTTCTCACCCGATGCCCTGTTACATCCCTGGCTGGTGGGGGACCCATCCTGATAGCACGGGCTGGCACCGGGTACGCTGCCCCAGGGACTTCGATTGCAGCAGATACTATCCAGATCTGTGGTGAGAAAAGCAGGATACACCAGCTCTAGATGCCGCGTTTCTCTAACCTTTTGAAATAAAAGGCTCTTCATAAAGTCTGCGGAGGCTCTAGAGATGCTTGAACAAAAGGACTTTTTTTCATCAGCTGCTCAGTAAAAGCTAAGAAGCCAGAAGCAGCTGGTTCTTTCTCTGTATTTACAACAGCATTAATCATGTTAGATGGAAGGTGGAGTCTGTACCATGAAAATACCAATGCAAATTTAGTCAGCTGCGAAAGGAGGCAAAATAACTTCATTGCCATCAATTTGCCTGTCACTGTCATCTGCGGGCAGTCCAAAAATCGCTTGGTGTAGCCCTCTGTTGTGAAGCCATTTGGAAATGTCTAAGAGTAAAATTTTAGGTGGCTAATTTGTGTTATGTAGGCTTAAAAAACAGCAGTGGAATTATACTTGATGTGAGCTAACATGAGAAATAGAGCTAACTCTTTTGACACATCCGAAGGGGAAATTGCTCCTTGGCCAACCCCAGCTCTTAGAGGACATGACAGTCGTGATCCCCCTCGTGTCCATTATTTTGAAATAGCATTTTAATGGAACAGCTGTGTGACTCGGTTTACCTCCTCCATTCTGCTTCTGCTTCCCCCTGGGTGTGACTAACCGCGTTAGCACCGAGCTGGAGCTGGGGTGAGCTGCTTCTCAGGAAGGTTTATTCCTTCAAACCATGAATTGTGCAAAAGTACTTATGAACGCTCCAACAGGCTCCGAGCCGGAGCAAAAGATGCAGATGCCTCAGGATGCTTGCAATGGCTGCGCTATGTTTCCAGGGTTGGCTGTGACTTGCCCACGCTAACCAGAGGACCTTCCTTGCTGACTTGCGTTTGATGAATAAATGCTGGCTTGCTTGGGGAAGTGCTGCCTGATTGCATTGCTCCCAGAGGGGTGAAATCTCAGCAGGAGCCTGAATTCATCCCAGCTCACTGTAGGGCCCTGGTGAGACACAGCCGGGCTGTATCCTGAAGGGCTGTTTTCAGAGCCACGGGCTTTGCAAATAACCAGCGCATTTGCAAAGAGACAATTAGAAAGAAGGGGAGAGCACCAGCTGCTCTGCGAACCGCAGCGGTGATGTCTGAGCGTCGCAAGCAGCCGGGTGCTGCTCTGGCCTGGTTTGCTTTCAGGCTGGTCTGAAGCAAGATCTCTGGGTGCAAACTTCCATGCACCGGAGCAGCTCAAAGGCTGGGTGTTGGAGCAAGGTCCCTGCCTGCCTCGGCCGGCCATCACGCTCCCACGTGTTTCGCTTTTTTTCACGTAGCGCAGCAACGCTGTTGGGGCTGGGCCAGTGCAGAGCTCAGCCCTGGTTGAACGTGGCAAGGGACCCATTTTTGGGTTTTAAAGGACAGTGGGGCTGGTTGTGCTGCCGGGAGCCGCGGTGGCCGCTGAGCACCAGCATGGGCAGCGTAAGCAGAGTGGTGCGGGCAGAGACCTGCAACTGATGGTCCGAGTCAGGGGGACACTTTGGGCTTTAGTTAAAGACCAAAAAAGGATGATTAGGAAGTAGGGTGGGATTGTCGCCTTTTAAAACACCCAGTGCTTTGCATGTGCTGGCGTCACCTCTGCCATTCTGTGACTCTCTGGGCTCTTGTAGGGTCCTGTCCTGTACTTCTATGCTTGCAGGATCTGGCCCTCTGGGCTCCTCCATCCACCCCATCTCCCTGGAGCATCTTGGTGCTGTCTGCCAGGCCCCTGCCCGCACTCGTCCGCGTTTCTTTGCTGCCACCGGGTGTGCAGGCTCCGTTCCTGCGATCTCCTCCTCCACGGCTCCTCTCCGCCCGTGCCAGGGCTCACCCTTGGATTACAGCCCCTCGCCTTGTGAGTTGTTTCATTTATGGCTTGCGGCGTGGGGGGGAAACCCACTTTATTTGGCTTATCAGGGGATGCGAGCGAAAGGTGGGATCTCGCTGGTGGGACTGGATCTTTGGTTTTGGTGCTCCTTAAGCTGGGCATTACACTTGAGCCTTTTTTTTTTTTTTTTTTTTTTTGGAAAGGTGATGTAGGTTTTGTGGCAGTTTAGACAGGGCTTAGGACAACCTAACATCTGCTTTTGGGGTGTTTCCCACGGAAGGCTGAGCCGCTGCTCGTTCTCGGGCAGGAGCAGGCTGCTGCGGAGCATCCCTTCCTCCCTGCTGCGGGACTGTGGTTCACCTGCCCGATTCCTTGCAAGGATAAAATCATCAGAAACTCCCACGGGCTGGAAATAGTGGCTCAGGACAAAGCTGCTGCGGTGACAGACGAGGAGTGAGACCCAGAGCGAGCGTGTGTCCGGGACGGAGGAGTGATGCCCGGGCAGAGGAGCGGTGCCCGGTGTGGGGTGTGCAGCGAGCCCCGGGAGGGGAAGGTCCCTTCCAGATGTGGGTGGGGAGGCAAGAGCTGCTCCTGGCTGCCTTCCAGGCAGGAAGGTAAAGAGAAGGGCAGCCCTGTCTTAAAAAAGCTGTTTTACCTCCCCTTCTTTGCACACTAGAGCACGGGGGGAGGAAACCCTCTCCACCTTGTGTGGCTGATTTAACAGGAACCAGATGGGGCTGGAGCTGCTGAGATCAAGACGGGCTGAATTTACACTTCCCTGGGCTGCTCTGGGGATGCAGAGTGGGCAGGGGTGCAGGCAGGGGTGCAGGCAGGGCTGTCTAACACTGGTGCGCTTTGTCGGTGCTTTCTCCGGGGCTGGGTGTAGGAAGAGAGGGGCTGGCCACACTCCACACATTTCCATCCGCCGGGACTGTGGTGCAGGGGAGCTGCGTGTGTCGGGGTGGTCTCCTCTCTCCGAGTCCCTGCTGTGTCTTTTTAGAGGACAAAAGCACCCACCACTGAACCTGGGGTAACCCTGAGCCCCTCATCCCGGGGGGGTTACGCCTGCCACACTGGGTGCAAGGTGGGGTCCGGGGGTTGGCAGGGAGGAGATCCTAAGTGCCCACTCCGCCGTCCTTCTCTGGACCCACATCTCTTCCCTCGGGACCCACCTCGACGCTGCTGCGTTGGCACCCAGGAGCCAGCAGCGTCTCCGCTCCCACATCCCCTGCCCATGGATGGAAACACGAGAGCGAGGGGGAGGTGGGGTCCCTGGGGACCTCTCTTTTTCTCTCCCCCCCCGCCCCATCAGAGTCTGTTCCTCTAAGGATCAGCACAAGGGGCTGGGTCTCCCCCTTCCCATCCCACCCAGCATCGTGCCATCGCCTCGGTGTGATGACTGGATTTGGGGAGAGCCTGGTGGTGCAGGGGAGCGGAGAGGGACGTCCTGGGGGGAGGGTTGGGGGTTAGTGGGGATGTAGGAGCCTGGTTCTACTTGCCCCTTACAAATCCTTCCTGTGCTATTTGCTTTCTGAAAGCGGGAGGCAGCTTGTAATCGTGCTGTATGCAAGCACACAAAAGCCAAATCTGTTTTCTTATGGAGTGTTGCTTCTTCCTGCAATTTTTTTTTCTGTCAAAGAGGAATTCACCATAACATTAATTTCCTTGGTCAGGATTGCCGGAACTTCTGGACGTACCTGTGTTATACTGCAGAGTGAACAGAAAACTACCGTAAAGCCTGTGCCAGCAATTTTGCTTTTAACAGGAGAAAGATTTGGGAATGTCTGTAAGATATGGATCCGCTGCCCTGAGGAAGTGGATGGAGGGTGAGGGCTTCTGGACAGCAGCGGTGGGGGGAGACAGGGACGAGTGGTAAAAGCAGGACAGTTTCTGCAACCGGTCTCATCTATGCAGTGAGCGGGGCCTGGACTCAGATGGCTTCCTTGGCTGGCTAATTTGGGGAGGAAAAGGGAATCTGTTGCACAGTTAGCTTTGAACTGTCTGGATTTTCTCTGCCAATCCCTCTCTGGTTGATCTGCTCCTCTGTAAGGAATCACAGCACTGTGTTTCCAGGAGTTGGGATATTCACTGCATCCCTGGCTGGCAGCACAGGCAATGGGCAATTCACTGGCTGGTACCTGCAATTCCCCTGGCCGAGCTGCTTTCCAGCTGGGATCTGAAGCCTGTGTACTCGGGATGCTCTTCCAGTGGAAATAATCTCTGCGTGCCAGTTCCCCCTCGAGCACGGGTGCGCAGGGGCTGTTCCTCCCAGTCACTGTAACGTATGGTGGCTGCGTGGGTATAACCTCCGTGTGTGTCATTTTGCAGTATTATTTTAATGGTGTTTGTCCGTGTAATTTAAAAAAATAGGATAAAAAGTTATTATTAAGGCTGGAAAATCAAGCTCGAAGCTACTGGGAGATGCTGGCAACACGCTTGCCAGTGCACTTTTTGCTAGGATCGTTGTAAGGACATGTTGCAAACTGTGGTCTTTGCCCAGGTGCCCTCTCTTCTCCCCGCTCCAGCTCCCCTGCCCTCACTGCCCATCTCTAGGTCCTTTGTGGTTTGGTTCAGGCTTCCTCCGAATCGTAGGACAGAGGGTACGTGAGCACCGCAGTGCCTGACTGCAACTCCGGGCTTTCTGCAGGGACAGAGCATCCTCCGAGCATGGGGGTCCTGGGGGGGACAGGGGGTCCCCAGGGACCGGAGTTGCTGTCTGTTCTCATGCGACACAGCGCGGGGCCATGGTGCGCTGCAGCGTTAACTCTGTAAGAAAGCAGCCTTTGTCATGGCATGAGGCTAAGTCCGGTCACAAGGGACAGTATGTGCCAGAAAATAAAATTTAAAAAAAAAAAGAAGATAATTTCAACTGCAGCAGGGTGTTCAGGTCCTGGGTAATCAGTGAGGTTTAAGTTCGGCAGAGGGATCATTTAATTTTAATTTCAGCCAGTGCTGCGAGCCATACACAGCCTGGGGCTGGGTGCTTTCGTGGCCTTTCAGCTTTGGTGCGATATGCACTGCCGGGCTAACGGGGCTATCCACGCTGAGATGACGGGTGACTTTGGCCTTGTCTGAAAAAGCATTTATCTCCTTTGCTGTACATTTGCTGGGCTTGTTTCACGAAATACCTCCCTGTGCAACTGCGGTGGGTTGACCCTGGCTGGACACCACATTCCCACCAAAGCTGTTCTATCACTCCCCCTCCTCAGCTGGACAGGGGAGAGAAAATATAATAAGGGGCTTGTGGGTCGAGATAAGGACAGGAGAGATCACTCACCAAGTACTGTCAAGGGGAAAACAGACTCAGCTTGGGGGAAATTAAGTCAATTTATTACAAATCAACCAGAGTAGGGTAATGAGAAATAAAACCAAATCTCACAACACCTTCCCTCCACTCCTCCCTTCTTCC
>JANZLQ010000002.1:36979470-37013164 GCA_026212715.1 Elanus axillaris | reverse complement strand
TACAAATCAACCAGAGTAGGGTAATGAGAAATAAAACCAAATCTCACAACACCTTCCCTCCACTCCTCCCTTCTTCCTGGGCAGAACTTCACTCCCGGTTTCTCTACCTACCCCTCCAGCAGCACAGGGGGACGGGGAATGGGGTTTATGGTCAGTTCATCACAGGTTGTCTCTGCCGCTTCATCCTCCTCAGGGGCAGGACTCATCGCACTCTTCCCCCGCTCCAGCGTGGGGTCCCTCCCACGGGAGACAGTCCTCCACCAACTTCTCCAATGTGGGTCCTTTCCCCGGGCTGCAGTCCTTCAGGCACAGCCTGCTCCAGCGTAGGTCCCCTGTGGGGTCACAAGTCCTGCCGGAAAACCTGCTCCGTGGGCTTCTCTCTCCACGGGGCCATAGGTCCTGCCAGGAGCCTGCTCCAGCACGGGCTTCCCATGGGGTCCCAGCCTCCTTCGGGCACCCACCTGCTCCGGCATGGGGTCCTCCCCGGGCTGCAGGGGGAGATCTGCTCCCCCGGGGACCTCCCTGGGCTGCAGGGGCACAGCCTGCCTCACCGGGGTCTTCATCCCCGTGGGCTGTTGGGGAATCTCTGCTCCGGCGCCTGGAGCATCTCCTCCCCCTCCTTCTGCACTGACCTGGGGGGCTGCGGGGCTGTTCCTCTCGCATGTTCTCACTCTTTTGGCTGCCATTTCTCTCTGTTCCACAACTTTTTTCTTTCTTAAAAACGTTATCCCAGAGGTGTTACCACTATCGCTGATGGGCTTGGCTGGCAGCGGGTCTGTCTTAGAGCCGGCTGGCATCGGCTCTGTCGGACACGGGGGAAGCTTCTAGCAGCTTCTCACAGAAGCCACCCCCCTAACCCCCCCGCTCCCAAAACCTTGCCACAGAAACCCAATACAGCAACGGCTTGAACAGCCGAGTCTGGTGCTCCATCTCCACTTATCTGTTATGTTCTGCGTTTCTGTTGCTGGCTTTGTGTCTGTGCTGCCTGCTCTGGGCACCTTCCCCGTGCTCCTGGCACGGATGGGGCAGAGCTGCTTCTCTACTTCTTCCATCAAAAATAGGAGGTGAATTAGGACAATGTGGACCTGACTGTTACGGTGGATAACTTGGCTGGTTGCAGGCAAGAAGTATCTGCAAATCCGACTCAAACTGAAACGACAGAATAACAGATAGATGGGATTTTACCGCACTCCTCCTCTCCAAAAGTGCATCGTGCACTTTTATTTCTCAGTCCACCCCCAGGGGTGGAAAGCTCTTGTCCCTGCTGATGGCCAGGAAAGCAGAGGTGTCCGGAATGACGTGCAGGCTCTGGGCTCGCAGTCCAACACTGGTGGTTTCTGCAGAGCAAGAGCCGCAGCCGAGCCATCCCCATCCCTGGTTGCTGCTCCTCTTCCATCTGACACTAGGTGGTAACATCCATGCTCTTATCAGCCTGTTCTCTGCAGATTTGGGGCCGATTCATGGTTTTGCACCACTGTAGGGCAAGCCCTGGAGCTAACAGGACTCCCAAACGTGGCTTTTTTGCTGGCAAAACGCCTAGCAGAGGACTGCTCTTTCAGATGTGAGAGAATGTTCGAATAAGTGAAACTGATATTGAGTTAAATGCTATAAATTACTTGGAGCAGATGAAATATATAAAGGACTAGAAGCTTGAAAAATAAAGTGAAATGTTTTGTTAAGCCATGGGTGGTCTGGGCCCCAGGTCCTCCTAGGATACTGCGGATGCAAATAATTTAGAGAGGTTAAAAATGGTGCAGGCAAATTTTTGGCAGTCGGAGGCTGAGCCGGTGGCAGGGGAACCCCCCAGCCCTCGGGTGGGGAGCAGAGGCATCTCCCTCCTCTGGGTGTCGTGTCATCCCCCCCAGCACCCTCTTTTCCTGGGCACAGCACTGCCGGGGCTGGGACCCTCCTGGGTGAGGTGGACCTGCACCCAGCAAGCTTTTCTCCCCTAAACCCCAAGCTCCTTGGGGCAGGGATGGATTCCTTCTCCCCTTCAGCAGCTCCCAAATCCAACCTTGTTGCATCCTCTTCTGCAAGCTGCAGGTAATGTTTTGGCCAGGGTCTGAGCCCAGCTCGCTGCGGATGCAAGGAAGTGGAAAAGTGCACGTTTCTGTGGGTGTAATGTTTAACTTGGGCTTGCCCTTCCCCAGCACAGCTCGGCTTGCAAAGTGGTTTTGGTGCCGACAGACTATCGCATCGTGGCACCGGAGCTCCCACCGGCATCCCACCTGCCCTGGCTATCTCCTGAATGAAAGCTCCTATTTAGGGCAGCTGGAGAGCGGGTGAGCGGGTGTGAGTGTGGAAGTGATGTAAACAGATATATTTTTTTTTTTTTCGCCCTGATGATGATGGTGATGTTTCCTCCACTGCAGCACAATGGTTCCCATTCATCGGCCCTTTTGCTGGGAATGCTGGCCTTGTTTTGATCTGTTGTGCCCACAGATTGTTTCCTGTCCAGCTTTGGTAAAACAGACAGAAAAGAGGCTTCGAGTTGACAGGCAGACTTTGACTATGGCTTGGAAAATATTATTTCATGGGACAGCCTGTGCCTCCCACGCTGTGTCTCTCAGGCTGGAAGAAAAAAAAAAATCGGCTTGATTAATGTACGGAGATTGAAACCAGGCAAAAATTTTATACTGTTTGAATGAATGGAAATTATTGTGGTCTGAGAGACAGCAGAAGACATACTGGGTTTTTCTCTCGTTCGCACACATGCGATCTCTGCCTCTTGCTTATGGATAGATCCACAGTGGAGCTAATAAGGAGGTTGCTTGGGTAGGATCAAAATGTGGGGTCAAATCCCAACCTCTTTATCAGATGAAGGCCGTGCACAGAAACACCTAACAGAAAAAAAACACTTATTGATGGTAGGCGAGGTGAGGCTGCACGGGGATTTCCATGTTTCCCCGGGATCCCAGACAAATGCTGCTCCTGCAGCCAGGCTGCTCCTGCCCGAGGTGCAGAACAAAGCCCAACGCTGCTGCTGGTTACGAAATAAAACTGTTGGAAGATGCTTATTAAGCACCTTTTAATTAGCCAGTCCTGAGGGTAGATGTTTCTTACTAAGTGAGAGTTAACAAGCAGGGTGGGTTTCTCGAGGGTTTTTCTTCTGTGAATGGTGGGGATGGTATCAAGGTGCATTTTCACCACGGTTGGTCCTCTAGAGAAGAAAGTGGCCTGGAAGGGTTTGGTGAGCCCCAAACCAGGACCACGGCTCCTCCGCTGCTGCATTTCTCGTCGTGGCTAACGAACCTCAGCAGCGATGGCTGAAGAGATGGAGAGGAGAGGGAGGCTGCTGCTGGCGGTGACGGCTTCTTCCCAACAGAAGCCTCAGAAGCAAATGTCCCAGCCCCCGTGTGCAAACGTGCAGATTGGCTTTAAGAGAAGAAATGCACGATTTAGGTCAGAAGAACAGGTCTCAGCGCCGGATGAAATCAGGCTGCGTGGATGTTGGGAAAGCATTCTCCTCCATCACTTGCCGGGAGAGCCGGGGCTTGGGTTTGGCAGCGAGGGGACAGACGTCCCGCGTTTGCCCTGCTGCGGCAGCAGAGCTGATGCACAGGCACTCCATCTGCCAAAGCCTTGTAGTTCTCTCTTTGCCCGTTGGAAAACAGTGGTTGTAAATGGATATTACACCTCTTCTAAGTCCTTAGGAAAAGGAAGCGGGTGCCTGGGAAGCAAGGTAAGGTGGGCTTGAACCGCTTTCCCCCCCACCCCTGGAGATGTTTGCAGGGCTGTGCAGTATCTCCGTCATCCTGGATGGAGTTCCACGGTTCCTGTTTGAAGCCTTAGCAGATGCTGCAGGACCGCTTCGTTGCTCTTGGTTTGTGGCGTAGGGGAGATCTCACGAAGCAGCCCCCGGTGCAAGGCCAAATGGAGGATGGCCGTGGTCCGCGGAGCGGCAGAGCCTCCCTTCCCACTCCTTATCCTCGGTAAACAAGCTTACACCACTGACAGACAGAAGCCAGACTGACCACGATGTCTTGGCTTCCTCCTGCATCCAAGAAAAATTATTACTGCGTGAATAATGAAATCAGCATGACACCAAACACAACAGTGCGTTCAGCCTCTCCTGGAGCAGCTCCGGAGCTGCTGATGGCTCCCATCATCTTGCGCGACCAGGTCTGCGGGATGGGCAAAACAAACGTGGTGGGAAGCTGTGTGGCCTGCAGTGTTTTTATTGAGCTGCCTTCAAAGCTACCAGATGTTTTCCTCACCAGGAAAACATTTGTTCTCCTGCAGGGCCTGAATAGTCTGTCGTCCTGCAGATGGACCTGCTTCCCATCTTGGTGCAATGCTGGAGAGTTAAATCTGGGCTCTTGTGGGGCTTTGCCACTCAATCCCTGATGCGGAGAGATGCAGGCAGGGAGCAGAGACCTTGTTTTCCAATCTTTGGATCAGGAGCAGAGCGCAAACATTTTCCTGGTCCTCAAAAACCGCAGTAGCTTGGTTTGGTCATAGCAATTGGGGTTGCTGGAGACTGGGTTCGGGGTGAATTTAAATTTGTGGGGGAGACTTCTCCAATGCAAACCAGGTCTCTGGACCCCAGCAAGGACCCTCGCCTGCCTACACCACTGCAGGTCCTCTGGGTGATGGATGGGCTGTGGGAAGGCGCTTGTGTCCCACCATCGAGCAGAGGCGGGGGGAGCCGTGCCGAGCCCCCCTGGCAAAGGGAACCCATTTTGGATTGGCAGCTGCTGTCAGGCAAGGCTCCAGCCGGGAGAGCGGTAGTTCTTGGCAGCGAACCGCGTCTTGAATGGTTTATCTTGGCCTTGTGATGCTGGTCCTGCCTCCTGCCAGGCTGGGGAGGTCGGGGGAGCTCCGTTCCCCCCATCCCCATGCACCAGTGCGGGGGGGATGCTTTTTTGGAGGGTGCTTTTTTTTGCTCTTTGAGTCTTGCAAATGGGTGCTTGGCTGGCCGGGGGTGGTTTTTCATTGCACGGCTGTGTTTAGCGGCAGATGTTCTTCCCGAGGCAGCCGGCTGTCAGAGGTTGCTCTCGGCTGGCGATGCCGCTGGGGAGCACGTGGAGATGCCGAAGAGGGAATTGTGGAGCAGAGCTGTGCACTGGCTGCTGGGTCCCGTAGAGGTGCTGGGCAGACGCTGAGGGAGATGAGAAGCATCTTCCAACAGCAGCCAGACTGCAGGCTGCTAGAGAAAACAGGTGCTTTGTGCTTTCCTGAAATTCAGAAACCAAAATTCAAGGCACTCAAAGTCAGTGCCTCAACAGGGAAAACCTGCCCAAAGTGGTGCAGCCCATGGCAGAGCCAGGCTGAGCAGAATCCCTCAGGCCCTGTGGCTTGTATCCGCATGTTGGAGACTCCTTTGCCACAATGGTGCTGGCAGGTTTGGTGGCAAAACTTGTTCTTCTTCACTTGCCTGTCCCTTGTCCACAACGATTGGGTTGGAAGCCCATGGCAGCCCAGCCTGCGCTGAACCCCAGCTCCTGGGGCTGGATGGGTGCTGCAGCCTTTATTTATCGCCCCGGTTGGAGGAGGAAAAGACCTCCCAAGGCAGCAGGTTGGTCTCCAGAGCCTGGTTTGGAGCTGGGTTGCTGGCTGCGAATCCCTCACTGGTTGTTCGCATTTACATCGCCGTTTGTACAAATAGTCACCCCTCCTCTCTCACTTCTTCCTTATCCCTTACTCAAGTGTCTGGACCAAGGAGAGGTTTTGGTTGATTTGTAATATTTCTGAGAGACAGCTGGCCTCCCAAACAACATCTGGCTCTGTGGAAAGTCTGCGTAATGGTTGCTTTCTTCTCTTTCTGTGGTGGTCACTGCGTCTGCAGATACAACCTGAAGGACAGCGGATGCCGGGAGCAGCTCCCACGTGGAGCTTTTCGGCTTCTCGCCTTCCTGAGAGAGGGCTTTGCGGGGAGCTGCCCAGCCCCTTCCCCAGGTGTGCTCTTGGCCGACTGAACGGTTTCTGGCCGAGCTATGGCTGGGTGACGCAATGGCCCAGCAGCCTGCAGTGGCCCTGCAAGAGAAGGCTTCAGCTCTGCGTTCACAAGAACCGCTCAGCAGCAGCTGCCGAATGCACTGTAATGCTTCCCCAGGGCTCCGGCTCACCCTGCGCCCCGTGTTGAGGTGAGGCACTCATGGTTTTCAATGCAACCGTGTTGGGTGTCTGCATTATCCTCTGGTATTTTACAGGAGAGCGGCTGGGGAGGCTGCCCAGAGCCGGGCAGGACCACGGAGGGGTCCCGGGGCCGGCTCTCCGTGGCAGCCCGGGCTGTGCGTGATGCTGTGGCCGGAGGATGGATAACGATGCAGTCGGTGCTGCAGAGATGGGTCAGTCGGGAGGTGAGCTGGGGCCAGGCTGTGCAAGCGCCTGCCCTTGAGCCTGGTCCCTGCTCCCATGGGATGAAGCACTGGATGCTGCTCCCTTCCCGGCCCCAAAAGCTAAAACCTGGCAATCACGAGTTCTCCGGGACCTTACCACAAAGGTCTGTCCTGCCCAGCTTTGATCGGCAAAGTGCACCCGTTCAGTTCCTGTTCACCTTAAAATAAAAGAAAGAGGGCAAAGAAAAAAGCAGAGAAAGAAAAAGCCATTATCCCTGTTTACCGTATCAAGATAATGCCAAACAAAGCTTACTTTGAACACCAGGTTTGTCTTTGCAGCCTTGGTGGTTTGTTCCTCTCTTTAGCAGCCTGGTTTAAAAATAAACCCTCCAAGGAGGGGAAGCAATTTGAATGAAGACATTGTTACTGTACACGATGTGATAATAGGGCCTTTTATAGCTACAGCTGTTAGTAAATTGTTTAGTTCCAGGTTTTCAGGCTGCATAAAGGAGCCGTTCTGGTGCTTTCACTCTCTCCCCTGGTGTGTTTGAGCAGCGATGCTGCAGGAAAGGGAAGAGGAGAAACCATTTCAGTACTTTTAATTTTGCTCTTAGCTAATGATTCCCATCAGGATGCAAACAGGGATGCACGGGAATCATTCGTGAGCCCCCCTGCCACGGCAGCGAGCTCTGCTCGCACGGCCGCTGCGCTGCCCGCAGTGGGGTGGGAACAAGTGGGATGCTGAGCTCCATCATGATGTTCCTGCAGGCACCTGAGAGAGGATGAGTGAAATACGTACGTATATTTATCTATACATACAACTGGGCTTTTGAGTCCCTTCAGGTTCTTTTCAGGCCCTAGCAGGGAGGAAGAATTATGTCCTTTATGTCCTGTTAACTACACTCATCCTTCTTCCCTTGCCTTGCTCGAGGCTTTTGTTTTCTGTAAGCGGTGGGGGCCATGTGTCCCGATGGCTGCCTGGATCTGGAGGACAAAGCAAAAGAAAACCTAAAAAATAGCCCCCTAAACCTTTCCCCTGCCCCAGCATGCTATTTGCACTGAGATTTCCATGGCATGTAAAATCATTTTCTATATGAAACGTGCTTGGAATTAAAAGATTCATACAAAAAGGAGAGGCTTGGTATTTTTGCATGAAGCTATAAACATTAATTGGCAGGTATTATTGGGAATTTTTATAGGTGGGCCATAATCCCAGCCCTGCTTTTAGACCACCCAGCTTCTGTGTGTGTTTAATTTTTTAAAAAATATTTTAATAACCTTTATAAGGTTCTGTATCTCCCTCCAGCTCTAGCCCTACCCAAGATCAATGCAGCCACATCGTTAAATCCCGCTTTATTTTTGGGCGTGCCTATATGAATATGTAACAATTTAAATTATCTGCAGCCTGATTGCTGTTGAAAATAGAGTTAACGAGGTCTCACATGAGGGTCTTCTTAAAGTATTTAAAAATAGGTGCTTCTGACTCGTAGGGTCTTAACTGAACCCTCCTGGTGATGGTTAGAATTGGAAGGTGCTGCCTGTGGCTCCTCAGTGGCTGCCAGGGAAGGATGTTCTTGGTTTCTGCTTGAAAATCGAGACGTTTCGGTCCAAGCCACCACTTTTGGGAGCCAGCTCTGACAAGGTGCGAGCTCTTGCTGTCCCCACAGACCCTTCTTTTGATGGTCTTTGCCATTCTGCTTGTAACAGTGTGGTGGGATTTACAGGGTTCCTTGGAGCTGGGTGTCTGCAGGGCTTGGGGTAGCTCCTACTGATGCTGAGCTTCTCTTTTCTCATCAACATGCTTCTGAAAAAGGAAAGATGCTGTAAATAACAGCAACGGCGGGAGACCTGCAACTCTGCGTGCTGCTTTTTAATGCTGCCTTCCTATCCTTATCGTACAAAGAGGGAAACTGAGGCAGCTCCCTGCTGCATGGGCAGAGGGGAGCCCGTCGCAGGGGCTGAGCCTCTCCTGGGGGTCACCCACCCATCTGCAGCCAGAGCATCGTCCCCCTCGGCTGGGTCCCCACCTCCCGCCTGGCTGGGCAGAGCTGGGGACACCCGCCGGCTGCCGGGAGCCCGTTTGTGCCGGGGTGGTGTCACCAGCATCAGGTCTGGGAATAGTTGGGTCTGGGGCTGGTCCCTTTCCTTGGGCACGAGTTTAATCCCGGCAAATACGATGGGGAAGTGATGCTGAGAATAGGAAGTGATGTCTTAATCTGTTTATCAGTATCTGTTAACTTTTTAGCTAGGTGGACCATAACTGTCCAAATAGAAATTTCTCTGTGCGATGGATCCTGCTTTTCATTATGCGCTGTGCGAGCAAGCGGGAGGACAAGGGCAATTCCTCCTGGCTTACATCTCCTGCAAAGGGGGTTTTGCAGGGGACGACTTCAAGGCTCAGGTCACGGCTCCTGCTCGTTTTGCAGATACCAGCCTTGGAGAGCCGGAGCCGGGTGAAGATCGGCTGACGCTGGCTGGATCCTGTGCTCGCAGGTCATGTTCACGCTCTTACCTGGCAGCAGGAAAAAGCACCGAGGCTCCCTGAGTCTTTCCTGCTGTGCAACTGAGGTCAAAACATGGTGAGAAAGGAGAGAGCAGGAACGCACGGAGCTCATGAAACGTGTCTTTGTGCTTTCCAGATTGGGGGAGATGTGAACTTTTACCCTGTGCGTGAGTCTGACTCATAAATCAAACAGTTACATAAATAACCGGGCAGATAAGAATAAAGATTTTAAAAGCCCAGAGGAATAAATAGTCCCTAGACAATGGGACCCCTCCGTGCGATCCAGCGGTAGATACACGCCTGCCGTAACAGAACAATGACCGCTGGCCAGCCGTGCACAGCCCCCGTTTCTATCGCTTATCGCCTGCCCCAGCCGACATCGAGATTTTGAACTTGCTCTCGCTGACAGCCGCTCGCATCGGGGCATGGCTGGAGGAGGGTGTCCGGACTCGTGTCCTTTTGGCTGAGCCCCCCCCCCCCGGCTTTGCTGGGATAGGGAGGAGATGCCGCAGCCCCGTAGGGCATCCGAGCCCAGGCTGGCAGTGCCTGGTACCTGATGTGACAACCCTGATGTGCACTACGTATCTCGTGGGATGTTCTTGCACCCTTAGCCGGCTGCCTCGGGGGGCTTGCCTGCCTTCGCGTGCCAGTCCCCAGTTTCCTCGGCCAGTTAAGCCATAAGGATAACAACTTGGTGGTTCATGTGGGAAGGGTTTGGGGGTGGTCAGTCCTTCCAGGGGACTGCAAGAGGATGCAGTGACCGTGAGATAGGTCGGGGAGCTGAGCTTTGTGTTAGATGTTGCTTGAATTGGGATTCGGGAGGGGAGGAAGGACAGGACCTCGGTGCTTGCACAAGTCCAGCAAAGACACGTGTGCCGTGGGTAGGACTCAGAGCTCACCAACACACGGCAGGGTGGGGGAAAGGAAAGTAAAAAACCAAAAGTTTTAGCTGAGTGATGTGACTTGAAGATGGAACCAGCTCAGGCACGTGAATGTGTTTGGATGCTTCACGTACAGACCCATCCCCATCCCTGTTGCCTTGGTGTGCAGGATGCAGCCGGCCGGCCTGAGCCATGCCGGAGCGGAGGTTTGCTGGAGAGAGGAGGTGGGTGGCAGCCCCATCCCAAGCTGGCCTGGCACCGGTGGGGATTTGTGTTGGGAAAGCTGGAGAATTTCTTGCTCTTCACCTAAAGTTCATGTCCCGGCTGTTGCAGTCAGAGGGGAGAGCAGGTTTTACGACTTTGAACTTAGCTTACGCGCCTTTGGGATAAATAAAGGGTAAAATTTCCTGAAATTGTAAATGTTTACTGCGCGCGGATCCAGAGCGGTGTATATTTAAGGCTGGCAGAGGGCCAGGCAAGCAGATGTGACCCAGACCAGGCGGTATGCTGCTTAGAGCCCGAGCGATTGGATGGGAAGAGGGAGGGGAAGGGGTAGGAAGAGTTATGGAAGTGGCTACTGAGGAGCAGTGCCAAAAGAGCCAAGTACCAGGGAGCAGACGTTGCTTCCATTGGGATGTGCCTACCACGCACAGCTCTCGCAGAGACCCAGCGGGAACTTCTCTATTCCCAGGAGCAGGCTTGGTGGAGCAGCTTGTGCACAGGCTGCGTAACCGCTCAAACCCGTGCCCCTTTCATCTTGTGCTTTTGCCGTTCTCGTTGGAGATGGGTGTCGCTGTGACCGTCCAGCCCGTTCCTGCCTCCTGATCTCTGCAGCTCTTCCTCTGGTTTGTGCCCCAAATTCTTTCCTCCGGCTTCTCTTCCTCCTGTTGTTTCCTTTCAGATGGTACTGGCTGTCCTTGGTGCCGTTTGGAAAGCACCTTGCTCATGGCATGGTTTGGGTAGAGGCTCTGCTGCCGACTTCCAAGCGAAAACAAGGTGCCTATTTTTGTCGGATTTCATTCAGATGTAATTTCCAATCTGTTTGTATGTCTGAATAACTGGGAAGTCATGCGGTGGCTGCCAGCCTGGTTGTTTCTTTGTCGGTGGGGAGGAGAGCTGGGGGCTCTCAGGCTCTCAAGGCATTGTGCGATGGGCAGCACATGCTGCATCCCCTTCCTGGGATAGGTTCCCATGTTGTTCCATGCGTTTCTGTGTCCCATGGGTAACGGGGCTGGTGGCTGCACTCAGGCGGAGGAGGCACAGTAGGTTTGTATCCAATCTTTTTTTTTTTTTAATAGTTTTGAGTTTTTGAGGTGAAAGATCCTGCATTATCAAAGGGCAAATCTGCAGGAGTAACATCTTCCCACCTGCTTTTGCAGATTTGGCCTTTAAAATGCCAAGCACGTAAAGTAACGGAGTCACCGGGAGCCCTGTGTGCCCCTGGATGGCTCAGCCTGCTGCTCAGGGCGGGAGCGTGGTCCAGCGGGAATCGGGGCTGGCAAAGGCGACGGCTGCCGCCCTTCTCCCCCCTGGGGCGGCTCCCCGGCCGTCTCCTCGCGTGAGAGCCTCCCGTAACGCCGGGGCAGAGCGTGCCGAGAGCTGTGTTTAACAGGTAGGGCAGGTATGGGGAAACGCTCAGGGCCCTGCGCTCGCCGCAGAGCTCCTTCCCACCTGCGAGCCCTGATCAAACACCTCGACGGGCGGCCCGAGTGGGAGCCATGATGTAATCTTGGGAACCCAAAACAATCGGCCCTTTCATGGCAAGACGATAACAATCAAAACAGTATGTAAGGGCCTGCCATGCAAGAATACACATGCACATTATACACTGGAGGGAATTGAAAGCCGTAGTGAAAAGGGGCTTGTTAAGAATATGTAGCCTGCTTTCATAATCAGTTTGTAAAAGAATAGGCCCTTGAAAACAAGGGTTTAGGCTTATAGAAGGCTTTCTGTGCCTTGACCTTGCAAATATGCAGAGATGCCAACTTTTTTTTGAAAGTGAACTTGGAGTCTCCCAGCGTGGTGCCACAGCAGTTGGCAGGCGAGCTGGGGGTAGGAGGTCCAGCCCCGGTACGTCCCCAGGGGACGTGGAGTCTTTCCCTCTCGCCACGAGGAGCTGGTCCTCTGCTCCATCAGGATGCCAAGGTTTTACCTTTTCTTCCTTAAAACTGCAGCACTGGGCTCTGCTGCAGAAAAGGATCGGCCGGCACAAGGGCAGACCCATCCCAGCATCGCTGCCTGTCTGCAGAGCTTATGTGTAGATGGCATGTGTCCTAGGGACATTTCTCTTCCCAGATCGATAAGGTTACGGAGGATGTCACTGCCATCACCACCGTTTTACAGACGGGGAAGCTGAGGCAGAGAGCTGGGAAAGGTAACATGTCCAATGCATGTTGGCTCCTCGATGCCTCCAAGGACACCCGAGTCTGTTGTGCCCCAGCAGAGGAGACACCCAATGACATTCCCGCGTTGGCTGGCGTGCCAGCGGCAGAGTGCATCCCCACCAGAGTTCGGAGCGGTTTCCCTTGGGCTGCTCTTTCTTTAGACTAATGCACGTTTGTAGGTTGGGGATGAGCCACAGGTTATCGTCCCTGTTTGCAAAATGTCTTCTAGCTGGATACGGGTGACCCGTCAGACCAGATGGGATCTGCTTCTAACACCTCTCTATCAGTTTATTCTCCGCCTTCCTTGCTTTAGAGACCCTGATGTCTCTAAATGTTTTGTCCTGATGATTGTCCCTCTGGCTATGATGGCTCATCTCCCCGTTGTCATCTCCTCTGTGTACCCGTAGCTCGCCGTGAGCGCCCGGAGGTTCAGCTCCCCTGGGCCAGGCTGCTCCAGTCTGTCTTTGTGCATCTGTTTTACAATGTATTTCTCTGCAGTCGGGGGAAGCCTTCCAAGAATCCCCACCTATTTCCGTAATAAGGACGTCTTTGTTTTCTCCGTACACAATGCAGCTTTGATTCAGTTGCTTTCTCACCGACCGTGTTGCCGCCAGCTCGACACGGGAGCTATGGAGAAGGTGTGAGGTGTGGACGGCTTAGCGGCAAAGGGGGAGAGGAAAGTCCCTTGGGATGGTTTTATTTCACAATTGGGGCATAGGAGGTAAATCTTCTTTGCCTTAGCACCCGGACATCTCCCAAGACGCTGCGCTGGGCAAACAGAGGTGGCCCCTGAGCAGCGAGTGGACGTACCCTTCGTGCAGTGAACCAAGGCAAAGCAAATAGGAAGGCTTATGTGTTCCTGGCCTCCATGTTGTCATGGAGTTAGCCTCATCCTGATAAGATTAGTGTCTCTGGGAAAGGCTCAAAAGGCCCCCAAATCCAAGAAAAGTTTAGGCAGAGCTGCGGTGGGAGGAAGCGTTGAAGGAACGAGTGGTCCCAGGGATGGGGGAGTGTGGTCTGGGTGAGCAAAGGGTGTTTGTGGGGACATGGAGGGACTGGAGGCCAGGAGATGACGCGGGGATCTTCTCAGCCTGATGCTGAGCCCAGAAGGTCCTTTCTGCCTGGCGGATGTCCCAAGGCAGGAGCAAGAAACCCCACATGCGGGGATGTCTGTGGCCAGGCACTGGGTCTCTGGTGGCCTTTGCCTCTTGCCGCGCCGCACGCCGAAGCTTTGTGTACCTGTGCCCAACGCCTGCCCCGACTGCCAGCACCCACGCGGCGTGATGCCATCGCCCACGTTTCTTGGGGAAAACCAGTTAAAATCTTGACCTGGGAGGAGGCACACCTTGCTGCCTCCCTGCTGAGGGCTGGGGGAAGCGGGTGGCCTGGCCCCAGCGGGTCCGTGTTGGTGTTGAACACCGGTGCCCGTTGCTCGCTGTGGTGCGTGTGTGCGTGTCGTGGCGCGTGGCACGCCGCTTGCCATTGCACGTTGCTCGCCACGGTGTTTGCGTGCCGTGGCACGTGGCACGTTGCTCACTGCAGCCCATTGCTTGCTGGACTTGCCGAGCCGGCTGCAGCCCCATCCCCGGCACGTGCCAGATCCACTGGGCATCTGGTGCTGCCGTGGAGGTGGCCCAAGCTGTAGGGCCGGGGTCGATTCTTGCTTTCGGGAAGCCCTGATGGGTTTTGCTAGGGTTGTGCGTGGGAGAGAGGAGGAGGAGGAGGAGGAGAGCGGGGGCAAACCCACCTTCTTCTGTTGGTTCTTTTGCCGGGTTCAATCCCCTTTCCTCCTGCCCCTCGGGGATTTCTCTCACCCGGGGCTGCTGTGGGGCAAGGTGTCAGCGTGGGGTTCCCTCCTCCCAGCGGGACCGGGGGCGAGGGGGGGGCTCGCCACCCTTCCCATACAGACCCCTCCATTCACACCTCCTTCTCCCACCCCATTAATTTGTTGTGGTCGGGGCCAGTAATAGCTGCTTTGTGCGAAGGCGAGGGAAGGAGGAAAAAAAAAAAAAACCCAGTGCACAGACAGCGGCTCCAGTGTTTTCTAAAAGGGATGTTTTTCCCCCTCCGTTCTCTCTCTCTTTCCCTTGAATAATGTTTTTGATTGTAATAGCCTGTCCTGGTTAGGGAAACCCACAGCCTCTCCCCCTTCCCCTCCCCTCTTCTGTAAACCCTTGTAGAAGTTTAAACAACCCAGAGAGATTTTTCTCACCAGTCTTATTTTACTAATAGGAAACAAGTGTTTAAAGCAGCAAAGGGAGGTTTCAGCTGCTGGCAAAGGAATAACTGACCTTGCAGAGAGGCACCGGGGTCCCGCTTGGAGCCGTGGGCTGGGGCAGGTTGCAGCCCGGCATCTCGCTGCTGGAGCTTTGAGACTCCTGGGACGGTCGCACTCGGTGTTCCCCCCAGGAATGGGCCACGGCCAGCTCCACCGACACACACCAGTGAAGCCACGATAGGAGAAATGCTCCAGCTGTGGAACAAGTTCCCGTTCGCTCTCCTGGAGCCGCTCAGCCTAAGGAGCCCATGCCATAAAAAATGAGCCCCATTTGGTTTGGTGCTTGCAACATTTTTGTTCCCTGAGTGAAGGAGAAAACTCCATATCCCAATTTCCTGGTTTTCACCAAAAAGCCCAAACTCCTGCCAAGCTGGAAGGGACCCTGGAGCAGAGGGCAAGGACTGATCCCAAGGCTGGAGCAAATCCCGGCTGAGGATAGGTGATGGCGTGGGTTGGGGTGCTGGGAGCAGCCCCTGCTTGGTATGGGGCTGGTGCACGGAGCTGGGGTGCAGCTGCCTCCCCCATAGAAGATCCAACAAACCCTCCCGCTGCAAATCCAGCTTTCTTGACCACCAGCTGATCGCAGAGCTATTGCCATTTTGGATAAGCTCCGGATGATGCGGTGGTCCCGCCATGAGGTCGCTGCGAGGGAGAGGCTCCGGCTCCGGGAGCGCAGCGGCAGGCGCTGGGTGCTCTGAAGGTGGATGCTGAAATAGGTGTTGGGTCTAAGTGTCAAAGGGGAGAGAGGGCAAGCGAGGAGAAACCTCACCTAATTCTCTGCCCTTGAGCTTCCCTTCAAACCTCTCCCGTCCGCCCTTCAGTTGTCGACACTAAGAGCCGTGTTTTCTGCCACTGGGGACATGGGGCTTTACTTGGAGCAGTTCAAGTTCACCGTATCTGCCTGCCTAACCCCATTTATCAGGCTTTTGATCTCTTGTGCCTTCCTCCTCCTGTGCTGCTTTACCGATGGAGAGACCAGCTCTGGAAGCCTGAGTGCCGCCTTTCCATAGGATGCAAGAAGGGAGGAAAAAAAAAAGAGAGAAATCAAGCGAAATCCTGTGGCTAAAATCTACCTCTCTGAGAAGCCCTATGGCTGTAAGGCTCGTGCAGGGGTCGTTATGGTTAACGACGGTGCCAATGAGACCTGGGATGGGTTTTGGGAGAGGGTCTGGCCACCCCAGGGGCTGCGTTGGGGCCCCTCGGGCAAAGCCCCCCCGGGAGGGAGGAACCCCGACCCTCTGGGGGACCCGCGAGTCCGGGGCCGCCCCAAACGCCAGGATCCAGGGATGCTGCGGCTCCCGAGAAGCCTCGGGTTGGAAATGCCTCGTGGGGCCTCCTTGGAGAGGTCTCTTCCCCATCTGGTCTCTGTCGCTCCCAGGGCTGGTGCTGAAGCTGATTAAATGCTGCAGAGCTCTTTGAAGATGAAGTTTTCTGTGTTCATGTTAAATATTAGCATGACTAGCCCCAGGGCTAGCTGTGCTTCCATTTAAAAGGCATATCTTTAATAATGTCTTTTTTTTTTTCCCCAGCTCGCAGCAGCCAACTCCAGGCTGTGCTTTCCACCTCATATATATATATATATATATATATTTGTGCTTTTTTGTGTGGATAGGAACTTAGCAATCGGGATTGGGATTCAGAATTTCCCGGAGGGCCTGGCCGTCAGCCTGCCTTTGCGTGGTGCTGGATTTTCAACATGGAAAGCGTTCTGGTAAGATGAGCTCCTCTTTGCCCGTGGAAACGAGAGCCCTCCGCCAGCAGCTCCTGATGAGTGGGTGCCTATAGATTTCTTCCCCATATCCATTTGCGTTGCTTTGCATTGAGTTGCCCTTGGGATGGGCTTGCTCCAGACCTGCCAGGTCCCCTCCTGGCATCACAGAGAGCTGCTTTTGGAAGTGCTGCTGGTTTCCAGCTTTGAGGAAGGGCGGTGAGCGCTGCCCTGCTCCTTCCGCAGTGTCCGAGCTGAGCTCCGAGCTCCCGGCTCCCCAGGGATGCATCGGTGATCCCGGTGGGTCACCACCCTGTCCTGCTTCAGCTGCCTGCTGAGCGCCTGTGGTGAGCTCCCAGATCCTGCACTAAACGTGTTTGGTTTCTTTTTTAAGAAGTTTTTTTAAAAATTTTTATTTTGTTTCATTTTTTTCTCTCACTTCACTCTGGGCTGGATTTCAAACCCACTTTTTATTTTTTCTTTTCCCTGAGGTGAAAAAGCCAAGGGCGTGAACCCTGCGAGCGCAGGGCTGCGTTCCTGCCCGTGCACGTGTGCTCGGCCGGGTGATGGATGGGAGGGCAGGGGGATGGCTTGGAAATGGCTCCCGCCAAAGCTTTGTTTTCTTTTCCTCCCACCCACCTCCAATTCAGTAAGCGCAGCCGGTGCTGGGACTTGCACCGGGATTGCTGCTGCCGGGAAGGGAGTTCCCGTGGTCTGGAGAGTTAAAGCAGTGCTAGAGGGAAAGAAAATGAGGAGGAAGAACACAATTTCATCCTGGTTGAGGCTGTGGCCAGATGTCCTCTTTGAGGTTGAGCTACGCTGGTTGGAAATGTTTCCCTTCTGACCCATCCCTGCCTGTGAGCCAGATCCCCAAATCCCGCAGAGCTCTTGGGGGAAGGAATCGGATTGTGCCTTAATTCCTTTCCTGGAAAAGTCAGCTAGGTTGGGTCAGATCACCTTCGTTGCCCATTTAAAATAATCCAGGTGGCTTGGCTCGGCGTGGCCGGGTGGCTGACCTCCTCCCGGACAGGGTGGCGTTAGAGAAGACGGTGGGATGGGGAGCTGCAGAGCCCCGGCAGCCCCACGGGAGGGCTGTGCCGTCCCTCGCGCCGGGTCCCCGGTGGCTTTTGGTCTCGGTCTTTTGCAGGTATGGGCAGCTGAGCGGCATGGTGGAGCCCTTAGCCGGCGTTTTCGGCGCCTTCGCCGTGGTGGTGGCAGAGCCTCTCCTCCCCTACGCCTTGGGCTTTGCCGCCGGAGCAATGGTCTACGTGGTGATGGATGATATCATCCCCGAGGCACAGACCAGGTGAGACTCTGTCGGTGCCCACCACGAAAGGCAGATAGACGTGGAGGGAAGCAGAGAGGACTCTGGAAGATCCCTTTCCCTTGCCCCGATGAGATACGAAGCAGCGCTTCCCTCATCCGAAAAGCCGGTCCCGGCTCCCAGGAGCTCACACCTTCCCCTTTTCTCCCTGCAGTGGCAACGGGAAGCTGGCTTCCTGGACCTCGATATTGGGATTTGTGGTGATGATGTCCCTGGACGTTGGGCTTGGGTAGGGCAACGCGCCGTTCCCCAGGAGAAGACTTCAGAGCCATTTGTGCAGCGGCGTTTGGAACCGGACACACGTTATCCTCTAGACTTGTTTTGTATATATATTTTTTTGGATCTGGTTTGGTGTTGATTTCCTATAATTTTATATCTCTTCCTCCCCTCCAACGTCATATCGATGGGTTTCAAAGCACAAATACAGGTGGTTCCTCGCAGGTCCTGGTTTCCTTTCGCCACCAGATTTTCTTTTCCTCTCGGGAGGGTCGTTGGACGACGCGTCGGCTGGGCTGCAGGTCACCCTGTTCTTTCCCTTCCGTGCTGGGCTGGTTTCTGAGTCAGGTCGCTCTGGGTTTTGATCATCTTTGTTCTGTAGAAGGTTAGAAATTCACTGTCGCATGTTTAAGCTGGTCTGTGGTTAAGTACCAAGGCATTTGAATGGAGTAAACTCCTTACAGAGTCTCAATTTCCACGCCTTTTTCGAAAGGCAAGTGGAAGGCTTTAGGGCTAAGATAACATGTACAGCAGTCTGTGGGACTGCAGGTCTCGTGTAACCTGCGGGTCCTTGGGAATGTTCTAGGGTATTTGTTTCGATGGATGCAAATAGTCCAGGCAAATAAAAATGAATTTTCTTGGGATCTCTGTAAGAGGGAAATGTCATTTTTTTCCTAAATTTATCTACTAAGTGGGGCATTGACCCAATGCACTGTGTCCAATAGCCTGAGGTTTTCTCTGAAAAAAAAAAAAAAAAAAAGGAAAGAAGAATTTTTGTGTTTTCTAGCATACACTCTTTGAAAAGGCAAGGTATGGTCATCCGTGTGGTCACTGGTGTGCTGCCTGACTGGAGTACAGCAGGGTACGTTTCCACGTGGGCCCGTGACTGTGTCTGGCCTTCCCGAGCGATTGCTCGTTTACGGCTGCTGGTGCCGATGGTTCATAACTCCCCAAAGAGCCAAGGCAGGTTTTTCCCGGCGGTGGCCCTGGTCACACTTCACCCCGCAGAAGACCTCGGAGCTGAGTTAGGACCTGAGCGTGCCGGGAGCCCTCATCTTCCTGAGCAGCCTCAGGATGAAATAATTCATCAGGGTGAATCAATTATCCTACCTGAAGAGCCAGAAACATGCACCACGTATACTTGCCTCTTCACCCTCTGCTTTTCAAGCCTCTCTTGTTGAAGAGCCGTTCCGGAGCAGGCGCGATGAGTCCCTTCCGAGCTGAGGAGCGAGTCCTGCCCGACCCTCCCTGTGCTCGGTGCACGCTCGAGTGAGGAGCAAATCGCCAAAGTTGGAAGGATGCTGTAAACCACGCCTGGCTCTTCGCTAAGGATGCTTCTGTCTTCGGTAAAAGGAGATCGATTGGACCTTTCCGCAGGAATAACTGGATCGCCTGGCTGCTGCCTGCATCTCAGTCGCGGGGCTCTCGGGGGAGCGGGGCTGCGAGCGCGGGGGGGTCCCGGACCACCGTTCGGTCCTGCCGGAGAAGCTGCAGGAAGGGCAGCCAAAGGGAACAGGCTTGAATAAACTAAGCTAGAGCCACGTGTTTTTGTTTGGTTAGGGTTTTTTTGGGGGGGTTGGATTTCATTTGTACTTCGTGTGTCACTATAGATGATACAAAACTACTGTTCGCCAATGGATTTGACCTTTTAACTGTGATTGGTTTCAATAAATGGGAAATTCAGAGTTTGCACTGCTCTGTTTTAATGCCTTCAAGCTGTACCTTTGCTTCTCCTCCCTCCCTTCTGCTACGTTTCTTTTCTCCAGCTTAATTGTTCCTGGCTTGTCAAAGGTCCTGCCTCTCAACCAGGAAGGCAGCTTCTTTGGGGAAGGAAAAAAAAAGGGAAAAAAAAAGCCGAAGAAAGGCAGCTTTGCAGTGCCTCATCCAGGCATCCGTGAGTGTGTTTTAGCGTTCACTGGGTTGCTGCAGCTGGCCAGCTCACCCCCAGGTCCAACGCCTGACATCGTGCCTTATGACTCAGAAAAAAAACAACGGCAAGAAATCCCTGGGGAAAAAAAGCAGCTCTGCCTGCACCGACCTGGGGGTGCAGCTACGCGGGGGTGTACATGCGTGCACACACGTGTAAGGGCCATCCCTGGTTCGGCTCAGCCCCGCGGGAGGCTGTGACCGCATCCCACAGCGAGCCGCAGGGGTGATGCTCGGTTGGGGCAGCCCGGGGTACGGGGATGGGAAGGGGGACCCGACCTTCCCCGGGATCTGTGGAGATGAGCCGGGTCTCTCTGGGCACAGGGGGAATTTGGGGTTATGGCTCTCGGTGGGGAAAAATGAGGGGGGTCAGGACCGTCTTTTCCAGACCAAGAGGCGAGAGCTGTCCCTGCCGTCTGCAGGCAGGGAGAGGGAAGCGAGCAGCCCACGGCCGGAGCAAGAGCCCTTTGCCCCTGTGTCTCCTTCCCAGTGCCACCAGCGGAAAGGCTGGGCCATCTCCCACCTCTCTTCACCTTGTTTCTAGATGCACTAGCAGTGTCTGTAAAGCTTTCAGCCCTCTGTTTTCTGCCGAAAGCCTTCGCGTGAAACTTAAAAACTTCAGGGGTGTCCACAGGTCGGGATTTCTCGCAGACCGCTGGTGATATTTTCTTATTCGGTTTCTGGCGTGTGGTGTAAGTTGGTACAAAAAACCCATATTACGCATTTAAAGGCAGTCTTGTAATCAGATTGCTGTGAGCTAATATCACGTAAAGCATTTAATCCCGCTTAGATGTAGCCAGCTGCGATAATTATGTACATTGGACCTGTAGGCAGCGAGTGGGAAGGGTGATGCAGAGAGCATGTATGAAAATCCTTTTCTGTTTGTACCCTGGAGGTGAATGAAATTATATATCTATTCCTTGGTATGATTGAAAAGCTGGCCAGGGGCCAGGCCTGAAATTACCCGTGGAAACAACAGCTGTCAATGAAAAGGTGGAGTTCAGAGCAAAGGCAACACAAACACACAGCCAAGCCCCGCCAAATGGAGACGGGCTCTCACGCAGAGATCGAGCTGGAGGGAAAAGGGAGGAAGGTTATCCCGTGGTTGGAACTGGATTTGGGGAGATTGGGATGTGCTTGGCCCCAAATCCTTGCCTGGATGTGCGTGCTGGGATGCAGCCGGGGCTTTTCCCGGGGAGGGGGGCTCTGGCAGTGCTGTGGTCCCTCCCCATCATCACTGGCAGCGGCCGCTGAGCTTCCTCGGTAAAGCTATCCCGAGATTCTGCCACTGGAAAATGGGGAGAAACCCCCGGCCTGCGGCACACGGGGCTGTATGCCCATGGGGAGCACAGAGCGGGGGGATTTCTGTCCTGCCATCCTTTTGATGGGTGGCAGCCAGCCTTTGGAGGGCCACAGCGGTTTGAAATATCCTTTGAGCCCCGTACAAGTGTAGTATTAAATTGTAGCACCAATGCTGGTGATTTCTCCCCCCCCTACTAATTTTTCAGTAAAGCCTCACGTATACAAAAACTTTACATTCTTGGTTTTTTTCTTAAAACGGTAATAACTTTTTGCATTGGCTGGAGGAAAACTTAAACTGTGACTCCTCTCCATCCAAAAGCCTCAAACCCAAAAGGTAAAGAGAAGGATCTTTTCCTAAACGGTGCATGTATGTGCTTTTACGATGGGGTTTATAAATAACCCCCAAACCTGGTATAAGTTTGCGGCCTGCTTGCTGATGCTTTTGTGGATGCTTTGGGGTTTTGCAAGCCCTGTGAATGAAGGCGGGCGACCCGAGCGTTTAGCTGAGAATGGGAAAATCCCCCAATTCTTCACAGCCCCGGAGGTGGCTGCGTTTGGCAGCGGGCAAAGCTTGGCGGTGGATCGGTGCTGCGTGTGCAAGCACGTGTGCCCCGGGTGCGAAGCTGGTGCTTGAAGAGCTTTGCCGAGCAAAGCTGCCGCAAAAAAGCCCGGCAATGCAGCGCTGGGTGTATTTTGCTGCTTTTTGGGTTTTTTTTTTTTAATTTCAGAGGCTGAACCACCGAGACGCTGTCCTGTGGGATGGCCGTGGGCACCATACCCACGGTTGGGCAGTTGGCTGGTGGGAAGACGATGGAGGAATCCACAGGGAAACTCCTGTGCAGAGAGGAGAGCTGCCTGGGACGAGCGTCGGGTTGTGCTTATGACTAAGTGGTAGATGGAGAGGCTGCTGATAGCTCGGGTGCACGACACTGTACGCGTGTTTGCCGGGGGATTAGGGCTTTGAAGAGGGGATTATTTGGGGCCATGAGTGTCTAACGCAATACGTTGGGTTTCTCCCTTCAGGGACGTGGCTGATCCGTTCCGCCTGGAGCTGCGGTGCAAGGAGAAAGCACCGTCCCCTTTGCTCTGGGCAAATCCCACCTCACTCCCTGCCTCCGTGCAATGCCAAGCAGCTCCCGGTGGGCACCAGGCGGCACGTGGCAGGCATGGAAGTTGGCACCCCGGCACGACGCCTGCTCGGCTGCTGCTCTTCCCTCGCCGGCACCTCCTTCTGCCTGCCCAGCTCCGGATTCACTCCCGGCCGGGGAGAGCGCGGCGAAGGGCCGTGATTGCCGTTGTGCAGCCGGGGCAGGGACAGCACACCTTTCCCCGTGCCGGCGTGACACGGCTCACATCGCCCTGCGCACGGTGCCATGAGTCAGGGAGCAGGAATGGGTGGGTGAGCCCTGCACGGGTGCCCGGCATTCGCCGGCCCGCGCCGGGGTGCTGGGGAAGGCGAAGGCGGCTGCGGTTTGCAGGGCTGGGCGGGGAGAGAAAAACCCCAAGTGAGGGCTTTGCACGCAACCGAACAATAATCCCATTATTAGGGCCCATGCTGTCAAACAAAACACGGCACAAAACATTACTCGGGCTTGCAAGATGCGCGCCCAGGGTAGATCGTAGCACCTGAGTCATTGCTTATAAAGGAACGGCTTTCACCTCCCTCCCCTCCCCTTAGGAAAGGAACAATTCAAACCTTAAGACAAAATGACTTCTATTCTTTGTATGCGGACTTTGTTGTACTTGGCAACGAGGCCGCAATTAAAATCGAGACGCTCGCTCTCGTGCGCACACACGCAGGCTCCCGGCTCCGGGCTCAAGAACAGACGTATGGCTCCTCTTCCCACTCGGAGCTTGCCATCGCGTTGGCCCTGGCCGTGCCATGTTGCCTTGCTTCATCCCCAAGGTGGATCCCCCAACCTCAGGAACGAGCCTGATTCTGCAGGACTGGAGGGAAGAAGAGAAATTATGGCTCAGGGCACCCTTTCCTAGGGCAGATATTAGAGGGTCTTTGAGTTTCTAGGTGGGATTTAGTGCCAGTCTCTCTTTTTAGGTATATGTTGGCACTCTCTAAGTACACGTATTCGGTCTTGCATGGCCAACCAGCCCTCAAAAAGCTACATGCTCGTGTCCGTGCTGGGTTGGTGGGAGTGTAACTCATGGATGATCAACTGGTTGCCTTTCTCCTGGTTGCTTTACTTAAATAAACTTCTTTTCAGCTGACCGATAAAAGGGTGGTGGCTGCAGAAAGGTTCCTCTCTGCTGCCTCAGAGGGACGTTCCCCATGCGGTTTCTTACGTGGTGTGTGAGGTGGGAAAGGTCGACACGAGGGTGAAATGCCATCGGTCCAGGAATGGCTCTGCTGCACATTCCTTGATCTGGAGGTTTGTTCCTCATGGGAAAAGAGGGAAAATTACACTCTGTGGGATCTGCGTATTGCACAGCTCTGATCTTAGTGCCTCTTGTCTTGTGTTAAGGCTTCTAGAGTGGGGAGGGCAGTTGTTTGTACAAGAACAGGGAGAAAATATTCGTAGTATGTCCTTGGTTGAGATTTCTGGGATATGTTTCTGTGCCTTATAATCCTACGAGGGGGTTCTTGAGAGCAGGAAACCGAGCCTCAAGGTTTATTTTAATATAATCTTACAAAATGCTGATGATAACTAAAAAGCTTTTGTGTCCAGAGCCGGTTTGCATGGGGAATCGTTTAAATCTCTCTCTCACTGTTGCCTTCCCATGGTCTTAGAGGACCAACAAAAGCATTACAGGCCCGACACACGCTTGCTCCCCATCTCGTCTCGTGCAATCCTTCTGCTGTGCCTGAAGCAGAAAACAAAACCCGTTGCTCCAAACCCCGTATGAAAACAGGAGGGAAGAGAATGGCCTGGATCTGCTTTCCTTTTACTGCAAAATAATTTCCCTGTCATAAAATTACCAGCAAGAGCCAAGGGAAGATTAGGTCATAGGGAAAAACGCTGGTTGGGAAACAATGGAGGGAGGTGCTGGTAACGGCCGGGGTGCGGGACTCCCCACCGCCCCGGGCTTCCCCCAGGGACCCCCACCTCTGCCAGGACCCCCGCCGCTGCCGCCCCGAGCCCCAGCTCCTCTCCCCCAGCTCCGCACAGGACAGGCGTCAGCACTCCCACCCCTTTTTATTTCCTTTTCTTTCCCAAGGTTAAACCGACAGCAAAGGCTGGAGCATCCCAGTTTCTCCCAACCTGGGCTGGCAGCAGCAGCGGGCGTGAGGTTGCCCTTAGAGCACAAAGCAGCATCGCACAACGCGCTTTGCTTTCACCCTTCCTTTCCAGACCATAATTTGGCCCCGAGCTGCTCTGCCTCCAGCCCTACCGAGCGGCTTGGCTCTGCCGGTGGATGGACAAACCCTCCAGAGGGATTTGTGGGTCTTTTCCCCCGAATTCGGAGTTGCTGGTGTGCTTTCGCCCTTCCTTTCCAGACTATAATTTGGCCCCGAGCTGCTCTGCCTCCAGCCCTACCGAGCGGCTTGGCTCTGCCGGTGGATGGACAGACCCTCCGGAGAGATTTGTGGGTCTTTTCCCCCGAATCCGGAGTTGCTGGTGTGACCCTGGAGGTCAGAGAGCCCAGGGAATTGGGGGGCAGGAGGGGGAGGTGATGTCTTAAAATTTGTCTTGGTGCAGATTTCAGAAAAGCTCCCCAGTCCCCTCCAGTTCTGGGTGGTGCCTGCACCATGGAGAAGAACCTTTTGGAGACCAGGGAAACAAATCCAGACAACAAAGGGGCCCCGGGGCCTCCCAAGTCATTAAACAAATTAAGTTGTTTAGAACAAGGAGGCCCAGGTGACTGGGTGTGAAAGCCCCCGAGGCCTCGGTAATTGCTGTGTAAAGGCAGCACTGGTGGGTGGAAAGGAGACAAAGAGATTTTGGGGGATTTTTCCTCCTGCCCAGTTCCCTGGTTTGGCTTCATGGGGTGCTCGGGGACTCGGCCACGCTGGTACTGGGAGCCTGGGCTGGGGAGCCCGAAGTGATGCTCTGGTCCAGCGAGGTGCCCTCCTGTCCCCGTCCCCCGGGGTGGGATGGAGGGAGAGCTCCCCAGCCCTCCGAGTGTCCTTCATTTCTTTCCATGGACCTTGGCTCCACGTCCCCCGGGGTGTCTGGCTGCCTCCGAGACCCGTCCTTGCTCTTGCTGCTTCCCCAGGCTCGGAAGAGGTGGGTGAGCAAAAGGGATTATTTTTTTTTTCCTTGCGCAAATGTTTTTTTCCCTTCTGCTTTGTGCAAAGGCGAGACTAGTCCACCTCCACGCCAAAATGCCAGCGTGGTGTATCTAAACCTCTCAGAGCTCCAGAAGGAAATAGCAGAGGTGCTGCCTTGCCTTTTCCTTTCAGCCAAGGAAAGACGCAAAATTCCCCAACTCGGCTCCCTCTTCATTTCCAGGGTTAGAGACACGCTGTGCTCAGACAAGATGACAAGCTGATGAGGTGGAGCATTGCAATCTCCCTTGGTGAGCGGGAGCGGGATGCTGCGGCTCAGGAGCGGCGGGAGGGAGCGGGAGCCTCCGTCGGACCCCGGGACCCCCAGCTCCAGCTTCCCCAAGCCCCATGGGCTCGGTGCTGGCCGGGTAGCATGGACTGGGCGTTCGTTTTTTTAAGGACATCAACCTTTCAGGTCCCTTTTAATTATGATTTGATCAGCACTTCTCAAATCAAGAAATCTGAAAATACCAGCGGGAAACACTACCTTCTGCTGCAAAGCTGTGAGCCGGGAGGGGACGATGTCCCTTCCGGAGCCAAATGCTGCGTATTTAATCACAACTATTTAATACGGCCAGGACCAGCTCCACGGGGCTGCTTAGCACCACGTGCCTTGGCCCGGGCATGGCTGGGCTGGGCTGAGAGACCCCGTTTGCAAAGGTTTTAGGTGCGATCAGTGCAGACGGGTCTCTGCAGGGTCTTGGGCTGCTGTTAACGTGGCCAACTGCCCACTCCCCCCACACAGCCTGGAAAACGCTGGTGAGCCCCAAGGAAAGGTCTGAGGTTCCTCCTTCGGTGGGGGTGGCTTCTCTCTCATCTTTTTTTTTTTTCCCTCCCCCTCTTCTTGAAGCTCTTCGAAACAAGTGCTGTTTTATTGTAGATAATTTACCAGCTGCACAAAGGCTGCCTTGTACCGCTGAGCTCCAGATGTTTAACATTTCACAAAAAAACCCTAATCATAAGGTACCTGTTTCACTGGAGCACCAGCTGAACTGGATGGGGAGAGAGCTGCCTTCCAGGCTTCGCCCTTCCCTTTCACAGGCAACTGCCGGCAGATCCCAGCCTTCGAGAGAGCACGTAATACCTGGTGTATCGTAGGTGCCTCTGAGTCTCTGCTCGTGCTGCCCTTCTTTGGGGCGCAGGGGCTGCGGAGCAGGGCCAGCCCAGCTTTGCCCAAAATGGGCTTGGCAGGAGCGGCTGATCCCTTTCCCTGATCCCTTTTGCAGGGTCTCTCTGCAGCGTATCAGCCTCTGTCGGCTCTGTCGGAGGGTGCCTACAGGTAGGGCCACGGGTAGGAATATCAGCTTCCCACCTGTGACCCCTGCTCCTGGGAAATGGGCAGCTCCGGGCTGGGAGATGCTGCCTCAGCAAGAGCAGCAGACGTTGCAAGAGGCTCCTGGGAGGAGAGCTGGAAGGGTTCGTACGGGGGATTTTTTGGGCTCTGGGGACAGCCATCTGCAGGTTTGGGTTGTCCGCAGGGGCTCTGGCACGGGCCCCGGGTGTCCGGCTGCTCCATGGCTCTGCCCTCGCTGTAGCGCCGGAGGTGCTGGGCTCCGCCGGGAGAAGGTGTCCTCGGGATGGATCCTGCAAAGTCCGGAGGGCTGCGGTCCTGTGGAAGAGTGGTTGCCTGGCTCTGCTCCATCCCCACCCCATTCCTTTGACTGCAATCCCTTAATTGTTTCAAAAAAAGCACATGACAAAAGTCAGGGAGATAATTACAGTCCCTTGCTCCCCTCTTATCTCCGGGGAGAGCGTGTTGGGCAAATAGCAAACAGGGATTTAATTCTGGCGGTGGCCGAGGCTCCGTGGACCAGGCTCTGAATGGCAGGCAGGGCTGATTTACTGCCGTTGTTCACAGCTATATTCAGCATTTTATTGCTCCTATAATTACAGTTTTCCGTCAGGATCTCGCGGAGATGTCAGGCCGGCACCAGCCATTTCCCACTCCCGGTGCGTCCCACCTTGGCGGAGGAGGGCAGGGGACGCAGCCCAGCGTCCCCCGACATTCGGGGAGCCCCTGCCTTGCCATCGAGCCGCCATGCAGATGAACACATGTTTCTGGGATGCTTTCCTCCCCAAAACCCGTGGCCGCGGGGGGCTGAGAGAAACGAAGGCACAAGCTACGGGTCCCCTGTGCCCCGGGGAGGTATTTTCTGCGAAGGGTGACGGTGGAGGGAACGCGCGAAGGAGGGGGTGATGCCATCTGGTCTGACGTGGGCAGGGCAGAACCTGACCCACGCTTTGGCTGGATGAGGCATCTCCTGTTTAAGATCCAGCGTGGGAACAAGCCATCACCCCACGGTTGGTGGAGGTGGAAACCCAAGCGCACACGTTTGCTGGGGAGGCAGGAGGTGGGAGATGCTGCCCGTCCTCCTCCTCGAAGGGACGCTTCTCCGCGGGATGGCCGAGCGGGTGACCGGCTCTCCTGGCAGCTGAGCGGCCTCGGGAGTGGACTGACCCACTGGCAAGTGCTCCCCAGCCAAAGCAGCCCCTCATTTTCATGCAAAACGTGCACGGGGGGGGGGGGGAGGGAATGAAGCCCTCCATTGGGGAGCAGAGCCCAGCGACTTTGCGGCAATGAAGTAATCCTCCCCCGGCACCCTGAGCATATAAAGCACCGCAGAGCACAAGTGCCTCTCTGTCCCGTCTCTTTCTTCTCTTTCCCTTTAATAATCTTACTCTTTTGTCCCCATACGTTTGCCCTCCGTGTCATTGTCCCCTTCTGCTCCGGTAGCTGGCTGCCCATCGCAGCTGGACCCTCTGCCTTGGAGGTGCTCACGGTGCCACCTGTTTTTTCCACTTTATTTTCCAGGACACCTGATGTATTTATTTTCTTTTATTTTTTTTGCCTCTGGTTTAGGGTCTATTAAGTTTACTCCTTCTTCCCCTGCCCTGGGAGACCCGGTTAATGAGTAACCATAGCGTGCTTGGAGGCAGCTGTCTCAGACAAACTGACGGAGACTTTTTTGGAGCTGCATAAGGGAACGTTTGTTCTGCAGCTTCTCAATAGATCCTTGTGCAGGAGGCAAGAAGTGTGGGGAGAGAAAGAAAGAGACACTAAATCACTGGACTCCTTGAAAATCTCGCTGCGTGTGTGTGTGTTTTTATTCCTTTTTATAATACATGTTAGATGAGTCACCTTTTCAAGTTTAAATAATGAATTTATCTTCACAACAGAGCACACAATGTACTTTTTAACAGCGTTCCTGCTTTAAAGTTCTTTTTAAGTAACTTAAGTATAAAACACACAGCCTATATATACACTGGCATGGGGCTAGCGTCACGTGAGTGTGGTTTTTCTTTGTCCCAGTCCCAGCGCAGAGCAGATTTTGCTCTCACGGTTCATAACTTTACCTGTTCCCTTCCTTTGTTTTTGTTACACGGAGGCGTTTTGGGGGGTTTTATCAGATCTTTGCCATCTGGGTTAAAGGCTGTTTTGTCTTCCCTAGGATGCCTGGCTGATGGGCCAGGTGGGAGATGGAAGCCCATGTGCCGTGGGGGAGAGCGGAGTGGGCGAGCGGGTCCTGTGCCCCAGCTCTCCCGCATGACCTTGGCAATGGCATTTACACCTCTCTTCCCTGCTTTGCTTTTGTCACTACGCAAACAGGTGACGGATCTGCCTTTTCTCCTACTTGCGGTGGTTTTATCCTTCCTAGCGTACCGGGAAGGTTGTGGAGGGTGGATGGGATGTTGCGAGCAGGCAGAAAGCCGTGGGAGCAGGGGACCGAATCGCTCCTGGTTGTCTTGAAATGTGCCTCCCTCTCTCTGTGGCTCCATAATTTTTTGGTTCCCATCAACGTTCGAGTTTCTCGTGGCCAGCTGTGCACCTCGGAGGGCCTGTTGTGTGCCTTGCAGGGCTTGCTTGTGTGCTGGGGAGCATCACACCCACCAACCCATGTCCCCACCTGGCTCAGGTCACAGTCCCTGCTCCCGGTTCCTGCAGCCAGACTGGGACATCGTCGCTTTGCCGCTCAGCGCCGTGCTCTCACTCTTGCTCTGAGGTCCTGGGCATCCCCCATTCCCCCCCGGCATGCCGTGGGATGCAGGACGGGGCAGCCCACCCTTGCGTCTCCTGTTGGTGCCAGCGTTCCAAGCGCCCATCACCCAGCCGGCTGCAGCACCTCTTACGTACCAGGACCAGTGATGGGAGCGAGATCCTTTCACGTGTTCCTGCTCTGTGCTCGCTCGGGACAAACCCCCCTCCCCATGTTCTGTGGCCCTTGCATCGCTCCGCGTGGCTTTGCACCTCGCAGACCTCAGCCCAAGCAAAGCACGCTCACGCCGGCAGCAGCGATCCGGAGGGGAAAGGAACCTTTCCCAAGGCGTAGCCGTCCTTCCCTCGTGGCTCCCCGCGGCCTCTCGGCTGCATTCAGGGACAGCTTTGCTCCAGCTCTCTCCGAGGAGGTTTCCCACCGCTCTCCCAGGCGGATGAGGCGGCGGGAGCGTGCGGAGCGGTGCCTGTGCGGGAGCAGCTCGTCCTTCCCAGGGACCCGCCGGCGTGCGCTTGTGGTCCAGGCTGCGATCCAGCACCGGGGAGAAAACTGAAAACGTATAACCACACTTTTCCTCCTCTTCTACAAAAGCTCAGGTTTTTTTTTGTTTTGGGGTTTTTTGGGTTTCTTTGAACTTTGGGGTTGGTTCAATTTTGGGTAAAGATTCAGGTTGTTTGTGTTTTACTTGAAACGCAGCTCCCCGTTCCCTGGAGCAACGGGTCTTTATTGGCTCTTGCAGACACTTGGCACTCTCAGCGCGTAAAATAAAAAGCTTTTTGTTTCCATATTTCAATATATTTATATATATTTAACTGGTTTGGGGAAGGTATTTGAAGGTCAGAGGACTTTCAGAGGTTACGGTGCTGGCCAGGCCCTGGGAACAGCTGTCCTGTGGGAACTCGTTCCTAGCTCACCCTTCCCGAATCTCTTCCATTTTGCCAATGCTGATGCCCATCACTAAATGCCTTTTTTTTTTTTTTTTCTTTTTTTCGGTAAAAATCAACAGCAAAGTCCACAGTGAACTTTATAGATGTGCTATTCACAAACTGGTGTGGTAAAAGTAACACGACCTCGGGCTGTGAACCCAACCGTGCTACCAAGAAGGTGTTTGTACTAACAAAACTTTTACAAGAATAAGCAGTTTTTCTGGCTCCACCCTCCCAGCAAAGGCTGGTGCAGCTGCAGGTTGGGGCAGACGGGCTCCGTCTTTCCCCATTTGTCTGGAGGAACCAGCATCCCGATTCTTTCTCCCTGCCCAATACTGACCATCAGCAATTCAGTATCCGGAGGATATTTTCAGCCGGAGAAGAATCAGTGCCCGTCCACCCTCCTGGTGGTATTTCAGCCCCGTTCGGCAGCGTAGCTGAGACACAGAGACTCTAACCCCAAAGCCAGCCCTGGAGCAAGGCGCAGAACTTGCTTCTCCAGCAAAACCCTCTTCCCTTCCCGTTTGCTGTTGCGCTGAGGTTTTCCTCTGCTTAAAAGCTGTCACGAAGCAACTCGGAGCCAGCGGAGCCAGCGGCCGCAGGAAGTTTTGCCCTGTGTTCCGCAGCCCTTGGACCAAACCGCCCCGTCCTCCTCGCCGAGGAGTGCCCCGAGTCCCTGCCCTCGTGGGATAAAGGATGCTTTCAGCTGCTCTAAGCAGATCTGCTGGGAAACCACTGGTTTTCCGTGACTTGGAAACATCTGGTTGACATTCTTACATCCACAGGCTCTTGTGTAATTATCCTTATTACCTGATCCACATGCACTGTATCTTGCTTTATGGGTAATCCTGCTCTCCCTCCCTGCCCGCACCACCCACCACCATCACCCCAGCACAGGGGCCACTTTCTTAATTAAAACTTTGTGCTTTCTTCCTCTGGCTCAGGTCTCCCCTCCCCATCTCAGCAGTGGCTGAGGAATGCGAGACAGGAATGCTGTCCTCTTGCAAGGAGCCAGGGAAGGGGGGGGCAGCTATCACTTAAAAACAATGTCTTTGTGTTTCCAGCCGGCCGTAGTCATGCAAGTCCATGCCCGGGTGTGCACGGCCGCCCGCCCCACGCCTGCCGCCTCACCTGGCACTGACACGGCAGAGTTCGGCATCTTCCAAAACCTTTTACCATCACGTCATATTCTTGCAAAACCAGACCTGGGAGCATCCCATAAATCAACGCCAGGCTCCTCCGTGGGTCGTAGCTCACCTTTCCATTTCAATTCCTTCCTCAGACTGTCCTCAGAGGCCGGCTGGGGGGTCTCTGCGCAGAGCAGAGGTACCTCGCCGGCACCCGGGTCCGTTATTCCAGTTGGATATTGCCAGCGAAAGCCCGCGGAGCCGCGGCAGAGCCCTAGAGCGCCGCGAGTCGCTTCGGGTGATGATGTCTAACAGTGCCGTGGCCTGTGGGTGCGTGGCTCTGAAGGAAACGCCAGTAGAAAAGGCAGCAAAGCTTCTTAATTAAGTTAGAAAACTGGTAATTTGCCTTCTGAAATCCCAGGCCATCCAACCAGGCAGCTCTGTGCTTCCACGCGCTCCAGCCGATAGGAGCCCTTTGGAGACCCAGTTCAGGTCTCGGTTCCATTGACTCCAGCGAGCTTTGGGTCTCATCCTGCCCCTGAGCATCACAAGGCCAAGAGCTCCCATCCCACCCGGATGAGTCTTTGCTGCAGAGCAGCTGGGCCGGTTCTGCATCCCCGCGTCTGTCTGTCTGTCTGTCTGTCTGTCTGTCTGTCTGTCTGTCTGCAACCCAGTCCTGGGCTTATGGTCTGAGCCGCTTTTGGGGGGGGTTCCTGGCTGGGGCAGGTGAGGGAGAGCGTGCCGGACCTCGGCATCTCCAGCATCTCCCTCCCGGCTCTAAATACCAGATTAGCTTCTGCCATTCTTGGTGCCCATTCTATTATTTTCCATGCTCGTTAGCCGCTCCTGAGCTTTCTCACCTGGTGCCCAGAGCAGGCTGCCTGCCTGCGTTTCTCATTTGCTGGTTCAAGTCCTGCCACATTTGGGAAGGTGCAGCCTCTTAGGGGTGAAGGATTCCTGAAAGCAAAGGGAAGCTGGAGCCAAACGGGGCTCCGGAGAGGAGGGGAGAGGAACAGGCAGCTCTTCTCCGCCGGTGACTCAGAGGCAGAGCGGCAAACATCTGCTCGCACGCAGCCGGCTGGAGGAAAATAAGCTCCATCATTTTACTGACCGGTGAGAAAAGGGAGAAAAAAAAAAAAAAGGAGCAGCCAAATTTCTGTGCTTGAATAAAAGCAGCGGAGCTCTGGGAGGCCGGAATCAGGATTTTCCCTGCCACTTCCCAACAGTGAAGGATCATCAGACAGACGGTGCTGCACCTTCTCGGGGCCCTGAAGCTGCAGAGACTTGCAGAGGCGCAGCACCGGGCTGGCACAGGCAGCCCCCGTGGGATGGCGAACCCCATCGGACCAGGGCCCGGAGCCCCGCTGCTCCTCACGGGCATCGTCCCGCCGGCCGAGGGATCGGGATGGGACCGGGTGGCTCGGGGGGGACACGCGGGGGCTGCGGCAGAGACCCGCGTCGGCGCGTTTTCCCAGCTCTGCTCTTCGCTGCGAGTCGCATTCTGGCGCTTGCCAAACAGGTTTTAATTTCCAGAACGTGGGTATGAAAAAGCAACAGAGCCCCCTCCTCCACGGCACTAAAATATTATTTTTTTTCGTTTTAATATACCATAAACGATGACCTTTTACCTCCTTAAGAAGGCAGCCAACACAAGCACAACAATGTGATTTGTGCAGCATTTCAGTTGCGGTTTCTTCAAGAAATTCATCTGGTCTCGAAGCAATTAAGGGAAGGGAAGCATTTCCACTCCGGCTTTGGGCCCTGAAAACCTGCCAGGAGGGGGTTTTTTCCTTCCCCTTCGCTCTCCCTCTTTCTCCCCCAGCTCCACTTGCTCACTTGTCCTAGAAAACTTGCGGGGTTTCACTTTGGCAGCTCTCCTGAGCGTGTGAGGATAAATCCTGACCCGCTGCAGGTGGGAAGACACTGGATCCGGGTCCCTGTCCCTGCGCAGCCGATGGGATGGGACGTCGCCCACCCGGAGCTGAGCCCGGTGGGTACCTGGATGCAGGGATGTGCAGGATCATTCACCCCCCCGGCCAGCACCTTCTGCACCCTCCAACCTCTCCCCTGCCCAAAATTCAGTCGTCCCTCTGGCAGAGGGGCTGTGCCTGGAGTTGGCCCTGCCGTTGTCCGCTGCCTTGTGCCTGGTGTCCCCTTTACAGATTTTTCCCTGGACAAACCCCTGGACGGAGTCAAAAGCACGCGGGGGGCGGAAAGCAGCTGGGAAACGCGTGGGACAAGGCCCCGTCCCGCGAGGACGTACGGGTGACTTTGCCTGGACCGAGCGTGTTTGCAAGAATGGGCCTTAAATTAGCCCCTAAGTCAACAGCACAGTTAATTGCTCATTTATTCCACAGATGGGTTAATAATTAAGTTAAATTAATAATTGGGACAATAATTAAACTAAACAATAACCAATACACAGGACCATTGAAGTAATCGGGTTTCGTGCTAAGTAGTTGCTGAGGTTACTCATTTACCCAGCAGTTTACGGGACGGATCCTGCACTCGCCCGCTTTGGCGTCGAGACGCTCCGCGCCGTACCCCCGCAGCAGGGATGCGACTTCTGGAGTCCCGTGATCCGACGGCCTTTTCCAGGCAAATATCCCACCGCTTCCCACCCC
>JANZLQ010000002.1:36955462-36967015 GCA_026212715.1 Elanus axillaris | reverse complement strand
GGGGGGGGGAGTGGGTGCTGCTGCTGGGTTGAAGTGCAGGCTGGAGCTGTGCAGAGCAGGGGGGGTTGTTGGCATCTTTCCCTCCCGCTCCCCAAAATGCTGTCCAGAAGGGAACGCAGCCTGCGTGCTCGTGGGGACATCCCTGCAAAGGCTGGGTGGAAGGGGGTAGCCGGGAAAGTTGCGCTTTGGGACTGGTTTCTCCCTTTGGATGTGGCTGTGGAGGGAGGTGGAGAATGGCTTTTTGAGGACAGGAGAAGGGGAAGGTAATTTGGGATTAGGAATGTCCCTGGGATGGCTGGAGCGGAGGATGTAGCGCGGTAGCTCCCGGGGTGTGCTTGGTAGGCGGTTGACCTGCTGCTGAGGGTGCTCGCGGGTGCTTTGGGACCTGAATTAAACCCCTCAGAAGGGCGTCCTCCGTGACCGTGGGCACCCAAGTAGGCCACTCCAGGGCTGTGTCTCTGTGTCCCATTTCTTCAGGCTTCTGGGGCTACCAGCAGTTCCCAGCCTCCCGGGATGCTTGTGGAGGTACCTACCCAAAAGCAAGTATGCTGGGACCAGGGTGTCAAGGCATGAAGGGATAAGGCTGGGGAGGGAGGAGATCTGGGGCTATAAACATGACGTCTATGGATCTGGCTTTAGCTAAAAGCATTTGACACTTAGGAAAACTGCTAAGCTGTATCTAAAAAGCTGCTGATCCACAGGCGTGACCTGGAAATGTGGGTGCTGAGGGCAGGGCTCGTCCTGAGGACACCTCACATGGTAACTCCGGGCCATCCCTGGGGCATTGCCTTGGGAATCGGGGTGGTGAGCGCAGGGACGAGAGGATGCTGGGAGAGCAAGAGGGTGATGCTTGGGTGATGATTGCCTTGGGCGAGGGATGCAGGGGCATCTGCTGTCCCTGCCTGTCTCCAGCAAGCTCTGAGCCGGCCACCTACACAGCATGCCTGGAGATGTGCGGCCGACACGGGGACGGTTCAACATTCTGCCTTCTCTCAAAGAAAAGGCACTGGAAACCTCCTGCAGTGCCTTTCCCTTTCTCATTGTCCTTCCCCTCCCTTCCGACTCCCCCAGGAAAAAAGAGGATGGGAGAGCTGCCTGGCTCTGCTTCCACATCGCTCCATCTGGAAGCGGGTGAATTATTGCTGGATAAACCAGCGTGCTTGGCTGCCTTGAAAAGCACTTCCAGAGCAGTTACAGACTACTTGGTCGGCACCATTCATGTTGAAAGGTTTCACTGTCCAGGCTGCCTCCTCCATAGCTGGAGCCAATTGCAAATTCCACCAGCGCTACCAGCCCCAGAGCTGGGTTTCCATGGTGAATGCATTTTGGTTCTCCACCTAAAAGCCCAGCGCTTTTGGGAAGTTTTTCTGCCACGAGCGTCACAGTTTGTCTGTCGTTCCGTCCTGCTATGCCGGAGGAGGTCCTCTGGCTTTCCCTAGCTGGCTGCTCCCTTTGGGGGGAGAGCTGCCTGCCCAGCAGAGATGCTTTAAAAGCCTCTGACAGCCGATGCCTTGGGGACAGGCTCATGAGCTTTGTTCTCACACTGCTGTGGACTCCAACACACCCCTCTGCCTCTGGGGTGCTGCGTGAGGCTGAGGTATGGGTCTGTCCTGGGACCTGTTTTTTCTCATGCCAGGACCTGTTCCCACCAGTGCCTTTGCCTGCTGCCCCGCACTCCTTCCGTGCATGCCTTGTGCCTTCCACTTGCCGTTACAAACCGCAATAAACCTGGTTTAATTTGCCGAGGTGCTAGTTCAAGCCCTCCTGACACGACTTGCATTAAAACTAAATGAACTGTTTATACAGGGACTTTGCATTGAATGAGCTGCAAGTTGTACCTTCAAGGCAACGGGTGTGAGGGTGCGTGCCCACCCCACCGCTCTGCGCAGCCTTGGCCGGAGCCTCGGGCTGCGTTGCTGTCCTGACACCCTCCCAGCCTTGCATCTATCAGCTGCAAGGCAAAAAACTGGTTTAAAAACTTTATTTAGGCTTCCCGTGCATTGCCTGGCGTGCCTTTATAGTGCAAAGGAGGTTCTGAGTTTATGTATTTGCCCTTCCTCCGGGGTGCATCTGCCCAGCTGCTGTGCAAGGACATCTCCTGTGCCCTGGGAGCTGTGCTGCGCCCTTGGCCTCTGGAATGCTCTTTTCATTGATATTTTCTGAGAACAAAAATGCCTGCTTTGTATCCACTGCCCCTTTCTTTCCCCACGCAGAAGGGGAGGGAGAAAACGACTAAAATATTTTCTTGTAACAAAAGGCTGAGGGTGAATCTAGATCAGCCATTCTGAACCATTTAAGGCAAAATCTCCAGGGTTTTCAGCAGAGAAATTACAACACTGGAGCTTTCTCTTTTCTTCAGAAGAACAAACAGGAGCGGTTACCACTTCCTCTAGCTCATAAACAAAACCAGCCCGACGTCTCCAGGAGAAACCCTGCCAAGAGACTTTCCTTCCTAATTGTTTGATATTTTTTCAGTTCTGATTAGTATTCGGGAGTGCCTGGCACACAAGCGGGAAGTTTCAGGAACAGGCTGTAGATCTTGCTTCAAGCAGATCCTACCCTCTTTTTCCATCCCTTGCCCTCCTTGTCTGTCCCGCTCGCCCTCTCCCTCCCTCCCTCCCTCCCTCCCTGTTCCTCCTGCTTTGTTTTCCTTCATCTGCCGTACTCGGCTTCTCCCAGGGCTTGTGGTGGTGATGTCTTTTGGCCACCAAACTCTGGTGCTTGCTTTTCCTTTTGAAGCTTCGCTGCATTTGCAGGAATTGTATCAAGGCTCTAAAGACATTTATTGACCTGCTTTTCTGCGGTTCCTTTGCTTTCAGGCTCTTCTCTGCTCTTGGGAAAGAGCTTTGGCTGGACCAGCTGCAGGGGGATTCACCTTTCCCTGCAGGAAAGGGCAGGTTGGCATTTGGACCAAACTTAGTAAACGCTATAGAAGAATAGAGGGTGCAACCGCCGCAGTGTCCCGCAGTGCAGGGATGGAGTCTGAGACGGAGTTTGCTCCAGACTTGCTCCCACCCACCCACAGCGAGATCTCCTCTCTCTGCCCCAGCATCCTCTTAACTTTGTCACCAGTAAAAATCCTTTCTGGGCAAGGGTGGAAACCTCCGGCTGGCCTTGGAGGACCCCGGCGTGGAGTCCTGCGTGGCCGCTCACTCTGTCCCCCGTCATGGGACTGCGACTCATGTGAGATGGTCCCGGGGGGAACGGGGAAAAGCAACTTGGTTTTTTTACCTCTGACATCCTTCCTTAGGCAGCCAGTCTGGGGCTGTGCCTGCTGCCAGTGCTCCTGCCCAGGGAGCCGAGCTGCTGCTCGGATCCTGCTTTTCCGAATTACTTTGTTGTGTGGAGAAGAGCTTTCCCACATCTCTGTTTTGTGGCTGGATTTTAATGTGTAACGTTGTTCTGAGTTCTGTTCTTGCATCATGTGCTGGAGATTAGGAAATTGGTAGCGATAATAAATATCGCTGAATGAGTGGGTGTGGGCAGGAGGGAGGGAGAAGAGTGATTTAAAGGGCAAGGAAAACTCGGTGTTCCCCATGGGCAACACTCTTTTTTTGGGGCTGAATCAAGCTTTTACGTCCTCTCTTGTGGCAAGCACCTGTGTGACAAAACTCATTTTGAGTATGTGGTTGGAAGTGCTCATCTGTGAGGCTGTCATGTGCATGGATGTGTTATGCATCCCCTGAGCATCCCACCTCCCCTGCAAGTGATGGCCCCAAATCTCCCTCCAGCCCTGCCGGGGCCGGAGCTGGGCTGGTGGGAACCTCGAGACGCAGGCTCCCCGTTAGCCCTGTGCCATTCTTCGGTCCCTTCTGGGACAAGCACCGAAATCCCTTCTTTGGAAACCAGTTTGTTGAGTGTCTGGTGCATGCTCCCGGCCTCTGGGAACACACAGCTTTGACTCCGTGACTCAGCCTGAATTTCTTAATCGTAAAAACAACCATCATGTCTTGGGCTTTTCTCACGCTTGCCCTGCCATGGTTTCCAGGCATTTTGTAAACCACTGACGGACTCAGGCTGGTAACTCCTCTGGGCAGGCAGGTGAAGCGGCATTTGCTTCGGTTTCATTTTTCAAGAGGGGAAACCGAGGCTCTGAAAGATGAAGTAACTTAGCCAAAGTCATGTAGGCAAACGGTGGCAAAGCGCAGAGCCCGGTGGATATTGCACCTTTGCTCTTGGCGTGGCTGAGCTGACGGCTTTGCCGCTCGCAGTCTGCCCCGTGCCGTGATTAGGACGGAGAGGCAAAGCAGCGACCCTGGCTTGCTGGTCCTGGGCTTGAGCAGGACACGCGGGTATCTCTGGATGCAATTTTCCTCTTCTAAAGAGCCACGAACACAGTAGCTGCTGGGGCAGGGAACCCCCAAAGGAAAGGCAGTGCTGAAGCTCTGTTTGGGGAGCAGTCCTCGCAGAACTCTGTTCTCGGCTTGTTCCAAGGCTCTTATCGCTGCAGCGTCTGAGCAGCTCAAAACCGGCGTTAGCGATATTCCTCTGGGGCAGGAAGATATTATCCCTTTTTTACAGAAGGGATGGGGGCTAATACAGTGCAGAAGGATTAGGGCTGGGATTTTCTAAAGCCTCCTGGTTAAGAAGACTGGGTCTTGCAAGTCACTTAACTTACTCCGGAGCCCACGTGTTAAATTTCTGGTGGAGCAGAATATTGAACTGGGGTCTGTGGTGGTCCTGTATGTCTAAGCTCTTCAGCAGCAGAAGCAATAAGGCACCACAATGACTGCAAATACCTTAAGACAGTTTTCAGAACACATTTTCCTCCTTGACTTTCACCTGGCGAGGTTTCCATCTTTTTTTTTTTTTTTTTTTTTTTTCCCCCCTTTCCTGATATTTGCTCTGTGACTGAGCTGGGATGGGGCGGGAGAGGCTCGGCAGGAGGGGGAGGAGGTGCTGCAGGTTGGGGGTGATAAGCAAATCTTTGAAAACAAAGTTCAAACGAATATATGTCCAAGTGGAGAGCAGGTTCTGCTCGCTAGTGATACAGCTCATCTTGGAGCAACCCGTGCAGCGTGTGAAGGCAAAGGGAGCAGCTCCGGTGCTCTTTGTGTGTGAGCTTTGGCATCCCAAATGGGGATGCGTGTGGCATCCTCCCTCGCCTGCGCAGGGCAGTCGCTTCTTTCTGCCTTGTAGCCGTTGCAGTCCTGCTCAGTTCTTCTCGGTGAAGGCCAGCTTCTTGTAGGTGCTGTTTTTGTATCACCCTGCCTTTTTTTTCCCCATGCAAAAATGCAACTTTTTACTTTCAGGGCTGCGTGCGCTATTTTTTACAGCTGGTTTGTGTTCAGACTGCCCCATTGAATCAAGGCATCGGAACTGTGTGTGCAACCTGATCATAAAGTAAACCTGAAATCAGTTTTTTTAGCGTGGGTTATTTTTTAGCTGGGATGTGGGAATAGCTGGCTGTGGAGCCAGGCACCCTCAGCATGGGCAGGGCTATGAGGCCACAGGTTCCCTTCGGTCCTGGGAACTGCTTTGCCTTGGGGCACTGAGGATGGGAATGGTCCAGTTTGCCATTTCTGAGGCGGGAGGGTTTGGCTTTTTCTTCTGTAGTCTCTTGCTGGGACTGGGTGAGAGGAAACAGCTGTCTCTGGCAGTGATGGAGTTGGATACCTGGCAAATAACTCCAATTTATACAGTTAAAAACCCCAGGGGCACAGGGGCAGAGTAGCCTGCAGACGGAAGGGCAAGAGACCGGTGCTGCCAATGCTGAGCAGCCGCATTCCCTGTTCCTGCCGGGGCATTGCCTGGCCCAAAGCTTGGGTAAAGTTGTCTGCCTAAGAGCTCTATTTTGTTTCAATGTTTTTTTGGCATTCCTTCCAGCACTTGGAAGAGGGATGCTGTGATGTCAGTACAGGTAGAGCGAGCTCTGTGCTGACCTCCCCTTCTTGGCCAGGACTTAGCCGGATGCTCATAAAACCTGCTTTCTCCAACTCCTGAAACTTGTTCCAAGAGGTTTTGGCTGGTTTGGGGAGGCGTGAGCGTTTGCAAGACAACAGGGAGCAGTGTCTGGAGGGTGGTAGCTGGAGGGCGGCTTCCCACCCTCCGCATGGAGCCCTCGCCGTGCTCCCCAGCTCCAGCCCTGCCTGGCAGCTCGCTCAACCCTGTCCGCCTTTGCAGAAGGGAGCTCAGCTGCCTGCTGCTTCCCTGGAGCCCAGAAGGAGGGCAGAGGGAGCTGTTTTGGTAATGCATCTAACAAGCAACTCCTTATTCTTCTTAAAAGGTGTTGAGGCCTGCCAGGAGCATCCTTGTCAGGATGCTGGTGGAGAGGGGCTGCGTGGGTCTCCACACCATCCCAAGGGCAGGATGGGACCAGCTGCTGGGAAGGAGCTGGGTGACCTCATGTGCCGTTCACGGAGCAGGGATGCTGGGAAGCTCAGGGTCAGGAGCATGGGCAACGGAAAAGGGATTTCACCAGGAAATCCCCATAGAGCAGGACCGTGCTGTCGGTTCACTCCCTCGGACGTGGTCTCCAAGTGGGAGCTACGTGACAAACATCTGACCACCGTGGTTGCTTGCTTGCTTTTTTTTTTTTTTATTTTATTTTCCCCACTTCCCCCGATTCCCTACGGTCTGACCTCAAACCGGCACACGGCCGTTGAGCCCCGCTGGACGGTGGGAGAGGCTGATGGGTTTCTGGGTTTTTGGGTGTTTCAGGGTTTCTTGCCCAAGTGCCTCTGCTTCTCTGCAGACCTGGCGGGTTCTCCTGCCGTGGGGAGTCCTTGCTCATAAAGAGCAGCGCTAACAGAGGATTAATGGTTAATCGGTTGTTCATGGAGGGTTATAAACAACCTGTAGGGCTCTTTAACACCTTTCGCTGATGTGCTTGTTGCCCTTCATAACACATTCCTGTCTGTCTGATGCAGCCCTTGTAACCTCGATTAATCACTCGTTAGCTCTTGCTGCCAAATGCGGCTTGGATGGTGCTTAGCAGCCTGTGGACCTCACCCGCTGTGCCAGGATTTCCAAACTCCTCGGGGTTCCCAGTGAGAGCTGGTGGAGGGCCCGCTGGGGCTCGTGAAGAACAGGGAGGTTCTGCAGCCCTCGTGCTCAGTGCTGTGCCCTCCTCATCTTTTGCTCTTCCCCGGGAGCTGGGGATGGAGGAGTTGCTGGGAGAGGTTTTAGGGTCTCAACAGACACCTCAAAGGGCAGGTCGAAGGAAGGTCTTCTGGGTTGGCCGCGCCGAGATGGCGATCCAGCACCGAAGGTTTCTGGATCCATCAGGACGATGTAGAAACGGACCCTGCTCCGAGCCAGGTCAGCTCCCACCTCCCTGGAGATGAGTCCTGGCCCCACGCAGCTCCCTGCCTGGCAGAGGAGAAATGTCCAGCTCTCCTGTGCTGGTTTTGGTGCTCCTCCTTCTGGCATTTGGGATACAGTATGCGCCCTTCCTCTGGGCTGCAGGGCAGCTCGCCTGGTTAAGCAAACACTGCTGGGATATTACCTGTCTGTTAACCTGTCAGCACTGTTTTGCAGCTCCGTTTAATCTCTGGTTGTGGAATTTCCCCTGCAGTTTCTGCCTCCCCCTTGCTGCCCCCTTCCCACGATCAGGGTAATTAAATATTGTCCGAGTCCCGTCACTTAATGGCCCAGTTGTTTGCCAAGAGGAGATAACCGCGTGTTTGCTCGCTGTAGACCAAGGACATGGGCAGCTCATGCCCAGACAGGGCAGATCAGCAGTTCGTGGGGTGACGCTTGCATGTGACATCTGGCTGCGGTGGCTGAGCTCTTCCCATGGGACACAGCCAGCAGCTGCGGCCGGTGCTTGAAAGGGACGTGGCTGGAGCAACCTCTGCCCTTTGGATATGCTTCTACTATGGCCTGATTAGTTAAATACCAACATTGCTGTGACTTCTTCAGAAACTTTGGTCAAAGGAAAGGTCTAGCCATGGTAGAAGGTTCTACTTCTTGTATTTTTATATTTCTTGCTTTTTGTATTTTTTTTTCCCCGTTGCTTGTCCTAAGCTGCTGTTTGAATTTTTTTATTATTTTTTTTCTGAAGCTTGAGGCTGTTGGTAGATGCTCCCCTAAGTCCAGGACGGGAGACCTGACCAAGTGCTGGCATCCCTGCCCACAGTAGGCTGGGAGCGGAGACAGGAGATGGTTCTGGATGGAGGAAGCAGAGACCAAATGTTCGTCACGAGCAAGGTCGGGGGGTCCTGGGCTCTGCTGTCTGTCCTATAGCCGTGTGCCAGGGCTGGAGCAGGTGAGCTGGAAGCTGCCGTTTCTGGTGAACGTGTGCTCCCTTGCGGAGGCTGGTCCCTCCCAACCGTATCTCTGCCGTGTGATGAAGGTCGGTGGTTTCTCCACCTTTGTGAAATGGTGATGGGGTTCTCGCCACTGAGCGTGCCCTCGCCAGAGCCACCCTTAATCCCTTGGGCTGGGGCAGGGGACACCCACCTTGCCTTCCTGTGCCCAATGGATGGGTGCTGGGGAGGACAAAAAATAATCTCAAGGATCCCATCAGCTTGAAAACCTGTCCTGCTTTTTTACTGTTGCGCACAAGTCTTTGCCAGGGCTTAAACTACAGGTGGTGCCTGGGGATGGAAGCGAGCTGCCCCGTGTGGAGGAGCATGCCCGGGGAGACCAGCGGAGATGGACCACAGCCATCTCCCAGCAGACATGCACACCGCAGGCTCTGCTTTATCGCTTGTTTGCTGTGCCACGGGGTGACAAGACTTGCCTTGGGGGAAGGCGGAGGGCTGGTGGCACGACTGCTTTGGCCGTGCATCGTCCCTTCCCCTGCCTTGTAGTGCTGGTTCAGGTGCCCGTGGCTCTGTTTGAAACACCTCGGTGCTGGAAAGCTTCACGCTTGGACAGCATGAAGAGGTTTATAGACCTGCTACTACTTCTAAGCAGAACAGGCATGTCAGGTTTTAAATCCCAGGAGCTCTGAACTCGGTCCACACCGTCTGCCCAGGAGGTGGAGTTTCCCTTGCGGAGGGCTTTGGGATCCTCTGGGATGATGAGCCGTATGTCAGTGTTGGATTTAATACTTACTTAAGGCTGTCTGTGAAAGCCAACTTTCTTAAGCCAGAAACAAAGTCCTCTAGTGGAAAGCTCAGAAGGAAGAAAACTCCCAAATTATGATTTCTGGATACTCTTTAATTTTAGGGATTAGGAGTCCAATTCCTGCATTTCTCCAAGGTTACCATGAGCGCAGTTATAAATTAAAATTGCTGCAGAACTGAATGCTGCTGCCAGAGCTCTCGAAGTCTGGATGCTGCTTGGCTGCAGATGTCCTTGCTTCACCTTTCCACAGTCGAGGGAAAAAAACGTTTACACTTGGCTAGAGAAAAGAGTGTAAACAGTAAAATACTGAGCTGGTGCCCTGTGAAACCCATCACGTAGCCGGGCCCCCCAGCCTGGCCCCGCTCCACTCGCTCGGGCTGGGCTCCGAATGGGATCAATGCAAGGAGCCGGGCTGGCCCTGGAGCCTTGTCTGTGCTGGGACTTTCTTCCAGTGCAGACCTGGCTCTTGGCTGGTGCCTGACCTGGCCCAGCGTTTGGGACGGATCCTGAGACACGGCGATGTCCACCCCTGTGGAAGGGTTTGCTGGAGCTGCCCAACCTTGGCTGCTCCTGGAATGCCGAGGAGCAAACGGAAGGCAGCGGTGGATGGGCTCTATTTTCCTCTGCCTTTAGCGAGACCGCCCATGTCTCCCCAGCAATTAATTTTTTTCAGTGAAAGCCTATTCCTGCACCACATTACCAAGGTATGTCCTGTGATGCCAGAGCTGTGTCTATGGGGCTTTCCTTGACGCCTCTTGACGGCAGGTTTCCTCTCCAGCACGGAAAGGAGCCATGCAGCAGCCTGAGTGAAGCACGGACCCCGTGCTCCCTTAGCCCTTCTGCAGCTGCAAGGAATTCAGAGCTTAACCAGCCCTCCTCCTCCTCCTCCTCCCGTAAGATGATAAGCCCATAATTACGTGTATTGTGTTTTGGAGCCTGGGTAGCGGGGCTTTGCTCTCCCAGCTCTGCTCCTGGCAAGATGAATGCCCCGAGAAAGTGGGAGCGACAGCTCCGTGGGCGCTGGGGGACGAAAGCCCGGCTCAGCGCCGTGTGGCCGGGACCCACCTGGGAGGGGGCCAGCGGCTCCCCCAGCATCCCAGCCCTGCGGGCAGGAGCTCCTCTCTTTTCCCCAAATCCCGCGAGCCGTTTGGTACCTGCAAAGGGCTCCGGCAGCCCCCCCAGCTCCCCCTGCCCGTACACTTGAAATGAAGTTGCTGACTGTATGGGCTCCCTTTTGTCTTTCCTTCCTGAAGCTTGTGTTACCTCTTGAGCTGGCTCAAAGGCTCTCCTTCAGGGAGGCTCAATAGATACTACAGAGAAATGAGAGGAGGAAATTAAACACGGTGGGTGTTGGGCCAGCACCCTGGAAGCTGCTCCGTGACCGGGCTGCCAAAGACCCCGGGCTCTGCTCGGTGGGTCAGAAGTCCCTCGGTGGGGGGAGGAAGGAGAGCACAAGGAGCAAAGGGCCTTCGTTTAACCCCCAAGAGGCAGCAGAAGTCTTCCCAGAGGGAATGTGAGATGCAACCGGGCCCCGAGTCTTGGGGGGGGGACGACAATGCGTGTAGAGGGGCCAGCCTGGTCCGAGCCCTCGTGGCCGAAGTGCCTCGGGCAGGAGCGGTCTCTGTCTCAGAAAAATGCAGATTTTAGCTCCTCTTTCATTTAGGACGAGGTCTTGGTGCTGGTATGCTTGGGGGTGACGGGGGCCAGGCCCCTGCTGTCGCAGGTACCGCGTCCTCCGGTGCTCGTGAAACTTCGTATTAAAAAGAGTTTGGTGTTGGCTTGGTGTGGTGCTTCCTCCTCTCGCTCTGGCTTTCGCAGAGGTTTTGGTAACACAGGCAAGTTTGGGGATGCTTCGGAGCAGATGTCACTGCTGGGGGTGTCCTGCCCCGTGTGGTCCGTGTACCCCCACCTCCCCGAGCCAGAGGAGTGAGTGCGCAGTGATGGCAATTTCTGGAACGTCGTGTTTGTTAAAGGTTTGGAAACAGTTGTTTCTTTCTTAAAATTTGAGATCTCAGTGTTGGGTGACTGCACTGTAATCTCACTTTTCTCTTTTATTGAGTAGCTTTATAGCTCTTCTCTTTGTAAAGACGAGTTTGAAAACACAGCCCTGAAGTTTCAAAAGCCAGAAAGTAAATAAAAAGAAATGTAAACAAAATTTTCTGTATGTTCAAATCTCAGGATTTTTTTTTAAAACTTATCTCAAGATTTTCAGAGAGCGCTGAGCTTGAGGAGTGATGCAATTACCATACGCTGGTGCTGGTGATATCCTCTAGTGCCTGGGGAAGCCTGCTATTGGTGTCGGGTTATCCTGGAGATACCGAATTAGGATTAATTTAAACAAGAGCTGCTTCTACTGAAGTTGGCAGCACATTAACTTCCCTTTCATATACCTCAAGCTTACAAGTTGTTCGGAAGGACTTTTGAAGGCTGCTCCTACGGCTGAGCCGTGTCATCGTGCCAAGGAGGCAAAACCCCAGCCTTGCTTCGGCTGGTGCGGCTGGGCACGGTGGTAACCCTGGGGGTGCCCAGGCTTAGCCC
>JANZLQ010000002.1:36943208-36955267 GCA_026212715.1 Elanus axillaris | reverse complement strand
GACGTGTCCCATCAGAGGTGGCTGAAGCCTCTTCGCCGTCCCAAGCAGGAGCTGTCGGAGCCCGGGTGCTGCTTGCTGTCGTGGTCAACGTTGAGGCAGGCTGCAGGGCTGCCCTGGTCTAATCGTGGTCTGGCCTTTCTCCCCGCACCTCTCTTAAGATTTTATTTAATTTTTTTTTAGTAGTAGATTCTGTCTAGGTCTCCTTTTAGAGGATTAAGGTCCCCAAGTGCGTGTTGCTTTGCTGTGGTATGGGAAGGCAGCGTGCAAGGCTGGCTTACCTATAATGGCTCATTACTGGGGGGCAGAGAGATTTTGGGTTTGCTCTCGCCCTCAGCCACGTGAACAGCTTGGCTGGCACTGTATGATTAAATTAGTTTTGAGGAGAACAAATCCCGGATTAGCGTAGCCATTTGCCATGCTGAAAGTGGAGCCCTGCTAATTAGGTTTATGTAACGGGCTTGCACGGTGTTCTGTAATCGGCGAGGGGTGCGGGGGGAGAGCCGGGGCGGCTGTGCTGGTTAATTGGGAAGCACGCTGGGGTCCCTGGTGGTCACTGGAATGGCTGAAGTCGGGGCTGAGCATCTGCAAATTAAAAAAAAAGTTTAAAAAATAGCATTATAAAGAGTTGCTTCCAGCAGTACTGAGAAATGTGTGCTGTGCCGTCAGACTACTCTTGTTCTCTGCTTGTTGCTGAGACTGGAGATGTCTCCGACTTCTTGCCCTTGCGTCACCTTGTTTTCCTTGGGACCTTGGAAGAGCAGAGGCTGGTGCTGCTCCCTGGCCGTGCCGGCCCTGCTCAGCATCGCTGGAAGGTGAAGCGGTGCTGGGAGGTGGTTATCCGCCGGCGTCTCCTCCTTTTGCGGGGTTAGTTGAAGTGACCGTGGCACTGCATTGCTGCATTGCCCGTGGGTGCGTGCAAGGGCAGGCTGCGGTTCAGCTCCCACCCAAGAGCGAGGTCTGGGCTTTGCCAGGGCCCCAGATGTGGGCAGATTCCTGCGGGAGATGCTTTGTTTCCCCAGGTCTGTTGGCACTGTTACAATTTCCCGGCTGGGGAGGCAGCGTGCAGCATCTGGATGGCCTAGCCAGCCCGTTCCCTCCTGCTGAACAAACCCTAGTAAAAATTGCCCAGCGAACCTCAGTAAAAATTAATGGAGTAGTCAAAGGCTAATCCATCCCAGGGAAATGTAGATTAAATCCCTGCAGCAATGGGAGACTTTCCTTCCAGCTGTGATCGAATTGTGAATTTTCCCTTCGCTCTCCCCAGCTGCCGTTCCCCCTCCTCTGCTGGCAGCGGCGAGGGAAAGTGGCACGAAGGGATGCCCTTGGAATCGCGGGTGATGGGGGAAAGTAGCTGGCCCCGTGACAGCTCGGTGGGATCTATAGCAAGAGGCTGAGCTGCCATTTCCGCAGATAGGTGCGACGGAGATTGCCATCAGCTGTGGTTGAGGATTGCTCAGCGGGGCATGTTTCTGGGGTCCCAGGGTGGGGGAGAAAAGCCTGTGTGTGAACTGGCAGTTTTTGCTGGACGTAATGGGAAGGTGGAGGTAGGGACGTGCCCTGCATGCTAAGCCTGAGACGGTGCGGTGCAGCGGGTGGGGGTCTGTAAGCACCAGCGCGTTGCGGAGCTGCAGCACAGCCCCCCCCCACCCCGGCATCCTGCAACCTGGGATTGGGGCTGGGGGGAGCTTGGTGTGACCCTCAGGGATTTAAATTGGGGCATGTCTAGAAATAGCAGGTCTGCTGGGAATGCTACAACTGCCCCGCAGGAAAACACCCCCCCCTTTTGATGGGCGCTTACATGGGGATGAATGCTGCCTCTTTGCAGCATGTGCTCCTGGAGCCTGGGCTTTCCACGTTCCTTGGAAGGGGTGGGATTCATCTGGGGGGTGGGTTTAATCATGGCAGCACCTGATGACCCCCCTGCTATGGCTTGTAGCCCCAGAGGAGCTGAATGGGCTTGAGCAGGAGCAGAAACTGGCTGCGGGTGATGTCCCTGTAAATGGCATGCATGGGCCGGAGCGGCGGCCAGGCTGCAGCGTAGAGCATCGGTGCCGGATTAGGAAGGAAGGGATGGTCCGAACCAGGACCGACCTGGGTCGGTCAGGCTGATGCCACCAGTGCTGTGACGGCAGAATTGAGGTGCAGAGGTCTCCACAGCCCTGAGCCTTCACTGCTGCGAGCAGTGGTGGCTTGTCCTCCCTCTCCATTGGCGTTTCGTTCCTTGGGGTCAGCCCTAAGCCTTGCCGATGGCTTTGGCTCGCAGGCAGGGACTGCTCAGCTCCAGCTCCCCTTGGGACGCTGCATGGTAGAGATCCGGCATCCTGCAGAGAGACGATCCCCATGGGCAGGTGATGTCCCAGGAATACGCCGGGGCTGTTGCACGTCATACAGGCTTTTCCTGCTCCTCGCACTCCGTGCACATCCATCCTCTGCTTTATCCCTGTGTGTCTGACCCACCACCAATAGTGCTGCGGAGCTTTGATCTGCTCCAAGTGATTAAATTCATATCATCCAGACTGACAGCTTAATATACCTCAGCGAGGCCACGCTAAATTAGTTGTGTCTGTCTTGCCAAAGCTGCAGAAATGCTTTCTGACAGCTACATGCACTTGATGCAATTTTTTTTTTTTTCTTGGTATACAGTAAGAATTGTCTTTGCTCTGTTTGGGGAATCCTTCCTCGAATTTCGTGTAAACTGCTCCACCACTGCTGGAGTCACTTTCTGTCTGTTGAGTGGAAACAGCTGCCCTGGAGCGCGGCGGTGGGTGCAGAGTCCGGTGTCTGCGTGGGAGCGGGCTCGGCGCTTGCATGCAAAATACTGTGTCATCATATTTTTAGATTTAGATGCATATATATATATGTCTTAGTTTGGATTGAATTTTTGGTTTGTGAAAACAATGTGCTGGCTGAGCGTGGAGTGGCGAAGTCGGTCCAAACTCTCTGGCACCCAGAGGTCTCCTGGGCATCAGGCTTGTCCCCAGGGCACGGGGCTGGTTGGCCACGGCTGGTGTCACGCAATGACCGTGGGTCTGCGGTAGTGGTGTTGCATCGGGGCTCCTGATTCAGCACTGGCAGCCCTTCAGCTGTGATGCCAAGCCCTGAAAACCACCCGTGAGAAATGAGATTAGCTATGGATACCTATATGGGTCACAAAAGGCGTGTTTCCCAGCTCATCCCTGCATCCCCAGCAGTGAGGACGTCGCCTCTTCTTCCTTCCAGGTGAAGCTCATGGTCATGCAGCTCCAGCAGCAGTTCCCAAAGTTGGTCAAGCCCAAGGAGCAGGAATTAGCATCGGTTGGCAGCGGGCATCAGGCATCCGAGCCCCCGGGCAAGGGGGGGGGGGTTTGTCCCCAGGGACCGGCTCGGCAGAGCCAGTCCCTTCTGGGGCTGGCAGAGGTAACCCAATGCCTTGGGTTTTTTGGGATTCCCTGGAGCAGGTGATGCTCAAGGCCTGGCTTCCTCCACCAGGGAGCTGCAGCCGTTTTGGGGTGAAACATGGCACTTTGCTGGTTCCTGAGCCTGGCGGAGGAGGAGCAATTAAAATGCCTTTGATGAGGATCTGCCGGCAGCGCATCTGTTCCACAGGGTTAGATTTGTAGACCAAATTTTCTCACAGGGCCGGGACAGCTTCTCTCTTCCTCTTTCAAAAATGGACCATAGCTTCCGATTTTTCACGTGCGCGGTGACAGGCGGGGGTTGTGAGACAAGGGGCATCCCCTTGTGCAAAAGGCTCCCGTGGGTTTGATCAGAGAGGGAAAATAAGACTTGAGATCCACTTTTAACTACCCCTTTTCAGCCAACTTGCAGAAAGAGTTCTCCTTGCCAAGAGCTTAAAGAGGGGGAAAAAAAAAAATACCACCCTTCATAATTGCCACATTTAGAGGAAGGAATTCTAAATAAAAACTTAATCTCCTCCAAGGATTAGCAAAGCATGCGGCGTCTTGTCAGATGTGGAAGCAAAGCGGAGGCCTTAATTTTTTAAGACAAGAGAGATGTTTCTGTTCGAGCCTGTCTTTGCCGCGTGCTGGCCAAGCGACCCGTTGCAGGGCCCGCGGGCTGGAAGGGGCCGAGGTCCCTCGTCCCCTCGGAAGAGGACGAGTCGTTGCTCTTGGGCTGTGCTTGGCCATGGCGAAAGGCAGCCTTGCAGGTGGCTCGCCTGCCCCCTCCAGCTCCGGCTCTTCAGCGTAAATAACTTATTTTGGCAGAGAATTCCTCGTACGACAATGTGCAAGAGGTTGGGATGCTGCTCTTTGTACCGGGCTCTTCTATCTCCTTGAAAAGAGAGATTGCTGCGGCGTCTTTTCAGCCCCAGGAAAGAAGAGCGTAAGGCATCAGCTGCAAACTGGAAGAGGTGGCCGCTGCCTTTGGAAGTTGCTGGTTTTGGCAGTTGAGCTGTGAAGACACCCGTATGGTTTGGCTTTCGCAGGGCCTGAGCGCACGGAGTTATTAGTTGCTGTTAATTGCGGTAGGAGGTTTGGGAGTTGAGCACATTTGGTGCCTGGATGTGGATGCATGGAATGAAAAGCTGCTGTTTCCAAATGTGGGAGCCCTGGTGAAACTCCTGTGTTTCCCGGGCTGGCAGGGATGCTTTCCGGCACAGGAGTGGCAGAGCTGCCACGTGTCCGTCTGTGTCCCAAAAACAAAGCAGCAACTTGTTGTAGGTTTGATTCCTTCCCTCCCTTTATTTGTTTGTAGGTTATTTATTTGTAATTTATTGATTATCTGCTCCATCTTTGCTTCGCCCCTGATAAAGGCATATGCAAACCCCGGGCTTGGCTTTTGAAATGGAGACGCAAATCGGATGAGGTTAACTTGAAGATATTGTCTCCACCATGCAGGAGGTCAGGTCCACCCTCAGCCTGGCATTCCGGGCGCTCCGGCCCCGCCGGGGTGAGTGCAGGGCTGGCGGCAGTGGCACCGGCAGCCGTGGGAATCACCCGTCCTCTCCTCCTAAGCACAGGGCGGCATTGGATGATCTGGCGCTGAAGGGAAAGAAAAGAGTTGAGCCAGAGTTTCCTTTGCTGTCCCCAAATCCCTGCGGCTTGCCTGGCATCGCTGGGAGTCAGCGATGCCCCGGCCACTCGCTAAGCTCTGGTTTGTTTAGTATCTTCCCAAAAAATGCTCTCTGTTCTGGGAGATCCTGGGTAAGCCAAGTTTTTCCATTCTGGACGCTGGCACAGGAACACCACAGCGGGACTCACTGGGAAACGCTCATCTCCACTGCTCATCCCCACGTTTTCCGTCGCTCGCCACCTCTCCAAGCGTTGCATGCCAGCCAGAACAGGCAATCCTTTCCTATTACTTTATTGATATTTATTTGCTGTATTTCTTTACTCTAATTGACTGATTACCGTTGGTCGGTGCATCCGCTGAAAATGCTTGAAGAGGTTGGCGTGTGCTGGATGGTCGGGGCGATGCTCAGACGCCTGGGGGGTGCAGGGAGGACCTGGAGGAAGATGCTTTTGCTGCTGGTCATTTACACCTGAGCCTGGCTCGGCGGGGGAGAGGCTCTGCGACTGCAAGAGGTTAAAACTTTGCCCCTGTGTTTACTTTAGTTGGCTGCCACACTGCATAATAACCTGTCAGCACTTCAGGTGGGGATTTATTTGTGCATTAAAAATTGCCTGGGGCGGGCGGATGCAGACACTCTGCAGCATGCTGGAAAATGTGCCTCCAGCGTAAAAACAGCCTCTCCAAATATTTCACCCTTTTAATAAGTGCATTTAATTAAAGTCATATAACTTTTTTTATTATTATTAAAAAGGAGGGAGGGGAGGGAAAAAAAAAAGAAGTGGGGCCTGCTGAGGCTGCAAGCAAAGGTTGGAATACAAAGAGGGGGTTTAAATGTGTGTATTTAATGGAAAAGTCATCAACAACATGTTGTGTTTCTCTTTATTTCCCAGCCTTGCTTTTGATTGTGGATAGAAAGCTGAAGGGAGTTTCTGGATTTCCAGACTGCCTTTTCTCTCCCTCCCTCCATCCACTTCCCTTCTCTTGAAATGTTGCAGGATTATTAATTTTTCCAAACAAAGTTGCCAAAAGATGTTGCTCTTGGATAGACTCACAATTACTTTCTCTTTGCTCGTTTAACCTTCTATTTCTTTAAGTTGGATCCCGGTGAATCTTTAAGTCACCGCTTTTATTGTGAGCACCTCGAGGACTCTGCAAACTAGGTCCATTTTCCAGTCCCCACGGAGGAGGAGGAGGAGGAGGAATAGGAGGAGCTTTGGGAAGGGGGGAAGCGAGGTGGATGGTATGTTGAGATCCTTCGGTGGGAAGATGCTTATCGGGGTGAGGCTGTGTGCTCATCCCCAGCTGCGCTGTGGGAAAGGGGGGGATTGGGGGGAGCCCGGAGCACACCAGCCCTGTGCTCTGGGAGCCACCACGGCCCCGAGCGTGCCCACCCCGAGCCGAGATCCTGCTTGTTTTCTGCGGCGTTGCCTTGCCCCCGACCAAGAGCTTAAGCTGGGCTTAGTCTTTCAGGATTCTGCGGCTGGGCCGGCGATGCCGGGGCTGCCGGTGTGCCAGCCTCCTCTTAACATCCCAGCCGACATCTGCGGCAGAGGGGGGATTTCAAAGCTCTGCTGAGATAAGTCTAATTTGATCAAATTCCATATGGGAATGTGTTGAGAGACGGGTGTTACACAAAGCGCCTTTATCCCTGTGCAGATGGCATTGAGACGAGATGCGCTTCAGCGGGGTACGGCCAAGGGTAGGGCAAGGCTCCGCCACGGGGGCTGACGTCCCTCCGCTCTAGGCACACGGTGCCCTGAGATGCAGTTGGGCGATAGCAATTTTTCAGGATGATTCTGCATTTTTTGCCAGAGCTGGGGAGAGGAGCTAAGGAGAGGAGACGGGTGGGACCGCTTTTCATAGCAAAAGTTGCCACTACTCTTGAAATACGTTGCTGTTACACCTACAAGCGTAGAACAAGCTCGGTATTCTCCAGCGAAAGCCCTAAATGCTGCTGCATAGTTAGTGGGAGTTTGAAGCCACGCAGAAAATTGCTCTGAAATGTGATCTTGCTCCTGTTGCCCACGAGCATCACCGAAACAAGTGAACTGGATCAGTGAGGGGGGGGAGACCGGCTACGTCCTGAGCGGTGACGTCTATGTACGTAGTACTGGTGGGGATGGGATGTTGTGACATGCGCGTTCTTCTTCCTCCAAGGAGGATAAGACTTGCAAAAAAAAAAAGGAAAAAGTCTGTTTTCACCGCAGGGCAGCCAGTCTCTGCAAGTGCCAAATCCTTGTGGGCTTTTCTGTAACGCGGGATTGTTGTGCATTGCATTTCCAAACCCAGCACCCAAAGAGCTTTCCCCATGACTCTCTCTGAAATGCAGTTTTGCAAGATTTTGGTGCCGCTGTTTCTTCATGCGGTCTCTCTCTCTCTCTGTCTGAAGATTGTTTTTTTCTGAAGGAAAAAATCATTTGGTGGATTTGAAATCTGAGGAGGGGCAGAAGGGTTGTGGATAATAATGGATGCTGTCCTTGGCGCTGGAGCCTTGCTGGTGAAGAGGAGGTCTGTGGGAAGGGGAAGCTTTGCAGACCTGTTGATACAAAACAAAATGTTTTTTAATAGCATCGAGGGCAGGTGAAGGCTGGGGAAATGCAGTCCCTCGGCGTGCTTCCCCTCCCTCCTCCAAGGCATCACCCCAGCCCCCTGAACGTGTCTCTGCAGGCAGGCTTTGCTGGCCCTGCCTGGTTCAGGGGTGGGATGTCGAGGACCGAAAGGTACACGTGGAAGTGCAAATACACGGCGTGATTTGGTGCAAATCCCGAATCACGCTGGAGTGCAGCAGCGCGGGGCCGGGGGCTGCCGGGGCTGGAGGCTGCTGCGGTGCTGCCCTCCCCACCAGAGCACAGCAAATGGCCTTCTTGTGCCTGCGGAGTCCGAGCCAGAATAATAGTCCCTTCAGCCAAGATCCACAGAAGGATTTGGGCTCTTTGCAGCTCACTGATTTCCTTGGGAGTTCAAGCACTGAAGGAGGAGCCAAGAGCCCTTCTGGTTTTGGGGATCCGGCTCCTGGGTGCGAGGTTGCTGTTGGCAGGCGTTAAGTAGCGGTCTCTTCCTGAGATGCTGTTGCCCTGTCTGTGCCGAGGATGAATTTTCCCCCATGGGAGTAAACCAGCAGAGATTAGATGGATGCAGGAATAAGCGAGTGCCTCCTGGGCTATCGGGAGCACGATGTAGAGCTGCAGGATGGTTGAGGGCTCTCAGCTTTTTATGGGCCAGGGAGAAACTAGATGACTTTCTTCTGGGTGGCTGGGAGGTCCCTGCAGGTTGGCTGCTGCTGCAGGCGCAGGGGGAGCATTAATGACGTTTCCTTGTGGGGCCACGAAGAGCTCGGTGCTCCCGACCGAGCAGGTTTTGTGGCCAGGGTGGAGGCTTTTGGAGGAAGACCCCAAATGGGGCTGCAATGGGGCAGGAGCGTGCAACTGTCTCTGGTCCTCGGGCAGTCACCAGATCTCATCCCAACCTTAAATCCAGGTCATATGAATCTTTATTTTTCTTTTCCTCTCCCGCCCGGAGTCTGCTCTATTCATTTTTGTTTCAAGCGAATGAACCCGCTGTAAAGGAGACTTGCATTCCTCTGTATAATCTTAGGCAAGCATGGCCTGGCTGCAGTTTCTCAGTTAAGCAGAGTTTCTCTTGCCTTTCATTCCCTGTCCCCTGGCATCCTAATTGGAAGCACTGCACCCTGCCCCGCCGCTCCGAGGTCTGGGGGGGACACGGGTGCCTTTGGCATCATGTACAGGGTCAACGCTGGCTGCATCGGCACAAGGAGTCGATTTGCCATCGGGTGCTGCGGGCAGCCGAGCCGTGCCGAGCCGAGCCGCTCCTTTGCGCCGCTTGCTCCATTTTGTTTTCTTTCTGGCAGAGGGAACAAATTTCCTTTTGCATGAAACTGAATTAATTTAGCCTCTTCACAAAGCGTCCCTTTTGTCTTTCTCTCCCCATCTCATTCCTGAAGCGCAGGAGCGTGCATGGCCTCTCCCAGAGCCGCAGCGGTGGCCGGGGTGGAGCAGGGTGCCTGTCCCTTCGCCTCCCTCTTTATCTCCCTGTTCCCCTTCATTTCCCTGCAGCAGCCAAATGAGCTCCGAAATGAGAAGCTTCATTCCTCGGGGCAGGCGTGCCACGTGCCGAACCCTCCTTTCCTGCTTGGGAACCAAACCCAGGTTTCCGTGGCCCATCCCTGGAAGCAGTCCGTGTCGATGGGATGAGGATGGAGAGCCTGTGGGCAGCCCCGATGCTCCTCTGCAGAGCGCGGTTCGTCCCCACCGGTGGGTGATGGAAGCCAAGAAGTGTGAAACTGTAAAACCAGGGTTGGGAGGGAGCTCAGAGATTTAATGTGTGCCCTGCTCCAGTCCAGTTGTTGTACTTGTGTGAGCTCTGGCGGGCTCATCATCCCGCTTCTCCAAGGAGGCTGTAGGCACTGTCCTGGCAGTCTGTCCCTTTGCTGCGGCAGCTGGGGCTGGTGCCACCACCGCCTGCCCCTGCCGCCTTGTTTCTTTCCTCTTTGTAGCAGCTTTTTGCGTATTTGATGCTCACGAACCCGTCTCCCTTCAGCCCACTCCTCTCCTGAGCGGCTGGGCAGAGGGTACCCGTGCCTGTCCGTGGGTGTATGGACGACAGCGATGCGACTGCTCCAAATCCTGCAGTTTGGAGGAGAGCTTGCGAGTGGGGCTGTTTGCAGGGTCTGGCCATGCCTCATAATAATGGGGTCTGTTCGCTCCCTCGGTAGCCTCGGCTGCTCCAGCGGGAGCGCGGAGCTGCAGGGGATGTTCTACAGGACTCAGCAAAGTTTATGGGACTTCTTAAATTTCACCAAAATCTTTTTCTTCCCCTTCTTGCCCTATTTTCCACCCCCCCCCCTTTCTTTGCCGTTCAACAAAATTTCAAATCAGAGCCACCAAAAACAGTCCTTCCTTTTAAAACTGAACTTTGCTACAGCGCTAAAATAAACACAGGGTAACTGTTGCTCGCATGAAACCGCGCTCAGCTGCTGTGTAAAGAGAATAGAAAATGTGGCGTCAGATTTTTTGGGCAAGCACGTGCCTTAGAGGTATGAAAGTGTGTCTGCAGAGGGGCATCTGTCCAGGCACAGGGATGGCGAGTCGGTACGTACCCGCAGGTGTTTGCTTTGCAGGCAGCTGCTCACAGCCCATGGCCGATATCCTGGCTCACAGCTTTTCCCCCACAGAATTTGGGTAGTTACTTTTTTTTTTTTTTACTATATTTTTTTTCACACCAGCAGTTTTCAGCCCCATTCAAACCGGCTCCAGGTCGTGGGTCTCGGTGCCAAAACGTGCCCTTTGCTTGCCACAGCTGTGGTCAGCTGCTACCAGCCCCGGTGTGCAGTGCCAGCAGCCACGAGCTATGGGGAAGGGGCAGGTCTTACGGCTGCTTTGCGCTGGGGAGGGGACAATAAATTCAAATTTTGGCTTTCGGAAGAGATGGGGCTACTCGTGCAGTCTGCAACACCGCAAATGGCCATTTGCCTTCCTAATGTACTCCCAAGGGGACTCCAGATTCCCCCCAGAGCTTCTCTTTGCCCTCTAATTCTGGGGAGGGAGGAATATACTGGTCCATGGCAACAGAGTGGATGTGGCCTTGGATGGAGTACGAACCCTTGGGGAGGGGGTGGGGGGAGAGGGGACCCTCTGCAATTTGGGCTGTTTGTGCTGAAAGCGGAGACAGAGCGATGCGTGTGCATGATCGGAGCAGGAGCTGGGTGGGAATGCCCCCAGCGCGGCGCTGTGGGGCCAGCAGGCAAGCTGGGAAGATGCATCATCCCAGGAAGGACAAAGGGGTTTGGAGAGGTTTAATGCTGTGCGTGGGCCAGGACCCCGGGAACGGAGGATGGCCAACTGGCGGAGTGTTTGGGATAAAGTTTTCCCTAATTATGTGAAGGACGGAGAACCTCCATAGAGAAGGCTGTTGGGATGCCCATGGGGAAAAGGAAGGAGCACAACTTAGAGCTGTGGGGTCGAACCTTCCTGTTCCTCCCAGCTGGGCACCAGTTGGAGCTGGGTGGGTCTAACTGGGCTGGGTCAGAGGGAAGACTGGGAGAGTCCAGCCCTGAGGTTTGAACAGGAGCAGGGTGGGATGCTGAAACCCCCCCATGGAGCAGCCGCTGCCCTGCGGTCCCAGGCGGCCGCGATGCTGCTTGCCTGGGTGTAAATCACTCGGGTGTGCGGGTTTGGGATCTGCCTCCCCCGTTCCCCCCGCCCCGTCCCCATCCCACACACCCAGCCTGCTGCTAAAAGGGTTTATTATTCAGCCTGCAGATGCCAGGTAAGCTCCGGTCCTCCATAAAACTCAGGCAGGCGCTACGAAAACACGGTCCTGCCAGGTCCATCTGCTCTGGGCGAGGGGAGGGGGGAGAGCTGCTCCTTCTCCTTTGCCCCAGCCAGGCCCCTTTTCCATCCATGGGGAGCTTTTTCCCACCCAGCAAGAGGAGCAGGATGGGAGGGCAGGAGATGTCACTTCCCGGTGAGCGAAGCAGAGTATTTCCAAGGTTTCCCTGGTGTGCCGGCGGCTGGCTTGCAGAGCCCTCCTGTACTCCCTGCCATGCCGTGAAGTGCTCGGGGCAGGACTGGTGGTGTTTTACAAGCTCCCTTACAAAAATCACAGATGTGATTTGAGCGAGTGCAACAAGCATCCCACATACCCAGGCAGGGTGGCTCGCACGGGTGCACTGCGTCCCCAGCTGCATCATCTCTGCCCCTTCCTTGCTGGTGATTGGGGTGATGCTCATATTTTTGCTCATTATTCTCCCGGAGAGGGCAAGATCCATTTGGGTGATGGGAAGACACCGCACGTGCTGCGAGCGACCCCAGTGCACGGGGGCTCCTCTCTTGCCTCTCCAGATGTTGCACCGTGTTTTACGAGGAGCGATGGTTTCGGCTTAGCCAATTTATTTATTTACCCAAGGGGATTGGCTAGGGACAAAACATTTTGGCTCCTGGGGGAGTCGGCGTGATGCTCGGAAGGGCTCCCTGCTTTTTTCCACCCGTGGGGAGCTGGAAGGGCCGGTGGGGCTGGCGTGGGGCAGG